>CM052899.1:5090561-5244180 GCA_028534135.1 Potos flavus | reverse complement strand
ATACCCAGTAGTGCAATTGCTGGGTCGAAGGGTAACTCTATTTTCAACTTTTTGAGGAACCTCCACACTGTTTTCCAGAGTGGCTGGACCAGCTTGCATTCCCACCAACAGTGTAGGAGGGTTCCCCTTTCTCCGCATCCTCGCCAACTAGATGTGCATATTTTTAGAACAGGAAATCCCAAACCAAAATGCCACAAAACCAATTAGATTAATGACCTCATGTCTTAATCCCATGATTTTTCATTGGCTCCAGGAAGTAATATAAATTCCTTAAGATGGTACAGATTCCATAGTTAGACTCTGACACCTACTCTTCTCCCTGCTGCACTTTAGTATGTATAGAAACACGAGTCTTTTTAATATCTTTGATCTTGTCATACAATTTCATGAGCTCTCAAAATGTATATCAGTTGTGCCTGCTGCTTAGAATCCCTGTGTCAACTTGAGTGCTTGGTGAATTCCTATAATTTTTCCAAGACCCTGCTCTTGTTTTTTTCCTGTTTTATAAGTTCCTTGACTTTTCCCAGTGGAAGATTAATCTTTAACTGTGTGGCCACTGTCTTCCTCATACTTCTATTATTATCCTTTATGATAATATTGTTATTTTACAAATCTGTCTCCCAACTAGACTGAATTCTTTTTAACTCTGTTTCTTATATTTCCCTACACATTCCTTATAGAGTGTCTGGCATGGGCATGCCTCACAATGTGTATATCAATATTCTTTAAATGTATGAAGGAGGAAAACTTAAAACATTTTAAAGAGAGGATGAAAAGGATAAAGAGAAACTTAAAAATTTCAACATGTATAAAGATGGTAGGCTGGGTCTCTCTGGCAATCTTCTTAGCTTTGTAAAAGAAGAATTTTAAATATTTGTCAGAAATCTAAAGATAAATAATATGAAAAAAAGATGAGCTTTTCATTTGTATTTAATATGAAATAAGGTATTATATAAATTCAAGATTAATATTGAATATTTATCATTCTTTACTGACAGTTTTATTAACCATCCAGGAGCATAAAATAATTTCAGTATTCACTCATGCATTAAATTACTAGCTGTGTCAGTTACCTTTAAATATTTTGATACGTATATAGCAGACCTCATGGAAAATATTAAAGGAAAATTATGTCACTAAAAAATAATAATAGGTGTTATTGAAGAAGCACACTACCTCAGGCAAAATGGAAAATAATATTCTCTCTTGCTTTATATTTCCCGGAAATAGAGAAAATGAGACATGGAGTTTCCAATTTTAATTGATTAAAATGATAATTGTAAACTACAGATAGATAAATTTATAACAAACTATTAATCTAAAAGGTTAGATGTAAACTATTTTAATCAACTTTTCCCCAAATTATTTTTTTAAAACACTTTGACTACAAATCATATGTTGATTGTTTGACATAGTAGGTGTTTAGGAAAATATTTTTCAATATCATTCATTATTTGATCACTATCATTATTATTTTGATGATTTTCTCAAACATTCAATAGTAAATAGCGTTCTTTTTTAACCAAAAATTATTTACCAAAAATAAATTCGATTTGTTACATATAATATTTAGCAGAGGAAAATAACCATTCCTCCCACTCTTTTGTGTGACAACTGTCCTTTTTTGTTGTAAGAGTATAGAACACCAGATTGCTGGCCTGCTACATCTAGTGTCACTTATTTTGATTGTCACATTAAAATGACTCTGATTTACTGTCCACCCCCTCCTGTGGCTGAAGCAGAAAAAAAAAAACTGTTCCTCAGAGGAGAGCGGAATAGCCTGTGCCCCTCAGGGACCCACAGATGACTGTGTTAGCTACATTCACCTCCAGACAGAGTCACTTTCTGCTGGATTTCCTACTGAACATCATTTCCCTGTTGGCAGGGAATCATCAAGGTGTATGCCTTCTGGTAATGCTTCTAGAACCTACAGAACTGAACCTTGAAGCACATTCTGCTTGTGTAGAATCCCATCGGGATGGTGTCACCCGTCTCCGTTAACTTCTCTTACCCCTTAACTGGACCCTTACAGTTCTTAGCCCCTGTCTCTTCACACCATGGACTCCAACCCCAGTGCAGAGAACCAGAGAACCGTGTGAGGAGCAAGCGCTTATTGGTGAGGAAAAGAAAGAGAGAAAAGAACTCCTGGATTGTTCAGAGCAGCGGCAAAAGTTGTCCTGTTGGTTGGATCTCATCCCTCTTCCCCATTCTTGGCATTTTATTTTGACTAACACTCAGCAATGTTCCCATTTTCATGTTGAAACGTAGCCTTTCCGGTCTGTTTAGTGTGATCTTGGGTGGCATTTGCAAATGTCTTAAATTGCGCATCCGATGGGACAGACTTAACTGCAAAGATGTGGTTACCATGGTGCTCAAGAGACAGCTTTCAGAGAGAAATGTATCTCCTCCACAACCAGAAGTAAAAACCGAAAATAGAGTGGCATGTTTTCTCCCAGAAATTGAGGACATAAAGTACAGTATATGTTAGTAAAATGCAAAGTGTAATTTTAGTTTTTAAAACTTCCTTAATACTTCACATCTAATCTATTTAGTGAATTTTAAGTATGACTTTGCCCATTGCATGAGTCATGTTATTACTCCTATAGCTCATTCTGGTAAGAAAATCAGCATGCTGGCGATCTAGTAGGAACTACTTCATGAAACTGCTCATCTGAAACTCACGGCACCGTCACGACACTCCTCCTAGGTCTCTTCCCACAGTAATACTATTTTTAGATCTGCATACCATATGGAAATCAAACTACATAGAGAAATCACAGTGCAGGTTCCGGAAGCTTTGAGCTGAGTGAAAATTTTGTCTAATCTTCTCAATCTACAGATGAAGAAAGTGAAAGACAAAAAAGATATCTGACTTAGCTAGTCAAGCAAGCGATTAGAAATAAAACCAACACTTGCTGTTAAACGTCATATTCTTTGTTTTGCATTGCTTGTAGGTTTTTTATTGCTTGCTTTATCATTACAAGACATCAAGGGCTAGTCTAGCAATGGGAAATCATGGCTCTTAAAGACAGAAGATCCTCCGTATAGTCTGCCCATGAGAACCAAAGTGATACTTCTGTGTCCAGGGCTTAAGAGACCTTGGAATAATCTTGAGTCACCATTTACTGCTTTCCTATATGTTGCTGAGCTTAGAAAAAATTAATGTGTTGTAAATCATTTTGCAGTGTCTGGGTATTTCAGTGGTGTCTTTAGGGAGGCAATACACATATAGTACCCTTACCAGTAATTGGCATCTTGACTGTCTAACTTTTGAAATTTATCACCTGATTGTGGAAAATAGTTGTCAGGTAGATCATTACGCTTGGCCACTGTAAAACTGTAACTTTATGTCCTTGAATTTTAACTGGGTTTTTGGTGCTACTGGTGACTCTTTCACCTCTAGTTGACTCTGTTAATTATCCCATGATCACAATTACGAATGCTGTCTTCTCCTTCAGTCTCCAACTACCATGCCAGTCACGTGTGTGTGTGTGTGTGTGTGTTGGTGGGGTGGTTGTTGCAAGAAATAAAACTACTTATGGATAACTTAAGCAAAATGAAATTTACTGGCTTGATATCAAAAGCTCACAGAAGTGCAGGAAGTCTGCTGAAACAGCCTTGCAGAGGACAAGACCAAGGCAGCTCGGGAAGCCAGAAAGCAGGAGCCAAGGGAATGATTATTTGGCAGGAACGTATCAGGGCACAGCTGCTGGGAAGTATGCACTTCCCACCCTTTCTCTAGTCTTGCATCAGGGTTCAGAGTCCCAGGAGTAAATCCTCTGGCTGAGCATAGGACACATGTCTGCCTCTTGGCTTTATGGGGCGGTGAGAAGCAAGACCTGGCCCCCTCAGCTTTTGTGATTCGAGGCAGGCACCTGGATTTCATGTTGTAGCACAGCCACAAATACTGGGGCATGGGTAATTCCACAAAAGGAAATCCAAGGGCTCTTAAGAATCCAAGTAAAAAGGATACGGTGTGGAAAAAAGCAATCGTTCAGTAATACTGCATACTTTCCTTCTTATTCTTTGCAGATGGCCATCACCTGGATTAACTGGAAAGATTAATGCCATTTGAAGTGAGCTGTATAAATTTTCCCTTTCTCCCATTTCCCATTTATTTCAAAACAAAGATCCCATGTTTTTTCAACATAGAAAAGATTTACCTTTTCTGGAATCTCTGTTATCACATCTACCTCCTTTCCCATATTCAATCTCATCATCACTGTCTCTTTCCTCAGACTTTTAAGATATTCACCTTCTCATTTTCAAATTGTTTTTAAAAAAGCTTGCCATTGACATTTCTTTGTCTTTAAGTAACATCAAATCTCTCAATTTCTCAAAGTTTCAAAAGTGTAGGTCACACCCATTAGTTTTATTCCTTCCCCCCACCCCCATCACAGCTCTAAAAGTGTTTTCTCAGCTCAACGGAGCTCTGTCCTGAGGCCAAAGGTCTTTTATGCTTCCTCACCCTCACTGAGGTCTCTGAACAATGTTGACCACATGTCTTTTATTGAAAAATCTTTTTTCTTTGGCTTCATAGTATTACATTCTATTTTTAAATTGCCTCTGGCCTTGTGTTTTCTGGCTTTCTCCTGGAACATTTTGTTTCTCTAACAAATTATATGTGGGTGTTGAACAATGATACGTCCTTAGACTTGTCATCACTTCTGTTTCTTTATTCCACAATCTTTATTGACCTGCAGCTACGTGGAAAGGCACTGCTTGGATTCGCACTTCTGTAAGGAACGTGGTAATACATTCTCCTTTGTGTTTCATTATGCCTCTTTTATGAAAGATGCCATTTTTTTTTTTTTTTTTTACTTTTTAGACTATCTTTTCATGTATTTTCTTCCAGTTTTCCATAGACCATAATCTTCTGCTCTTTATGGGACTCTTTCATTACATTTTTACTATATGACAGGTGCTCAGTAAGTAATTGTTAAATTAATGAGGTAATTTAATACAATGGAAAATAGACAACTTAATAAAGGTCTGTAGAAAAATGAAATATAGTAGAAACAAATGTTAGGTAAATAAATATAACTAAGGGCACACTCAACGTTTTATGATTGTAAGCACGAATGTTTGAGCTTTTTGAATTACAAATATTTAGATCTGTTTCCATAATAAGAGTCTATCATAGAAAGGAGACTTAAGAGAGATAATGTCACATTTTATGACCTCTTTTAAAAATTAAGGATTCATTTTAAAGTATATAGGAAATAATGAAAGAACAAAATTTTTAAATATTAGATTTAGATTGAACAAAGGTTTATTTATTAAGCTTCTTGTATAGAACATATATCATGCTGGTGCTTTCTCATTCCTTGGTTTATTTGGTCTCCACAATTTCATGAGAATGGTATGCACATAATTTTATTTTACTTATTATGCTTTTGAAACATAGTTGACACACAGTGTTACCTTAGTTTCAGGCATACAGTATAGTGATTCGACACCTCTGTTCACCATGCTGTGCTTGCCACTGGTGTAGCTGCCATCGGTCACTGGACAGAACTGTTACAGTATCATTGACTATGTTCCCTATGTTGTACCTTTCATCTCTGTGACTTACTCATTCCACACCTGGGAGCTGTACCTCTCATTCCCCTTTACCCATTTTGCCCATCCCCCACTACCTTCCCTCTGGCAACTGTCAATTTGTTCTCTGTATTTCTGGGTCTATTTCTGCTTATTTTTGTTTGTTCATTTGTTGTTTTATTTTTTTAATATTGCACATATAAGTGAAATCATACGGTATTTGTCTTTCTCTCTCTGACTTGTTTCACTTAGCGTAATACCCTCTAGGTCCATCCATGTTGTTGAAATGGCAAGATCGCCTCTTTTTTATGGCTGAGTAATGGTCCATTGTATACATATACACCACTTCTTCATCCATTCATCTACTGATGGATACTTGGGTTGCTTTCATGCCTTGGCTATTATAAAAAATGCTGCAATAAATATAGGAGCATATATCTTTTTGAATTAGTGTTTTTGTTTTCTTTGGGTAAATACCCAGCAGTGGAACAACTGGATCATATGATACTTCTATTTTTAATTTTTTGAGAAACCTCTGTACTGTTTTCCACAGTGGCTGCATCATTTACATTCTCACCAATGAAACAGAACACAAGGGGTCCTTTTTTCCCCATCCTTACCAACCCTTGTTATTTCTTATTATTTTTTTTATTCTAGCCATTCTGACAAGTGTAAGGTGATATCTTATTATTGTTTTGATTTGCATTTCCTTGATGATAAGTGATGTTGATAATCTTTTGTGTCTGTTGGCCATCTGTATGTTTTCTTTGAAAAATGTTTATTCAGGTCCTCTGCCCATTTTTTAAATCAGATTATTTGTTTTATTGGTGTTGAGTTGTATAATTTCTTTATATATTTTGGGTTTTAACCCCCTATTATTTATTTATTTATATATATATAAGAATATATATAAAATTTGTGAATATCTTCTCTCATTCAGTAGGTTATCTTCTTTTGTTGAGGGCTTCCTTTGCTGTGCAAAAGCTTTTTATTTTGGTGTACCCCCAATAGTTTAATTTTGCTTTTGCTTCCCTTGTCCCAAGAGATGTATTTAGAAAAGTGTTGCTAAAGCTCATGTCAGAGAGCTTACGGTGTATATTTTCTTTTAGGAGTTTTATGGTTGCGGGTATCACATTTAAGTCTTTAATCCATTTTGAGTTTTTTTGTGCATGGTATAAGGAAGAACAAAATTTTTAATGAAAATTAAATGCCTTCTTTTGGAAAAGTGAAATTAGTTCATTGATAATTATTAGTTATCTGTGAGAATAAGCAGAGTTTATCCTTCATATCTTGATTCAGTACAATTAATTGCTTTGCAGCTTGGTCATATTTTTAAAGAGAGTTTATTTATTTGAGAGAGAGAGAGGGAGAGCATGAGATCATGAGTGGGGCGGGGGGGAGGGTAGAGGGAGAAGCAGACTCCCCACTGATCAGGGAGCCTGATGCAGAACTCAGTTGATTCCAGGACCCCAAAATCATGACCTGAGCCAAAAGCTGGTGCTTAAGTCACTGAGCCACCCAGGTGCCTGAAATTTGGTCATTTTTTAAGAATGTGTTTTTTCATTAGTTTCATTAGAATATGTTTTATTGTTTGTGTGGAAATTATAATAATGTAACTGAATAACAAATAAGGTTGTGATTATATGTATTTTAAAGTGTAAACAGCCACCTATTAGCTGAAAATGTGACTACACTCTTAATTATAATAAATAGTATCTCATACAAGATATTTATGGTGATCATTTTGTTGTTTTCTTTACTGGACAATTTTCTTTGCAGGCTTGTGGATAAATTTTCAGTGGACATAAAATTACAAATGATGGAGCAGTTGATGTAATAAATGGATATCTTAATGTGATGTCTTATTATGAGTATGAGTAAACGATTGTTTAAAGAGAAAGAACTGCTAATGTTCATTCATTTTTCTTCATTACTCATCTGAAAATTAACATATTTTCTATATATGTCTATGTGTATATTCAGTTGAAATAGCTGAAATATATACACAGAAATGCACAGACACTGAAAAACAAAAATTTTTAGAATATACCTTAATATTTTATTTTTCCTCTTCCCCAGAATGTCTTAAATAAAATCAGTAGGTATCTATTTGTCCAGTAACCAGTGTCATTTTTTTAATCCTCTATGAGGGTTAGTTAGCATTATTTCTAAACCCAGAGGGATATAATTTAATCAATTCTAATAAGACTTGTTAGAGAGAACTCTGATGATCACATTTTGGTTTCACAGAAATGTAAATTTTAGAATCTTATTTTCACAGGAAGGTTATACCATCTGTCTAGATGTTAATTTATTGCTTCAAATGCATTCACTTTTTTGCACCTTTTGTCACATAACTTTTGGCATTGTTTACTTATTAACTCTTAAGTTTCTGAGATAGAGTTGAAGGACTTTTACTCTGTACTCCAAATAATAAAACAACTTTAAAGAATATTAATCCATATGATATTCACTACGTTAGAAGAAATCTTTAATGCTTCTTCTATTCTCGAAGAAAATCAAATAGAGGGAGTTCTATTATATGAATTTTAGAAGTATTTTAGTCTTTCTCTTTGCCTCAGTTTTGTGTACTGTAATTTGCATGGCAATTCACAAACCTGCTTTTTAAGAATATTTTAGTGCTTCTTGGCAAAAACTAAGATGGCTGATGCCTCCGAGAGAAAGAGCTAAATCAAGGAACCTCTTGAAGCAATTTGAGGAAGTGCCTGGAAATAGAGGAGAAGTGTGTAAGTCTGCAGTGGAGTAATGAGGGGCAGGTGGAGAACAGAGCGCACATGGGGACAACTATGGTGCGGAATAAGGATCAGGGACATTGCAGAGGTGTACAGAGGTTTGCTGAAGGCCACAAGTCCCACACTTCTTCTTCTTTTTTTTTTTTTTAAGACTTTATTTATTTGTCAGAGAGAGAGAATGAGAGAGAGCGCAAGCAGGGGGAGCAGCATGCAGAGGGAGAAGCAGGCTCCCCGCTGAGCAGGAAGCCCAAGGTGGGACTTGATCCCAGGACCCTGGGATCACGACCTGAGCTGAAGGCAGACACGTAACTGAGCCACTCAGGCTTTCCTAGAATAAATATCCTTTTAGTCACCACTTTATAGATGAAGAAACGGCGACTTTGGAAGACCCAGGTGCCTGCCTGTCCAGGATCCAAGCTGGTAGAGACTGATTCAGATGTGAGCTACCTAACTGTAGAAGCTGGAGCTCTTAATCACCGGGGACAGAAGAAAGGAGAGAAAATCTGCTGAAAGGACAAGTTTTCATCATGAAAAACGGGATTGTAATCAAGGAGAAGTTAGAAGGGAAGAGGAATCATGTAGTGACAACAGGACTTCTGTAGATTGGTTCTACAGAATCAAGGAGAATTGTGTGGTTTAGAACACAAATTAATAACTTAAGTTTTAGTTGCATTAATAAAAATATCATACACTTTATTTTTTTTTCTATTCTCAGTGTTGAGCACAGTGCCTGTCACATAGCAGGTACCTAATAAAATTTTATCGAAAAAGTGAATAAAGGGACAGAAGAAAATCTGATAGTTGAATGTTTAGTGTCAACAAAAAAGTTAGAGAACCTGAATTAAAAGGATTAGGATAACCTTTTTTTCCCCCCATGAGAAAGCTTTCATGAAGCATTGTTATTTGATATTTGAGGAAGAGAATTTGTTCACTGAAAAAAATGGAGGAAACGTTAAGACTTGTTCCAGGAAGAAAACAGGAGAAAATCTCACTGATCTTGAATTGACCAAAGATTACCTGAATGGTACACAAAAAACACAAACTATAGAACAAAATATGATAAGTTGGATTTAATCACAATTATAACTGTTTGTTTTACAAGAGACATTTAAATAGTGAAAATGCCAGCCACAGAAAAAGAAGTATGTAACTGTATCTGATTATATAAGTTTTATCCAGGTTATTATAGGAATCCTTACAACTCAGCAATAAGAAGAAAGGCAATCCTATTTTTAAAAAATTGGCAAAAGATTTGAGAAGGAAATATCGAGAAGAGATAGGAATGGAAAATGGACCCATGAAACAATGTTCAGCTTCACTGCATTATAGAAATACAAATTGAAACTACACTGGGATATCATCACAGACCCACTGGAATGGCAACATTGACAAAATCCAGCCATGCCAAGTGTTGGCAATGATTTGAGCAAAGAGAAATTTTATACACTGCTGGTGGGAATATAAAATGGTATAATTTTGGAAAATAATTTGGTGGCTTCTTATGAAATTAAACACACATTTACCATGTGAACCAGCCGTCTCACTCCTGGATATTTATCCAAGAAAAATATGAAACCATATTTCCAAGCAAAGACTTATACGCAGATGTTCATAGTTGTTTTATTTATAGTAGCCACTAACTGAAAAAGCTCAAAAGCCCATCAACAAATGAGCGAATTAACAAATTGTGGTGTAGCCACAGAATAGTATTAGTCACCTGTAACAGGGAATGAACTCTTAATATGTGCAATGTCATGGACGAATTTCAAAATAATTACGCTAAGTGAAAATAGCCAGAAAAGGGGGGATATGTACTGTATAATTTCATTTATAGAAAATTCTGGAAAATTTAAACTAAACAGTAGTGCCAGAGAGCAGATCTATGTTGTCTGGGGTGGGAAGGAGGAGCTCTGAATCACAAAGAGGCATGAGGAAACTGGGGGACAATGGAAATGTTCTTTATATTGTGGTGATGCTTTAACATCTGTATGCACGTTGGAAAACTCATGAAGTGGTACATTCTGACCTATTTATTGCATGTCACTTAGTCTTGAATATAGCTGTTAAAAATGTCTACAGGGGCACCTAGGTGCCTGGAGTCAGTTAAGCATCTGACTTAGCTCAGGTCATGATCCTGGGGTCCTGGGATCGAGCCCCAATTCGAGCTCTGCACTCAGCAGGGAGTCTGTTTGTCCCTCTCCCTCTGCTTCTCCCCAGCTCCTGCTCTCTCTCTCTCAAACAAATACATAAAATCTTAAAAAAAAAGTCTACACAATACAATCCTGAGGATAGATAAAATAGAAAGAAGAAAGGGAGGGGGGGTGGGATTGAGAGGTAAGAGACAGAAAGATAGATGAAGGGGTAGAGAGATAAGAGAGAGAGACAGATAGGTCTGAGGGGAAGTGGGGGGGAGAGAGAGAGAGAGAGAGAGAGAGAGTGAGCCAAAGGAGACAAAGCAAAAGCAAAACAAGCCAACAGATAGCATATTTGGAGAAACTGAAATGCTCATAACTTCTACTTGGTGGAAGTTGAATTGGTACAACCACTGTAGAAAATATAAATATGACCCCTGTTACAGTAACAACCGGAGCTTTAAAATGCCTAGTAAAAATGTATTTTCAAATGTATAATTCCTGGGGATACCTGCCAGAAATGCTTAAATGAAAATCACCCTCCCTTCCAGAAGAAGGAAAAGGGAGAAAAATCAGTGTCTGGAGTAGAATGCTCACTTAATAGTGGTGGGAGTTTAGCTTAGTCAGTAAAGCTGAACTTTGGCATGTGCTCCAAAGAAATGTGTGCATTGTTTACTAAATGAGTTGAACAGGAAGGTTCAAACAGGACTGTTTTAATAGTCCAACACCAGAAAGCATTTAGGTCTTTACCACAGTGGTTTGGATGAGCAAATTGTGCTGTACTAACACGATGGGGCCACTAGGAAGCGAGAAACAATTCTCGCTTTCAAGGATGAATCCCGTGAACAAAGAGTATGTATTGTATGATTCAGTTGCTGTAGGTTCAAAACCAGACAAAATTAATTTATTTTGTTAGCAGTCAGGAAAGATAGCCCTTGTTGAAGGTAGTGACCGTGGGGTGTTAGGAGGTCTTCTAGCAGCATGGCAAACCTCTAGGTAAGATTTATGGGCGTAATCCGTTTATGAAAATTCACTGGACTTTACTCTTGCAACTGCATGCTCTCCTATATGCATGAGATCCTTACATTAGAAAAATTTTAAAGAGCTTACAGCTTAGCCAAAACTAAATCTATTGAGGTCATAAATGAGACTTAAATACAAACTGTGCTTTGGATAGGAAGATTTAAAAACGTAAACTTGTCAGTTCTGCCTTGCATTAATCTATATGCTTATTTCAACTACAAATGGCCTTTTTAGATTGACAGAACAATTATTATAAGCTACATCTGGAGGAATAAATGTGTGATTATTTGTATCATTAAAAATGATGTTTTCTAAAAAAGTGGGTTTTCTATTTTTTTTTTTAGGTTTTCTATTTTTGGAAGGAAAATGTATAATATGTTGCTTTCATATTACTTACTGTTCAGTCAAGTTATTCATTCTGTTTCTGTTCCATACCAGATAACATGGCTTGTAAATTTGGAAAACAAGTTCAAATTGATATTAGGGATAGTGAAAAATGGAAATGTCTTTAAGTGCAGCTCTAGCTGTCTGATTGATGTGCAAATCTTCATGTACTTACTGATATCTGATTGAAAGTGTTTTAACTTTTTTTTTTAGTTTGAATTAAAATTACTGAACTCATTGTTTCTGTGGATTATGTAGATGAGAATTAGGGGAATAGAGGTAGGGATATATATATATAGATATAGATAGATAGATAAATATGTGTGTATATATATCCACATAATTTTTATATGTGCATATACTTTATATTTTTATCTTTTATCTAAATATATTTATCTTTTTTGCTATTTTTAAAGCAAGTTCTAATATATTTTTGGTTTTAATTTCTTCATAAAGGGTGAACTTGAAATATCCTTATCTTAAGAAAAATATAACCCTGCAATACTGCATTGTATTCTTATTCTATATATGCATGCTATTAGATTTATTTTATCTGCACATACATGGATCTAAATTCAGTTAAGATTATGTAAATTAATGAATAAAGTTGTTGTATTTCTCCAGACTAGTGAAGGGGGTGGGGAACAGAGAGGGAGGGAGAGGGACAAGCAGAGTCCACACTGAGCCTGGAGCCCAACGCGGGGCTTGATCTCAGGACCCCTCCCCCCACCAAGATCATGTCCTGACCCAAAACCAAGAGTCAGACGCTTAACCGACTGAGCCAGCCAGGTGCCCCTGCCATGCTGATTTTTAAAAAATTTATTAACTATGCTTATGGTAAGAATTAGAAATAATAATTGAATCAAATTTGGAAATGTCATAGACTACCAAAACATGAAAAATTTATGTGATGATTGTGAATCTTTAGGAATTATTATTTTTCCACTGAGTGTTGTTGTATGTTAAGTGATGAACCACTAAATCATTTACCTGAAGCTAATATTGCACTATAGGTTGACTAACTGGAGTTTAAATAAAAACTTGGAAGAAAAATAATATATTTTTTTTAAATTTTAGAAGCATATGTAATTTGAAGGATGTCATGGTCATAGGAGGCAAAACATTAGAATATACACTACTACTCCTCCCTCATCTCCCAAACTAAATCATATTAAATCACAATTTTGATTCTATATGATCCGATAGACTGGAATGAGAGTAATTGAGCCCTGCGACACTGTTTTGTTTCATAGAGCTTCATACATGCATCTTAGTAAGTGGAAAAGTGCATATTTGCAGTTCTAGGGAAAATTGTTTTAATGACATCGAATTTCTTGGATAATAGATATCTGGAGTAGGCTGTATTTAAATTAACTATAAAAAGAAAATGCATGATTTTTTTTTTAAAGCTGAGAAATGTGGATAATTAAGGGAGAGCATATATAGCAGAAAACATTCTGGTGCCTGTTTAATATCCTATAAATATTTAAAGCATATAAACTCCATAGAGCATGAAGTTGCTTACACGTATATAGTTTCACTCAATTAATTGAAAATTGCTTACACATAATTAATTTCATTAATTTCTGCTATGATTGCTTTTTATCTCCTTTCTTCTTTTTGCATTAGGGCTTAATTTGGTCTTTTTCCTTTAGATTCCTTAGGTGGAAGCTTAGGTTATTTATTTCAGATCTTTATTCCTTACCAATATATGAAGGGATGGTTACAAATTTTCCCTTTCAATTCTGCTTTCACCATATCCTACAGATGTTATAAGTTGTATTTTCATTTCCATTTGTGTAAAAATATTTTATTTTATTATTTTATTTTTATTTCTGTGGTTTTTTCTTTATGTTCAGTTAACCACTGTATAGTACATCATTAGTTTTTGATGTAGTGTTCAATGACTCATTAGTTACGTGTAACACCCCATGCTCATCACAACACGTGCCTTCCTTAATTCCCATCACCCTGTTACCCCCTCCCCTCTTCCCCCTCCCATCTGAAACCATCACTTTGTTTCCTGGGGTCCAGAGTCTCTCATGGTTCATTTCTCTCTCTGATTTCTCCCCTTCAGGATTCCCTCTCTTCCCCTACGGTCCTCGGTGCTATTTTCTTATGTTCCACATATGAGTGAAACCATATGATAATTGTCTTCCTCTGCTTGACTTATTTCACTTAACATAATCCCCTCCAGTCCCATCCATGTTGCTGCAAATGGTGGGTATTCATCCTCTCTGATGGCTGAGTAATATTCCAGTGTATATATGAACCACATCTTCTTTATCCATTCCTCTGTTGAAGGGCATCTCGGCTCCTTCCACAGTTTGGTTATTGTGGACATTGCTGCTATGAACATTGGGGTGCATATGCCCCTTCTTTTCACTACATCTGTATCTTTGGGGTAAATACCCAGTAGTGCAATTGCTGGATCATAAGGTAGCTCTATTTTTAACATCTTGAGGAACCTCCACACTGTTTTCCAGAATGGCTGTCAAAATATTTTAAAATTCCTCTTGAAACATCTTTGATCCTGTATTATTTAGAAATACTGTACATCTGAAACTAATACTACACTGTATGTTAACTAACTGGAATTTAAATAAAAACTTAAAAAAACATATATGTATGTATATATGAATATATATATTCATATATATGTATATATGTATATATATATATGAAATTTATTACTCATAGCGTCTTTTATATTAGAGTCTAAGGTATTACTCAGAGTTGTTTTAAATTCATGGAACCACAGCATGGCTGTTTCTGTTTCTGGGCATGATGCTTTGGGATACAGGATATTTTCCCACATAATTCCAGAGCACTCCATCTGGATTGTAGTCTCAGTCTTTGTATCTGGAATCTAATCAGGACGTGTGAGTCCAGAGGGAGAGGGCTGGGAAGAAAATCTTTTCTAAAGACTGTTTCTTTGGGTTCATTGGAATATTCTTTCTGTAGGAGATCCACCTTTCTGATTACTGTTATAGAGGCCAGGTGGAGTTCACAGAAGGGCATGGACAGAGAGAGACAGAGAGACAGAGACAGAGAGAGAGAGAGTGAAAGAGCTAGTGGGAGGGGATTTCATAGAACAAACTATACTTAACTGCAAATGAATAATACATGCTTGGTCTCATGTTCCTTAATTTGTTTAGTATTAATTGAGAAGATTAAATTACTTCTACTTTTTGTTCTCTTTCCCTTAAATGTTACAGGCATATAGTTCATTCCCAAGCTTCGAGGCTCTAGTCCTTGAAATTTCAAAATTTAACTGAACTTTCCTTGTATTTTATAAAAGTTTTTTTCGTGATTTATTGAAATAAAATTGACACATAAAAGCTACCCATATTTAACATGTACAATTTGTAAGTTTTGACAAATTTATACATCCATGACACTATAACCACAATGAAGTTAAAGAACATGTACAGCCCTTCCTCTAAATTTCTCCATGACCTTTTGGAATTTTTTTTTTTTTTTTTTTTTTTTTTTTTTTTTTTGAGGAGGAGTTGGGGAGGGACAAAGGGAGTGGGAGGGAGAGAATCCCAAGCAGGCTCCACACCCAGTGCAGAGCCCCAATCAGGGCTTGATCTCACAACCCTGAGATCATGACCTGAGCCGAAATGAAGTCAGCTGCCTAACTGAGCCACCCAGGCACTCCTGACCCTTTGGAATTCTTTCCACCTATCCCACTTTCCTTCCTCCCATCTCTAGGCAATCATTCTTTTTCTTCCTATCACCATAGATTGGTTTGCATTTTTTAGAATTTCAGATAAATGGAATCATACAGTACATACCCTTTTTAGTTTCTTCCACTTAGCATAATTATTTTGAGATTCATCCATATATTTTGGGATATGTATCAATAATTCATTCCATTTTATTGTCAGATAGTATTTCATTGTATGGGTATACCAAATTTGTTTATTCATTGACTTGTTCATGGACATTGGGTTACTTTCACTTTTGGAATATTATTGTAGAAGTCTTAGTAGGGACATATACTTTCATTTATTTTGGGTAAACCGAAGGGTGGAATGGCTAGATCACATGGTTGGTGTATATTTAACTTTTTTTTATTAACATGTATTATTTGCTCCAGGGGTACATGTCTGTGAATCATCAGGCTTATACATTTCACAGCACTCACCATAGCACATACCCTCCCCAATGTCCATAACCCAGCCACCTATCCCTACCCCCCACTTCCCAGCAACCCTGTTTGTTTTGTGAGATTAAGAATCTCTTATGGTTTGTCTCCCTCCCAATCCCATCTTGTTTCATTTTTTCCCTCCCTACCCCCACAACCCGCCGCCCTGCCTCTCAAATTCCTCATATCAGAGAGATCATATGATAATTGTCTTTCTCCGATTGACTTATTTCGCTTAGCATAATACCCTCTAGTTTCATCCACGTCGTTGCAAATGGCAAGATTTCGTTTCTCTTCATGGCTGCATAGTATTCCATCGTAGGTATATACCACTTCTTCTTTATCCATTCATCTGTTGATGGACATCTAGGTTCTTTCCATAGTTTGACTATTGTGGACATCGCTTCTATAAACATTTGGGTGCATGTGCCCCTTCGGATCACTACATTTGTATCTTTAGGGTAAATACCCAATAGTGTGATTGCTAGGTCATAGGGTAGCTCTATTTTCAACTTTTTGAGGAACCTCCATACTGTTTTCCAGAGTGGCTGCACCAGCTTGCATTCCCACCAACAGTGTAGGAGGGTTCCCCTTTCTCCACATCCTCACCAACATCTGTCGTTTCCTGACTTGTTAATTTTAGCCATTCTGACTGGTGTGAGGTAGTATCTCACTATGGTTTCAATTTGTATTTCCCTGATGCCGAGTGATGTTGAGCACTTTTTCATGTGTTTGTTGGCCATTTGGATGTCTTCTTTGATGAAATGTCTGTTCATGTCTTCTGCCCATTTCTTGATTGGATTATTTGTTCTTTGGGTGTTGAGTTGATAAATTCTTTATAGATTTTGAATACTAGCCCTTTATCTGATATGTCATTTGCAAATATCTTCTCCCATTCTGTCAGTTGTCTTTTGATTTTGTTGACTGTTTCCTTTGCTGTGCAAAAGCCTTTAATCTTGATGAAGTCCCAATATATTTAACTTTTTAAGGAAATTCCAAAATGTTTTCTAAAGTTATTTTACTCTTTGACATTCTTATCTGCAGTATACGAGAGCACCACTTCCTGCATACCTTCACCAACAGTTATGGTCAGTCTTCCTAATTTTAGCTATTGCTGTAGATGCATGGTGATATCTCATTGTGGTTTTAATGTGCAATTCCTTAACAACTAATCATATTCAACATCTATTTGTATGCTTATTTGCCATCCGTATATTTCTTTAATGAAATGTTTGTTGAAATCTTTTGGCAATCAGTTAACATGGTATAGTCCTCCAATGATTTGTCTTCTTTAATATCCCTCAGAATTATTTTTAGTCTTTAGTATTTGATCTTTGGCCATTTTTGTCATATCTGTCCCTAAATATTTCATGGTGTTTGATGCTATTGTAAGTGATATTTATATTATAATTTCTAATTGTCAAAAAAAGGTTTCTTTTTCCCTTATTCCATTGGCTAGAACCTCCAGTATATTCTTGAATAAATGTGGTAAGAGCAAGCATTGTTGTTATGTTTCTGATAATAGAAGGAATGATTTCAGTCTTTCGTCATTAAATTGATATTAGATGTAGCTTTTTTTGTAGATGACTTTTATCAGGATGAGAGTTTCTTTCTATTCCTAGTTTTTAATCAAGAACGGATGTTGCGTTTTCTCAGTATTTTTCTGCAAATATTAAGATATTTAGATAATTTACATTGATTATTGATACAGTTAGGTTTAAACCCATTATTTTATTAATTATTTTCTGTTTATTTCTTCTGTCTTTGTTCCTTTTTCCCTTCCTGCCTTTTTTTTTTTTTTTTAAGATTTTATTTATTTATTTATTGGAGAGAGAGAGCACAAGCAGGGGGAGCAGCAGGCAGAGGGAGAAGCAGGCTCCCTGCGAGCAAGGAGCCCGATGCGGGACTTGATCCTAGGACCTTAATATCACGACCTGAGCCAAAGGCAGACGCTTAACTGACTGAGCCACCCAGGTGTCCCATCACTTCCTGCTTTTAGATTAAATATTTTTTATAATTCCGTTTTATATCTTTTCCATGCTGATTAACTATAAATCTTTATGTTGCTATATTAGTGCTTGTTTATTGTGTATAACATATATTTTAAATTATCACAGTCTGTCTTCAAGTGATTTTGTATTTTAGATATACTGTTAGAACCTTGCAAGTCTGTGCTTTATTCTCCCCTCTCAATCTTTGTACTGAGATGTATTTTACTTCTTTCCTACTTATAAATCACACACTACATTGCTATTATTTTTGTTTAACCAATCAGTTATATTCTTTAAGATTTAGATGTTAATTTTGAGAAGTTTTAGATTTATAGAAAAACTGAAAAGATTGTACAGAGAATTCCCATGTACTGCCTGCACACCATTTCCTTGATTAATAATCTCCTACGTCAGTGTAGTATATTTGTCAGAATTAATGAACCAATGCTAATACATTAGTATTAATCAAAGTCCATACTTTATTCTGATTTCCTTAGTTTTTACTTAGTCTCCTTTTTGCCTGTTCCAGGCCACTTTATATTATCAATGGGTTTATCAATATATTTTTGTTTTTTGAGCAGTTCCTTATTTTCTAGCACTATAAGATGCACCGGGCTCATCTTGTATCTTTCCACCCCAGTATGACAATCAGCCATTTCTCCAAAGATTCCTGACTCTATTTAGTGGTGAATGATATTGAAAACCAAGACATGGGGGCTACGTGTGCTCATGGTTGCTTCAAGGACATCTCAGCTGACGGAGAAAAGAAATACATCTGTGAATACTAACTTATATGTATTCACATATTTATAAATATTTCTATATGCAGTGTTTGTGTCTATATGAATGTAAACATGAATTCTTACTGATATCTCCAATTCTAATCCAATACCTTATGGATCATTCTAGCCTCCTCTTTCTGATCTACAAATTTTCACTGCAATAGTGAGAAATCTGACTTGCACCCCCTATCATTAGTTTATTTAATTTTGCAGCTCCAGTATACTTGTATAGTAGCATGAGAATTGTATTCTTTCCTCCAGTAGAAAACAGCTGTGTTGACTGGAGTATAGTACTTACGTTCAGTTCATTTTGCCTTGCCTCTTACAGACACCATTCATTTCTAAGATTACTTTAACAATCACCTTATCCCTAGCCCTTCAGTATGGTTGTTTTATACATTTGTAATATAGTTAGATTCTCTTATTATAGTCTGCATTCTTTCCTTGGGACCGCTGTCCTAATAAATGAATTTTTAAAATACATTAAGGGTACTCAGTTGGTTAGGCGTCTGTCTTCGGCTCAGGTCATGATCCCAGGATATTGGGACTGAGCCCGACATTGGGCTCCCTGCTCTGTGGGATCCTCCTTCTCCCTTTCCCTCTGCCTGCTGCTTCCCCTGCTTGTGCGCTCTCTCTCTCTGTCAAATAAATAAATAAAATATTTTTTAAAATGTGCATACATTAAAGTTCACTTTTTGTGTTGTAAAGTTCTTGAGTTTTGCAAATGCAAATTAAATTTTTGATATTTAGACTACAACTATAATAGTTATTTTAGTGTCCTAACTTGCTAATTCTGGGTCTGTTTAGTTTAATTTTCTCCTCATTTTGAGGCATATTTTCTTGCTTCTTTGCATGCTTAGTAATTTTTTTAAATTGAGATAGGATCGACATATAACATTGTGTCAATTTACAGCATATGACATGTTGTTTTGAATAAACGTATGTATTGTACTATGGTTCCTACAGTAGCACTGGCTAATACCTTTATCACGTCACACACTTATCATTTCTTTTTTGTGTTGGGAAGAGTTAAGATTTAGTCTCTTAATAATACAGTATTGTTGACTATAATCATTATGTTATACATCAGATCTTCCAAACTTATTTATCCTACTGGTTGTAAGTGCGTACCTTTAACCAGTATCTCCCCAATTTCCTCACCCCAGTCCCTGCTAACCACCATTTATTCTTTGATTTTACAAGTTCGGCTTTTTCAGATTCCACATATAGATGATATCATGCAGCATTTGTCTTTCTCTGTCTGACTTATCTCACATAGCATAATGCCTTTAAGGATCATCCATGTTGTTGCAAATGGCAGGATTTTCTTTGTTCTCATGGCTGAAAAGTATTCCATTGTGTATATATACCACATCTTCTTTATCCATTCATCCACTGACAGCCACTTAGGTTGTTATCATATCTTGGCTATTGTGAATAATGGTGCAATGAACATGGGTATATGGATATACCTTCGAGATACTGATTTCAACTCCTTTGGATATATACACACGTGTGGGATTGCAGGATCGTATCATAGTTTAATTTTTAATTTTTTGAGGAATTGCCTTATTCTTTTCCATAATGGCTGTACCAATTTGCATTTCCACCAACCGTATATAAGGGTTCCCTTTTTTCCACATCCTGGCCAACATTTGTTATCTCTTTTCTATTTGATAATTGCCATCTTAACAAGTATAAAGTGATCTTTCATTGTGGTGTTGATTTGCATTTCTGTGATGAGTAATGATAGGGAGTATCTTTTTATGTACCTCTTGGTGATTTGTGGATCTTCTTTGGAAAAATGTCTATTCAGATTCTTTGCCCATTTTTAATTAGATTGATTATATTTTTGTTACTGAGTTGTATGAGTTCTTTATATATTTTGAATATTAACCCCTTAGTGAATATATGGCTTGAGAATATTTTCTCCCATTCTGTAGGATTTTTTTTTTCAACTTATCGATAATTTCCTTCACTGTGTAGAAGCTCTTTAGTTTAATGTAGTCCTACTTGTATATTTCAGTTTTTGTTGCTTGTGGTTTTGGTGGCTTATCCAAGAAATCATTGCCTAGACCAATGTCAGGGATCTTTTATTTCCCTGTGTTTTCTTCTAGGAATTTTATAGTTTTAGGTCTCACATTTAAATCTTTGATCCACTTTGAGTTAATTTTTGTGAGCAGTATAAAATAAAGATCCTTGCCAGGTAATTTTTGATAGCCTGCTAGATATTTTGAATTTCTTCTTGTTGAGTTTTTTTGTTGTTTTCGTTTATCCTTAAGTTCTGTTCTGGGGTGCAGTTAATTACTTGGAAACAGTTTGATCCTTTCAGGGCTTCCTTTTTTTGGTTTATTAGTTGGGACCAGAACAGTGTTGCAATGTTTTGTCCAAAGTCTTTTTTTTTTTTAATATTTATTTATGTATTTTACAGAGAGAGAGGGAGAGTACGAGTGTATGGAGGGGCAGAGGGGGAGGGAGAGAATCTCAAGCAGACTCCCCGCTGAGTGGGGAGCCTGGCATGGGGCTTGATCTCATGACCCCGAGATCATGACCTGAGCCAAGACCAAGAATTGAACTCAACCGACTGAGCCACCCAGGCGCCCCTGTCCAAAGGCTTTATTGCTGAGACAAAACTCTTCTCAGTAGTCTCCCCTGTGCCCTGACAGTCATAAGATCTTCCACTGTAGCTGGTGGGAACAGTGACCACTTCCAGCTCTGTGTGAGTGACTGGTGCTGGTCCTTCCAGTCCTCTTTGGTTGTCTTTCCCTGAGTGTTGGTATTTTCCTGACATGTGTTTGTTGATCAGTACCCTGCTGAAAACTCAAGGCAGACCCTCTGTGGATCCCCAGGTTTTCTCTTTGCTCACCTCTCTCTCTGGTACTCTGTCTTTGCAACTTCTGCCTACGTCTCTTTGCTCAGTTTAATCTCTTCAGCCCGGGGAGTTCAGCAGACACTGTCCTTTCCCTTCTGTGCACCACTGCTTGGAGATTCTTTCGCGATGATAGCTGGGCAATTACAGGGCTCACCTCTTTTGTAGCCTTTCTCCTGGGGATCTTTATCTTTCATTGCATGATGTCCTTTGTCTTGAAAGCCATAGTTTCATATATTTTGTTCAGTCTGGGGTTGATTCAGGTATGAAGGTAAATTCAATTTTAGTTACTCATTCTGGCCTGAAGCAATAGCCCACCCACTATCATTCATTAGAATTTTCTTCCTGGTGAATCCTAGGATTTTTATTTGTCTGAGCTCCCACTGGGATCCAATAAAAATAGTTCTTTGTGAAACTTAGGCTCTGACTTTACTCATCTTTAAGTACAAGAGGCTTCCTGTAATGTGTGAATGACACACCTCTGCTCTCTCTTATGCTTCTTACTTTCTTCCCTCTTCTGTTTCCTTTTTTGACTGTTTTTTCCCCCCTAAGAAACTGATTGTCTAAGAGATATTTATCTTCATGCTAATTCGTGCTGGCACAAACATATTTCCAAACTACGTGCTTCTTTTGTAATCAAAATTAGGTCCTCAGCAACATTTTCAGTTAACCTGATCAAGTCAGAAATATGCCTTCCCTGTACTTTATCCTATGTCTCCTTGTGTGAGTGAGAGTCCTTTTGCTTTCTAACTTACTGGGGTGTTTAAGTCAGTTAGTAGCTTGCATTTAATTTCAAGAGAAATTGGGTATGTACAGTTCAAATTAATGTGGACCAGTTATAAAATATATTGTATAAATATTCTTGATAGTAAAATAGTTCAGAGTGTTTAGGCTTACAACAATTGTTTGAACTTGCTAAGAAGGCTTAAAGTTTTTATTTTTGGTAACTGAATGATACTAATATCCTAATATCTTCACACAAAAATACTGCTTAGAAATAAAATCTTAGAGACTCACGTGAATTCTCAAGTTGCCACGCTCATACTTTTTGGGTATTGTCCTTTCCCTTTAAAAAAAAAATCTTTAGAACATAACTCCTTACATAAAAGCATAGAATGACTTCACTGGTAATCTTATTAATTCTTTGTAAAGAGCAATGAAGATTTCCTGATTTTCTTACTTCTTGATCTCATTGTTTCTGTGGCTTTGCAAAGCTAAGGAAAAGAAAGAACTTGTTTTATTTCCCAATTATTGTCTGATTTGTGTTGCACTATTATTTAATACTTCCTTAATAGTGTGATAAGCTTCAACTCAAGTTTTTTTGTTTTGTTTTGTTTTGTTTTAGTTATGATCAGGTAAAAAGGAAAAAAAGAAAAGCTTCTTTTGTTAATACTTTCTTATAAACTTAGCTCCAGGCTTTTTTTTTTTTTAATTAAATAATCCTTTTTGATATTGTGCCAAAAAAGCTTTGCTTCAATATTTGGGAGCTGAGTTGAAGTAATCACTGTAAATATGTATTAGTTATTAAGGACAGAAGTGGTAAATTAGTCTTAAAGTGCTTTGATTTCTGTGAACCAAAGTGTCTTGAAAATTTTCCCTTAAAATCAATATTGGGGAAAAAAATAAGGCAAGTTAACCATAGCACTCATTTATCTTTGTAGTTTTCTGTAACCAGACTTTCTCAGGATTTGAGGATCTGAAAGAAGAAGCTATTAGATCTGAGAAGAAATGTGATGTCAGCAAAAACTGGATGGCCCACTTGGCTAAAAACAATGTTTATTGACTATTAATTCAGATAGTTCCTTAGATCTTACATAATCTATGTCTTGTTTTTAAAAAGGCTGTATCTCTTTTCTGATTTCTGCCATGCTGTAAGAATGTGAACTGTTTTGTTTGATCAGTTTTTCCACATTTCCATTAAAGTGAGATTTTTTCCCTTCATGTTTTTCTGAAAACAATGCAAGCCTTTTCTTTTTATATTCTTAAAGGCAGCAGAATATTAAATAAATAGGAAAGAAACGTAAATGTTATGGAAATTAGTGCTCTAAAATGATTTTTGACACTCCATTCCTGAAGTTTAAAAAAAAAAACAGGTCTAGGTACATTTTCAAATTTGGAAATGGAAATAGTTATTATTAATGGTAACTCTAAGGGCTTTCGGGCTGGAAGGGTTTGGAATGAAAATATAACATGATGCAATAAGGGGATGTTTCACTTTTTCTTTGTCATCTCTAATAAGTACACATTAGAGCCAGAATGAAGAGGAGTCCGTCCCCTGAAAGAACACGTAAATTTTTAAAAACCCATCTTTATTTGGTCCCGTTGCATTCGCCCTCGGTCCCATCATACGTCCCTGGTGGTCTGCCTGTCTCTGTAACTATCCCTCCCTTCTTTTGGCCCCCTTTTCTTATTACTACCTTTTAACCACATAAGTCTTCCAAAAGCTTCTTCTTTTTTTTTTTTAACATCATCTTTTTCTTGATATTTTCTCCTTCAGGTTCTCGCACATTTCCATGCATTTATACATTCATTCCAAACTGATGGAGTATCTATTATGTCCCAGGAATAATACCAAATGCTAGGAATATAGATTTTACCCCCTGATCTCATCCTTTTATTTTACACCTAATAAGATGGCTAGAGCTCCCGCTCCAATTATCACAGGGAATTCAACACCATCTCCTGAGAGCTTGCTTTCCTCTATTGGCCCCTCATTCTAAAGTCCTGCTCTAACTGATCTTTTTTTACCCAGTAACTTCCCAAGGCTGCCTTTTCCTGTAGAGCTCTACCCTGTGTGTGGCCACTGCCCTCTTTTTGGCTTGTTAAGGCCCTGCTGGTACATGTTTGTTGCATAAAATGGATTTTACTGAAAGCTAAAATATAATGGAGGAAGATCATAGCTCAATACATAATAGAAAGTTGTTTAAACTCATGATTAAACTGAAAACAAAACCACAACTTGGAAGTGAATGAAATTTCCACAGTGTGCAAACTGGGCTTTCAAATGATGATTCGTTTGGATTTTTTGCACCTGTAGGTGTGGCGAACTATTGGTCTGAAAGCAGGGTCTCATGTTTCCCCTCTGTACTCCAAAGCCGCCGAATCCATGGTCCCGTTTCATACCAAATAGAGGATTACGAGCCCATCCCTCTCCAATATAGCCTGACTACTCTGCCCTCTCGTTGCACATCAAGAACATTTGTCTATTCAGCTGGAGACTGCGGCCTCCAGAGAACCAAGGGGCAGGAAAGGGGACAAGTGGGCTACAGGAACACATCACTAGCTAGGACGAACATTTCTCATAAGAAAATTGTGGAAAATATAACAGAGAGTGAGTGCCTGCACAGCAGGCATATTAGTTTTACATATATATTCATTTTTTTCTTGTATTATAAAAATGGATGTTGAGTGTCCGAGAAAATTCCACGTCAGATTGCGTGAGGTGGGATAATTCAGAGTGTCATCCCTGTCAAGCATGCACCTCCCGGAGCGCCTGGGTGGCTCAGTCATTAAGCGTCTGCCTTCGGCTCAGGTCATGATCCCGGGGTTCTGGGATCGAGCCCCGCATCCAGCTCCCTGCTCAGCAGGAAGCCTGCTTCTCCCTCTCCCACTCCTCCTGCTTGTGTTCCCTCTCTTGCTATCTCTCTCTCCGTCAAATAAATAAATAAAATCTTAAAAAAGAAAAAAAAAAGCATGTACCTCCCAGCTCCTACCTCCTCCCTGACTCAAAGACCCCCTTCACCTTCCTCCTGGATGCTTGTTAGTGTATCAAAGCTAGCAATCCAAAATCAAATTGCCTCATCCCAAAATTGTTTCTCTCCTTGCATTTCTTAATTTTGTTTATGCTAATGATAGTCTTTAATCATTTGCATCTGTGTCTCCTCCCTACCCATTGCCCTCATATTCATGTTTATTTTCTTGAATGTTTTGAATCTGCATTCCTAAAAATGTTCTAGTTCATCATCTCTCCTGAATTCCAGTGGTTAGCCCCTTGCCATTCTGATTTAGTTCCTTGTTATGTCTCATGCAGGGTATTGTAATAAACTTCTTACTAATTGCCATGTCTCTATTTGTCTCTTTTATGGCATAAGATTCCTAAAGTAGAGCATAGAATCACACTCGTCTCCTGATTAAAATCCTTCACAGCTGTCTTCTTTCACACTGAATAAAGTTTTCATCTCTCTCTTGAGATCTTTCCTTCAATAACATTCTTAGACTTATCCCTTATTTTTTATAGACATACAAGAGGGTGCATGTTCACTTTTTATTGATTTACTGATTTACTTCCTTCACTCCTGCCAGACTCATCTAGTCTCTCTTCTGTGGTCCTGATTTTGCTCATGCTGTTCTCTCATTCTGGAATACTGCTTATTACTTTGTTCCCATATTCTGCTCATCCACACGTGTCCAAATGCATCCCGTTCTTCCCGACTTAAACCATATGGCATCTCTTCCCAGGAATCTTTTAGTATGACTCTTATTTCATTTCTTAGAATTCATTTAACACTTTATCTGTGCTTATGTGTTGCGATGATTCTGTGTTTTAATTTAAATGTTTGTGTCTTCTCTTTCTTACCAGACAATGAATTACTTTGGGGAGGAAAACTGCTTATACATAAATTCCAATATCTATGTATTAAATGAAAGAAAAGTTATGACATTTTCAAATATTACAGATGAAGACAGTTTTCAAGGGATAATTCTCAATGACATGCAACTATTGTTTCTATCTGTCAGTGAAGCCATTTCTGTATTAATCAGAGGAGGCTAGATTGGGCTACAGTAACAAATTAACTTGCAAGTTTTAGAGGCCTAACATATCAATGGTTTATTTTTTTTTGCCAATGCTACGGGTTTGATTTGGATCATCAAGGTACTTCTGAATAGGAAAATAGTTTATCTTATAAAAGTACAAATATATATAAAATTAATCACCAGTTTTGAAATTAATACATTTTATACATAGAAATAATTAGCAAGGAACAATATTTCATATGGCTCTATACTATCTCCTTGTTAATAAATTAGTAGAACAACAGCAAAACATCCAAAATGAAAATTGAGTAGCTTATTACTTTTCCTAATATGAATTTGATTATATATATTTATTTTCTTATTGGTTTCTTACTTGAATATTCCTTTTATTTACATGCCAATAAATAAAGCTCCAAAATTATTGTAATATCTTCTTAGCTTGGTAAGAAGTACAACCATATATTAGGTTTTATGTTAATAGTTAATAAATAACAATATTTATTGTTGTGTACTGGAAACCTGTGCCAAGAACATTGTATACATTATCTCCTGAAATTGTCAGAACATTCTTTGATAGGGAGATTATTAATATTCTCATTTTATATGTGAGGGAATCGAAAATAAGGTAGGATGATAACCTTGCAAACATACCACAGCTAGTGTAAGGTAAAGCTAGAATCTGATACCCACCATGTCTGACTCTAGTCTCTAAGTTAAAATGTGTCCTCGGGTCCACTACTAGAGGTCCTACTCATAACTTAGTTTGGCTCTTAACCTCCAGAATTTTGTATGACGTATTTGATTTTAAAGACTGGAAGACAGTTGAGTAGTTTTAGAACTTAAATATAGAAGAGCAGGAAGATTTAAAGTCTTTCTAATTAGGAACTCATTCATCTGATGAGTCCCAAATGGCATCTAATAGTTTCAATTCATTGACTATCCAAGGTAAAAATGGAAATGTATTCCTGTGGGAAAAGTCTTTTCATTGGGGGCTGCTGTCTTTGAAAGCAGGAAGGCCAGACAACTACAAAACAGGCTGTCATTAAAAATTATACATTACTGCAAATGTTCCAGAAAGCACAGTTTCAGCATGAGGCTGCTTAGAGCCACTAGATTATAGCCTTGGTGTTTTGACAACTGTCGAAGAGGGAGAGCTATGAGCTTTCTTGCCAACTAACAGTGGACAAAGAGCTAGGGTTGGCGGAGTAGGCAGAAGAGAAATGAAGATAGGGTCGGGAGAGAGAACTAAAGAATTTAGTATTTCATTTGCAGAATACTGTTCTTGGTTAGAAAAATACTGTGAGCTTCTTAAGAAAAGGAGTTTGCCATAATGGGTATACATTTGTGTAGAAACCTTGTTTCTCCCAAGAAGGGAGGGCCATCCAGCGAATGGTTTCAAGTAAGCATCTGTATTATAGTAAAATGTTCTTGAGTTCATTTATTAGGGTGTGTATTAGATGGAGTGTTCTATTTCTTCTTCTCTATCAGGCCAGGCTACCTCCTGCTTCCACACTGAGTTACTACTTTGGGTTAGTTAACTGTTGTGTTAATGTCTTTTTCTATGTTCTAGTATGATTTAAGCTAAAATGGAAAACTCACTGATTACTGGTTCTTACTCATACAGCTTATATTGGCAACCACAATATTCCAAAAATATTGTTTGTGTTTGGGCTCAAAATGGAGCCATGTCAACAAATGCACTGAACTCACCTTCATTCCTTCCTGTTTAGATCAAGTCTGGCTGAATTACACATCTTAAAGTTATGAGATTGATTAAGCACATAGAAGCTTTATATGTTTATATTAAAGTACTTCATATAATCCTAGATTATTGGAATTTGAAAGTATTCTATACCTCAATTTCTTGATACTCTGGGTAATATCTTATTATACAGGTTCTTTAATTGCCATGCAGTATGGCAGAGGAGTAGGAAACCTGATGCTTCCATACATTCATTTCTTTAATCACCAAGAAAAATATTTTCTAACATTAATAGTTGTAAATGTATCAAGTGACTATTTGCTATGTAATACATTTCTTGAGGGAAAAAAACCCATAATGATTTACTTGATATCTCATTAATCTAGAGTGTTTCTCAGGTTAAAAGCCTTACAACATAAGGGCAGAGTGGCTAGGGTTATAAAGATAAATCAGCCACACTCTTCTGAGCCCTGCTCCCTATAAATTTCTTGAGAGAAGAATCAATGTTTGAATTTTCTTTCCAGTGTTGCAGGATGTTTTTAACTGAAGTTTAAAGGACTTTGTGGATTCATATGGGGTTTCTCGAAACACCAAAATGTACACAAAACTTGGCTAGGTTTTTATATATTCGTTTGTAGGGGGTTGAAATAGCCGGTCCAACGCTTTTATCAGATTATCCAAAGGGCCTATGATGCACAGAAATCTGGGAATCACTGAAATAATAGTTTCTTTCTTTTGTTGTTAAGTATAAGGTAAACTTATAAGTTACTTATAAGGATAAGTAACTTGAAAGTAAAATTAAGAGCAGAGAGACAGTGTTATGGGATACTAGGATTTGAAAGAAATAGCTACTTTAGTCTCTTCAGGCTGCTGTTAATCACCGGCTGGAAACATAAACAGCAGTCTGTTTCTCGCCCTTCTGGAGGGGGGAGAATCCAAGACTGAGTCCCTGGCAGATATGGTGTCTGGTGAGAGAGTGCTCCCTGGTTCATACATGGCCATCTTCTCGCTGTGTCCTCTCGGGGTGGAAGACAGTAAGAAAGCTCTCTGGAGTCTCCTGTTATAAGGGCACTAATCCAGTTCATGAGGGCCCCATCCTCATGACCTAACCACCTGCCAGAGGCCCCACTTCCAAACAGCATCACGCTGATGTCAGTGCTTGAATTTGAGTCGGGCTCAACACTATGGTCCACTGCAGTACTTTAATGAGTATCTCCTCTAGAAGTGGTGCTGTGAACTTGAGGTTGGCTAATATTTGGGAGAGTACAATGGAAGGAAGGGCAGTCCAGGCCAAGAGAAGAGCTTGAGCACATAGGGGTATATTTTGGGAACAGCAAATTATTTTATTTGTCCCTCCTATTAAGTATAAGGGTGCAGTACAATATACATTTGGACAGGTAGCTTGGTAACATTCATAAATTCAATCATTTAAGCAATGGAGAGAAACTAAGAGTGTTTTAGAGTAGGAATAATACAATAAATCCCTTCTATGAGCCTTGTCTGGGCGATATTAGAAAGGGGAGTTTTTGAACCATAGAAAATAATTGGGATGTTACTGTAATGATTCAGATAAGGATTACTAAAAGTGGAAACTGTGGGAATAGAAAGTCTTAAATTATTATAGAAATTTAAAGAAAAGGAATTATCACTGACTGGATAGGTATTTAAGGATACACCCGTATTTTTTACAATTAACTAAAATAATGTTGCTAATTGACTTATGTCACATAAACAGTCTATTTCTTGGGACGCCTGGGTGGCTCAGTTGGTTGAGTGTCTGCCTTCGGCTCAGGTCATGATCCCAGGATCCTGGGATCGAGTCCCACATCAGGCTCCTTGTTCGGCGGGGAGCCTGCTTCTCCCTCTGCCTCTGCCTGCTACTCTGCCTACTTGTGCTCTTTCTCTCTCTGACAAATAAATAAATAAAATCTTTAAAAAAAAAGAGTCATTTCTTTTTTGGTGTTGTTATTGAGTATAAAGGAAAAGCTCAAGATACATCACTATTGAAGACGTTAGTTGACTTTAGAAAAAGAAGACTGAATTAAGCTGATGTTGGGCAAGAATATATACAAATGTTGTAGAATATATAAGAGACCCTTTTCTTTAGCCATTATATCTGGAAAAGGTGAAAGAACTTAAGATAATTTTCACCTATACCTACCTTCATAAGAAAGATCAATGTATAGAGAAAAAGTTAAAAGCTAAGATCAATACAAATAAATTGAAGTAAAAAAATAAACTGAATACGCAGAGCCCAAGAGACACTTATAAAATCTTGTCAGTGATAAGAAAATAAGACATAAGTATTTCAAGGAACATTAAGAGGAATTTAATGAATCCTTAGTTAATTTGAGATAAAGTGTCTCATGTGTAAGCTATAAGACTTCTTAAACATCATGGTCTGAATGATAAGGAGTGATCAGAGACAATTGTGGATGATCATGAATGATCAAAAACTATCTGGAAGAGCATGGATGATCATGTGCGATCATGGACAGTGAGCCCTGAGACCTTCCCGACTTCTAATATTGGATTGTAAAAACTGTAAAGAAGAACAAACATGGATATGTTGGAGATTATATATAGCAGATGTATGGATACAGATATAGATACAGATATCTGTCTTCAGGTGGTATAAAGAATAGGCACATAGCTAATAATTTTGATAAACTTCAAATTAAAGCAAATTTTACATCAATTGTTAAGTACTTAAAATTCCTTTTTTTTAACTCCTTTTTTTTTAAAAAAAAGATTATATTCATTTGAGAGAGAGAGAGAGCATGAGTAGGGGTGAGGGGGTGGGAGGTAGGGATGGGGTAGGCGGGGAGGGGAGAGGCAGAAGGAGAGGGACAAGCAGACTCCCCGCTGAGCAGGGAGCCTGACTTCAGAGCCAGCACCCTGAGATCATGACCTGAGCCAAAGGCAGACACTTAACCAACCGAGCCACCAAGGTGCCCCTTATGATGACAATTCTTAATCTTTTAAGTTAAGTGTGGGATGTATCATCATAGAATAGAAAAAAGCTGGGCACAGAAATATAAAGAACTATGTTTATCTTTTTTAGGGTCACTTAGCATGTAATGTTTGGGAGTATCAAATAGCTCACTGATGGGAAAAAAAAAGATGATAACAGTATCTGTCCTTTCTACTTCACATTGGGTTTCTGTGAAGACCAAACTGAATCATGTAAAATCTATGATGTAATATATATAATTTTAAGTAACATTTAAAACTTAAATCATCTTACACAATTTGATGCTAAATTTGCCTTTGGAGACTCCTTCAAATTTAGGAAGCCCTGGAAACATTATCCCAAAAAGGAATTCTGTGCAAAATATTGTTGTTACCTTAGAAAAACCAAGATATTTTCCCATAATTTTCTCAAATGTTTTATATATATATATATGCAAAACCAAAACCAAACTAATTTTCAGAAGAACTCGGTATGAATCTCTATGTATGTCTCATATTGTAAAATATTTTTTAAATAAAAAAATTATTTTGGCTCCATGTATATTCATGAGCAAGCCCTTTCTATGTTATCTTAAAGCAATATAGATTAGCTGGGTGTTTTTGAAAATGGTAAATTGAATGGCAAATACGGGAAATTACAAAACTCATACTTTGTATGCAGTGTGAGTTCGTATCTTGCATTTTATTTGTACGTTTTCCAGAATCATTAGAAAACCTGCTCATCTGTATGTGACTTAAAAAATCAGCTCTTTACCTCTCTGTTTTTAAAAGGGGCTAGCATGTTTTCATGTGTCCATACATAACTATAATTCAGCATGTACAGGAATGATTGTTTCTTTTCTTGAAAATACTGTAGATGATTGTGTCGGCAAGGACGCATCGCAGAGGTGTGCTAGCCCTTTAATGCTCTGTTTCTGTTGTCATGGAAATAAGATTTTCAAGTAGGTTTATCTGCTGTGCTTTGCTTTTTATAGATTCCCTATCATTTTAAGTTGGTTTTGGACAAGAATTCTTATCCTTTAAATAAAAATACCAATCTCTACCTTATCATCTTTCAATGTATTTCCCCATAGGATTTCTTAAAAACCCCAGAGTGGGGTGCGTTAGATTTTCCAGGAGTGTGCATTATATATAGATGCTTATTAGCTCCTGGCCCTAAACACTGGGATTTTTTTTTTTTTTTTTTTAAAGAATTATAATGGAACACAAAGAAGCAGGATTCAACTCCAATTTCAGGCTTTTAAAATGTATTTTACTCTCACATTAGTATTAGTTGTATAGGTATAATTTATATATGAAACCATTTTGAAACATGAACAGGATCCTATGACTGTCCTCATGCTGTTTATGCAAGTTCCTAACCTTGGCCTGCATGTTCCTTCATGATTCAGCAGCCACTTCTCGAGAATTCAACCTACAGAGATGTGTGGAGTTGGCGTATTGGTTTTGCTGCTAACTAGCTGTGTGATCTTGGCAAATTATTTCATTGATCTCTTTCTCCGTTTCCTTATCTGTAAAATAAGAATAATAACAGAGTTATTGTGACAATAACATGTTTTAACATCCATAGAGTACTTAGAATAGTAATTTGAGCCAAAGAAAGTGCTCAATTAATGTTGTTTCTGCCATTATCATCTTTGGCCATTCTCCACCACCTTTCTGTTCCTTCCCCAAACACATCAACCCTTTTGCTGTCTTCGGACTGGATTTCATCATTTGCTAATCATTGACACCTGCTTTCTCTCCCACGTTAGCTAATACTCTACTTCCTTGCCATTTACAAAACTTGGAAATTATATATTTATTTCACTACTAGTTTGTTCTCTATTCTTCCACATGTAAAAGGATTTAAAATATATTTATTGAACTAATAAATAATGGAGAAAATTCACATAAACTGTCCAGATGTTGCCCCATTTCCTAAGTCACTAAGTTCCTAAGTATCTAAGTTCCTAAGATATTTTAAAAGTAGAAATGATACCTGAATTTCCAAACGAGGCATTTTCCTATGTTCCGGAGAATCTATCATGGGTTAGATTTATTGTTAATTATGAGAAAATCTCTTTCATGTGCCAGAGTGACTTGTAGCTACAGCTTTTTTTTAATATCCTTCACCAAATCTGACAGAGTTTGCCCTGTCGTACTGGATGATTGTTGGTTTCTTCTTTATGGTTACTTTACATGTGTAAGAAGTTTCATCAAGATGGCTCTAATTTACGCGTATTTACATTGCTTTCTCTTTTTAGGAAGTATACTTTTAAGGGACATTCTTAAAAGATGTCATGGTAGAGTACCAATAGTTAGGGTTCTCTTTAACCTCTTTAGATAAAGGTGTGTATCCTTGGATGGCACCAGAGACATGAAGAAACTCTTTGGAGTAAAAGCGAGTGAACATGCAAAGTGGGAATCAACAGTGATTAACAGCATCAGACTAGTAAGTTTCACTAGGAAACCGGTGTTCAAGCCTGGTCTGGTCAAGCCTGGAAATGTTCAGATGGTACCCACTATTTTGGTGAAGTGTCTAGTTTCACATCTTTTGCCCATTTATTTTTTTTGATCATCATGTTTGTTTTTCTGAGTTGAAAGAGTCTGTTCTATATAGATTCTGAATACAAGTTGATAATCAAATAATACAAACTTTGCTCCCAGTATGTGACTTGCCTTTATTTTTGCTTTTTTTTTTTTAAAGTGATGATGTCTTACTCATTTATTTATTTTTGGCAGATTTCTTTTTTACTTAAATTTTTTTTTATTTGACTATAGTTGACACATTTTTCACAACAGTGCCTTTCAAAAAGAAATGCCTTTCCTTTTGAGGAAGTCAAAACTGTTTTCTTCCAGTTTGTCATTGGTATTTTCATTTTCTTAATTTCATGCAGTTTTTTTTTGTTGTTGTTTATTTTAATGGAGTAAGATACATTTTTTTATCACATCTAGAATATTAGTCATAGTTAGGAATGCTCTTCCCTTACCCTACCTACAAAAGAATTTTTCTTTGTTTTCTTCTAACACTTGTTCAATTTTATTTGCCTTCTTCTGATTAATTTGGAACTTATTTGAGGATGTGATGTGAGCAGAGGGTTAAACTTCTTTTTCAAAATGGCTGTCTTGAGCCAATACCATCTATTTCAAAGTCCAGCTTTTAAAGGAGTCTGTCACTTTTACTATATCTCGAATAACCCTAAGTGGAACATACTAGCAGTAATAAGATAAAAGAATAGTGGAAAATGGCACCTCAAATAGGGGTTTCTTTGGATTTATTCCTAAAGACAGTCTTAGTACCATATATAGATTCACAACTTCCCTCTTAGAAACACTGTATCCTTTACTCACAAACAGTTTTCTTCATGGTCAGGAGGGAGTAATAGATTAAATGTGAATGGGGATGGCGTGACAAAGTTTAATTGCATCTGTTTAAATCAGTCCTGCTCCCTTGGAGTAGATTGCTGCTTCTGTTGCAGGCAGTTAGCATTTAGTGCAGGCGACAGAAAGAAACACTGCAAGTTCCTCATTTAGGGCAGTAGCATTTCATGTGAGCAAGTGTGAGTTTTTCTTCCTATTTTTATTTTTCCTGAGCAAATGGAAATATGAATTTTCACTTCCAGAGATAAAGAAAGAAGACCAGATTTCTTCTGGTGTGCTTTAGGTGAAGGGGGAGCAGAAACAGTTCAGTTCTGGAAAGGTTGAGTCAGAGGTGGGTAAAGAATGCTAAGTGGACCTCTCTGGTAGACAGTTGGATTCACGAGTCAACTTCAAGGGGGCTTTTCCTCAAATGCTAAGGGAGACACATTTCACCAATCATGGTGGTTTGGGGTCTAGGTTACAAATTAATGTTTGCCTGCAGTTTGTGGTACATTTCAAGTCCAAACAACTATACTATCTGAAGCTTGGATAATATAACACGATGCTTATTTCTATTTTTCTGTGGGAGAAATGGGATAATTTCAAATTAAATGGTAAATTCTTGTAAGTGGGTTAAGAATTGCTTTCCTTTTTTCCCTCTTAACCCCTTTTCTTGAAAAACACAAGCAGAACTGATGACTAATCATATACGTCATTATGAGGAGAGTGTGTTTGTGGTTTATCCAATACCAACTCAATGGCTGTTCATTGCAAGGTGCTGTGCTAGGTGCTTTTTGCAGTCAGAGTATAAGAATCTGGCTCTTGGTCTCCTAGTGCAGATAACTCTCTCTTTAAGCTTCGGTTTCATTTCCAGAAACTTGTCCCATCACCATGGGTTAGTCACAGATTGAACAGTCACCCTTTTACTCTTATTTAATTCTGTATCTAGCAAAGTACTTAAGTTGAGAATGTGTAGTGGAGATTTCACTGCTTATCCTCTAGGCCACAAAGATGGACGTGGAGACACATGACTGTATAATAAATGCTAAAGAAAATAACTGATAAGCAAGTGCTGTATGTGACAGACAAGAGGTCACGGATTCCTACTCCCCCCAACAAGCTTCTCCTGCCCCATCTTATTTGATAGCAAGGCCCTCTCAGTGCCGGAGCTGAAAACTTCCGTGTCCTCCTTCCCTCGTCTTCCTCACCCACCTCCCAAGCAAGCTCTGAGAAAATTCTGTCAATATTACCTTCAAACTATTTCCAGACTTTGACCGTGGCTCACTATCCCCTCAGGGACTCTCTTGGTCCCGTCCATCCTCCTCTCTCTCCTGGGTGACTCAGTATTGCTTGAGGAGGTCTCCCTGCCGCTCTTGCTCCCTTAGTCTCCTCTCAACACGGCAGCCTGGGGAATTCGTTTCCTAAGACTGCTGTAACGAAGTGACCACACACCCGTGGCTTAAAACAACACAAATTCATTATCATACACCACTGGTGGTCGGGAGTCTGACATGGGTTTCACCGGGCTCAAATTGTGGTGTCTGTGGGGTGGTTCCTTCTGGGGGCTCTCGGAGAGAGGCTAGTCCTTTTCCTCTCCTAGTTTCTAGAGGTTACCTGTCCTTCTTGGCTTGGTGGCCCTTTTCATTTTAGAAGCCAGCAGTGTAACGTTCTCGAGGTCTGTGTCTCTTTCTCTGCCTCTCTTACCTCTGCTTCTCTTGTCACACCTCCTCTGACTCTGACCTCCCTGCTCTCCCCTTAGAGAGCCCTGGTGATGATGACATTGGATTCACCTAGGTATTCCAGAATAATCTCTCTCCCTCGACAGCCTGGACTTAATCTGCAAAACCCCTTTTGTTATGTGAAGTAATCTATTCTTCTTAACCACACCTGGGGGTCCTAGTTAAAGTAAATAAGATCTATCACTCTCAGTTTAAAATCCTTTAGTAGCTGTAAACTCATTCTTAGTAAAAGTCAGAATTCCTAAAGGACCTGCAAAGCCCTGCCCCATTGTCTTTCTGATGTCATAGCCTATTCTCCCTTTTGTTCACTAGGCTTAAACTATGTCACCTTCCATGTTGTTCTTTGGGGCATGTTCAAGCCCATTCTTGCCTTAAGACCTTTGCACTTTCTTTTTTCTCTGCCTAAAATCCTCCCGGATATCAACATCAATATCTTTGCACCTGTTTCAAGTCTTTATTTAAACTCATTTTCTCAGTATTGCAGTCCCCGACCAGACTGAGGATTCAACGCATTCCCCTAGAAACGTCATACAATTCTACTTTTTTTTGTATTTATCTCCTTAGACCTTACTACCACATGTCCTACAGTATGGGTTATGAACTAGTTTGTTTTTTTTTTTCTTGTCTCTTGACTCCTATATCAAGGAAGTAGAGATTTTGTCTTTTTGTCCACCCTTCAGTCCCCATTGCCTAAAAGAATTCCTGCCGTACAGGAAACCGCAAAAGATATGAGTTAAAGGGAAGAACAAAGTGAAGGAATGGGTGGTGGGGAGCAGAAGGAAATGGAGCTGAGCTGGAAGAAGTGGGCTTGTCTGTGGAGACGTGGACTCCTGGTTGAGAGAAGGCTGCATGAGTAGAGGCGCCGAGGGCAGGGAGGGCTCAGGGAACACCAGGAGAGCTGCTGTGATGGGAGCATATTGTGGTGCAGAGAACCTGCCTACTTCCCAAAGATTCATGCTCCCCCTTTCAAACGCGGAGTGACTGCTGGGAAGTGGGGACCACATTCCCCAGCCCCGTAACACTCAGGAATAGCATGTGACAGAGTCCTAGCCAGGGGACTGTCGCAGGAGTCAGGGGCATGCCTTCCAAGCTAGACCCATCAGACCTTTGCACATTCCGCACTTGTACACCCTTTTCCCTTGCTGGCTTTTTGGAAAGAAGACTGTGCCCAGGAAAACAATGGAAGCTCCATGCAAAGATGGCAGAGCTAATGACAACCTGAATGTCTGAGGATGGTTCAGCCAAACGTTTCACCTTGCCAGTTTTGTAACACAAGCGAGACATAAGCTTCTGCTGCTTTTGAGTCATTTTGCATTTTTACATTCAGGGATCTATTTGTTACCCCGATGAGCTTACCCTACATCATAAAATACCATATTATGTAGGAATAGAATGGTATTCTAGTGGTAAATAAATTTGGAAAGTTAGTTGTAACCAAATAATTTTGGAAAGTTAATAACATTAAAATGATTTCTTATAACAAAAGCAGTAATTGTAGAAAAATAAGAAAACATTGATAATCAGAAGGAAGAGAAATACATTCCTAATCCTACTGTGCGCATCTAGTTTCCGTTAATAACTTGCATAGCTACGTGTCTTTCTTTTCTTTGTCGTGAGAATAGGATCAAACAGCAACTGTAATTCATAACATTTTTATAAATAGTCAACACTTTCCTACTTGGTAAATGTCTGCAGCCCCTATTTTTTAAACACACCTAAATAGGACTTTTTTATACTTGTAGATGTCTGTGTAGGTTTATGTGGACATTATAAAAGGAGTATACATAATAGGAGTTAACATCAGTCTTCTTGGAAGTACGGTGAGGATTGGTAATGGAGAAGGACATCGAAGGTTATTTTAAATATATTTTTATATAGTGTATTGCTTTCAGAAGCAATACTGAGATTCATGCCCAGATTTTCTGATTCAGTAGGTATAGAGTGAGTTCTGGGATCTGTATTTTCTTAAAGACTTCTTAGGGGATTCAGATAAAAATCCAGGTTTAGAAGATGATATCTAGTTCCCCAAGACACTATATTCTTACAGGGAATAAGCTATGTCCAAGAAAGTTAAACTGATGTTAACAAAAGTAAGTAATTTCCATCATGTGATTAAATTCATGTTTCTAATCACTTAAATGGGTTCCCATCAATGATATTTTCATGTGCTATTTTTGTATTCATATGTTCCTAAGGAGAAACACAATAGCAGTGGTTTTTCAGGATCAAGGGGCCCGGGAGATGGACGTCCCAGGAGTTGGCAATTTGAGACAAGCACCCAAGAAAATAAGATGTAGTCCCACAGCAGTGTGTTCTCAGTGTCAGCACGTGAGCACATGATGGGATCCTGTGGTGAGGGCAGGCGCACATGGGGAGACGGGTGAGGGAAACTAAGAAGGGAGCTGTGTCATGCGTGCTAGAACAGAGGAGAGGGCAGGTGCTGGGCAGCCAGTCATGGGGCTCCTGACCCAGTTTGCATCTTCGGGGATGAAAAGAATTAAAATGACAAGTAATCAACCAAATTTTTTGCTTCTCTCTCTTTGAGGGGGATCTGTGCTGCAAAACTGAGAGCTTCCATAAAATTTCTTTTTCAAACAAACTTCATTTAAAAAAAACTAATATTTACATAATCATTTTTGTTATTTGCACTCTTGGCGTTTGTCAGTGTAACCTTATAAACAGTGTTGGTTTGTTGTCATTATTGTTTTAAATTCTTGTTAAGGGAAAAGTACACAGATGAGAAAATGCTGATGGCTTAATCCATCCCTTCTGGATTAGAAGCGTAATGGAGACATTGTGTACGCACACCAGCAATGTGAGTTGACAGTACACACTCAAGACCCAAGTTGTCAGGAAGGGAAAACAGTGTGTGAAGGTCAGAGAGGCAGACCTCCACTGGGAATATGCTAGCCCACTGACTCCTGGAGTAAAGAGGGCTGAGAATTCTGCACCATTTCTCACTTTTTAAAGATTTTTGTAACCACCCGAGCAAACAAACAAGCCAAGAATAAAACAAGCTCAAAAAAGCAGTTGAACAATTGTGAGGGATGGGGGAATCTTTTGTCCTTTTGCTGAAATGTATACTTCCCCTCCCCCATGCTGGGCTGGAGGCCAGAACCAAGGCATGGGGACATTCTATAGCGGATTTCGCTTTGCTTCGTGAAAGCTAGGCCGTCATTTTCAGATTAAAGGCCTGACAAATAAATATTTGAGTAAATCTCAACACATCTCTCGGTTGGGTTGTCAACAACCAGTTTGGCAGCACGAAGTGTCCCCTTGCGTCTGAAGTTACTATAGGTGTCCATCTCTCGTAGACATGCTGTAGTAGCTACACAGAGCCCCGTGGAACGGGCCTTTTCTACTACATACTAGCTCGGAGATTTGGCACTGCAACGTTTATCTGGAAGGACCTGGCAGAATTCTGTCCCAGTTTCCTCATTTATAATTCAAGAAATGGTGGCCTAAATACTACTGGCCCAAGTAAGCGCTTAGGGAGGCTGCTTTTCTCCTTGCTCAGACCTGGCAACTGTTTTTTGGTTTTATGTACGAGTATTGCTGATTTGAGGTGCCCACTAGCGACCGAAACTAATCTGAGGCTGGTGGTTAGAGAGAAAAGTTCAGAGGGTCACAGTGAATCAGAGTTTCTGCTGTGACTCATTCTACTCTCAGGGCGTACGACTTAAATTCTCTGTCCCTTAATTACCTTAATTGTTAAATGGGAAAATAATACATCTTAATTTCTCGATTGGGATCAAGGTGGGGCCATATTTGTTTGCACATTCATACCTTGCCTTATTCCCAAAGAGGTTATCTGGTGGCTAAGAAGATATAAGCATGAAAGATTGAAGATTGCTTTATGAGCTGCATTCAGGATGTGGTAACGACACTTGAAAATAAAACAAGACTGACAAACCAGCATTATCCTGAGTCTCTGCATTTCTCTTTCATCCTGCACATTTTCAGAAAACAAAATGGTGTCAAAACACCAGGGTAGAAAAGGTAAACCATTGAAGCAAGTAGAGGAAACAAGCGCAGTGTGCTGCCCAGCACTGTAATGAGGCATGCATCTAATTTTGGTCTTGACTTCCATGATGGAACATCACCCAAGGCTCGTGTCTACTCTTGCCCTGTTTACTTAAGTGCTAGATTTCCTACTCAGTTTTTTGTCTGATGCCGAGAACGTGTGACTTCACGCATTGGTAAAAATTTTGAAGTCCGCTGCAAATGTTGCCCCTTCCTTGATCTTACCCCAAATGAACTGATCGACTCTAACCCCTCTTGTGCGTCTGAGGTTTCTTTTTGATACCCGTCTAGTGGTGCCTAATGACAACACGAGGACATGCACCGTGTATGTTCCTCATCTTATTGAATTAGGTTTTTGAGGTAAGAATAGGTTTCTTAGCAACTTTTTTTTTAATCCTTTGTAGTCCCTAGTCAAGTGCCTTGAACTGGGTATTTTCTTCATAGTGATTGAAATAATTTAATTTGTTATCAATTTGAATGATCTTTTTCCCCCCAATGGTCTGTGAGTATTCCTGTGGTTACACAGAGTTGTACAGTCCTTGGGAACAGGGGCTGGCAGGAAGGATCTTCTCTAGACTTGCTCTACAGGCTGCCTTGTTTCACCTTGTATAATTTTTGCTACTGATTCCATGTCTTTTTCACTGGCTCGTATTCTTGCTCATTTTGTCTTCTTTCTTTAATTTCCTGCCTAGGAATCTTTATCTGTTCTAATCATTTTAACCAGAAATTCTCACTGATGGTATTTCGGCTTTTTCGTTAAAAGCCTATTCTGAGAAGGCGTTTTGTCATTGCCCATCCAGTTCCACCTGTCTTTTGGGAACAGAACCTTTTCATCTTTGGGGGACAATGATTCTCTCAATAAATTCTCCTACCAGTTGGAATGACCTTTCATTCTGGTATTGCTTTGAGGTATGGACATTGAGGCTAGGCGCTGTTGTCAGCCATTTTCCCTGCTTGAGGGGAAAGTCTGGAAGAAAGACAATGGTGTCACATGGCAGAAATAGTAGAGGTTGGAAACCCTCTTTCTCATACTTTTGGGTGCAGGCAGGCATTCTTGTGATCTAGACACTCCCTTGTCGTGACCTGTCTGTAGGTGGATGCATGAAACTTCCCTTTGGTTTAAGCTTGTTGGAGTTGGGTTTCTATGAGCCTTGAATAATGTACCAGATAAACATAATATTTATACTTTAATAAATAGAAAATCTTGTGTGGTTGTTGGAGATTGAAAAATAGACGTTAAGATATTAAATTATCTAGTTTCTGTCACATATGGGGAAATTTTGTAGAAAAATAGAATAACACCCAAGTTAATGTTTCCTTTCTATTGTTCTAGCTATCATTGGTTCCTTCTGCCAGATCCTAAACAGACTTTAAGTTCTTGGAAGTTCAGATATGCTTTATTAATTTCTGTTTTGTTAGTACCTGGCACAATTTGTGACACATAATAAAAACCATGCTAGTAATTTTCAATTAAAATAATACATTAATATTATTCTTTATAATATAATATAATGATAGTTTCCCTGAAACAAAATCCCTGGAATAGCCAGGATATTTTTTAGAAATTCATTACATGGTATAATACACTATTTTGTTTTATACTCCTTGTATTTATAAAAAAAAAAAAAAATTATACTAAGCTTCTGCTTAGTTGGGGTTAAGGTTTAAATTCCAAATACTTGTGAGAAGTCAAGATTAAAAAATATTTTAGAGTTAGTCAGCTGAAGAATAATAGTTTCGCATTTGTTTTTTTGCTTGGTACTGAATAACTTGTTGAATTCCTTGAGAAAAAGATGAAAGCCAGAATTTTAAGAAACAAATGAAAAAAAAAAAGGAGACAGGGAATTGGCAATAATAGGAAACACCAGGGATTTCTGATCTAGACAAATCTGTATGTCTAGTATCAGTGAACTTCTTCAATGTTCAGAAGTCATTTAGAATTAAGATGGTAGACTGGCCCTTAAATTCAGAAATCAGAAGTTCCATCATGATTTTTGAGAACAATATTAGGGGAATGAAGTGAATGGAAATCAGGTTGCAGGGGACCTTCCAGAGGGTGGAGAGGAGTGTGGGAAGCCTGTCAATTAATCTCATTAAGGCCTGGCTTTGCTTTGCAAAACAGGGAGAGAGGGTGTTATGTTCCTGATGTAGAGCCTATCAACGGAATATTTTAAATTTCATGTTGAGGAATTTGTATTTGATTCATTGGGGCATTGGTCTGTTCAAAATAAATTACTCTCAACAGTCAGTCATAAAGTAATTTAGACTCTGGGAATGTAAGCCTAGTGCTTTGAGCTTTTGTTTAAAAAAAAAAAAAGAGAAAGTGTCATCAGAGGTAATGTTACAATAAACAGAGCAGCCATTCAAGGCACCTCCAGTTTTGACTAATAATTTTTTCTTGTTCTTTCTCGGTGTCTTCAGTCTTAACTCTGTACTCTATTAGACTCAAATATCATTTTGTTTCTATCCAGTGAGTTTAATTTATCCAGAATGTAGCTCTACAGGGATTCAGGGTAATTAAATAAAGGGCATTTCTTTCAACCACTCAGTGTGTTTTGATAAAACTCCAGCTTTAATTACTAGTTGACAATAAAAGGGCAAGTTGAAATAGATTCTATATGGTTTTCAATAATAAGAAATTTTTATAAGTTTTTAAAAATATATATAAATAAATGAGAAAAGTGAATCAAATGGGCTCAGCAGTTTGGTTTCCTTCTCCAGTTCAGGGGATGAGTAAAAGTTGGCAAACGAAATATAAAGTTACTCAGTCTGTTTTTTCTCTTGGCCTGGTTAGCCTAGGATGTATATGGAGGTATAGACAAAAATAAGTCAGGAAATATAATTCTGTGAAATCAATGGAGAAATAAATCAGGAATAATGGAAACTTCTGGGGTGCCTGGGTGGTGCAGTTGGTTGAGCTTCTGACTCTTGGTTTCAGCTCAGGTCATGATCTCAGGGTCGTGAGATCAAGCCCCGCGTACGGCTCCACGTCCAGCGCAAAGTCTGCTCCAGATTCTCTCTCTCCCTCTCCCTCTAGCTTCCCCCTCAAAAGAAAGAAATCTTTAAAAACAAGAAATAGTGGAAAATTCCTGAATGAATAAACCTGAATGAATACAATAAAGAAAATTCCTGAGTGAATAAACCCAAATGAATACAATAAAGAAAATAAATAAGCACAGGATGGTGGCATGCATGGATTTAAAATGTAATTAGAGCCCTCTGTTTTATGGGTACTTCTTCAACACGAATGAAGGGTATGGACTCTGCAGACAGACTGCCTGCTTGGAATCTTAACTCTGCCACTCATCAGCTGTGTTCCTGGTAAAATATGTGCCTCTGTTTCAACATCTTCAAAATGGGAATAATAATAGTACCTACCTCATAGAGTTATGAAGAGTCAATGAAACAATATATGTGATGTTCTTAGAACAACACCTGGTACATCCAAAGAGCTATGTGAGCATTAGTCATGATTGTAGTTGTATGTACTAAGAGCTACTTAGCTGTAATGTGTCGATGAATGTCACAAATAGCATCTGTGTATTTATATGTCTGTAATAGATGTGATGTAATAACCATACCTGCTCTCCCTCTCTCTCATCTTCCTCTCCGTTCCTCAAACCAATGGCATCTAGATCTGTTTGCCTCCAGAGAATAGATGTCCACTTCATAGGGCCAACTGCCATGATCAGACACTAGGCCGAGTCTGACCATCCCTGCTCAGTTCATGGCAATGACAAGAAGTTGATCCTTTGGTAGCCAGTGTGTAAGTTAATATGTTTTAAATAAACAACTTAAGGGACCGTCCTAGTCCAGTCCAATCTAAATTTGTCTTGTTCATGGTCTCTGCCTCTAGTTTTAGAGTAGCTTCTCACATCCTTCAAGAATAATGACTATATTCTTATTTTACATTTATCATAAAGGGCCCATCTTGGTAATTTTTCTGAAAGAAGGATGTGGAAGTCTCCGCATGCAAAAGCTGAAAACTGCTAAAATCCCTCAACTAGTAGCACTGCAGATAAAACACCTTTTCACTTGGCTTCCAGCGGTACCATTGACTTTGTTGTTTCCGTAATTTGCTTTAACTTTGGTCACAATTTCCCCAACATAGCTTCTTTAACAAATGATTGTTTGTACTGGAATGGAGTTCTGTTTTCCACCATGTATTCTGGTCTAAAAGGACATTACTAAATGATCTTTCAACTTGAAGCTTTTCTCCCTCTTGATATGGTTATGCTTTGTCCCTGCAATACATCAAATCCATTTTCAGCTTCTTTTGGATGCATAAAAAAGTTTAATATTCTTCACAATTTTTAAGATCTTAAAGAATCTTTTTAATGCTGGCACTAAGCAAGAAATGTTCTTTTTCACCCTTTCTACATATACAAACTGTATATTGCCTCATTAAAAGATAAAGTTTGCAAGGCACCTGGGTGGCTCAGTTGGTTAAATGTCTGCCTTCAGCTCAGGTCATAATCCCAGGGTCCTGGAACTGAGCTCTGCATCAGGTTCCTTCCTCAGAGGGGAGTCTGCTTCTCCCTCTCCCTCTCCCTCTGTGTATATGGGCTCTCTCTCTCTCTCTCTCTCAAATAAATAAATCTCTAAAAAAATAATAAAAATAAATAAATAAAAGATGAAGTTTGACACAGTGGAAATTTACCTTGCAAATACTGACTATACAAGAACAGTTTAAAGTACTTTCTTAGAATTCCTAACAAATATTGGTAATTCATAAACTGCCCTAATCACTATGTTTGTTACTGCTTTCAGCTTAGTGCCTCTCAAAGATTCAACCTAAGTGTGTGTAGATACATTTGCGTCTAACACCATCCACAGATTGGGATTTAGATGTAACAGGGCCATAAAACTACAAGTTTCACTACTAATTAAGCTAATTTTTATTAACTCTAATAAAAAATTCAGCATGAGAGCCTTAAAGAGCCTTTATAACATGAGAACTTCTCTCACAAACATAGATATTTTATGTTAGTGAACATAAGTGATATGCTATTAGTGACCGGCAGAACCACTCTGCAAAGAATAACCATTGTCGGGGCACCTGGGTGGCTCAGTGGGTTCAAGCCTCTGCCTTCGGCTCAGGTCATGATCTCAGGATCCTGGGATCGATCCCCGCATCGGGCTCTCTGCTCAACAGGGAGCCTGCTTCCCCCTCTTACTCTCTGCCTGCGTATGATCTCTCTCTCTCTGTCAAATAAATAAATAAAATCTTTAAAATAAATAAATAAATAAATAAATGACTGTTAAAAAAAAAAAAAGAATAACCATTGTCTTGAAACACCATGGTGAGATTGTCACCTGCTTAATTTTTTTGTACTTGAGGGACTCTTGAAGTTTTAACATGAGATCATGGAAGCTTCCAAAGTTCTTACACATGACTTGTTAAATTTATGCCCATCACTAGGCTTTGGATACAGTGTACAGTATGAAAAGCCCCCATGCTGTCAGCTGTTTCAATGTGATTTATTAGCAGGCAGTAGGTATCCTGCATCCCACCCCGCCTAATAACAGTTACAAAACAGTTCTGCTTTGTGATGAGGCTTGCTAGGCAGACATATGGCAAGGGCAAGTATAGACCTGAACCGGGAATTACTAAACCAGATCAGTCCACCGGTCTATCACATCGAATATAATGACCCTTGAGAAAATCGATACATACTGTTTAGGGAGAAAAAAAAAAATTCTATTTATGGATACGCAGGATAACATTATTTTCACAAAGCAGATTACTTATGACTCAAGACAATATAAAGCTAATTTAAAACCTTGCCTTTCATGACCTCAGGTCTTTCTCTTATCTTTTCCTAAGCAGTTTGTGGGAGAGCAGATTGTTTGAACGGATGTCACGTTTGAGATCGGAGAAGGAAGGAGACTAATATTTGCTGAGTGCCCGTCATGGCTGTGCCAAGATTTGTGCTGAATGCACTTGATCCTACAAAATCCCTGATGAAAAGGCTTTCTTTTTCTTAGTTTACAAATGAGAAACAAACCATAAAGAGGTCATGGAGGATGGACAGATCTGGCGGAGCTGCCATTTGAAATTGATTGCTAAAGCCAAGCTCCTTCCAGAACTCCAAGTTGACCTCACTGAGCCTGGAGAATGGCCGAAAGGCTTCTACGTGAGGAAAAATAATCCAGCTATTTGTTCCCTAAGCCTGTTGAATAAATAGCTAATTGGTTTGCATCTTTTACAGCCTACTTCACAGAAGTAGTTCAGTGTTATAATTAAGAGCACAGGCTTAAGAACCAGACTGCCTGGTTTCTAATCCCAGCTTTGCCAATCACTGGCTGTTCCTAGGAGCAGGTTACTTGTTCTTTCTCTCCCTCTGTTTCCACATCTGTAAAATGAGGGATAATACTAGTGTGTGCCTCACGAGGTTATTTTGAAGATTACTGAGTAAAAGTATGGACCAACACATAAAAACCGTGATGGACGCAGAGTGAACCCCGACTAAAGGTTTTGTATTGTTTTGAATTGTATGAGGAGGACCAACGAGCTACTACCAATTTCCCTTTTCCAGGGTCCTATAGTGGACAGTATTTTCCATCCAGCATGATTTACTTCTTCCCGTTTATTGATAACAGTGGTTATAATTTCATCATTTTCATATAGCACTTTACATTTTTCGAAGAACATTTTCACTCACTTTCATCTGGAGCCTTATTTCCCTCATCTGCCAAATGGCTTTAATTAACGAAGCCTATGATGTTGAAGATGAAAATGCAATGGCGTGTCCAAGACGGTGTATCAGAGACACTCAGCAGGCTATCTGGCACTTGGTGCATCACCTTGCAAAGTCAAGCAAGGCAAGTATTAATAAACTCACTTTGTATTTGAGGAAATGGAGAAAGAACATCCTTGCTTAAAATCATAATGCGTTAGTGGTCATCTTACCATATAACAGAGCACCTAACGGAATGCTTTGTCAATAAAGAAGCAATCATTGTCTAAAGACAAGAGGTTGTCCCATCTTATTGTACTGCCTGATTGACCTCCAAGGACATGGTGGTTATAACATGAGTTCATTAATAGGAGACACGCTAAGCTCTGTTTTTGGAGACATGAAATTTTTTTGTTGTTGAGTTACAGAGGATGTTTAGATTTCACTGCACACATTTGAATTCTCTCTTCTCTAGACCATCCAGGGAAGGCTGGTTATTACCACCTGCTTCCACTCTCAGTTTTGCTATGATTTTGGTTTTATATATGTCATAATTTATCTCCTTTAGTGAATGTAATCAAAAGCCAACATAATGTTGAAACTACTATATTAACAACTCAGAAATGCTGAATGGCCACCTGAAAGTTATGTTTAAAAAACAATGTTTTACAATGGAGGGTGTGATAGCTTTGGAGTCAAAGAGACTTGTGTCTCCATTCTGATCCTAGTGCAGGACACAGACACACACACACACACCCCTACACACACACACACACACACACACCCCTACACACACACACAAACAGAAAGAGAATGGATTTGAGTGTTAGGTGATATTTTAGGGTGTTCTAAATCTCAGAATACAGATTAATGGCAAATGGTTTTGAGATTGAATGCAACAAGCTTCTTTTTTAAAAACTGCAACTTTGATTTCAATTTGGCCTGAAAATGTCCTAGTTTAAAATGTTATCCTGTGCCACATCAAAACAATTACAAAAGACCCAATTTGGATAGAAAACATAACATTTATGGCCGCTGCTGATTGCTCAAGCATCTGCTTAATTGTCTCCCTTCCTAGATAATAAATAATAAAATTCTGTTGATGACCATTTGATACTAGAGATTTTTAGATATACATTTATTATTATAGCTGTGGATAATGTTCAAGAGCCTTGTATATTGATAATTCTAGCTAAAGGAGCTCTTGAGTGCTCTTTGGTATATTACTGTGGTTTATTTCCATCATTGCATATATCAGAGCCTAATATTATCTCTTTAAAATTTGTTTGTTTAGTTGGCCTCTTACCTTCCTCTTCTAGATACCAGGAGAGCAGGTCTGTAGTTCATGTTTCCCCTAAACTTGCCCCAGAAGTTAGATTTGTGTCTAGAAGAAGGTAAGCTCTTAATATGTAGTTGGGGGAATTAATGAATGAAAGACTATCCCTGGGAAAGATTTCCTTGGACATCTCTTTTTTTATTGAGCAATGTTAAATGAGATCAGATATCCATCATAGTGATTCCATAGGTCTATTTGTTGTGTTACACTCACCACAAGTGTAGCTACCATTTGTCACCATACAGCACTATTACAGTATCATTGACTGTATTCCTATGGTGTACCTTTCATCCCCATGACTTATTCATTCCGTAATGAAAGCCTGTACCTCTCACTCCCCTTCACCCATTTTGCCCAAACACCTACACCTCTTCCTTCTGGGAACCATCAGTTTGTTCTCTGTATTTATGGGTCTGTTTCTGCTTTTGTTTGGTTGGTTAGTTTTGTTTTTTAGAGTCCACAGATAAGTGAAATCATGTATTTGGCTTTGTCTGAATTAACCCTCTAGGTCCATCCGTGTTGTCACAAATGGCAAGATCTCATCTTTTTTTATGGCTGGGTTAATATTCCATTGTGTGTGTGTGTGTGTACCACATCTTTATCCATTCACCTATGGATGGACACTTGGGATGCTTCCTTATCTTGGCTAGAGCAGATAATGCTGTAATAACCATGTATGGGCATGTATCTTTTCAAATTAGTAGTTTTGTTTTCTTTGGGTAAATACCTAGTACTGGAATTTCTGGATCAAGTGGTATTTCTAGGACATCTTCTATTTACTGGCATCTGCTATAATGGTATCCTACTCATTTAGCTGTAAATATTAAGTCTTTTAAAGAAGGGCAACTTTAATATATATTTCTATATCACTTATTTGCAGGAATTTATTAGTATTTCTTGTTTACTTTTCTTTATTAAGCCATGTAATGTAATGACATTTTGAGAGATTTTATATTCAGATTTTGCTTTGTCATGGCTGTGGAACATGTACAAATTATTTGCTTCTCCAAGTCTCAGTATTATGACTTGTAAAATGGGTATACCACTTATTTTCAGAATCTAAATACCCAGTAATATAAGAAAGTGTGCATAGTATACAGTGGATGCCATACAAATTCTTATTTAATATCATTGGATAAAAAGAGTTAAATCTGTTCCCAGGAAGGCTGAGCCCTTCAAACAGGGTCTGTCCTCAGTCTCACTCTATGAATGGTGAAGGAGAAGCAGGGCAGCTCTCAACAACAGGCAGGGGAAATGTCATCCAAATTGAAATATTAAAAATGAAAAAGTGATACTTGGCAAATCTGAGTTATAGAAAAATGATATGGAAATTCAGGCAGTGGGATGGAGGGAGAAATAAATCAGTTCTTCCAGGATATTTGCAATATAAATCCTAAAAACAGTTTGCATTTTATCTAGGACAACTGCAGTGGGGTGTTGACGGGGGACTAGAATGCACTGCGGAAAACCGTAAAGAAGAGTGGCAAGTCGATAGATCGTATGATTGCCACACATTAGCCTGAAGCCAGGTGGCGTCCTCCAGGGCTTATTTTGGACCTAATAATATGCACATGGACTAAAGAAACTTTTAGGATGTCAATTACTTGTGTTGTTTGAAAGCTTAAGTGTGTCAGTCTAACCAGAGCCATGGTCTGGATCCAAATAGACCATATGCCATTGCCGGTAAAACTTCCTTGGGACAATGTTTTCTGGCTATTTCTGGTACATGCAGGACGTGGGCATATTTGTTTTCTTTTAAATAATAGAAAGTGGATCACAATCAGAAATCTCTTGCTCAAATGAAAAAACCCCCCAAATATTTGCACATATCCAGCACACAAAAAGGGAACGATGCATAAAATCACACATCCCTCTTAGAAGGAAAGAAGGGAGTGGATGTCATCTTGATGGCTCTTGGGGAGAAGCCTACTACTTCCTGCTTTTGAGTTACTAGTTCAGGTGTATTGGAAGAGGGCATGCTGAATATGAGAAAAGTTGTCAATCTAAGAGCAGTTTCCTTTTATGAGATAGGAATTTTTAGGTTACCTAAGATGATCTCTGGAAATGTAAGAGTAGACTTTCATATATTTTTTTCATCTATAAAAGGACTTGCAATCTAATGTGTAAGCAGAAAGACCAAGATGCTTATTATAAAGCTGAGAAGACTTGAATCTTATTTTTCCTCATCATTGCTCTGTGCACCATGTTGTGTAATCAGCTTTTTCAGAGGATTTTTCCTATCATCTGTGTCTGCCGGAACACTCAGAGCAAGATTTAAAATCAGTCTTTAAAACTCAGAACTTATGGCAAGCCGCAGCCTTGCAGACATTGTGTTTGCTTCCCTTCTCTTCTTGCTCTGTCTCTCACTCTCTATTCTTATGTATTGGTTTTTATAAGCTCATCATTTGCAATATCCAGTGTGACAAATAAGGTTAGGCTTACCTGAGATTTCTAAGTTGTTGGACGTTGGTTCAAATAAATGGAGAAAAAAATAACTCATCCTTCAGCTAAGGTATAGCATATCCATTACCCTTCCTGTAACACTAAGACTTTACTCAAAAATGAAGAAATGCTAACATGAAGCTCCCTAGGGCCCTGTTAATTAAGTACTGGATGATTCATCTTGTTGCGAGGGTCGAATTTACAATTAGAAAGACCAAAATTCAAATCCCAATGCCTTCATTCACCAGCTGTGTCACCTTGAGAAAGTCACTTAACTGTTGGAAGCCTCAGTTTTCTCCCATGAGAGAGAAATGTGGTAGAAATAACTTAGATGAATTGTTAGTCCAACACCTAGAACATAGGAGGTGACAATTAGTGGTAACCAACTTACATTGTCAGCTTTATGAAGTTGTTCTACTTTCTGATAATTAAAATATTTTATTAAGCCCCTTAAACAGAACCAATGCATGCAAAGAGTGAAAAAATAGTATTGCAAATTCTACTTTCTAAAAAGAAGCACTCTTAACATTCTCAAACCGTTGTTTCCATAGATGTATGTATACTTTAAAATATAAAACATACTACTCAGACTATTTTGTTGCACAATTCTATCACTTCACTTATTGTGAGTAACTTTTCATATTGATAAGCATGATTCACATAATCACAAACTCCTACATGGTATTCCAACTTGGGGATGCACCAAAAACATTATAACCGATTCTGTCCTAAAGTGCTTCCCCCCTCCCCCCCTTAGGAGAAAAAAGCAGTAGCAGTGTTTAGAGAAAACCAGATTGAAAAGGCAGTTTCCAACTAAAAGAAGAGCTTTCGGTATAGTAAAGGCAAAATTAAAGCAATTATATAACATAACCGAGTTGAGTTTGCACCAAGAACACAAGCAGAGTTTAACACCTGGAAACCTACTCCTGTCATTCACTATTTTATTTTGGGGGAGGCGCCCCAGGTAATTAGTCGAAGATACACTGGGCTTGTATAAACTGGGGTTGTCCTGGGGGCAGCCAGTGCACAGAGGAGAGCCACCAGGAGGCACAGGGAACTGAAGTAGTGATGGGTGAGGGCGGTGACAGGTGCCCTGGATGTTTGGCCAGGGAAAGGGGAGGCAAAGGTGCGGTGACCGCCTGGCCGGGCTTCACGCACTGGGAGAGTAATTGAGTCGGACAGCCTCTCTGAGCTTGTACAGAGTCCCACCGATGGAGCGGCACAGTCGGCCAGGGCTGTGAGTGTGTGCTGTCTGTGAGACAGTCCCTGTTCCGTGTGTGTGTGTGTGTGTGTGTGTGTGTGTGTGTGTGTGTACTTGTTGTAAGGGCCTGTAGCAGAAGGGGCTTCTGTCGGTGGCTTCCATTCACTTCCATTCACTTTCTAGATACTGCTCTGTTTTTTTTAAACCAGCCACGGTGGTTCGGTGGCCTCAGACAGAGGTTTCAGCTCCCCAGGGTTGTATAGCCTTGCAATTACGAGCGTTTGGAAACAGAAAACTCTGGGCTTGACTAGCTCATCTTTGTCACTTAAGAGCTGGGAGATCTCTGCAAATTACTCTTTTTTTTTTTTAAAGATTTTATTTATTTACTTGACAGAGAGAGAGAGAGAGAGAGCACAAACAGGGGGAGTTGCAGGCAGAGGGAGAGGGAGAAGCAGGGTCCCTGCTCTGCAGGGCTCGATCCCAGGACCCCAGGATCATGACCTGAGCTGAAGGCAGACGCTTAATGACTGCGCCACACAGGTGCCCCTGTGCAAACTATTCTGTTTCCTCATCTAAAAATGGGAAAGGATAATAATATTACCTACCTCTGACGATTGTTGTGTTAAATGAATTAGAACATGAATTAGTATTATGTCTATCCGAGTTAATGTTTAATGAACGTAGTTACTAACTCATATTTTTATATATATATATATATGTATGTAGATACATATATAAAAAAGCTTTACCAAGTATGCATATATTTGGTATATATATATATTTGGTAAAGCTTTTTTTATTGGAGTACCATTTTTACCAGTAGAGAAAAAAATCGACCAAACAACATTAATTGAAAATTTGGTTACTTTGACATTGATACAATTCTTTAATATATTAATGGACTATATTCATGGACATAATATATATATAATCATACTTGTGGGAGAAGATTGGTAAAATTTGACATACTTTATGATAAAAACCTCAGCAGTATGAAAGCAAAGGGGATCTCCATTCATGCAGATAAAATATATCTACCCAAACCTACTACAAGTGACATAAAGTGGTGACACACTGGAATCCTTCCTGTTCAGTTTACTGGTTCAATTCAACATTGCGTTGGTGCTCCTAGAAGGCACAGGAAGATAGAAAAAATACATAAAAATAAAAAGATTAGAAAGAATCAAATCTGCTTTAGTTCAGAGATGTTACAGTTGCATAGAAACTTTAAGATTTATACAGTATTAGAACTATAGGAGAGGTTAACAATTTGCTTCCTATAGTATTAATTAAAAAATAATGTGTTCCTTTACTTCAGCCAAAAAGAATTGGAAAACGTAATATAATTTTTTTTTTTTTTTTGTAAAAGAACCCAGAATACCTAGAAATAAAAACAACGAAGTATATGCAGAGCTTTTAGGGAGAACATTTTTACATGTTCTCGAAGCATATGAAAAAAGTCCTGAATAAATGGACAGATAGCTCATGTTCATGGAAACTGATTCAATTTTGTAAAGATGTTAATTGTGTCTCACTAACTTTGCAAAGTTACCATGAGTTTGATAAATGCAAGTTATTTTCCCCTACAGTATTTGAAAGCTATTTTAAAATGTATATGGTTGACCAAGGGGCCAAGGTTTTACTAAAAGGGTTTTTAAAAGAATGATCCAATTCTGAGGACTTGCTCTTCTAGATATAAAGTGATCATACAGCTGGCATAATTAAGAAAATGTATTATTGACACAGAAATGGACCCATAGACTAATGACACAGAAGAGGGAATTTAGAAATAGTCATATTATATATAATGTAGTCATATACAGTATATTTGTAATATAGAGTCATATTATATAAATAATAGGAGAGCTTTTATATATGTGCACACAGAGACATACATAAGAATATTCATTGCAATATTTTCTGCAGTAGTTTAGAAATGAGAAATAATATTAAATGCTTATCAACAGGTTAGACCTATAAATATCATCAGAAGATTAGGAAAAAATGTGGGAAGATACACACAATAAAATACCATTTATAATCATATCAAAACCTGCAAAGCAATACTAAATAGTGTGTGTGTGTGTGTCCTTTATACATATATATATAATTATGAGGACAGTATACAGAATATATAGTATATATAAATAAATATATATTATATAAGTATACAGGATATACAGTATGTATACTATGTATATATAGTCTATATAATATAAATATATATTATATAGATATACAGGATATACAGTATGTATACTATGTATATATAGTATATATATAATATATATACAGTATACAGGAATAAAAACACCCTGAGACTGATTGGTGGTTAACAGGGCTAAGGGGTAGGATTGGGGAGAATAAAGAGAAGAATACAGTTAACAAAGGAGCACAGTAATCTTTCAATATTTTATTTTGTATGTTGGATAATAGATATACAGGTATTTATTATTATGTATAATGTTATGTCTGAATTAGGGCTTTGTGACAAGAACCTTAGCTCATCTTAAATGCTCTTGGGTCTACTACTTATGTTAGTGTAGGCAGACATAGGGGTGGTTTGAAGAATGGTCTTCGGAGTCAGAATGCCTATGTTATTTTGTGTAAAGAATTGAACCGTTCTGTGCCTATCTCATTATCTATAAAAATGGGGACAATAGGAGCTACCTGATAGGGTTATTTGAATATTAAGGGGGATATTCATAAATGCCTTCAACTAGTACCCCCACATGCTAAGGGCTGCGTACAATTTTGGTTATTAATATTATATGTTCCAGCACTCATTTATTCGTGTCTGTCTTTGGGCTGAGCTGTGAGCTCTGCAAGAGCAGGGAACCACGTCTGTCCTGATCACCTAGCCCAGCTTCTGCTACATCTGGTCACTGGATCAACACAAGTTGAAGGTGTGATTGAGCTGTGCTTTGGTGAGCTCAATTTAAGTAGCATTTCTGAGAAAATAAAGAACCAACTTGGGCCACTTTTTACTATCTCTTTCTCAGTTGGTAGCAGAGTTTGGATTTTGAGCTGCTAAGCACAGACCACTGCTGGTTACATCGCTTTTTGGAAGCGTGCTTTACCCATACCCTCCCCCCTTCACCCCCCGCCCCCACCTTGCCCAGCGTTATGTTTCAAGGAGAACATAATTAACGAAAAGGGTTTTGGTTTTCTCTAGTTTGCTGGCATTTTGGAGAGAGACAAAAACTATTTAGAAGTTTTAAATTTTTCAGCAATTTTTTGGTTTATAATAAATACTTACATAAGATTATTCTTATTTTGGAAGGGTAAATGTGATCTGAGGAGTGTCACTCCTAGAAATTTACTGTCTGTCCTTATTATAACCCGTGCTTATGACAGTGTAGCTTTCCCTCAGTAAAGGAAACATGGCACACCATTAATAAATTCCCACTCACTTTTTTGTTTTACTGCTTGCTTTTTGAAATACCTCCTTATCTTTCCGCCTTCAGCTCTTCAGGCATGGCCTTTGTTGTATATGAACACAACCTGTATCTCCTGGAATTATTGTAAATGGTGTCCACGCTTTAAAACACTTTGCGGAAGCTGCTAAATGTAAGAGAAAGGGTATTTTAAGCCACGAGTTCATTTATTCATTCATTTCATTTATTTATTCCTGAGTTTGATAAATATCTATTGAAAGCTTGCTTGTGGGAGGTGGATAGAGTCTCTGACCTGATGGGGCTTGTGGGCTGCAGGCCAGTGGGGAAAATAAATGTAAAATGCCAACTTTGGGGAACAACCGTAATGAAATATATTATCAGTGCTGCAGGAGGCCCATTCTCTGGGTCAGGGAAGTTTTGCCAGGGGACGATTCGTTTAAACTAAGATCTGTTAAGTGAGTAGTTCTTGCTCTCTAAGGGTGGAGGGAAAAGTGTTTTAGGCAGAAGGAACAACATTTAAAAATAGACAGTTTGCGGAAATGAGAAGGAGATAAGTGAGTGAGGAATAACTGGGGGAGGTTAGGCTTGAGAGCCAGGCTCCTACCGCGTCATGCCCCATCTCTCCCACCAAACTAAGTAGGTTGAACTTTGTCCTAAGAACACTGGCAAACCACTGACCAGTTGTAAATAGGACCATGACATCGTCACGATAGCAGGCTTGGCCAACTCTGAAAAGACAGTATGAATTGATTCAAGGGGAAAGGTCTAGTGTGACAGAGTCTGTAAGAACTAAAGGTAATTTTTTTGGGTGACTAATAATGGGTTTCTCATCTTCTCCCTTTTAAGACTCCAGTTTTCTAGGGCATAGGACTGGTCTCTGGAGTGTCTCCTTGCCTCTTCAGTAACTCTGGGGACCAAGACTGAGGACTGGATTTTCCAGCACAAGACTCCTGAACACCTTGGGGATAAAATGCCCCATAAATAGTAAAAGACGGTTTTTGCCCATGTGGCCAAATGTTAGTCCATTCCATGGGATCAGAAAAATACCTCTCTTTATGAGCTTTTGAGTATTCAGTTCTGACTGTCTAGAAAAACTTTCCTGCTCCCTTCCACCCCCTTCTTTTTTTCCTGGAGAATATCACAACCTTTGGGTATCAGGTCAGAACCAACCTATACCTTCTAGGAAAGCAAGAAATCTTTCTCAACTCTCAAAACTTAAATAATAGGTTAGGTATCCTTTCTGTAAGCTCCCGTAGAATCCTGTGCTTTTTTATCCCAATCAGATATCGCTTGTCATGCAATGTTGTCATTTGTGACTTGTCTTTGCTATTAGACTGTGAACATCATTAGGGCTGGAATTTTTTTGTTAGTTTGTCTTGCCTTCAGCAAGTCCCTATGTGTATAAGAATGCTGAATAAATATTTGTACAATTAAATAATGAAAGGGAGTAGGAATAATGATACTTAAGTTTAGCAAGACCTGTAAAGACCATGGTCATTCTGTGTATCAGTGGCATTATACAATTACCAAACTCCAAAAATGTTATGTTACTTTTATAATACATTTAAAACATTCAAGTGTTTGTGGTGGTTCTAATTTTCTTTAAGAAAATGTTGTGGAAGTCAGTTTCTGACCTAGAGCTTAAACCAGCAGCCAAAAAGTTTCTTTTTTATTGAAATGTAGAAAGAAACCAACTAAGACATTTCCTTTGCAAGATAATGTTGGATCTGTGTCTGAAACATTTGAGGAAATAAAGCAGTTCTCAACAGCATTCATGTCTATACTAGCTTACTGGTTTCACATGTCTGTTTTGTTATCTGACTCAAAGACCTTAAACATATTTTTTTTTCACTTCTTAATGTTGATGCTGCATTTGGAGCCATCAACTTGTTTCATCTGCAACCCTGTTAACTTGACTGTGTTTTGAATCCTGTATCATCATGATGACTGAATTATATAAGAGAAGAATATGTAGGTATTTTCTTGGCTTATATAATGAAATGTTTATCAAGATAAGATGAGGTGTTAAAGAAAGAGCCAGCTCCAAACTAAGGTGACGTAAGAGAAATGAGTACTGAATGGCTTTAGGTTTAGTGACTGATGTGTCTTCTAGCTTATGCAGGAAAAATGTAATAAACGTTGTAAATATTTCTGAAACACTGTTTGAAAGGGAAATCATATCTCACATTCATTATCCTATTTGTAACTACCCAGTGAACCCACACCACATATTTTAAATAAATGACTACAGCAGTGGGGTAAATGCATTGTGGTATAAATGGAAAGGGTGGGAGGTTGGGGCATCTCATCATTTCAGTTTCTAAGTCTTAAAGGAAATCTAAAGTAACAGTGTTGCTAGTCTTAAGGCTCAGGTAGCATATTTTAGGATTCACATAGTTTACCTACAATAATGCCACTCATTTCTCTTTTCTAACTAGTGTTCAGATACTTGCTTGTTCAAAATATTTTTAGTTCAAAATAGATCAAGATTTTAAGACAATCCTAAAAACAACAATCAGTCACAGCAACTCACCTGCCCTCAAATAGGGGAGAAGGAATTGGGGAATTCATGTTTAGTGGGGACCGAGTTTCCATTTGGGAAAATGAGAACATCCTGGAGATGGATGGTGGCGATGGCTGCAGAAGATGTGACCAGACTTACTACCACTGCACTGTACACTTAAACATGTTTAAAATGGTAGGTTTTATGTCACATATGTTTGACCACCTAAAAAATAATAATCTTTGCTCACTGACAAGTGATGGCCATAAGGAAGCTGATTGTGTGCATGTTTCTGCTCATAAGAATCTGTTTAGCCTGGATTTGGGGTGGTTCTTCATATATTAAAAAAATCAGAATAAGTTGTTATTGTCTTCTTTTGTTAACAATTTCTGTATGAAAAGGTCCATTTTAGAGAAAAAGTTGATCATTAAAGGAATTTGTTGATCTGCCAAAAAGCTTCCAGAAGGAAAAGTCTAGTTATTTTTCCATCCGTCTTTTCCAATGAATGCTTTTCATTTCCCTATCATTTCTTCTCTTTCTTTCCCGCGCATTGTGGAAATGAAAGGCTCAGGGGTGAAGATGCTGAAGAGGCTTATCCTGGGACAGTGTAGGCAGGACAAGCGGCTTCCAGAGTCAGGGCATTCGACAAGGATCGCTAATGAGGTTCTAAGACTTATCTGGTCCTTTATTAGGTCTCCTTGAGCCTCAGTTTTTGTCCAGCACGAAATGAGGGAAAAATAATAGTTTTCCTATTTGTTTTACCGATGGGTTGATGCATGTGAATGTGTTTTGTAGATTGTAAAGTGCTCCAGAAATTTAGAGTGGCATCATTATTTCTATCGCTATTACTATTAATGATTTTTTCACTGACGGTTTCTGTGGTGTAAAATGAGGAAAGAATATAAATGAGGAGTGATGCTCCGTTCTGTTTTGACTAAATGCCAGGTTATGTCAGCCTAGGGGTAAGTTGGAGCAGAGATGCTGCTATGATTTGGCTCTTTGATTTCCCTCATGGGTTTCTTTCTTTCAGTCTGTGCCCTAAACAAGCAGCTTGCTCACAAACCCTTGAATATAGACTGAAATAGGTTTTTTTAATTTATTTGAGTTATATTTACCTGTGGGTTAAATTCATTTGAATAGAGAAAATAAATAACAGATGACTGTAGAAGTAAGAAGGCTAAACATTTTTTAGGAGAAATCATGAGAAATAAAGTGGAGTGTTGTACAAGAATTATCTTGCCCCTAAATAGTTGCCTTTGTAATGATTCCGAAGGTGGCGTGTATGTAACATGTTACTGACCCACTTTAAAAAAACATGTGAAATATATGCTCTGAGGTTGTACTGTGGATACTTAGGATGTGAATTACTGTTCATTAACGGTAGGGAATTAGTTTGTGTGTTGGTGTGTGTGTTTCTGTGTGCTTGCTTATTTGGACATGAGACAGAGACAGGGATTCTTCCTTTCTTTATACTTTATGCTCCAGTAAGCGTTTATGCCCCTCTTGAAAGAGAAACTGTTTATTTTCTCACTATACCTTTTGTGAAGTAGAGACTCTTGGGTTGTGCCCTGTCACTCAGTGGGCTGAAGTACAAATGCTAATTTATTGCCAGACTGCAGGGTTGTGATTTGCATTCCAAATCAGACTGCAGCTTCCCATTATAAATTGCTTATCCCGTTGTTCCTTATCTAGAATTTGTTCCTTCTTCTGTTATCCTACTCATTCCCCAATAATGACCCTTGAAACAATTCCCATTTAAAATCAGATTCCCATTTAAAATCAGCAGTTTTAGTGGACTAAAATGATAACAATAAACTACCAAGACATCACTAGATGCCTTTTTAAAAATTTCATTGTTTTTCTTCCCTCTCCTTTAAGAACCGTCTAGCACGGAAGTAAAATAATGACTTAAAATATGTCTTTCAGGCTTAAGGGTTTATATTCATTCTTTTGAAAATCATACTTCTATATCTTTTTAAATCTGAAAGGTGTGAGCTTACACAACCTCTGTTAATAATAACCTCGTACAGATAAACTCTGAGGTGGTTTAATTGCATCCTTTCTTGCCACTTTTAAATCAAATTAACTAGATACTCAGAGAGCAGAGCAAAGGAAAATGCATTTTCGCAAGGTATCTGACTGGTGAGAGGCAGAGCTGTGGCATAAAGAACCGGCAGGAATCCGGGCTTTCCCACTCTGGTGGCAAAGAGGGGGAATCATGGGTTGGTGGTCTGCTTCATGTTAGGAGGACACCCCTCCATCTGTTCACAGCTCAGCCTCTTTCCAATTTAAAGCCCAGATTTCCATACAAACCTCAATTTCTTTTCCCCATTTTAAATGCAAAGCAAGGCTTGTGAATCACAGAGTCTCGGCTACTGGGATTCAGACCAAATTTCCCCCCAAAATTCTCGGGCTGTTTGCTTGAATACCTGCTTACAGTGGTACACAATGGGCAGCTTTGAGAAGAAAAATTGATAATCTTCACGGAAGAGTAATTTGAATGAAATTACACTTGACAGCCTGTCTCCAAGCAAACAAGAGGCGCGAGGGAGACTTAGCTAAGCTCCAAGGACTTGCCCAAGCCACTGCTGTGGGAGCTGCCCAGGGAAAAAAAAGCACCAGTTTTTCCAACATCTAATTGAGCTTTTGATTAATTCCGTGTACCAGATTCTACTGAAGAAAGGTAGCCATGGAAGAGAATATGGAAGAGGGACAGACACAAAAAGGTACTGTGCTAAAAGGGGTTTGTTTGTAACTAAGTAATTATTTTGCAGTTTCCTTGTTTGCTTTAGACACTTGCCAGTACGGCTAATGAATGTTTCTCTCTTGGAAGGCATTTTTTTTTTTTTTTTTTTTTTTGGTTTCCCTTTTAGTCTGTTCCTCACTTGTAGTATGTCTGGCTTGAATGTTGTCGTTATTTGCAAATCTTTCAGATCTAAGTATTGGGATGCATAGTCGAGTTTGGTGATAAGAGCATTGCGGTATTGTTACGAAGTCTTTCTTAGACCGGTCTTTGTTAACGTTCCTTTATTTCGTGTTTTCATGCTTGTCGAGCTGGGTCAGGGGACTCCTGGTGTGAGCCACAGACGCAATATTTGGAGCTAGTTGTTGCTAAAAATCTGATGATGTAACCATTATCGATACCTTCAGACAGAGATCTCATAGAACAAAGACCAAGCGTATATTTATTCTATTTTGGTTGGTGCATCGTCTTAAAAAAAATGTATTTTTTTTTTCTTTGCGTGGATGCGATTTAGTTTTAATACAGGTAGGGCAGGCTTATGTAATGGTATACAAAACGCTCTTGTGTTCTTAGGATGGAAAGAGTGGCCCAGGTAATACTGAAGAGTAGTACTGGAAAGATTTAGCTATCAAATTTTATTTCGAATGTATGTAGATGCATTATTTTAAAAAACCATATTTTACATGAAAAAATAGGCAGTTTGAAAGCTAATACAGTTTTCATGATTTTGAGCCATTCAGCTTTGCTGAGTCTCTTAACACACACACACACACACACACACACACACACACACACACATCTATATAATCAAAGACTACTGACATTAAATATTTAAGCGTTTTATAAAAGCAACAGAGAAAGTTACTAGATAAGATAATGTCCAAATTGTAGTCACTAGCACACTTGTTAATGATATTCTGCAAAGAAACACAATAATCTACATAGATATCATGTGATCTATTTTTTCAATAAAAAAATCCTCCACTGCCTTTATTGTGTGAACAAAGCTTAAATATTCACCAGTGATTTGAAATGGCAAATTTTCATGGCAATTTTCACCCTTGAAAGGCATCTCCATTGACTATGACTATTGACTAAAATACCTTATTTTAATATTTTTTATAGCACGTAAGGAGATTGCTTCTTGGCCAAGGAAAGATAAACTGATAATTTTCACATAGAGGAGTGATATTCATTGCACTAAATAAAATTTTGAGATAAATCGTGGATTGTGGTAACAGGTTGAAGTGTCTGAGCAAGCCTGGTAGAGGCAGGGACCAAGAAGAATGATGTAATTAGTTATGATGTTTTTCTCAGGTTAACACTGAGAATCTTTCCTTCATGGGGGTGGAAGCAGCAGCGATGTGATGAGAGAACATCCTGTTGCAGGGGGATTTTGGGGGTTTTTTGTGGGTTTTTTTTTTAAATCATCAAGGTGTTCATATTTAAATCAGCAACAGTAGTGGAAAACAATTTTTTTAAAAATAAAAAGTTGTATGATGGTCTATAAGTACATAAAGATATGTAAGTAAAATATCTATGATTAAGCTCTTTTAAAATTAATTGAGAAGATTTAACTCTCATCATTCCTGGTCTATTCTTTTCAACTCCGCCAATGACACCTTTTCTATATAAGTTTGTTTTTAGAAAGTTATATTTGCACATAAATGCTCTCTATGCATGTGCAGGGGTGGAGGAAACAATGCAATTTAGAGGATCTAAGTTGGAAAGCTACTTGACAAGCAGGTTAATCATAAGAGATTTTTTAAGAGTTTAGGTGGACCGATGTAATGACCCATCTACTTTAAAGGAAAATAGCACTTTGCATTAACTGTCATCCTGTCTCTCTTAGCTGCATAGAATTTTCTTAAGTAATAATTCAGATATCCCAGAATTCTCTTCCATTTGAAAAATGCTTTCCTGTCCCTTCTTACAATTTAAATCTATTTTTCTCTGTTGCAAATTAGAAAGACTTGAATTCACATATTTATTCATGCCAGCTTCCAAATTCAACTATAATATAAAATGGAAGCCAGTGGTTTCATAAACATATTTGAAAAAATACATAGTTGATGCCGAAAGACTTAAAAAGATCTCCCGTAAGAAATACAGTTTTCTTCATAATGAGCTCTTCCTTCCCCATTTGATCTGTAAAAGGCAATTGAAAGCAGTCCTAATATTTACCCTAATTTAACTATATATGTTCCTCCTGGGAGAGAGGATAATTTAAAAGTATGGGTGACCTCACCAGTCATTCTGCTCAATGGTTTGGTGTGAAACTGAAATGGGGTCATTAATCTGTTGCTACATCCATTTCTGCTGCTGTCCTAAAAGGTGAGTTTCTCATTATGCTGAGGGGGAAGCTAGTGTTTTAAGAAACATGTTTTTTTTTTTTTTTTTTTTTTGTAAAACCTGCCCTCTAAATAAAAACCAATCATTTGATCTTGGATCCTACCAAAGCAACAGTCCGCTGATACTGGAGAAAAAAAGGGAAAAAGGAAAGAAGCTATTTTGAACCTTGGCCCTGAGGTACAGCCATAATAAACCGAGCATCCCTGTTGTCAAAAATTGAAGTGCATGGCCTTCCAGTCACGGCAACAAGGGTTTCAGTTACTGCAGAGGGATTGAGCAAAGTGCATGAAGAGATTTTTACAAAGATTTAAAAGGTATATATTTATGACTTGTAAGCATGCAACTATGTCCAGAACATTTTGCCCAATCCTATGGGAAAAGATGTAAATGATTTAAATAAGTCTGATCATTAGTGAATTAGTGAATGTGTGTTCAGGTAGCCAGGCAAGTGGGGGACCATTACTTTATAGACAACCTCAGTGGATGAGTTACTGAATTAGGAGGGGGTCATAGCTGCTGAATTAATGATAAAAGAAGTGACAAAATTATACAGAGATAAAAAGGAAATAGTAATGAACATGAAGAACTAGCAAGTTGGAATCTTTATAAATTAGCTGAACTGTTCCAAATAGCCAAAACCTGATTGACTTCCATTTCTGAACATGAACATCATAGGAAACAAAGCCTCAAAATGACACGTAATGTACCAGAAATGTTTCATGGACTCAAAAGATAATGGCTAAAGTGTTACCATGTTTTCCTCATATAGTTAGCAACAGCGTATGAATCTGTGTGTCAGCTTCTTGAGCTAAAGAGAGGCAACCACTGCCTCCCTTCCAACACTGATGCCTGGTTTACCTCTCCTCAAGAGAAATCAATGCTTGGTGGGCTATGTCACTAGAGGAAGTTGGGCTATGTCACTAGAGGAAGTTGAAGTTCAAACTCATGTGACAAGGCATAGTTTCATCATCTCAACCCTGATCATATAACTACTGTTTAATGACTGTCATTCATTCCTCTTTAGCCCAGCATGCATGTGTCATGTCACCATATCCTCAGCTCGTTAAAACCAACAAGAATATCTGGATGAAAGGACAGTACACAGGCTTATTTCTTCTCTTTCAATCTTAATGTTTATCTCATAATTAATATTGTACCATTTTGTTTGGCGTGCCTGCTTATAATGACGTACTTTTCCTTTTACATTATACATTTCTACATGCATCACTGTAAAGAAGTCGACACACAAAAGCTTATGTATCATATTTATGGGCTGACTGAAATTCTTCTAGGAAATTTTTTTGACTCATGTTAGTTTTGCCTTGAAAGATGACTTTGCAGCCTAGCCCTTCTTTAGGCAGACATCATCCCTAAAGAAAAGACACCACTGTAACAAGTGAAAAGGGAGGTAGCTTTGGCTTTATGACAAAAGAGGATATTGGGCAACTTAAAGTGCCCAATGATTTCTGCGCCAGATAGTGGCCTGAGGACTTTATGTAAATTCACTCATTGACTCCTCACAGTGACCTTAAATGGTACTAATATTGAGGAAACTAAAGATCAAATAGGTTAATTAACTTAACCGAAGTCACATAGTAGCAAGGGGGAGAGCCGGTCAGATTGAGGCCACACCCTGCCCTCTACTCCACATCAATAACAACCTACCTACCACAACTTTTTTTAAGTGGCTCTGCTTCGACCACACACTTCTACTGCACTAATCAGCCATGCTCTGTAATTTATGGCTGTGTTCATTATCACCAACTGTGGCTTTCTTGGCCAGATGTGGACAGCTTTGCTAAGGGCAGCTGATCCCTAGGTGAGCCATCAATCTATCACCTGAGTCTTTATTCCAAAAAGATGAGCTGGGTCAGTGGGACTCTGCTCTTCAGAACTGAGGAAAGATGATTCTCAATGTGCCCTGAGGGTCTCTCGAATCCTCCAAATATCATTATAGTGATGGAGTTGGCCATCCCTGAGCTAATCTGAGTGAATCTCTGTTCTTTTCAATCAAAAGAGCTCTAAATGGAACAAATGTCCAGATCCTTTTAGGAGTCTAATGTAAAGAGGCTTAGTGTTAAGAACTTTTCCCCAACTTTAACCTGTTATGTGGCAGCTGAACCAAATGTATACTTACTGTGTACTTAAATCTCAACTCAACACTACTCTTTATCCTAGGTAATTCTGAGTTTTTCCCTCATCAGTCTTTTTTTATAATTGAATGATTAGTTCAACCTAAAACCACTCCCTACCAGTAAGCAAGTATTGGTAGTAAAATATTTTTGAGAACCATTGCAAAGAAGTCAAAGAACCAGATGCATTAAAGTGTTTGCTTTATTAATAGAATTCGAATCTTTAATGGTATACCATTGAAATCCATAGAACAGTGGCTAGGAAAATAACAATCACAACATCAAAAACCTTTACGTTAGTCATTTAAACAGAAGAATTAATTAGCCTCCTTTTGCATCTTGGATGTTGGCTACTTGCAGACTCATGAAAAAGGAAATGGACCTCATGTCAACAACGGTCAGTTGCCTTCTCAATATTCGAGTAACAAAGCTAGAGGAAACACAGAGATTCAGATTTTATAAAGTGTGTAAGAGAAATCTGTCCTGTGATTTGGCAGCTCTGCTTTTATGAGAAGTTTATATTGGAGTCTAAGAAATTATCATCATGTGGTTTTCAAATGTAGCTCTAAGACACTTGCCAGTGGGGAACATTACGCCTATTTTTCCTAAGACTCAGTAGATATTCCCTGAACTTCTACATTGCTTTCGTTATTATGACTTCTGCAATTTAGATATAATATTTTAGAATTTTGTCATCTTACTTTTTTTTTTGGATCAGTTGCTTAATTATGTTTTTTAGAACTGTGATACTATTTGTCTCAGAGTTACAAAATGCTCATAACACATGGTCCACCATCTTGGTAGGATAAAGGATACATAATAGGTTTTGTTTTAGGTTTTGTTTTACAGTATCATTAGAATGAGTATATTAACCTTTAAAAATGAAAGTGCTTGCTTGATATAATGACTTCATTTTTTCCCTGAATTGAAACTTAATCTTAAACATTTAAGGAGACTAAGTGAGAAGTCCATTGTAGTGGATTGAGATATTGATATAGAATGTACTTTGAGTGATAACGTCAAAATGGTTCTAGAAATTACTTATTCCTTAATTAGTCCAGAAGGCAAACGGCTCATGTGGGATTCATAGAATACGGAAGATAACTGCTAGTTTGTCAATTTTGGCCTCCATTTTCCTTTGAGCGTAAACCCCTCCCCACCATGCGAACTGTTTGACAGTTTCCTTTTTCATACATCGAAGACAGACTGCCTGGCTTGTTTTCAAAATCCTTTTGGATATCGTCCATACTAACAGGTGGCACAGCTGTGGATTAGCTGACATTATGAAAATAATTCATGTTTTCCCATGTGTTCTCTATTCAAGTTGTGACCATTGTCTTGGATAGTCTTAATCTGAAAGAAATTTCCTTCTTTTGCTTTGTGAAAATAAAAGAAAAATGCAAGGTAACTGACTTGTTTCTTTCAAATTGTGAGTGTGAAATTTAACTTTTTAATTCCAGATAAAAATCAGGAGCTAATTGGGATGTGTTTTAGAATGCAGTGGGGAATTAAGTCACAATATGAGCAAATAGAGCTACATTTGAAAACCACATGATGATAATTTCTTAGACTCCCATATGAGCTGACCCTCTGAAGTCAGAGGGAAAAGGGAGGATGACTCTTGGTTTTTAAATGGTGTGTGTTCCTCAATTTGTAAGGTAGATCAACATTTTGGAACATGGGGTGCCTGGGTGGCTCAGTGGGTTAAAGCCTCTGCCTTCGGCTCAGGTCATGATCTCAGGGTCCTGGGATCTAGCCCCACATCGGGCTCTCTGCTCAGCAGGGAGCCTGCTTCGCCCTCTCTCTCTGTCTGCCTTGCTACCTACTTGTGATCTCTCTCTCTGTCAAATAAATAAATAATATCTTAAAAAAAAAAAGAGGAAAACTCTAATTTAAAAAAAAAAACATGTTGAAACATTACTGCTGTTCACAACAGAATAATTTCTAAAAGAAAGACATTTTGGCACATAGTTTAAGTCACTTAATGTTTTGGACCTAAATTTCTGTCATACGATAAATAATTTTTATTATACCTACTCTATAAAAGAGAGCAATTTGATAGAATCTTTCCCTGAGAACGATGCTAGGAACATAAAACACACATTTTCTCCTATTATGGAGCATGCATGCTTTTTATTTATTCTCAAGTAAAAGTGAGTCAGTTGAAAATTTTTGCTAATTATCATTTTCCACTCTAATAATAGAAATTTCAATGTTCTGGCAAATGCTTTCTCTTTCTTTTAGTGCAATTTACTTCTTCCATTAGAAAGGTTCTTTGAATGATGAATTAGCTATTTTTTAAATAATATAACATGTGGAAGAAAAACTTTATAATTGTTTATATTCCTTAATGGTTATTTGATGAGAAAAAGTTCTAGTAAATAAATCAAATAAAGAAATAATACATGGCCAAATCCCTTTCCCCAAAAACATACCTTTTTTTTTTTTTTTTTCAGTTTTTGAGATGCCTCTCTACATTTCCTACATGTCTAAGTATTTTCTTTTTTTTTTTTTTTTTTTTTAAAGATTTTATTTATTTAGTTGAGAGAGAGCATGAGTGTGGATGGGCAGAGGGAGAGGGAGAAGCAGACTCCTTGCTGAGCAAGGAGCCCAATGTGGGACTTGATCCTAGGACCCTGGAATCATGACCTGAGCTGAAGGCAGATGCTTAACCAACTGAGCCACCCAGGCTTTCCAATATTTTCATTTTTAATAGTCTATAAACCATATCAATTTTGTACTTTAAGTTAGTGACTGTGCATCTGAAACATAGCTAACTGCCTTTATTAACATGATTATTTTATTAACAAAAATAGTAAGTATATAGTAGCTAATATTTAATAATCCAGGCAAGGTCCAAAGAATTTCATATCAAGTACCTAGTGTCAATATATGCTAACATTAATTAATAAATTCGATTATAGCCTTCTTAGCAATATCCAATGTCTTTTTACTTTATACACACACTTTTTTTTTTTTTGAAGATTTTATTTATTTATTTGACAGAGAGAGAGAGATCACAAGGAGGCAGAGAGGCAGGCAGAGAGAGAGGAGGAACCAGGCTCCCTGCTGAGCAGAGAGCCTGATGCGGGGCTTGATCCCAGGACCCTGAGATCATGACCTGAGCCAAAGGCAGAGGCTTTAACCCACTGAGCCACCCAAGTGCCCCAATAGACACACTCTTTAGTCAATGGCTATTTAGTTCAAGCTCCGCTCTACAAGGAACAAGAAGAAAACGTCATACAAATATCCAGAGAATAAAGATTTTAATGACATGAGATAGTTTTAATTTCAGCTTTGAGAAAAAGTGGTTGTAGTTAGAAAAATTATTTTTTTCCCATAGTAATAGCATTCAAATACAAATTTTGGAATTCTAGACTAGGAATTCCTTTTTCAGTGGTGGTAAAGAATTGTATTCATTTTTGTTAAGACAGCTTCAAATATGTTGCAAGTAGAATGAATTTTAAAAATACAGACTTGAGCATTATTTGAGCAATGGAACTTGTATACATCACATTGAGTGTGGCTTGTCTATTAAAACCAACCTTTGGCTCCGAGAAGTTCTGATGGTCTTCGGTAGAGCCCACATCTTACCAAACCCAGATTCCTTTGATGGTTTGCTTGTACTTCAGAGATTCCAAAGCGTGGATGTTCATCAAATTTTTTAAAAATCTCATCTTTTTGTAGTAAAAGTTGACTACGAATGCTACTTAGAGAATAACTGAATTCAAACATTTTAAATTTCTTTACTCAACCACCCACAACAGAAAATTGTAATTAAATTGTAAGATCTAGAATTCAGAAACAATACACTCAGATTCTCTCTGTAAACCTCAGACATGTAGAAAAGCTAGCAGTTTTTGTAGTGAGGTCTCATACTGATTGGCTAGCTAACTCCTGGATTCCCAGATCAGATGACTTGATACAGCGCTGACTCTTTCTATGGGATCTCACTTTCTCTATAACTCAGTCTGTATTAGTCAGTCCTGGTTTTTTGGGAGTGGGTTTTTTGAGAAATATGCGAAAACTCATATTTTGGGGGGAATTAATTTTCTCTACCATTATCTTTCGGTTTGGTGGTTTTAATGTGAGTTTTAGATGAAACAGTGACTTGGTGGATGGGCCTCTCATCATATTTGCTGCATTCTAGGAGTCTGCTAAATTCAGCTCTCCGTCCATGTCTCCTTTCCTGTGTTCCATAACACATTGTGACCATTTAAAACATAACTAAGCAAACTTCCTTGAGGCAGAGAGTCAGTTTCAAAAATTAAAGGATGCTAAAGGGTTAGCCACTTTTTTGAATTGTTGGAACAATTATTTCCTAAAAGTTTGTTTAGCATTTAATGAATGGCTTCTCTTATCATTTATCTTTCTATGTAGTGTATGCGAAATACAAATCCCTTAAGGGAATGGATTTTAGCTTTTGTTGTTGATCTCAACCTGCAGGGTGCTCTGAATACAGCCCCATTCATACAAGATGATGATGGTGATGGTAGTGGTCGTAGTGGTGTGGTGATGGTGATGGAGACTAGAAGAGGAAAAGAAAGGATAGAGAGAGAAGAAAGATGTGGAAGAGGAGGAAGAAGAAAAAAATGATGTCAACTATTCAGTCTAAAGGAAGGATGAAATCCTTTTCTAAATAAAAACAGATCTTACAGAACAGCTAAACCTAGCTTGGAAAATGCTGCCACGATTCCATTTTGTGTCCTTAGATTTGAGTTAAAAGAAGTCTTTTATTCTTTGATCTAAAATAGAGTTTGCTAGCAGCCTTCATGAAAATGAATAGATTTTCAATTTTATTTAATTTTTTTTCTATTTTTTTTAAATTAACACATAATGTATTATTTGCCCCAGGGTAGATTTTCAATCTTATTATTAAAGAGCCCACATAAATATTGCATTACAATTCCAGCAATTAAGTGAAATACATTGAACTGTCAAGTTCAGTAGAGGGTTCCTGAAACCTGGGAAGTTAGTCTCACAACATTTTATAAGATGTGAATAAAGAAAATAATATAGCATAGTGGTGTATGAACTAGCTGACACTAGGCTCACCGTGTTCATTAGTAAGTGTTGGTCAAAGAAAACAAAATTGCTGAAGAAATACCAGTGTAAAATCATAGAAAACAATTTAGTAAGATAAGGTCTTTCTAAAGCTCTATCCGGTTAGTCCATTTTCAGGATCATAAATTTAAAAGCTAGCCTGTCAGTGATTAACAATTCCTTTGCCATCTTTTATGGTTTCAGTTTTCATATTTTTATCAGTATGCAATCTTGAACAGTGGCCTCAGAGTGTGGTTGTGACCAAGGCACGGTCTGAAAGCTCTGTCAATGGTATGTGAGGAGTATTTCACGCAATATTTGAAGGATCATCTCTTTCTCCCTGCAATTTTAGTGCACTAACTTTTTGGTATACTAACCACTAACTTATGCTTTGGGATAAACATGTGATATCATTGTTTGGCAAAACAGAGTGAGTTCTTCCTGGACATGTAGAATTATGTCATGTTTTATATGCCAGGTGTATAGTCAGGCCAAAAAGTATGATCTTGAGAAAAGATTATTTATTTATATATTTATAAATATGTACATTTAATCATCAAAGAGGTGACAAAAACTTCTGGCATTGATCTCTACACCATGAAAGACTTAGGAGTTGCTAATAAATGACATACATGGTTCTTTCATAATGATGTATGGTTATAGCATCTATATATCAAGGGGTGCTGCCATTTTTACATGAATAGTAAAAAGATTTTACTCATTGTTTCTGGTAAGTTGGAGAGGAAAGTTTGTACCACACTCACAGGTCTATCATTATTATGATATCTGGCCTCAACTCTAGTACTTTATTTTCCTTTTTCTTTTTTTTTTTTTTTTTAAGATCTTATTTATTTACTTGACAGAGAGAGATCACAAGTAGGCAGAGAGAGAGGAGGAAGCAGGCCCCCTGCTGAGCAGAGAGCCCAGGGCTCAATCCCAGGACCCCGAGACCCATGACCCGAGCCGAAGGCAGAGGCTTAACCCACTGAGCCACCCAGGCGCCCTTCTAGTACTTTATTTTCTTTCAATTCTGCAGTGATGCAAAAGCAACACCATTATTACCTACTGGTGTTGAGGTCTCTTCAGGCAGCTGGATTCCACATGCCTGTCTCCCACCACGCACTGCATAATTTTTTAAAAGATTAAAAATACAGAGTCTGTGTTTAAATCTAATATGCTCTATTTAATAAGAAAAATCGATTTCACTGACCAGTCCATTCCTATCAGATTCTCAGCGCATTTCCTCCTATTTATTGACATAACCACTTTGCTTCAGCCTTAGGTATTCAAAGACGTTTATCTTTAAATGTACTGGGTAATTTGTGGCTTACTTAACTATATTATAGATGTATTAGGTTGAACCATGTCACATTGCTAAACTTAGACAATTTTCATCTGCAAAAAAGTGGTACTTCAATAGAGTTATACTGTTAGTGTCTACATTTATGAAACTTTTAATATGTTCATCATTTCTATTTAGAAAATAGAAAATGATATATGATGCAGCATAAATAAGATTTGCATATTATATTTACATGGAGTATGGTAAGCTCGTCAAACTTTCTACAAATTCTTTGTGAGCTCATTAACTTGCTGTGTTATTTTCCCTTTTAACAAGAATTGGCAAAATGGAGATTTTATTGTTTGATGCATTCATATATGATCGCGAAGCTAGCATTTTTCTCATTTTTGAGGTCACATGACCTCAACGTTTGGTATTTTAGGGGCTTCTTAAACATAGTGCTAAATTAAGATATATGGTTTATTTTGTCTGTCTCAGGGTAGGTAGCATGTCCTTTAATCTAGAGAGTGAAATATCTACTCTTTTTCCTTGGATAAAATAACACTCCGCAAATCATTTTCTATCTATATGCCATGATTCAATGGAATCTCATCTCCACAAGCTGAGAATGCAATTCTGTCATGGGTGGTTCTTATTTATATCATCTAAGATAAGTTTACAGGGCTGTTTGTGATCCTTGAGGGACAAAGAATTACATACCATTTCAATATGGAACGTAACCCACACATTAACTTGAACTATTATCTTTTTGGTTATTTTGATGTTTTATTGTGGAAGAAAGAGAAGCCTTCAATGAGAGGGTCTTATGATCTATTTTTAGAAATAGTATGAAGCCATAATTTAGGCTTTGGAGTGGACAATAATTAAGGACAGCCCTGAAGAACCCTGAAATGCCCATTACTTAATGTAGATACATAATTTACTTGTAAATTTCTTATATGTGGGTGTGAGGAAAAAAAATGGGAATGGATAGGAAAGAATAAACTGCACTTGATCTTGCTATAGATTGGACTGACTTGTTTTATTTTTTTGTTTTTTATTTTTGGACTAGATTGTTTTAGATCAGTTTTGTCCCAGGGGGTGGAGAGTCCTACCCCTAATTTAGATGATTTCCATTCAGTGCAATTGATATGACACTCATATTACCAAAAAAAAAAAAAAAAAAAAAAAAGACTTACATACATTTGGTTAGCATACACTGATTAAGTAAAGCAATTTATTTCTCCAACCAAGATTTTGGGTTAGCTTTGGTATATGTGTAATTTTACTTTTGTTGTATTTTATATATTGTTTAGCTGTTTATGTTCCATTTTGTAAAGTCTCAAGGAAGATTCCTCTTCAGTTTCTGTGACAGTGTTTAATCATCTACCACAAATTACAGTTATAGGAATCATTCGATGACTTCTTGACCACGTAGAAGTCTATATAATTTTTTTTTAAATTGTACTTTTAGAGTCATCTTATTTGAAACAAAGAATTTTCATATTTCTTTTAAATTCATTATTAAAAATCCTTGCTGCTTAAGAAACCATAATAAGGGGAGTGAAAAAAGGACTAAACTGAAAAATATTTGAATCATGTTCTTATCAAAAGAGTTCTGCTTATACATTTTAACTAAGGGGTTTTTGTTTTTGGAAAATATGTCCTATGTCTAGGGTGACAAAGAGAAGTCTTTTGGAGGTATCTTTTGGACCCCAGCCCTCTCCCTCACTATAATATTAAAATTTTTACTTTTGTATATAAAAATATCAATATTTCTCTTCCCTATATGGTTTTACTTTGTTGCACTCAGATCAGTCTTTGTTATAAGTGAGGTTCCAAGGCCGTTTTCAATTGATTCTTAGCTTCATGGAAATATCTAGTGGTTTATGGGGTGAGAGGGAACATGAAGGACCATCAGCTTAAGGAAAAGGTCATTGAAGGATGCTGCCCAGAAATGTCAGTGGCTCACAGTCAGAAACCACAAAAATGGATATATGTTTTGGCCAAGACAGAAATGACTTATTTCAGAAGAGAGCTGATGGCTAGAAGAGTCTAGAAAGGAGAAAAACTGAAGCTCACTGGGACAGCTGAGGAGAGAAAAGCCTGGGCTCTCCCTGAGATACTGACGGGCAGGCGACCAGACAGGGTTAGAGCACAGGGCTGGGAAAGAATAATGTTGTTCCCCATTTTGCAAAAATGAAAAAAAAAAAAAGAAAGAAAAGAAAGGAGATGGTATTACGTATCAGGCCACTGAAATCTTTGAACTCTCTGCTGATAACTAGCCTCTGGCAAGGATTTCCAATTTCCTTCGTTTTCTTTTATGTGAAATACAGCTGAGGATTTGCTAGACAAAAATGGAATACCTCTTTTGGAGCCGTATAAAAAAATGCATTTTATATTTCCCTTGGTAAAATTGCTTTCCTGAGGAAATTCGCTATTTTCTAAGGAGAAAATGTAGGCCACAAAGAGGAAAAAAAAAACACCTTACATTTCAACTGTGTGCTACATTTGCTCTGATAAGGAATGGACTCCAGTTGAAGAGCTTAATAGAAATGACACATTTGAGAAGAGTAGCAAAAATTCAAACCTATCTGTGTCAATAAAAGAACTAAGTTGCCTCCACACCCCCCCACACCAAAAAATAATTTTTTTTAAAGATTTTATTTATTTATTTGACAGAGAGAGAGAGATCCCAAGTAGGCAGAGAGGCAGGCAGAGAGAGAGGAGGAAGCAGGCTCCCTGCTGAGCAGAGAGCCCGATTCGGGGCTCGATCCCAGGACCCTGAGATCATGACCTGAGCCGAAGGCAGAGGCCCCAACCCACTGAGCCACCCAGGCGCCCCCAAAAAATAATTTTAAAGAGTTTCTGTGTTGTTTGTAAATTTTTGGTAAGGCAGTGTTTGGTAAATTTGCAAGGAAGATGGCAGAAACTCACCAAATTGTTTACTGTGAAACCAAGCTGTGCTCCTCCAGTTTTCTGCATCCCATAACCAAGGACTTCTGTCTCGCTATTTAGATGCAGCAGGACTACAAAGGGGGTGTTCGTCCACCTTGTTTAACCAGATTATAAATGTGAATTGGGTGCTATAATGACATCTGGTTTAAAGATTATCTTACTGTTGAGTTTTAACAACCGAGCTCCTCCCAAAGTTATTAAATAATAAACCAACCACCTTTGTGAGAGGTGAGGTGATGATTTTGCCTGAAATTGTTGGAAATAAATAACTTAGAAGAATTATTATTAACTGTACTTTGCGATGGATGTGCTGCTTTGGTGCCTTTGGGATTTTTGTATCTTTGTAAGTCATACAAGTTGTGGTAAACCCTAGTCTAATAGAGAAGTTTTCCAACTCGGGTTTGCTTGAATGGCACCTGTTTTAGGTGTGTTGGAACATAGATTTCTGCCCCTCCCTCTACTTCTGATCTCAGTTTCTGATTCAGTAAGTCTGGTGTGGGGCCCAAGAATCTGCATTTCAAGCACTTTCCCAGGTTTACTATAGCCTCCAATCCTGGGACTGCAGATAGAGAACCACTGGTCTAGCAGATTATTGCCCCTGTATAATACTCCCGGTGAATTTCCCAACTGAGATTTAGAATTTATAGTTCAAAATACGGATATTATGGATTTGAAATCCCAAAGCCTGAGAGGAAAACATAGTCAGAGATGGCAGTCATTTAAAATGAGAACTGTCTGGATAATAACCCCCCAATTTTGCTTTTGAAAATCAAAAGGATTTTTGAAATCTATGATCATGTGCATAAGCTCTTGATTACTTCAAAAAGTGGTGTGAAATGTGCAATGATACACAGCCTTCCATCTGGATGATTCAGTAGATATGGGAGGAAATTATAATCATGGGATGAAGGGGGAAATTGACTGAGATAGGAAACTTAGAGTTACTGAAAATGCTAGCGCATGTAACAATAAAGCAGTTCTCATGTATTCAGTGTACATGGGAGCTCAGTTGTTTAGAGGGAGGGTCTAGACATTGGTTCTATGTCACCCCTGGACTGTGTTGAACTGTTGCTGCTGTTAATACCAATGTTAGTCTCACTAGCTATTTAACAAACATCATAAATAGATTTTATGTCAGAGGTCGTGAACGATCCAACAAAGGCCAACTCTAAACATAGTGAAATGGTTATAAATATTGTAACTAGGGTGACAAGGCATTTTTAATTTACAAATTAAATAAAATGAATATTAAAATGTTACTGTTGAGATCCCAGTTATTACCATGTGTTATACAGTTATCTGTTTTTTTGCATTCCTCTGTTAAAATATACATATATTTTCTAGAAGAAATAACTGAACATTTTTCATACATTGGAATGGAATATGATGTTGGGCTAGTTAATTTTTCTAGAGTAGAGAACTCTTAATAATCTGAGGCAGTTATTTTACTGTGAAAAAAAATGAAGACATAGGCCTAACACATACAAAACACAGCTTGGGACTTTTTAGAAATTGGTGAAATTATTGTTTTGGACCAGGATGACTTTCAAAGTGAGTGCAGTACGCACTGGGGAAGGAAATGCCTGTGGGAACTTATTACATAGTTCATTAGCTCAAAAGTAAACAAGCAAACAGTTTGTGCCATGTAGGACCTTGAAGACTATGCCTTCCATTTAGTACTGCCCCTAAGAATTACACCTCGTTACTTACTGCAGGATTCCCAGATGTGAATGTCACAGCGGAATTATAATCTGTTTTTGGTAAACACAACTAAAAGGTTTGTGAATGCAATAGAATGGCAAATGGCTTATATTCTAGCTTCTACATAGTCATAGTGAAAATCATCAACTGCCAGAGGGAAGGAAACAACCAGAACCTTCAACTATGGCTTCCAGTCCCAACTCTGTCACATACTGACCATGTTTCTTGGTCATACAACTAAATTCTGATGAACAGACTTAATTTTATCATCTATAAAATAAGGAGAATAATGTCTATATGTTGGGATTGATGTTATTAAAGGGATAATTTTATAAATTATCTACATGATTGGCACAGCTTGGTAAATTATAGACAATCAAAGTGGGTTTTTATTAGTCTTTTAGAATATGCTATTATTTTCATTTATTTTGTTACATTGCCTCCCCGTCCATGCTAAAGTCCATCTCAAATCTGCAAGTTTTGTGATTACACATAGATAATTATTTTAGAATGACTATGTGCCAGCTACCCTTCTAAGTGCCACTAACAAGGCAGACTAAATAATGGGTCTTTTGATGTGGAAGTGGAGACAGATTGCAACCTAGGCAACATCCAGATGTAAGTAAATAGATAAGTAAGAAGCTATCAGTGATATGCTCACGAGAAAATCAGAGTAACCTGTTAGGAAGTGGCTGAATTGCAACCAAGCTGTTGACTGTGGCCATGGTCTCAACTGAAGGCTCCGGCATGAGAGTGGGTCTGCTTGGCTGCTTAGTCACATGCCACCTGTGGGCAAGCTGTAATTTCTAACACATGGGCCTGGCCACAGGGTTGCCTCATGACATGGTAGCTGGCTTCTCCTGGATAGAAGAGACATTGGAAGAGAACATGCAAGATGAAAGGCACAGTACTTTTGTGATGGAGCTTGGAAACAACATTCTACCACTCTGACATAGTCTGTACGTTAGAAGCAAATGAATAACAGTAGCCTTTATTGAAGTGGAAGAGATTGGGAAAGGCCTGGATGCCATAGGCGGGGGTCACTGGGGACCATCTCAGAGGCTGTCTGCCACAGAGACCCACAGGGCCTCAAAAGCAACATGCCCAGAATGGAATTTATCCATTTACAGCAGAATCTTCTCTACATACTTTGTTCTCAACTTCTGTCACTTCTGTCACCATTTATATATGCTGTGCCCAAACCTGAAAGCCCAGGTGGTCACTGCTAATACCTTCCACATTCTCATCTACATTCGATTGGTCATGATACGCTTGTACCTCAGAAATGTCTTCTAATGCTGACTTCCCCTCTTCACCTGTTCAGTTGCAGCCTTAGGACTCTTGATCAATTCTTGCCATAAGCTATCGTGAGCAATTTGATTGAAAAAAACATGCTTCCCATAAAGATGTTGATATATGGAAATGTCTTGAAAGGTGTTGGGGGGACAATATTTCAATTTTCAGAAAGATAATAAAAACCACAAAACATTTGGAAAATAATTTGCTCTTACTATGAAAGCATGTGTGTGTGAGAGAGAGGGAGGGAAAGAGAGAGAGAGAGAAAGACCAAGAAAAAGGCAGAGACAGAGAAATATGATAGGCCCTATTTTGTGGTAAATATTTCCTTGTGTGTTTTAGACTGGTGCTTCCATTTTACTATTATTATTCTGAGTAGTCTCCATTAGGCAAGAGATCATTGATGCTCTTCTTCCTTACCTAGATTAAGATGTTTATAATCAATTCTAGAGTTCAGTTTTAACATGTAAAGCTACTGTTTCATAAATAAGTCTTCCTTTACATATAAGAACGTTTATACAGCATATCCAAGAACTTTGCAAATTCATAATTGGGAATAATGAAGTGAGTTCCAAGTTCTGCGGCTGCCACTGGTTGGCTGAGTGGCATATGGCAAACCAGTTAACCTCCATGACATTCATGTTCCTATATGCAATGTTAAGAAAATGCGCTAGAATTCCTTATCTATGTTTCTATTAATTTTAGACATGTTTTTTAAACCCAATTATTTTCAAAGGTAATGTAAGAACATTATTACATTTTTGTTGTCTTACTAGAACTAGAATATCTTTTCTATTCATTATTTCATTTATCTGTACTTATTTTTTCATAAAATAACCTTATCTGTCATCTGATGTTATTTATAAAATAAACTCATCTGAGCCTCAATATTCTGTTGGCCAGCAAACAGAGATTATACATGGAATGATTATATTAAAATGGGATCTCTAGTCCAAAAACACATGAAATATCTACCAGAAAATAAAAATAGAAACATTCATATTTTATTCATTCTCTCTCTCTCTCAGACACGCACGCGCACACACACAACAAAAGCAAATTATTATAAATATAATAAAGAAATAGTTAAGTGAGAGTAAAACATTTTTATGTTATATATCTACAGAATTAGTCTAAACATTTCTTTTCACTGCAGTGCTAGGATTTATGCTGGCCTTGTTTTTCTTTATAAGAAGGAACAATCTATCTTTTTTTCAATTAAGAGATGACTTCATCATGTCACAAAGTCGTCCAATCCCTAGCTTTTGTTGTTCTTGCTTTCGAACTAAATAAAGACTTCCTTAAACAGTAGTTAACAGGATTATACAATTTACCCTATGCCTTTATAAGCTTCCAATCTATTGTATAGAATTGAGATAATTTTTCTGTTTGGTAATTTCCAGTTTGGAGAATATGGTCTTTTATACCATATTTAAGTAAACGCCCCAGTGGCATTTGCTTTTGTAGTAAAAGAGAAGCTAAATACTTCATAAAATAAACTCATAAAGACAATAACCAAAGCAAAAGATTACAAGCATCATACTTGTGATACTTATAGCATTCTGATAATTTAAAAAATTGATGGTACTTTTAATGCTTGCAAACATCTCTACAGTGCAGTTTCAGGAAATAAATCTCATTTATGTATCAGTCCCTTTATTTTGCTGGCAAATTTGTTGACAGATAGTAATTGGGTCACTGTATTGAAATGCCCCGTGTAAGCTCAGAATTCTCTGTGTGGGTTGGCATGACAACCATAGTGGTCGATTAAACATGCTCGGAAATTGTGCTTCTCAGAAGATGGTAACTAGATGGGGAATAGAAAACCGTCCAGAGAATGGCAAAATGGATGGAAATTTCAAAGAATTGTTTTGAATATGCCATTCTGTATTGATTTATGTTGTATTAATAGGATAAGCATAATATGTACAAAGACCTAGATGTTTAAAAATTCACTTAGATGATTGCCAAATATATCGTTGATTTTGCGTGGATTTTAATAAGAAAAGGTTGGGACAGCCTTAAACTATTAAGTACTCTTTCAGAGAAAATGCGAATATTACTCAGAACAAATGGAATTGCTATAAATGGTAATTTCTGTTCAACTCTTTCCCTTTTAAACCCTTCTGTGAAGCACATGGCAGATGACATATGCAGGTGGCATAGATTGGCATCCTGGCACAGAGACACTGCGTTTGCCGGCCAGCACTGCCATGGATTTATGGACGGGGAAGACGGTGAAAGGATAAGTCATTAGCAAGACAGACAGAGTTGGAGAAAGACCGATGGCATGGCTCACTGTCTTTTTTTTTCTATATTTCAACTCCATTCCTTCAGCTTGTATGTAACAATTAGCCTAAGACAAAATTTGGAGGTAACAAATACAAACAAGTCTTTATGATCATAGGACACTTTCTATTTTTTGCCAGGAATTTTTTTTTTTTATGACCATTACCTCAGACAACTCTTAGAGTAGGAGGAGAAGGCATCAACAACCTAGCAAGTTTTTTTTTTTTTTTTTAATTAGCTTAATGTTATTTGGGGAATAAAGTAATAAATACAGGGTCAAATGGACATAACAGATTTACTGTATCCATAACTCGGTTAAGGTGCCAAGACAATCAGTATGTGAAGTCACCGAAGGTGACATATTTTAATTTGATTCTTTTTTATTAGTGTGCCTGTATGGAAATTCAAATATGGATGTTTTGATTAGGCAATGAACAGAATATAAATATCACCTATAAAATACATAATTTTGCATAGGCTATTATAATTTCAAAAGTCTCCTATTGAAAGGAATTTTAAAAATCAGGATCCCTTTTAACATTTTTGAGAAGAGGAGATATTACAGATCATCTTCATTCTACAAAAGGAAATTAACTGTGTAGGATTAAGGAGCTAATTAGTGACAGAACTAAGCCTAAAACCCTGCTGGCCTCATTCAAATGCAGGCTCTTTTTATAGCACAGGGGAGCCTTCTAATCCCGCTACCATTCACACTGTGGTCAAACATGGCAACTCCCTACTTCCATGAGCTGTCCATTTAGTGCAAATGAAACCAATAGTGTGGGCTTGATGAATTTTATTTCGATATTCCTCGTTTTCTTTCTTTGTCAGAGTTCCTTATCTGAAGCTATGGGCTCTCTAATTAATTACTTTATGTGGTAGTTTTCATTTATTTTTAATTTCGAATAGCCGTATTAACATTTTCTCTATATCTACAGATCTGATTTGTTCATCAAGAATGATCAAAGGATGGATAGGATTAAATATTTACTCATCATTGGTTGGCATTTAAAAATCAACCCTGAGAAAACAAAATCAGCTTTTGAAATTACCCTGTAATGTTAAAGATAGACGTTTCTGTAACATTCTTATTTCTGCCTATGCCAGTAATTAACAGTAATAAAATCTGGCTTCAGTTTGTTTTAGAACTGGTTCCCTCATTAAATTTCTAGTTTGGGGGGCAAAGGTTTTGTCTTTTTTGTATTATCCTCATAACGCTTTGGTTGAAGCTTTACAAGTATTGGGACTCAAAAATGTTACATTTAAAAAAATCAGTGCGCTGCATGTTTTTATTTTATGTTTGTTATTTCTGTTAAAGGATATGAACTGAATATATCTTACCAATTTAAAAATAATTCTTTGAGGAAAAAAATCATGTTTTCCTTGATATCCAGATTGAAAACACCCCTCTCCTGCCCTCTCTTTGTTTTTTTTCTGACTTATCAGTTAAGCATCTTTGTTTTCATTCTTTGGTTCTTCTTTTCAGTCTGTCCTCAGACCTTTCTCATTTTCCTTTTTTTTTCAAGTCTCTCCTCTGTCTTGTCCTTCCCTATTCAGATCCAGTCCCACTCTCCCTGCCATCAGTGGCTTCATTAGATTTAGACACGTTAGTTAATATCCATAAAAGAAGAAAAGAGTGGGTGGAGGAGCAGGGTGGCCCGGAGGAGAGATGTGCTAGGAAGTAAAAGCTGAAATGAAAAATGGGAAGAGTGTAGATAGAAAAAATGAGGGCAAAAGGGGTAAAGCAATGGACAGGAAGGCTGTTTTTGTTGGTTAACATTTCACAGCATGTATCTATAAAGTATTTTTTCATTCTTTATTGGATTCATTCATTCCTTCATTCATCACTTCATAAATACATAATGGGCACCCACTTTGTGCCAGCTGCAGATGAACTACTCAGGGCACAGCAGTCACAGACGCACAAAAAAGCAAAGACACAAAGTCCTAGCCTTCCTGGAGCCTATATTCCAGTAGATAAAAACTTAGTTTAAAAGTGGTGCTTTGTATTGTTTATGAATATCTTTCTTTCAGAAGTAAAAGCAAAAGGAAAAGATTTTTCATAGAGAATTATGTCTTGCATAGATTAAATTTGTTTGATGATGAAGAGTGGTGTCCAGTAGGCAGTTCAATGCATGGATTCAGAATTTAGGAGAGCAATCTACATTGGAATTTTGCATTTTTAAGTTTTCAGTAATTATGTGATCGTTGATGATAATGATCTTGAGCAAATCAACCTGAAGGTGTTTGTAGACCCATAAGGGGCCCCAAATAGAGATTTAAAGCAAACATTATTGAAAGAGGCTGAGTATAAGAAAGAGAACGTTAAGTTGCCAGAAGGGATGTGTTGTGTCCTTAAGGAAAGCAAGAGAGAGGGATCACAAAGGAAGAAGAGGCCAGGGGTATCACACTCTCCTGACGACCAGCAAGAGAAAGTTAAGGATAACTTTGGTGAGAGCAGTGTCAGGTAAACTTTTGAGTGAATCTTTTCTGTGGCATTTCTTTGAGGCCCTTCATACCTTATATTATTTCAGCTTTAAGATATGTATTAATACCTGGTATGTCCCATCCTGTGACAGGAATGTTATTTTTTCATGTCTTGTGTGGTCTTTGATATGGTAGGGAATTGAATATAGATTTATGTCAAGGGCAAAGAATAAGAGTAGTGGAGAAACAGAAACAAAAGAAAATAGCCCTCAACTCTAGGCCAGTGAGAAGCTAGTAGAGAGAGAGGTCAGTTGTAGGAGGTACTGAAATCTTGTGTGTGGTTGGAAAGGTTAAGAAACACTGTTCAAGATAAACCAACCCAGACTTTTTCCTGTCCCTATTTAAAGAGTAAATCTTAGATTTGTTTCTTGAACACAAAGAAGGAAGATTTTTCTAAGTCTCATGTTTTGTGTGTGTGACCTGATAGTCTCTGTCAGAGAAAGCACAGTTGTGGTAAAATTAGTCCGGAGGTTTCGGGCGGATGGAATGGAGGATCCGAGTCTGAAGGTTGTTGGTGGTATCAGCTAACCCCAGATAAAGGCTATACATTGAAAGGATTCAATTGATTCAAGGAAATATGGTGACAAAAATAGATGAGAAACACGATGTCTCCAGGCCAAGAGAAATACTTGCACTTTTATCTGTTAAGTAGTTAGTAACGGCAGCCCAACAGTGCCTGACAGATGTCATTGTGTTTTCTGTTGGAAGTTCAAAATACCTAGCGGTCTCCCGTGAGTTCCCCACAGCTCTGTGAGGTGACTTGGGTCACAGGTTGGAAACCATAGGTTAATGCTATGCGTTCTCATAGCTTCTTCTTCTTTTGGTATCAGAACAAATACTGCTCTCCATCATAATTGCTTGGTGATTTTCAGCCCTTTTGCTGGACTGAGTCTGCAGACTATACAAGCAGAGGACCACATCCTTCTTGCCCCTCATTGTGTCCCCTGCGCCCAGCATGGTGACTGGCTTATGGCAGGAGTTCAATAACAAGTCATTGAATTCATCCAAATTGTGAGTAGGTTAATCTCATTAGTGTTTATATAAAATGCTAATTTATCTGTGTGTATTTTTCAAGCCATAAATTTGTGGCCATTTTTTTTTTTTTTACTGGATTCATCGTTATGGTCTCTGTGAGATCTGTTGACAATGTATGAGTAGAAGGAATGCAAGTGCTAAAAAGAGTTGCTTTCCTAGGTCTGCATAAGAGAAGGTGAATTAAATGAATAATCAGTTTGGGTACACTTTTGAGGGAATTGTGGTAGACAGGAGAATAATAACTATAACAATAGTAAAAATTCATATAATACACTTAATTCATCTTATTCTCCAAACAGCTGTAGAAAGGATGATGCATAATAAAGTACCCCCAGAGTTAGTGATTGAAAACAACAGTTATTTTTTCCTCTCACAGTTGTGTGGGTTGTCTGATTCATTCTTCTCCTCCATGTGGCATCGGCCACCAGATACTGGGACATCTGCAGTCATCTAGGGTCTTGATTGGGCTGAAATGTCCAAGAGGACTCAGCTGATGCTAGCTGTTGGCTGATGTGTCTCCATCTCCATCAGCTCCATCAGCTGAGACTCTGCACAACTGACCTATGTGTGGCCTCTGTGTGTGACTTGGATGTCTCACAGATGGTGGCTAGATTCTGAGAGGGAGTCTAGAGCAAGTGCTCTTAGAGACCCAGGCTATAGTCACAAGGATTCTCGCAATCTAGACTCAGAAATCTGAGAACTTCTCTTCTGCCACATTGCATGTATTAAAGGCAAGTCACCAAAGCTAACCCAAATTCAAGGGGAGGGGTATTAGAGCCCACTTCTCAGTGAAAGAGGCAACATACATAAAAAGAGAGGAAATGTATTAAAAGTGGCCATCTTTGACTCTCTAGTACATGTAGTTACTATTATTATTCTTATTTTAGAAATGAGGTCATGGATTCATGGAGAGGTTGGTGACTTAGTTTCATAGCTGAGAAATGCAGCAGTTAGGACTCCAATTTGCTCCAGAGTCTACACTCTTCATCACAACCTGTTACTGCCTCACCTCTGTCAATACTGTTCACTGTCATGCCTGATTACACACACACACACACACACGGACACATTCAGTATATGTAGAGCTCATGGTGGCAGTAATAATGGCTATAATACTTTGTTTTTGCATCACTTATCAGAGTTCACACTGGTTATTTCATTTACTCATAGAATGAACTTTTCTTCAGTAGTTTAATTTTGAAATAATTTTAAATTTACAAGAGCATTGCAAGGAAGGATAGTACACAACGTTCCAGTGTAATGTCACCCAGCTTCCTCCAATTCTTACAGAAACGTGGTACATTTATTAAAACTTAGACATTAACATCAACACACTACAGACTTTTTTGGATTTCTAATGTCGTTTAATGTTCTCAGCTCTAACCTAGGACATGAACTTGCCTTCAGTCACATCTCCCTAGTTTACTCCCATGTGTGATGGTTTTTCCATCTCTCCTTGTTCTATGTGATCTTGACAACTTTGAACAGTACTGGTCAAGTATTTCAAAGAATTTCCCTTATTTTGTGTTTGCATGATGTTTTCTCATGGGTGGCATGGGTTTTCGATTTTGCGGGTGAATACCACAGGGAAAATGTTAACATTGATTGCTTGATTCAGGTACTGTCTACCAAGTTGCTTCACTGTAAACTTACTGCTCTTCCCTTCCATACTATATTAATCAGATGTGAGTCACTAAGTCCCTCCTATACTTTAGGAACTCCACTCATGCTCCACCCCCTGGAGGAAGTGATATTGAAAAATTTGTGAACATGTTAAAATGACCACCTCCATTAATAAATATTTCAGAGACATCCTCTGAAACTATGCAAATATGTCACTCATAGAAGGAATTTGAACTTCTCTAGATTAATCCTGATTTTTCTCCTCAGATTAGAACTTGTAGTAATAAAATTTATTTTTATAATTATTTAATATTTTGTCTGTAAACACTGTGGTAAAATGTGACAAAATGAAGGACCATAACATAATCCATCAACCTATGTATTTCCTCATATAATCTATTTACTAAAAGTATAAAATATATTTAAAGTATATAGTTCCTAAAATTTTATCCATACATTTTGTTTACTAGCTCTGCCTTAATGAATCACATCTAAATATGCATTCATCTTATATGATTAAATCAAAGCATATAATTATACACAAATAGTAGGCTTTAATATTGTGCTTTAGTAAATTGTGCGTTGTTTTATGTCATCAAGTTTTCTTTCTGTATTATAAAATTGGTCTTCTACAAATACCAAATTTCTTAAAGAATTTAATTTATGGAACATTGAAGTCAGAAAAAATTTTAAATGTCTGATGAAAACAGAGAAATACACAACACCTATCATGAATAAGTCACAATTGTTCAGCTCTTTTCTCAGTCCTTAAAAAACCATCCTAATCGTAGGATTGATATGACTTAATCTAAGACAGATTCTATTTTAAATTAGGTTTTTTCTATACAGATGAAAATGAGGATGTTTAGGCACAAATTATTTAATAATTTGTGTTTATGTTTAGAACCATTATTGTTATAGCAAAGGAAGGAAACAGAAACATTACTATGTCAGGGAGCAGTTAATTCAAAGTAGTTCTCATTTTAATAAGTAAAACAAGAGCATAAGGAAGTTGAACTATTATTAAAGTAGGAAAGTTTTGAGAATAATTTAGAATTAGTATTACCTTTTCTGAGTTTTCTTTCATTGTTGCTGATAGTTTAGGACAATATATTTTTTCAAATGTGTATTAGAGACATTGATTTTACCAGTTATGCGTTGATTTTACTCAGTGTATTCAGAACAAAACAAATGTATATTTTAGAATGTTAGTCATTGAATCATCGATTTTGTATGTAAATAGTATTTTAGCAGTTCAAACAATAACACCATATAGTAAGAGAACAAATGAAAATAATTATTTTCACTACTTAATTTTGCAAATTATTTGTTAGCTCTGTCCTTAAGGCATATGCAAATAATACAATTTATGCTATTATGGAATATAAATTATTAAAATATATAATGTAATTTATACAACTTATCTATAACTTCCATAAATGCAAATATTCTGGGATAATAGAGTGCTATTTCTTGTTTGGTTTTTTTATTCTACTGGTTAATCAAATGTGATGAATTTATATAGACTGGAGAGTTTTATTCATTTACTATATTGTTTATCAGAGAACCATCAAGCATATAATGATAAAGCATTATTTCTGTCTCCCAAGAACAAATGATTAAGTAAGGGAGAGAGACATAAATGTGAACTTCTACCTTATAAGGCTGGATATGGTTCTCTTAGTTTTCTTTCCATTGCGATTACAGGAAATTTCCACATAAAAGCAATTCTTTTTTGTGAACGTTTAAGGATAGTTAAGATTTTGAAAGATAGAAATTAGTGAGATGATAATCCATAAAGAGGAACAGTCTTAGCAAAAGCTCAGGGTGGATAAGGAAAAAGAATTCTGAGAAATTTGGAAGGTCCTTTGGTAGAGCCAGGGTATATGGAAGAATAGTTTGTGAAATAAAATTGGGGCCAGGTGATTGGAAGCTTTTGGCCTAAGCTTTTTGATTCTAAACAGCAGAATTTGATAATTAAATGATGATGCTTGTTATAGGTGGGACCGATTGAGCCTTCCTACATTCTAGGACTTGCAACAATCCAATTAGATAGACGCCGGGAGGATTTTTACATATCGTAGTTGAGAAACTTGAGGCTTAGACATGTTTCGTTACTTGCCCCTCTGCTCAAAGCCATTCATTATATAACATGACTTTTGAATCTACATGAAAGTAGGAGTTGTAAAGCCATGCATTAGGAAAGAAGGAAATGCATATTGGAGAAATTTGCAGTCAGTAAAGAAGTGCTTCCAGCCATCTACATATCTGTTTTAGAATCAAAATGTTAATGGAATGATAGGGATGTGGTGAGATTGGACAGACATTGTCTCACGGCACTGGCAGAACTTGGTAGATGACCGATTCGATGTCTAGGAAATAAAGAAGGAAAGCACCAGAATCATGACATGATTTCGATTTGATAGTGATGGACCTATCACTATGAAGTAAAAGGTGAGTTTAATTTTAGACAGGGACTTTGCCCTGGGGAGTCATCCAGATGGCCATGTTATGCTGTGTGTGTAGAGTCCAAGGCATTTAGAAATGTGAGCATGAATCTCAAGTGAAAGATGAAGATCGTGAATAAAGAAATTCAAATAATCTGCATAGAGACAATGAAAGGTTTGGGTTGGAAAATATCAGAGACAAAAGGAAGGGGACTGATGAAAGGGTAGAATTCGGTGAATGCTCATAATCAGAGAACAAAAGGAGTTCAAAAAGGAAGGAGTTTTAAGAAGCTTGACAGGGCTGAGGATGAGCTCAAAGTAATTTCAGATCCAGGAATTACGATGTCATTAGTGATATTTGAAATGTGTTTCCTCTTCTGGCTTCATGATTTTTTGCAACACAGTGGAGGGGCCATGGATCCTCTGCCCTCCCACTCCCTTCCCTTCATGTCCTCAGTGCATCCAAACAGACCACTCAGGTTTCTTTTTGCTACTTTAGTCTCCAGGAGAAAAATTTATGTGCTTATATGGTCCTATTTCCCCACTCTGGGTTGTCATTTGAGTGGTGGTATTAAAACTAAATAAGTGAATGTAATGGTTGTCTTTATTGTTTTATTTTTTATTTTTATTACTGTGCCTGAGGCCCGTCGCTTCATTTTTAAGCTGTTTTTATACAACTCTCAGTCATTTAGTGATGCTGGTGATGAGCTATGTATTTCATTTTCCTGTGTCTCCAAGCACCTTGTCCTTCCCATTGAGACTGAGAATATATTTCCTCAGCTTCTTGAATTCCTCTACCACAGGCTGGTCTTTTGTGCATGTGTTATCACTTAACCTGACTCATCTGAGTATTTGGAACTGAACCTTTGGCTCAGAACTACTAGAGAAAGGTATCTATAGCCATCCAACAAAACACCGCCTCGTTATAGATGGGCGATGACAAACTCACTGGTCTGGGAGGCAGGGAACACGTTGGGAACAGATTGTGAAATTGGTTTCCTCGGTTCTCTAAAGCTTCAGAGTATCCAGATATTCTCGGTATTATTCAGAAAACATTAGCTAATTTGTGTTGAAGAAATTAAAATTGTCATACACTTCAAGATAATTTTTAAATATTTTTTTCTTTTCAAAAATACTCAATGATTAAGCAAAAACAGTGAAGGTAAGAAACAAACATAGGCTTGAGTGTGCATGCATAGAAGGTGACATTTTTGTATACATTCAACCATCTAATGCTCACCGTACCTGCGTGAGAGCCGTACTTGACTCAGCAGACCCTTGCTGAGCTCCTACTCTGTGCCTGCGCTTGGGATGAACCAAAGTGACAGAAAGCTCTGGTCTTGCACAAACGTGCTTCCTTTTGCAGACTAGGAACCTGAACCTCAGACAGGTAATTCGTGAGAAGTTAGAGCATGTGCTAAGACGTTGTTTCTTCTGACTTCAGAAACGTTCTTTCCACTGAGTGTGCTCCCGTTCTAAGTTGTCGTTTGTTATTACAGTTTTGTTTTTCAAAATGAATACAAATGTATTGTCTCTTTTGAAAGAAGCCACTCTTTTCACAAAGCATATTAATTTTGAACTCCTCGTTTCTCCCTTATTTCCTTTTAACCATGTCACCCTCATATTTCCTTCCTAAGAATCTATGGGGGACTAGCCTGTTGGAACTGAAGGTGACGTCATGCCGATGCCAGAGCGGTGTATTTGTTGCCAAAGGGGAAGAAGAGCCGCAGAGTTGCTAATTTTTATTCTGTTTAACAGAAAAGTCTTTTCAAATGTCTTAGTTGATCTTCCGTGACCTCTGCTTCTAGAGCGGCATGGAGCAGATTGTCCCTGATTTAGCTCATGATGGTAGCTCGTATTCTTGGGGGCCGTGATGCCTGAGAAGCTGTGTTGGAACAGTGCCTCCTGGCAAACACGCGTTCCTGTCGCCCCCTGTAAGCCCACCAACTGAGCTGGGAAGCGCTGGAGTGCCATCCCGTATCCGAAGCTCTACCATGTGCTTGAGAAAAGAATGAGGTAGATGTGCATAGAGCGACCTGGGAGGATGTTCCCTATACATTCTCAAACCAAAACAAAATAGAAATCACTCTCCACATGCATGTTAGTTTAAAAGTATTTTTGTAGGGAGGGGGATATCTACAGAGCCTTAAAGATCAAATGGTTAGCAGTGATTCTGTCAAGCTTGGTAAGATTAAAAGGCAGTATCTTGAGAAACAGCAGTGTTCACAGGGATCGATTGAGAACCAGAGTGGGTGAGGCCACGTGCAGAGAATGTGAAACCATTCTGCCATCGTTTTCACAAACACGTGTGCAGACTTGATGGCTTACTAGTAACTGGGGTTCTTTCTGCTGGAATGTCATTTTATAGGATAGATTTGACCTCAATTACCAGCAAAATTGTAAATAAAGAATTAGTGATTTTTATTTCAGTTGTATAATTAATGTAATAATATTTATATTATATGCATAATTATATAGAGATGTATAGGCTATTAATATATGATTATACTATTGATACATTTACATAATTATGTAATAAATGATGTGTTATATATAATAATGATGCTATATTTTATATATCATGGATATATATTATTCATGAGGAAAGGATTACTAGGTGATGACAATGTCATATTAGGTGGAAAGCAAATTGAGGAAGCTTTAATGAGGAAATCTCTATGCTGTTTGATTTTCTCTTACTCTACAGTTTTTTTTGTCCTCATCTTAAATATGTGGTTGGACAAGCACACTAGAACTGGACTATTGGAAAAATGTCAGTGTGACTGATTTTAAATATTGTCCAAGTTTCCTATGATCAGTGTTCTAGCTAAAGCTTAGATTAAATGCCACATATTACTGTAGGATCATTGTAACCACAGGAAACCTTGATGCTGTAAGAAAATAGTTCTGGTAGGCCTCCCCTACTGGTCCTCTAGTTATGCCCTGACATCTGTGAATAAGGGTTAGAGCTGAATTGGAGCTGGAAGGAGAGATAAGTAAGCAGGTGGATGCAAAGCTTTGTGATAAAAGCAATGAGAAATAAGTAAGTAGATGCTAAGGAAAGTAGTTTACAGGATTACTGCTCTATAAATACCAAGTGGATTCATTAAACACCTTCTTTCAAATGTCAAATTATTCTTCAAAAAGAATGAAATCTTGTCACTTGCAGTGACGTGGATGGAGCTAAAGTGTATTATGCTAAACAAAATAAGTCAGTCAGAGAAAGACAAATACCATATGATTTCACTCATATGTGAAATTTAAGAAATAAAACAGATGAACATAAGGGAAGGGGAGAAAAAAGAGAGAAATGCAAACCATAAAAGATTCTTAACTATAGAGAACAAACTGAAGGTTCATGGAGAGAGGTAGGTGGGGAATGGGCTAAATAGGTTATGAGTTTTTTTTTTTTTAAGATTTTATTTATTTATTTGACAGAGAGAAAGAGAAAGAGATCACAAGTAGGCAGAGAGGCAGGCAGAGAGAGAGGAGGAAGCAGGCTCCCAGGGAGCCTGATGTGGGACTCGATCCCAGGACCCTGAGATCATGACCTGAGCCGAAGGCAGGGACTTAACCCACTGAGCCACCCAGGCGCCCCTAGGTTATGGGTATTAAGGAGGGCACTTGTATTGAGCACTGGGTGTTATACATAAGTGACGAATCACTAAATTTTACTCCTGAAACTGACGTTACACTAGATATTAACTAACTAGAATTTGAATAAAAAATTAGAAAAAAAAAGAAAAAAAGAAATGTCAAATTGTTCTTTCTGGTTTAGTTCTAATAGGTAAGTAAAGTGTATAAAGCAAAGATAATTACTATGATACAATGTAACCTGAGGGGCACCTGGGTGACTCAGTCAGTTGAGTGTCCGACTTATTTCGGCTCAGCTTATGATCTTGGGGTTGTGGGATTGAGGAGCCTCGAGTCGGGCTCCATGCTCAGTGGGAGTCCAGTTGAGAATCTCCCTCTGCCCCCCAATCTCTCAATTGGTTGGTAAATCTTAAAAAAAAAAAAGAACCTAAAAAAATGTTTCATTACTTATATTTTAGTTTCCCCACATCAGAATGAGTTCTGCTTTTTTCTAAGAAAATTGAATAATTTCTATGGTCTTCATCATCTGTAGATAATATATCAGACACATTATTGAATTTTAATAACATTGCAGCAAAGGCTTAAAATTATATATTTAACATATCATTTATGCTAATTTAATATACTGTTAGAAAGTTAATTCTATTTAAAATTTGCAATGTTTTGATATTTTCTAATTAAAAATTGACTGTTACTAATTACAAAATATGAAGTCTAACCCTGTAGCTCGCAAGACAAGTAGATATGACACACTTTAAGAGTCTTGAAGAGAAAATTTATATTTCTAATTTTTGTACAAATTTAGTAAAGAGGAGAATGTCCCCCCTCTGATAACTTCATGTTACGTAGAGAAATAACTTCATGGGTAAGGTTAAATCACTAAAAAAAATATTCCTTATAGAATTTACTGAGCATCTACTATATGTTAGGGACTAAGATATGTAATTTTATTTATTATATATTCAGTATTAGGTAATGTTGAGCCCATTAGCAAAGACTGAAAGGCTGAGTGTTATTTTTGTTTATAAAGACAATTAAGCAAAACCTATGATCATCATCTCTAGCTAATACAGCAGGCCAGTTACTGAATCTAGTCTCACAGCTAATAATTGCCAGAACGATTCAGTCCCAAGCCTGTCTCCCTGCAAAGGCTCAGTTGCCATAATGGCAGCTCAGTGTCTCACTGTCTTGCATCTACTTATCCTCTTCTCTACCACTGTCTTCCCCGACTCATTAATCCATAGCTATGAGGAAGGTCTCAAATAAAATTGGGAGTTTATAAATGTTGTCATTAAAAATATATAGCGTCTTTGTTTTCTTTGCTTTGGGGCAAGAATTTCTCAATACAGAGCTTGCTGTTAGAATTTGAGCTGGTGGATAAGCCTTGACGTCATGTGGTTCATAGACTTACATCCCTACTGGATCCACCATTTCAGTGCATATACTTTTATTTCCCCTTTGTTCCCAAGACTGCTACTTATTTTACATACCAAATCCTTTGTATATATTAAAATATATTAGCGGTTTTAAAAATCACAGCGGGAGATGGATATGTAAGTGTGAAATTGAATGGTGACCTTCCTTAGGGAAAATGAAACTTTGTTAGGAAACTAAATATACAATGAAACTAAGTATTACTGAGGTGAGAATTCTTACTCTTCCCATTCACGAAATTGATTTCCCAGGGCATCTTCTCAGTCATTGCTAACTCTTGTCATGCTTCCAAAATCAATGTTTGAATATATTAGAGACTGAATAAGTTAAAAGATGCTCAGAGATCCCTCACACACCTGACTTTTTTGGCAGCAGCTCAAGTTTTGACATCATGAATCAGCACAGTTTGCTCTTTCAGACACCGAGTTTCTGTTACCCCTTCCAGATTGCCTTCCTCACATCAAGGTTGGCTAGGTCTTTGTTTGGAAGCCAAGTGGGAAGATACATTTGCTCTTACTGTCAGTTACATGAAAAAGGCACATTAACCTAATTCTCTGTATAATTTACATATAAATTGGCTTAACACAGGGGGTAAGTCAGTTCAAAATAGGACACTCTTAGGATGCTTAGTATAATATTGAATTGAAATTTTTATCTAAGAAAGTTTTATTAGGGTTCTTGCTGTTAAAAAAAGTTCAGCTGGGTACATTTAAAGACCAAATTGGCTTTATTCAATGATTCATGAATCGGACAGCATCTCATCTAACAAACAGAAAGGAGCTCCAAAGAGCTCTACAAAATGGGACACTTTTATAGTCAGAAGGGGCAGGGACAAGGAAAAAGTGGCTTACCTCATCGTTCTTTCAGGGATGGAAAAGGGTCTCTCAGGTAGATCACTTACTACTGCTGACCTGGAAATTGTAGACTGACAGGGTAAGATACCTTCCTGGAGGAGGATAAAACTGCAGTTAAGTTAGTTTTGGTTTGGTGACATGGGATTAACACAAGTGACCCCATTTCGAGCATGTATATATGTATATAGTTATATATATTGTATATAAATAAATATGTAAATATATGTACATTTTTAACATCGCTTTAGATCTCTTTGAAAAAGAGTTTTCTCATCAGAGTGTTACCTCTTTTATTTTCCCTTTTAAAAAATCCTTTGTTTCAATTTCTTGCAATTTTGATGGTAATTCTCTCACTACAAATTAGTAGTAATATCACGTTTATTGTGTCCTTGACTTTCTATAATCTGAAAATTTCCTTGAACTCAGTGTCAATTGATTAGTGTCTTTTGACACTTATATTTTTTCCTCAAGCTTTTCTTTTTAGTGTTCTAGTCCAACGTCAGTCTATACAGAGTAAAATACAACCTCTCTTTTTGTGCTTTCATCCCAATGGCCTAATTTATAGATCTATAACTTAGGTTTTCACAGCACATTGACCCAAGGTGGTAGAAAAAAATCACTCTGTTTTTATAAACTTTTAACTAGCTTTTCTAAAGAAAGTAGATTATATTTTGGAGTGTATTTCACACATGACTTGCTTTATAATAATTCATATGCTTTTTTATATCATCAGAAATTTTCTCAATTTCTCTTTTAATTGTTTTGAAATTCAGTAGATAGATCTTTGCATGCCCTTTAACAAAATATGAAAACAAGGTGTTTGGGAATGAAGCTATCATTTCTTTTCCTCTGCTGTGTCAAATTTTTCACGTTATTTTAAAATACAGAATATTTGGTAGTAATAGGAGAGGATTGAAAATTACCACCAAGTACATGTATATACAATGCCAGAATGAAATCTTGTCATTTACAATGATGTGGATGGAGCTAGAGTATATGATGCTAAGCAAAATAATTCAGAGAAAGACAAATACCATATGATTTCACTCATATGTGGAATTTAAGAAACAAAACAGATGAACATGGGGGAAAAGAGAGAGAGAGAGAAACCATAAAACAGACTCTTAAGGATAGAGAACAAACTGAGGGTTGCTGAAGGGGAGATGGGCAGGGGGGATGGGTTAAACAGGTTTAAGGTGAGGACTTGTGATGAGCACTGGATGTTATATGTAAGTGATGAATCACTAAATTCTACACCTGAAACTAATATTACACTGTATGTTAGCTAAATAAATTTAATAAATTTAAATAAAATTTAAATAAATTTAAATAAAAACTCAGAAGGGAAAAAAAATACATTGAGACTGACAGAATTCAATTGTGTATATTCCAATATTTATTAGGGAATGAAATGATCATTTATAGAATTATAGTAACCAAAAAAGATGAAACATTTTGTTGTATTCTTGAAAATAAAGTATTGTGACTACATTTACAAACCATTGTAAATGTGATGACACTTGTTGCATAGTTTATAAATAAACATTGACCTTGGACACAACAATGGGTTGGGTGAGAAATGAGGGAAGGTATAACCATAATCTCTACTGGGAATGCCTTCAGAACCTCTGATTGTATATTAAAGGAAAGTGTTATAGATGAAAAAAATTACCATCAAGCCAAAACAACATTTAAGTTAATGGAACAATCTAGAGATTTAGTAAAATAATATTTATGTTAAACATCAGAGTCCTCACTTTCCATTTTTTGGCCACAACTTTTTGTTTTATATTGATTTTTAAGTAGGATCTTAAAGACAAAACTTTGTCTTCTTCTGTTTGTGTCCTTTGGTGCCTACAGAATATCTGGGGTCCTCCTCAGATGTGTGTTTGATACCTGACTGAGTCTACAATCCTCAACTTTCTGAAATTTTTGAGGTTCATACTATTTGACACAAAGATATTTTTCTTAACTGCAAATATTTTTTTAACTGCAAATATTTTGAGAATATTACTTTGACACAGACTTTCAGAGCTCTTAGACCATCTATTAATACATCCAAAGATTTGGCCTAACATGAAAACTAATAAGGGTACATCTTACACATTCACACAGACGGACAAGAAGAATATTAGTATTACATAATTCTGCTCACCTTATATCCTGATTTTAGTTTATATCCACATGGAAATGCAGTTTGGTCACAATTTGGGGATTATCAGGTAACCTAAAAACTATTTTATGGGCATTTTTAGTTGAAACAATGAAGGAACAAATTCAACCTATTGATGAGTGTTTGAGAATTTATTTTTTAATGTATCATTAGTTTTATAAATTCAGAGATAGAAAATAACTATTTTTACCTATCTTTTTTTTTTAGTGATTTGTCAGCTGTTTCCTCTTAAAAATGTCCTTTATTTACAGTCATGACTGTAACATGAGATTTTTCTCACCAATTGGTTGTAGTATAATGATCAAATCTTGCCATTGATAATTATTCTTTGCTCTATTATTCAGTTGTTACAAGGGTCTTATCTTTATTTTATGATACTGTTTGTTGTATAAAATGTTTGTGAAATTCACTCATGACTTAAATTATTTTATCTACAAAGCTCAGTACTCGATTGTCTTCAGTTTCTCTTTGGAACTTATGTATTGTTGACTTCTGTGCCAAATACAGTATCAAAGTTGGGTTCTTTTAGTTAATTAGATTGGCTTTATTATTCGACTGTGTTAATGTCTGTAGTTTGTGAACATGTATTTTGAATACTTCAGTATTAGTACTATAAATTGGGTGGGGAAGGGATTATAATGACATATTATTTGAAGAATTTATATTTTGTATGAAAAAAATGAATAAGCTAATTAGTACTTTGACATAATTACCAGGTCAAGTTTTATTAGATACTGTGTTATTAACCCAGTGGTTAATAGCTGACCTTTTGGGAGACTTTGGTACAGTAAGAGGCGAAACAAGATAAACCCAAGTGCAGTTTCCTCCTCACTTGGCTTCATACACAGGAATGGGGTAGTCATACTTTTATTAGAGAGATATCTAAATTGAAAACAGTGATATTGACAGAACTCTGGTCTACATACCTTGATTATCCTTAGTGGACATTAGACACTGGGGTTTTCAGTTTTGCTGATCAACTTCAAGCTTTGTTGGGCAACAAAGTTGATAGAACTGGATTTTATCACTTTGATACGTAGATTAAAGAAATAATTAAGGGAATTTTGTTTACTTCATTCTAGTTAATTTAGGTTGAGCGATTTATTTTTAAAAGTATTTATGAAATGGTATAACTTTTTTTTGACATTTAGCCTATTGAAAATTTTCCTTTCTGTTTGTGGAGGCAAAGGCTTTGTTATTCAGGTTTTGGTGTACTGAAATGAAAGCTCAGGCAAGCCTTTGTCTGGAGAGAACTATTGCTTTTACATTAGCTAGTGCTGTGTTTCTATGGAAACCGCAGGACTCTGAGGTATAGAGGTTTTGGTCCAACAATGCACAGTGATAGCCAATCAGATTTTTTTTTGCTGTCCAACTCATTAACATATAACTGTGGTTTCACTTGCTCTCTAAGGAATGCAGATGCAATTCCATTAATTTTCCCCCCATAATGTGCATATGGCATTTTGTGCCAAATTAGTAGTATTTAATATTAGTAAACACTAACCATCATTTTAAAAGATACTTTGATAGATACAAAATCAGTTTATACTGTGAGAGTTCTCCTTTTTTATGTCAGATAAAAATATTTACTTAAATTTGAATATTGAGATTTTATTTCTTTTTTAGTTTGCCACCAGTTCATGCCAACAAGCTCTCTTCTTTTTTATATTTACTGTGAAGATGCAATATGGCGTCTTGTTAATAATTTCAGTGCAAGCCATTTGTTATGTTTAAGGCTGTGAGCATATAAGAAAAGACAATTTTTTTTTCCTCCTGAATACTGCATACCTAAGGCTGATCTTATTCCTTGATGTGGAATAAAGATGGTAGTGATTAATAAGCTTTGAACGTAGAAAATTGATTTCCTGCAAACTCACTCAACTTTTTCAATATGAAGACAGCCGGTAAACATTTTCTTATATGAGCTGGTGGAGAATGTCCCTCGGCATGTATGGGATCTTCACCAACGTGTCATTGGACAGGACTTTTTGAATGAAAATATACAGATGGAAGTGTTTTGGTTAATTAAGTAATCATAAAGGACTTTTAGTATGCTGATTTATTCCAGTGCCCTAATCAAGACCGAGGATGAGTTATCGTTCCAAGGAAATTCAAGATATCTTGATCTGTAAGCACGTTACTTTATATTTTTGGACTTTGCCGGCTTCCATTTCACTTCTGAATACCAGATAGTTATTTTTAGTCCTATATGATGAATGTCTTTCTCTCTTTACCTCTCTTGTTCTTTTTCAGTATATAACAAGTAGGTAGAGACAAAAAGCATGAAAATCTTTGAGTGACTTCATAAATAGAGACTAAGAAGATAGATGCTAACCCCAGAGGATGTGAAATGTGAGACCAGAATCTGTCCTGAGATTTCTCTTCCCTTTATTTTTGCTTTTGTTTTTCTTTGTTCCTCTTTCCCCCAGAACAAGTGGATAGAAGAGGGTTAGGAGGGCCTGAGGCTCAAAACTCAGCACAATGATAGGAAGGCAAGTTAGTTCGCCTCCACGAGGGCAATGTGGATTGGGATAGGCTGAAGTTTCTTCCCCTGCCATCTACTTGTGACATTTCTGGATGAAACATGGGCACATAGGTCAGGACAGAATTCTGCCAGTGATATACCATTTTAAGCACACAACTTATTTCTTTTCTCATATTGTTCTTCCTTCTGTATACCCTCTTGGCCTTTAGCCTTTCCTGATGCTTTTATTCCAACTAAAGCCTCTTTCAAAGTGGCTTTTGCTGAGCTTCCATCCCTTTCCTTCCAATTAAAAACCGGCATTTACTGAGGGTGACTACAGGAGCAGTACTTGAAGTGATAATAAGTTTGATTGACAGATATGCTGACCCCAGGAAGGGGCTCATGTCAGTAGCCCCAAGAGGGTGTGTGGGAAATATTCATGAGTAAGATATCTTTTTTCTTCCTCTTGTGGTTGACTGGAAAGATCAATAAACGTGTACCGAACAGAAGAATAAGAGAAAAGGCAATTCCTAGTAATGCACAGGAGAACAGGACAGAAGCAAGAACCTGGAATCAATCTGGTGACCTCTCACATCAGTCAGAATTAATTCACATTAATGGTAATAAACAAAATTAATTGAAAATTTTAGAGAATGAATGTGAGGTTTCATTGAGGTTTTGAGTCAGTGGACTTGATTAGATTATGATGAGGTAAAACCATTCCATTTATTCAGAAGAATAAGGGCAGAGATCTTGTCTGTCTTGTGTACTATTGTACATCTCGTTCCTAGCTCCATGGCTAGTGCATAATAGTAATAAATATCTTTGAATTAAGGAATAAAATGATTCATCTATTTGTACAGTTGCAGCGTAATCACTGGCACTCTCTTCTTATTTGAATTTGTATTTGCTTTCTCCATGCTTTCATTGTTTTATGTCTTATAAATATCACCCATGGTGTTTGTGGACAATTCATAAAACTGAACACAAAAGGATTTAGGTCACCGAAAGATCTTAATCAATGAGAGTGACAGAATCTAGTTTGAATTTGTTAAAGATTTCATGTATTGGCTGCGGGGTTGGGAATGAACAGGACTAAAAGAAGCAGAAGTTGGAGGGCTATAGCCACAGTCAAGGTGATAAAGATTAGAATAGATAGAATAGTTCTTAAAAGACATGCACACAGCTGACAGCAAGCAAAGAGACATTCCATATTTGAGAGAGGTAACTGCTAGATATATATTTAGATAGACATCTAGATTTTTTCAATAAGTATTTTTGCTTTTTTTTTTTTTTTTTTTTTTAACTTTCCTTGCCACTTGCTTCATTCTTATTCACCAGTACTGAGAACAGGAAGCTGTTCTCAGTACTGGTGAATAAGGGATGTGCCCCAGATGAAGTCATTTCAGGAGAAATCAGGTTATTATGGTTAGCTTTGAGGAAAGCTATGTAGAGAGAGTGAAAGCAGTCTACGTGGGTAATACCTGAGCATGTGTGGATATGAAGGCTAAGGAACCAGTAGGAAGAGAGGGAGTAAATCTGCAGCAGGAGGATTATGGAATGACGTCGAAAGGATCTTATGGGGGGACAGGACCCCCATAAGAAAATTGTGCAGGGGGGAACAATTGTGCAGGTTTTCTTAGCACAAATATAGCACATGTGAAATCCTGAAGAAAGAGAACTTAAAGCAATCAAGATTAGGAGAGTGTGGAGTGCAAAGAGGAGAGTGTGGGGGATGAGGCCGAATGCTAAGCAGGTGCCCTGGGTGGAATTTATAAGCCATTCTAAGAAGCTTGAAATTCATCTGAGGCAGGGAAAACCTCTTAGAAAATGTTTTAATAACATAAATGGTATGTTAAAGTTGGCATTTTGGAAATACCACTGGCTGCAGCAAGATGAGATTAAGAGCTGAAAGATTATAGGTTGGTAAGACTGGTGGCCATAGGGCCGTTAAAAGGATCTTGGTACTTCTTTCGCGACACTGAAAGTCAAGATGGTGGGCCAGAGGTGCTGGAGCAATTACAACATTCACCATGCTACTCTTAGAAATTGTTCCAGCACAATGTCACTTAGAAATAAAATTTAGCCGTTTGATGGGATTGCTAATCTATTGAGACTATATAGACTTTTTTCTTAACTCTTAATATATGAGTTTAGTATTCTCTGGAAATTAATTTTCCACTGGAAGAAAAACTAAAAATATGAAATATAACAGAATGAAAACAGCAGGCAAGTCTAGTGTTTACTATAAGCATGGCGGTCCATCGCCAGGCCTTCTTTGGCCCAATGACAAATTAAGAAATAGGATGTGCAGATATAGAATTTATTTGATAAGTGGTGGCTCATCTTACAACCTAATGGCTGAAAAGTTGGCCAGCATGCAGTCCTGGGCTTCCCAGGCTTGACCAAGACCTCACTCTGGGCTGTCTGGATCACCTACCATGGGGTGAGCCATCAGGAATCACAGAGAGGCGCTGGGGAGAAGTTGACATTCACTTGTAACTGTGAACTCATCTTTATCTTTGACACAACTGGTTTCCTGGTCTGTTTGATCGTCTCTCTCATCATCGTCATCTCTCTTTCTCATCTCTCTTCTCTCCCAGGCTGATCTTTATGTTAAATTCAGTGAAACACTCCAAGAAGTATTTTGTTTTGTTTTGGTTTTGCATTATCTTATTTATTTCTATAAGGGAACATAAATTATCCCCATTTTGTAGATGAAGCTTACAAAGATGATGTAGTTTATCCAAATTCGTGTCACTACTTGTTTGAACACTTGCACTGGAAGTCAAGATTTAAACCCAAGCTTGTGTGAAAATAAGATAATGCATAATCCCAGTTAAGTAAACTGTCTTTCAATGAACAGTCTATTATTTAGAATTATAATGGATATTTCTAAAAACTACCATTCAAATAGTACTTCATTTTCTTCTTCTGTATGTTTATATTTACCTGTGAATATTTTTATTCTGAATGATAAATGGTGCCCAGATATTTAGACTCAACTTCTATAATAAGTGTACAGTATATTATACAATAAAAAATTTAAAATGCACAAACTACTTTTATTAGATCACAAACTGAGTTTGTAGGCAAATGGACCTTTTTTTTTTTTTTTTTGGTTTGGCTTTACCCTCACTATACCTTTTTCATCTTCTTTGAGTTCAGTCACTGTATAGAAATAAATTTTTTAGTTTCTTTTCTCTCTGTTTGCTCCTAAACCCCCAAGAAATGTAATAGCCACTTGAAATTCCCCAACAAACAATCTCTTTATCCTGTGTTTGCAATATATGGCGTGTAAGACATTTTCTACAGAGTTTATATATTCTTCCAGTGGAAGAAATCTGGAATGCACAACCTGCCTCTAGACTGCTTTATACCCTTTTATGTAACGTTCACAGTCTAAAAATAGAGTATGTTCTTAAAGCACTTTCGAGCATTTCATATCGCTCCCTATGAAAGGTGAAAGCCTTTTCTTAGAATTATACTTGTCAAACTGAGCACCATCATGTCGTAATCAAGTAGTAATTCAAAATCAGTTGATAATTAGAATAGAAATTCTTCCACTTTCTAGATAAACATGAAGCATATTGTTTTTAATGGAAATTCTGATTTAGCTGTATTTTTATTTACCTCAGCTGTAGGCTTGAATATGAAAATATTGTCTGTTTTGGAAAATGCTAAATTCAATGTTTAACCCTTAAACTCCTGAAAAATGTGATTCCCCCCTTGAATCACCCAAGCAGACTGCCTGCTTTGCCTGTATCTTGCATATATGGCATTGTGGGCATCTCCTGCACAAAGAGTATATATTTTCCCCCAGTGGTAGGGACCTGGAGGCCTCTGAATGTTCTAGAGTGAACCATCGACTTATACCAGTATTACAACTTTGAACTCATGGGTGCCAAGCCTGCATCTGATGAATATACTGCAGCAAACCCCAAACTTCTGGCTAGCCCATGCAGTGGACAAAATAGAAAGGAAATGACAGAGCTCCTCAAGTGCGTTATTGTTCACCACTTGAAGACTCACAACAGTCACATATTTGATTAGACAGCGCCCCATAGAAATATAGTTGATTTCATAAAATAACCACTACAAAAAAAGAAATAAAATGTGAAAACTATTCCCTCTGAGAACACGTTATTTTCTAAATATGTTTGTTTTCTGGTTGTAAGGCTAGTGAGTGAATTCATGAAGGATCTTTGGAGGTTTTCATGGTGAAGCAGCCCAGTCAGGGGTTTCTGGTTTTGGCAGAGGTCTACCGTACGTAGTGCAAACACATTTTCCTTGGCCAGGTGGCAAGCAGCTTTCATGTATAGAGAAGTCATCTTCCTGTCCCCCACAGGAGTGTCACCTCACCACAACATATGTAGCTCTATTCTGCCAAAAACGGGGCAGATTTTTAATCTTGGCTTTCAAAAAACTATTCCATCTGTAGCCCTTGATCTCTTTAAATTCTCCAGTTTCTTTTAAAAGAATGCTTTGTGTCTTCAGGAGAACTCACGTGCCTGCTGAATGTTTAAACAGTTCTGATAGATTTTATTTCAAGAAACTGTGTCAGACTCCTTAATTATAAAAAGAAAGAAAAGAAGAGAGTTGTCATCTTTACCTCTTACTGCATATTCTCTTCGTGCCCAGAAAGGCAATGGTGGAAAGCCAACCAGTTGGTTCATTAGTCACTGAAAGGTCACGATTACGGCGGCAAACTCAGGAGTAAAGAGTGAGTGGACGCACTGATGCTCTAACACACCCTTGGAAAGCATGATGCGTGGTTAGAACTCCATCAATGATAGGTTTCTTAGATTAATTTAAATCCATTTTACTTATAAATTCATATTTTAAAGACAATCAAGGACAACTGAGTTGGGGGAAAAAGCAAAATGAAGCTAATGAACAAAACTCAACTGATTAGTGTAAACTGAAATTGCTTTAATTAAAAATCACTCATGGAATTTGGACTGACATCCTTTCAGGTTTGGTTTTTTGTTTTCCAGATAGAGGTTTATTTTGCTGAGTGCTGCTTCCTACCAAAATTTGATCTGCTGCTCTTCAGAATCTGTTACCTTAGCAACCCTTTTATTTTCCTCATCTATAAAATTCAAGGGGTAAAATAAAGTTGACAAAAACACTATCCCTCATTTCTAACCTTTTTTGAGACATCTTAATTAAATGAACTATTTTAGAGACCGAAATATGATATTTACTTAATTGATACATGATTGTTTTGCTTAAAAGAGGAATATCTGTTTCTTACTATAAAATATAATCTACTGTGGGAATGGAAGATTAAACAAAAAAAAGCCCAATAAATACATACTAATAAACTGCATCAAGTGCTAAGAATAAAATTAATTGAGTGAATTTCAAATGAAAAGTATCAGGAGACTCTAATTTTGTTGGGGGGATTAGAGACTGGTTTGGAGAACATGACATAGAAGCAGAAGCCTGAAAGATGGTTTCAGAACTTGTTCAGATGAAGACTTAATAGCTGATGGTGGGGGATTAAAACAGCATTGGAGGAGGTTCTAGAACATTGTGGTGCAGGGAAGATGCTGACAAAAGGCCAGTGTTGACAGGGTATAATGAGAAAGGGGGAAGACATACTGTGAGACATACTGTGGAGCGGGTCCAGGTCCAGGCAATCCAGGGATGAGCTGTACTGAGGGCTGGGATTTTATTTTAGGGGTAACAGAATGGCTTCAAATGGTTTAAGGCAAAGAAGGTACATAATTTACTTAAACTCTTAAGAGATTCCTTCCAGTCTTTTGGGGGGAAGAATAAAATTGAGAGGGCCAAGACAAGAGAGAACAGACCAGATAGAGGGTGATAGCTACCTTGTCTAGTGTGATGGCAGCGGAAATTTTAGAAATTGGAAGGATTCGAGCCATTTTGTACATCGAATGCACAAGATTCAAAGATGGAATTTACATGGGTAACCAGACAGAATGTGCTAACAAATGGTTGCCGGGCTTTGGGCATGAATCACTAGATGAATGGGGTTGCCATTTTACAGAAATGGGGAAATGGAGAAAGCCAAAGAAGAATTTAAAATGAATATAGAGATATTTAATTCAGACAAACGTTCGAGACATATATAAGATATCCTATTTGGTATTTCAAGTAGGTTCTTGGTTATCAATCATGGTGTTTTGTCATAGTCTTGAAATTCAACAAGTTTCATGCTTCATTGAAGATATGCATTTTATCTTTGGTATGTGAGCGATGAACATCTTTAATGGGAAAAAAATTGTTTCCTGTGTAGAGAGAAAAAAAATTTCCCCCCAAATCTTATATTCTTGCTTTCTTAATTTGCATTTGCAAAAGAAACATGTGGCATCTATATTTTTTGTAAAAGCAAGGAAAATGAACTGTTAAAATAACATCCAAATGTCCAAAGACTGCTGAATGGACAAACAAAAGGTGGTATATCCATACAGTGGAATAATATGCAGCCAAAAAAGTACGGACACATGCTACATCATGGATGAATCTTGAAAAAAATACACTAAGTGAAAGAAGCCAGATACAAAAGGACACATATGAAATTTCCAGGATGGGCAAATCCATAGAGACAGAAATGAGTCATTGCCAAATGCTGGGGGGGAAGGGGAAATAAGGATCCACTGGTCAGTGGATACACAGTGTCCTTTAGGAGTGACGAAAATGTTCTGGCACTAGACAGTGGGGATGGTCGCACAACATTGTGAATGTACTAAATACATAGAAGTGTGTACTTTAAAATATTTAAAATGGTGAAGTTTATATTTGTGTGTTTTACCACAATAATAAAGGGACTAAGTAAAATATTTATTGACTAAACAGCATTTCCCAAATCATGTTGCATAAGGCAACATGCAAAGTGTTTGGTAGAGGGTAAGTCTAATGACGCTAACTGCAGAACTTCACACGGATATCGATTATATTCTCTTAAAATCAACAGCAGTTTAGGATATTTAAAACTGAAAACTTTCTATTAGAGGAGAAAAACAAGTTCAAAGGAAATTATTTTCTTTGGCTAGATGGAACACTGTACAGAAGAAAAAAAGCTGCCTGTTTTCTGAAAATAGATCTATTTCCATAAAAAAAAATGAAGGTTACTATTTAAACTTTACCATTGAGACATGTAGAATATTTTGTTTCACACTGTTAAGTAAAGAATTTGTAACTAAATAGTCTGGGGTTATTTTACATCATTGCGGTTTATTCCCTGGATAAAGTACATTTAATGAGGCCACATGGAAATGTTAAGAATTTGACATACCATTAAGTGGAAAGTAAAATTACTTTTCTTCGATCATTAAGTAAGTCATGCTGTTTTTCAAAGCTCAAAATCTTAGTAATATTCATCAAAATAATGCGATTATTAAAAATAGCATATCTTTAAAAAAAATACTTGGTGACAGTCACAGGAAGGAAACATTTCATATGAGTCAATTTTGACGGTCATCCAGAAGGAAAGATTACTTTAAAACAAATACATTTTTGGAAGTAGAGACCACTTTAAAATACCTCTCAGGAGTATTGCAAAATATATTGAAAGGCATTGGATTATTTATGAAACAATTCTGGCAGCATCTTTTTTTAATGAATTTATTGAGATACAATTCACATGTCATAACATTCACCAACTTAAAGGTCACAATTCAGTGGTTTTTAGTAGACAGGCAGTTCGAAACCATCACTACAATCTAATTTTAGAATCTTTTCATTTCCACAGAAAGGAACCTCCTACCTGTCAGCAGTCACTCCCCATTTCCCCTCCTTTCTCCCAGTCCTAGGCGATCACTGATCAATCTACTTTCTGTCTCCGTAGATGGGCAGCTCTCCTTTAAAGTGCTAATCCAGTGTGTTTTTTTTAATTTCTGGAGGGCTTAGTATTTGAATTAAGGTCTCACCCTGGAGGTAGTGGGGAAAGTACAAAGCAATCATCTGCACTTGACCCTGAGACAGTCATATTTATTTCTGGCCAATTGCAGGATTTCACGTTTCTCATTTTGTTTGCCCCAGCTGGAATTCCTTCCCCACAATTGTTTGTTTTGTGATCTAGCAGCTTTTTAGAAATATGCGTGAATAACATTTTATCTTCCCAGGAATGTATACTTACATTACATTAAGTATTGCTTTCAAAGTTTAAATATATTGCCTAATATAGAAATAATCAATAAAAGAGTGCCACAGTGGTATAAACATAGTGCATCTATTCCCGTGACTTCCATACTTAATATAATGTGAATGTTAGTGGTAGTGTAAATGTTCTTGAGTGAGTAAATGAATGGTGAAATGAATGCATGAATAAAAATATGGCCAACTGATGGTAGATGGACAATATAACGTATGTTATTAACACCAACCATAGATGCTCAGGGCTGTACTTCTTTTGTGGTGGTTCATAGCATTAAGTGGCATCTATGCACTCAATTAAGACCTCAGCAAGCTCTAATAAAATGCATACTAGCTGTCAGGTGAGCGTAGGGTGCATGAGGGACTCCAAAGCACCCTGAGAGGACACTTTGCTTGAGCGACCTGTGATCATTTACAGACACTTAAAGCTTCTTATTTGACAAGTAAGAAATTATTGATGTTATTCACCATGTTAATAGACTACAAATGTTAAATTAATTTAGATTTCATAATTTTTGTCTTTAATTTTCTGCGGGGAGGGAGAGACGTATCATTTGGCTGCGCTCTATTCATTTTTAATTTTTTGAATCAATAGGTTATTAGTGGTTAAATTACAAATTTCCAGTCATTTTTTCTCAAGTTTGAAAATTTATTACCTAATTATTTCATTATGGCAAAATAGATACAAAAATATTGAATAAAAGTATGTAGCTTCTGTGGAGCAATGTCTACTGAAATACTGGTAACAGAATCTTGTTGTATTTTAAAAGAAGTGCAGGGTTAAATTATCATAACCTTAATCATCAATCCCTTCATCCAGCACGAGTGTGTGGGGCGCGTACTGTGGGCAGCAGCGTGTGTAAAGTCACAGACTGTAAAGTGAGGCTACCTGAGGTTCTAGTTCTGTGAGGACATAGCTGTTGACCTTAAGATCGTGTCTTTACTTCCCTACATGAAATTCTGTGTCAGTAATTTTCAGGGTAATAATAACACCTTCCTCAGAATTTTTATGAGGATCAAAATAAATAAATAAATAAAAAGGCCTTAATACAGGACCCGGTATAAAATAAGCTTTCGATAACTGTTAGTTCTTTTTCCTATTCCTAATCACTCTCAAATAGTTGTCTTTTTTTTTTTTTTTAATGTATATTGTATTATTTGTTTCAGGGGTTCAGGTCTGTGATTCATCAGTCTTACACAATTCATAGCATTCACCATAGCACATACCCTCTCCAATTTCCGTCACCCACCCACCCCATCATTCCCCCTGCCCAGCAACCCTCAGTTTGTTTCCTGAGATTAAGAGTCTCTTATGGTTTGTCTCCCTCCCCAGTCCCATCTTGTTTCATTTTTCCCTCCCTTTCCCCACGACCCCCCGCCCTGCCTCTCAAATTCCTCATATCAGAGAGATCATATGATAATTGTCTTTCTCTGATTGACTTATTTTGCTTAGCATAATACCCTCTAGTTCCATCCACATCTTTGCAAATGGCAAGATTTCGTCTTTTGATGGCTGCATAGTATTCCCTTATATATGTATACTACATCTTCTTTACCCATTCATCTGTTGATGGACATCTAGTCTCTTTCCATAGTTTGGCTCTTGTGGACATTGCTGCTATAAACATTGGGGTGCATGTGCCCCTTCGAATCACTACATTTGTATCTTTAGGGTAAATACCCAGTAGTACAATTACTGCGTTGGGGAAGCTCTATGAAATAGTTGTCTTTTAATCTCCCATTACTACTGTTTACATTTCACATTCCCAAATGGGCATTTCCCCACTCCAACAGTACTGTTTTTCTGTGTTTTATTTTTAATTCCCCACAGAAAGATCTTGATGTATATCTCTATTGCTATATTTATCATTCTCTCTCTCTCTCTGCATTTGGTTAATGACTGAATAATTCACTACTACTGGAGCTATAGTTTTATAAATATTCCCTAAATTGTTGAATCATATGAAGAATATTTATCCTTTTCCTGTAATTTTCTTCTAATTTATAATCTGTATTTGAATTTTGAATTCAGTCTTAAAGCATTTAATATATTTCATCCATTTCAGAGTCTTTGGAATATATTTTTGTAAAATACCCTAGAGTTCTATAATGTGAAAAGATAGATTAAAATAATTCCCCAAGGCATGTTGTATTCCTTGTTTATGTATCTTTACTCAGATGGCTTCTTATAGATCTCCACATTTTGAGTATCACTAATGTGTCATTGAGAATTACTTGGGAACTGTCAAAAGTTAAAAAATATCACATGAGTCAATTTGGTTTGAGGAGAGAGTGGTTTAGATTTGGGTGAAAAACAGCATTCTTATATTCATTCCAGTAATATTCAGAAGAATAAAAGCCCTTCCTTCTGAAAACTGGCAACTCCCCTCATTAAAATAAAATGCCTCATATTTTAGTAATAGTAAATTTTTTTATTACAAAGTGATGTACAATCTTGGTAAAACATCAAAAGCTATGGGATGCTATAAGACAAAACTTAACAACCCCATTTAGCCCTCCCCAAACCCCAGGATTCATTTCCGGACAACCATCATTAATAATTAATAGATTTATATATGTCTATAAATTTTCAATTCAAATGCTAGATAGCAGTTTCTACTCATAGACTACCAAGATAGTTTTGGAAGTCGTTTCCAAGGAAGAGGAGAAGACTTGGATTTGCTTCTCAATGGAAGAGATGGACCGACCGACCGTCTGTGTAAATTGACATGGATTTGGAAATAAGACCGATGTCGTGGCAGTTTCACGGGGCTGTAGAGAAAGCCGACCGCCTCCTGGACCCTGGAGGTGAACGGCATGGCTTGTGTCTGGAGATTTTGCATTTCCTGCTCGGCCCCGCGGAGGACGTTGGGATGCGCTCATTGTCTTCTATTTATATTTATGTACCAGCACTTTCGTACTGTTACAACTCCAGGAGCAATCACCGAAGGACACTCCTTGTTTTTGTAAGTTTTTCCAGTGTTCCTATTAGCATCTGCCAAAATGGTCATTTTTATTTTTTTATTTTTTATTTATTTATTTTTAAAGATTTTATTTATTTGACAGAGAGAGAGAGAGAGCACAAGTAGGCAGAGCAGCAGACAGAGGGAGAGGGGGAAGCAGGCTTTCCACTGAGCAGGGAGCCCCATGCAGAACTCGATCCCAGGACCCTGGGATCATGACTTGAGCTGAAGGCAGCTGCTTAACTGACTGAACTACCCGGGCACCCTAAAAACGGTCATTTTTATTTTTTTTAATAAAGATTTTATTTATTCATTTGGCAGAGAAGGAGATCACAAGTAGGCAGAGAGGCAGGTAGAGACAAAGGGGAAAGCAGGCTCTCCCCGGTGAGCAGAGAGCCCAATGCGGGGCTTGAACCCAGGACCCTGAGATGATGACCTGAGCCGAACACAGAGGCTTAACCCACTGAGCCACCCAGGCACCCCGAAAAACGGTGATTTTTAGATTTAATTTGCTGTTTACTCCCCGGTGGCTCAGCAGATGCCCTCTGCAAGCATCTCCTAAATACCACTTCGCAATTCTGCAGAAAAGAATTCTGCTAGAAAGAGACTTCACATGTGCAGTCACATGCATGGAGTTAAACCGGTGAAGCTCGCAGATTTGATTGATTCCAGCCACATTTTAAGACTTTCCTCATATTTTTTGCTGCTCTGTCTTGATTTCTCCAAAGTTGTTACCCATTTTCATAAAGATGTTACTGATGAGAAAGCAAAATGCCTCTCTTTTCTTATGTCATTTCTTAGTTTTTTCCAGTTTCTGAGAAGGAAATGAGGTAAACAAGAGAAAATATTTGCTGGGCATTTTGATTTTATGTCTCAGGCCTGGGCTGGGTCCTTTAAAATATATAATCCATATTATTTAAACCACACAGTAGCTCTTGGCATTCTCCGGGTCTAACGGTTGAGGAAAACAGAGGTGTGTGGACAGGTGAGATGGTGAGATGTGTTACCTCAGTCACTCCACTGGCTGGGAGGTAGGGGGCCACCATCACACTGAGTCAGCCTTCCTCCCACGAATACTCCTTCCATTGATGGTTGCATTGTGCATTTTCCCGTTCTTTGGCGGTGGTTTAAAATGGAAGATTATATAATGTGTTTGCAGTTATATAATTGAAATTATATTTATTTTGTTTATGTTATTATAATATCAGGCTTTTAATCTACTTTTTATTCTATTCCTTGCTAATCTGCTCAAACATCTATAATCTGCAGATTTTCGTATTTATTTTGGTTCTATGAATGGTTCTCTGTTCAGTCAACCAAGTCTTACCTTGTTTCCTTTTTGGATATAGGGCTGCTCTCTCTCTTTGTTTCTGTAGCACTATTTTCCTATGAGCCTGTGTTGTTCTCTCGGATAATTTTCTCATTACCTCTGTTTTTCATGAACTTTAAAGTTAAGGCATATAAACCAATTTTCCCAGTCTCTACTTGTGTACGTGTAGACATTACCCTTCCTTGCTAAGACATACCCTTGATGATTGGGCTTTGGCATCATGAACGTTCATTTTGGACCCGACCCTTCCTACGAGCACCCGAAGAACATGGTACATCGCCCACTTGTGTAATCGATCTGCACCGTGCGTCCTGTGTTATTTATCACTGAGTAACAAATTTTCGTGCATAAAACAACAATAAGCATTGTTCTTGAATCCTGTCGTTCCCGTGGGCCAAGCGTGCGGGCGGGGGTTGACCAGACAGTTGTGAGTCAGGTTCTTCGGTGAGACCGAAGTCACATGTCAGTGGGGTGTGTGGTCACCTGCAGGACTGACGAGAGGACTCGCTTCCGAGGTGATTCACACAGGCTGGTACTGCCTAGTTGGTGCGGGCTGTTGGCGGGAAGCCCGCATTCCTCCCTGGGTGCCTTTTCTCCTGGACTGCTTGTGCGCCCTCACGGCTCGGCAGATGGCCCCTCTCGCAGTGCCTGGAGCTGCGGTGTCCTATATAAACCAGCCTCAGAAGTGACAGGCTGTCGCGCCCTTCCAGTAACACAGCTAAGGCCTGACAGAGTGTGGGGGGAAAGCTACGTAAGGGCATGAATGCCAGAAACATCCCCGCGAGCCGTCTTGGAGGCTGACGAGCACGCATCCCAGAGGAAGGCTCTGTTATACTTTCCCAAACCTACTGATTGTCCCATATTTGCCTTTATTATTTTGCTGTTGTTTCTTCACAAAATAAATAATGTTCTTTTTATTCTCAACGTTGTTCTCTATGCTATAATCTCAATTTCCTTTAGGAGGCCAGTATCTTATCATAGGAGCAATTTATTTTACTTGTTTACTTTTAGTACTTATCACCCAGGGCATATATCCATATCATTTCAACATTGTAGGACTGTCAATAATTGCATGATTATATAGGGTATTTCTGCCACACTATGCAGATGTTCCATAAATTCATAAATCTAGCTCTGAGGTTTTTTCTAGATTACATAGTCTATGTCTATTATGTATCTATGCTTTGATATCCCAGTGACAGTTCGAATTTATTTTTTCCCTCCTTTTGGCTCTGCATGCTATCCTGTCAAATTCAGTGAGTGGTTTCAAGATATCCTATTCTCACAAGCAAAGTATTGTCATTTATTTGCAATGCTTGTCCTCATATAGAACATGGAACCAGTTACAATGCTTTATGGAGCTTACCTTCTTAATACCGTTCGAGATTGCCATATGTTCCCCATCCCTGTAGCTGTGGCCATAACTGATCTCATTAATCTATGTCATTAATCTCCTAAACGTTCAGCCTCTTTCCACCTCCATCACAAATCCACCCTGCAGTGTTGCTGCAGACCATCCTTCAGGGGCCCCTCATGAACTTGCAACATAAACCCTACACTCGGTTCTTTCTTTAACTCTTACTGCCCCCTTCATCCCATCTCTAACTCCCATACCTTCCAAAACATACTGGACCCCAGTCCTCTGAATAACTTGAAATCACCAGGGCCCCAGACCTCAGCTCCTGTGGTAACATGCTCAATCCTGAAGCTTTTCTCTTCGTAACTCTCCCTCGTCTACAGAACACCAACTCATCCTTCAAGGCTTAGTGCAAAGCTTACAGGAAAGCTTTCCCCAACTTGCCTTATAATTCACACCTTCCTTGTTTGTTTTGTTTCTTAAATCTCACATATGAGCAAAATCATATGGTATTTGTCTTTCTCTGACTGACTTATTTCGCTTAGCATTGTACTCTCTAGCTCCTTCCACATGGTTACAAAGGGCAAGAGTTCATTTCTTTTTTTATGGCTGCGTAATATTCTACTGTGTATGTATATACCTCATCTTCTTTATCCATTTGTCAGTCAGTGGATACTTGGGCTATTGAAACAAAACAAATGCACAAAGGGGAAAAAAAGAGAGAGGGAGACAAACCAAAAAGCAGACTCCTAACTATAGAGAAACACTGATGGTTACCAGGAGGAGGGTGAGTAGGGGAATAGGTTAAACAGGTGATGGGGGTGAAGGGGAGTGCATTTGTTGCGATGAGCACTGGGTGATGTAGGGAAGTGTTGAGTCCCTATATCATGTCCCTGAAACTTAATATTATACTGTCTGTTAACTACCTGGAATTTAAAAATTTTTTTAAAAAACTGACACCTTCCTGTCTTTAGTTTTTCTCGTGATAGCCTGAAAACACATTGATGTCAAGGATTATGACTAGATTTTTCCAAATCTTCTGAGCTTGCAGTGGTGACTGATAACAAAGAACTCATCAAATAAAATGGTAATGAATGGAAAGAGAAATTCATTCCTTTGACCTAGGTAGATGGATTACTAGTCTGTGACTCATTCAGGAGCACTCCATGATCATCTACAATACAGTAGGTTGTGTGTTAATGGTAATTTCAAGAAATTGTTTACTGGGTTTGCAGAGAAGTAAGTACCACTAACATTTGATTGGAAAACACCTATATATACAATTTTGAATTAGTTTCTTTACTACTACATTGAACTTAAGGAAAAAATAAATAAACCTTTTTAGTTCCCCAAACCTCGCTAATTGAAAATGTTAACTATTGGTTATATGGTTCCAAAATTTCATTTTAGAACTGAAAATTCTCTTTTGTTCCTTGAAAGCCATACCAGAAATTTTATGTCTAGTCTTCCTGACTACATCCAAAACCCCAAATTTTCATTATGTGGCATTCATGTAATTAGAGGGAAGAAAATAAGAATTTATTTTAGCCAAGAATGCCATATTTACTTTTTCCATTTAAAATATTTGCAGTGCATTTATCCTATTGCCCACCAGAATGCCACATTATTTTTTGCAGTATCATTGTTCTTTTTCCCCCATAACTACAACAAATTATATTTTTCTGAGTCTTTATGTTGTTACAGTATAAGAGAGAACTTTGAATTTAAAAAATGTTAAATGTTTTATTTTGCTCTTACAATATTGTAATGTTCTATTCCACAAAAATTTCTTTTTAAGACTTTTTTCCTATGTCTCTATTTCTTGAGACACAATTAAAAGTGCCTAAAAGACAAAAATATGTATGTATCTGTGCGTGATATATATGAAGAAATATATGGGGTTTTTTTTTTTTGGTTTTGAGCAACAGGAATACAGAATCAGTGAATATTTCACTTTGTTGCTGGAATAAAATCATTGGACACTGATCTGGGATAAATAGTTGAACAAGTAAAGGACGACTATTGCATATTTTCTTTTTTTTTTTTTGAGATTTTATTTATTTATTTGACAGAGAGAGATCACAAGTAGGCAGAGAGGCAGGCAGAGAGAGGGGGAAGCAGGCTCCCTGCCGAGCAGAGAGCGGATCCCAGGACCCTGAGATCATGACCTGAGCCAAAGGCAGAGGCTTTAACTCACTGAGCTACCCAGGCACCCCAATTGCATATTTTCTTTATTTTAATTAAATAATTTACAACTCTGTTCTTGCCTCGTCTTTGTCACTGGAATATGAATTCTATAGGTAGAAAAAACAAATTTGCACATCTTTCTAGATAACTGGCTTTTGTTTAATCTCTTCTTCAATTTGAATGCTGTTATTGTGCTCTGAAGTAAATAACCAACACTTGAAAGGCAGTGCATTTAAAAATGTAGTGACTTAAGAATCTGAGCTCTATAGTCGAGTGCACATCAAGCATTGTGGGTTTATTTTTATTTCTACTTAGGTTATTGCTTTGCAATTGAGTGAAATGTGTTTAAATTATGAAAAAGAAATACAAACCTAAGATTAACCCCTTCACATACAGAAAGCCAGAAGTTTGGGGGTATTTGTTACCCTTAGATTTTTTTTTTTTTTTTAATCTTTTCTGCTTAGAAATTACTTTGGTGATTTGAAGGGATTGCACTTTCCATGGGGCACTTTTCATGGGGCTAGCCTATACTTTTTAATACCTTGGTACCTTCTTCCAGACCAAAGGACCTTGTAATTGCTGTTGCTATTGTCATTTTAACCAACTAACTTGAGCACATCAAGGAGATTTTGATTCACTCATTTTGGCACATATCTATGCATCTAACCAAACATGTAGTATTGTTCAACTGCAGTGCACAGAGTATTCTGCTTGGAATTAGCAGTGGGTGGGAAAGACCAGGACCAAAAGAAGTAGTTGAAATATCTGCTTATTAAGAGAGAAGTTGTGAGTTGCTAGTAGTTTTAATAGGGAAATTGGATGTAGAGCCTTCTAGGTGAAGTAATTGGTATAAGCAGAACCTCCAAAAGAAAACACACTTCTCTCTTAATAAGGGTGGACCTAACTGGTATTTTGGTATAAGTTGGGGTATAATTGCACAGCTAAGAGAACAGTGGATGATAGGTTACCTAAAAGGTAGTGATGGTACTTGATGCAGAAGGCAAAACATGAGCAGATTGTTGGACATTACATAGGTCCTTGCTAAGTAATGTGTGTTTTAGTCGAATCATGTACCAAAATAGAAGTAGAATTTTCAGACAGATATGCACAGTGTGTAGGAAAGTAGAGAAACCAGAATTTGAAAGACCGTTTAAGAGCCTTCTAGTTTAGCCAGGAGAGGACAAAGAGTTTGCTGTAGATAATGAACAATTAAGATTTAATTTCCTAAGAGTAAATTTCCTTATTTAGTGAAGGGAATAGGAAAATTTGGGCCTTGAATAAGATAATTTATGAAGGTAAAACAAATTGTTTCAGGGTTTGTTAGTTCAGGTAAAACTATCCACTAGTCAGATTTCCCTTTAGGATGACATTCCTATTTAAAAATAAAATAAAATGGCATTCCTGCTTTTATCTATGAAGCATAATTATCTCTAGTCCATTTCACTTTGATATTTTCCATTTGAAATCTGAGATAAAACTGTATTGTATCTCTTCAGATATGAATTTTAATAACCTGTTATTTTGTTCAAAATCCCTTTCTAATCATTTAGAACAACTTTCTCCTAATAAATGGAAAACATTGCTGGATATTATTTTTAGCATATGTAAATATGCTTCGTGTTAAAATTAATCCCTTTTTACGGTTAAGAATAACTGAAGGATTCTGAGCATGGAATAGCAAATATTAATGATGTTGAAAATCTCTAGGATTGTTTCATGTAGGAGGATAAGGCTGTGGATGATAAGTCTGGAAACGAGTTCAGGTCTGTTGGTTTTAACTTTGTGTCCCATATGAGAAATGCAGATACTACCTTTTAGTCCATGGAAATGCTAATAGAATTGACTAAATGATACTTTCCAAAATTGTCTAAGTTGTTAGCACACGGCCAAGCGTGATGCTTGCCTTTCTAACCGCTGGTCTGACATGTAGATTTCACCGTGTGCAGATGGGACCCTTAATACAGCTTCATGAACTAAGTTGTTTCCTTGTCTCACTGTCGACATTAGGACCCATTTGAAGAAAAGAAATATTATAACCAAGCAGGAAAGCTGCAGAACACAGTTTATAAAACAAGAAGACATCTTTGTCCTTTAGGCTTTGGTTTCATGTGAGAGATATATAAGCAGATAGAGGGAGATAGATTTAAGGGCTGTTTTCCTTAATTATAATATGTCAAAAGTAAATACTCCTAGGAGTTGAGGACTTGAAACTAAACTTCAAATTCTTTTTTTTTTTTTTTAAAGATTTTATTTGGGGCGCCTGGGTGGCTCAGTGGGTTAAAGCCTCTGCCTTCAGCTCAGGTCATGATCTCAGGGTCCTGGGATAGAGCCCCGCATCGGGCTCTCTGCTCAGCGGGGAGCCTGCTTCCCCCTCTCTCTGCCTGCCTCTCTGCCTACTTGTGATCTCTCTCTGTCAAATAAATAAAAATCTTAAAAAAAATAAAAAATTAAAAAAATTAAAAAATAAAAGATTTTATTTATTTGAGAAAGAAAGAGAGGGCATGAGCTGGGGGTGGGGGGAGGGCCGAGGGAGAGGGAGAAGCAGACTCCTCGATGAGCAGGGAGCCCAACACAGGCCTCAATCCCAGGACCCTGAGATCTGAGCCAAAGGCAGACACTTAACCGACTGAACCACCCAGGCGCCCCAACCTTCAGACTCTTGGAAAACATCTTTTCTGCCAGGCTCTTTCTTTGGCCCAATCCTTCTTTGTCAGAGCGTAAAGGAAGGATCACTGTATTCTGCTTAAGGAAGCCAGGAGGGCCAGGCGTGACTCATTTTGAAAGACAAGTGGACGTCAATCATAGAAGCATGGGAGACCTCCAAGTAGGGAGGCAGTATGTATGAAGGCACGGGATTGTAAGTAAGCTCATCCAAATCAGGGGACCGTTCGGTATTGTGCCCACAAAACAGTTTAGATAACAGGAAGGTCAAGGAGAACACTAAAGAATTTCACAAAGGGCATTTGATATTCGATAATATTTGCCTTTTAAGTCACCATCGTATACTGGTTAGAAGGTAATAACAACCTACCTAAGAAATGAGGAGTAAAGAAATGATCTTCTTAAGCAAGAAATGATCTACATAAATGGTAATGGGATGGAGAAGCGGGGACAAATTAGGAAGTGTTTCTAGAGGGAACATTGAATGTGGCATGTGGGAGTATCGAAATGAAGGGGAAAAAAAAAAAGATTACAGAGGTTTTAGCAGCTGAGTACTCCCTGGTATCATTAAGTAAGACTGAACCCAGAGTAAAATATGCCAGGGAAAGGGAGTCAATATGATATTCGATGTGAATATGATATTCATATTGACTCCTGCACCTCTTTATAAATACCTCTCCCCATCATTTCCAGGGGTAACACTTGCTCATGCCTTTTATTTCTGACATTTGCTAAGTCTAAGAACTTATTCCTCAATTCTACCTTCTTTCTCCAGTGTTTCTAAATTTTCTCTTTTCCTCCATCTTATAAAATATGAATTCATTTTCTCTGAAGTGTAAAAAGTAAATGCATTGCCTTTTGTGACTGTGGGTCCCCCTTTGTTTATTGTCCATAGTATAACCACAGGTAAAATTATGTCAGTTCTATTTTCTCCATAAAGATCCCCCTAATTAATACAGATGTTTTTACTATGAACAATACCACTCGACTCCGCAGAGTTTGAAAAATTTGCTGGAGGTAAACTTGTTTATATTCAGTATAATATTGTTAGCTCATATGGTTAGATTATAAGATTGGTGACTGGAAAGAAAGAGGACATTTTTTCTGCAGTTTGCTTGACAATAAAATGCCATTTCTGGATTTTAAGGGGGAAATTTGAAAACTTTATGTTATTGATTGGCCATAATTTCCATGTGATTCTTATTCCATTTTTTCTAAAATATAATGACTTTATATAATCACTTTGTCATGACATTGCATCTTCCATGTTCCCTCTAATACTACATACTATCGTACCCTCATATTCATCTTTCTGACTTGTCACAATTTTTTTTCCTAACTTTCCTGGTTTTAAATTTTGTTAATGCATTCAAGCATTGGAATGAAAATTGTTTACAAAACAATTGAAATAGGTCTTTTCTTATTCCCTCTGCCAGTCACATCATCCCAAGCCTCCCATTTCCAGTTTGCTGCAATGTAATCTACTGTTGCTACTCCCGAGAGTGCAATACATCTTTCATTTGTGGATCATTGATGAGTTTCCCTGAAGATTTTAATCACTATGATATTCCGTTCTAGATTTCATTTGAAACCGTTTAAAGAGCTTTAATTAGGAAGCTGAACTAGAGAAACACAAGCTCTTAAAATATTATACATATGCTTTTACAACCTCCTGTATGTTATCATGTTGATTTTGATGCTAGCATTTCTCAAGATCTCCATTTTTCAATCTAAGAGTGCACCTGGGAGCCATAACCCACATGAACTTTAAGGACCAAGCTTTGATTTAGAAATAGGCACACCTTTGGATAAAAGTCAGGAGAGGGTGTTAAGAGGAGTGTAGTTATGAAATCTGGTCTTTATGCGGACCGAAATGGCCATGGCTTTGAGAATTCAGTCCGTTGGCCAGGTGTCCAGTGGCCCATTCTAGAGAACTCAGTGAGACCGGGAGGAGGCGGAGGGCATAATGGATATTAGAGCAACTCTTTCATTCCCCGACAACACATGCTGGCATATTCATTGCAGGGAAGTTATCATCAGATAGTTCTCAGAACTATCTCAGATTCTTGCTGCCCTTTCTTCTGCCCCAGCAAGAATGGTTATTCATCTCCAATTGGGGCTATTCAAACTGACACCTGATTTCTTTGCCTCAGGTCTTATCCCAAACTTAAATCCATCATCCACACTGTAGTGTGGTCTCTCTAAACTCTAAATCTGCCGCTGTCGCTCTCAGAATAAATAAAACTCAAACCAGTTAACATGAAGAACCCTTCTGCAACCCCACCTTTGAGTCCCATCCCCAGCCTTTGACTACATCTTTGCTTACTTTGCAATGTGCACCCTGGTAGTATGGGAGGTGATGGTATTTCTCTCCACATACCATGATGTTTCTGGAATACTTTGTCTCTTGAGTCATTCTGTACTCTCTGCCAATCTCATCTTCCTTTGCTTGAACAAAGCCTGTGAGTGATAGGAATAATAATGCAGGCATCCTCTCTTTAAGAGGATTTTGTGAACTACACATTCATATCATTTTAGAGGGAAGACTGCAATCTCCCTGCAAAGTACACTAGAACTCTTTTTTTTTTTTTAAGATTTTTTATTTATTTATTTGACAGAAAGAGAGAGAATCACAAGTAGGCAGAGAGGGAGGGGGAAGCAGGTTCCCCGCCGAGCAGAGAGCCCGATGTGGGGCTTGATCCCAGGACCCCGAGATTATGACCCAGGACCCTGAGATCATGACCTGAGTCGAAGGCAGAGGCTTTAACCCACTGAGCCACCCAGGTGCCCCTGCACTAGAACTCTTGAGGCAGGGGCTTGATCTTACTCATCACGGTACTTCTAGCACCTAGCCCAGTGCTTGGCACATAGTGGGCAACAAATGTTTGTTGAACTCAATCAAGGAAAGCTCATGTTTTTGTTCTTTTCCATTTGCTAATTTGCATATTAAGCACCCTCAGTACAACGGGAGCTGCAGCTGATTCACATATGGAGGAATCGACCCAACAAAGCACACTTCACCTGCTTAATTTTTCAGTAAAATTCCCTAGCTGACTAATGACTAATAGCCTAGGGTCTCTAAAATGAACCCATTGCCTGTACTCTCAAAGCCAAGCTGTTTCAAAGGCAGACACTCACTGTATGTCAGGACGATAGACTTAGCACACAAATACTTCGTGTACATTGTAAAGAACCTGGCCTTTCATGTCTTCTCTGATTTTTCATCAAAATATTCTTATGCGTGATTTCTTTCCTATCTTCATCTTTATGGCTTGGGTAGTAGATCAGACAGAAGGGGAAAACTCTTTGGGCTTTACTTTCAGAGAAAGGGAATATGGAAAGAATAACTGAAGTCCTGCAAAAAATGCTTATTTTCCTGTCTTTTTCTCTTAGGCTGAACAATTTAGAGTTCTCTGCAATAAGAATACACAAATTGCTTCAGCTCCTCCTCTTCACTCCTCCACCCCCAATGCTCAAATGAAAAACTATGACCAGATCATTAGACCCAGAAGCAGAGCATATATTCAGTTTCAAGGAGAAAGAATGTTTCCCCTGAAATGTTTTGTGTTTATGGACAACTTCCCTTCAAGACTTCAATTTTATTTTTTAGAGAAAAGTGAATGGGAGAGAAACTACCATCTTTCTAGCATATGGGATGAGCCAGGAACTGTTAATTTCATCTAATAATCAAGGGGTTTTTAAAAATAGTGTTAGATTTTTCAAAGTTTCATGTTTTAATTATTCTGTTACGTTGATTGTGCTTTTTATTATTTTCTTCCTTCTAATTTCTTGGTGTTTAATTTTACGTTCTTGTTGGTTTTTAAGCTTCTTGAGATGAATGCTTAGCTTATGGGCTTTCAGTTTTTCTTATATATTTATGACCATAAATTCTCTGTAACAGATTTCGTGAATACTGGAGATTTTGAGATATGCCCTCTTTCATGATTATTTATTTCAAAATAAATAATGTTTATTTTGTATCTCTTTTGGCACAGGAGTGATTTGGAAATATATTGCTTAAATATAACACATTTGGATTTTTCCCCCCACTTTTAACAAAATCAGTTGTAATTTAATCCCACATTGGTGAGAGAATATGATATATTTCAATTTTTTTGACATTTGATGTAACTTACTTTACTGCTTACTCTATGGCCTATGTTGGTAAATATTCTGTGTGTATTTGATAAGGATGTATGTTCTACAACTTGTGGTTGTATTATTACATATATGTGAAATTGGTCAATTTATTGATTATTTTGTTTATCTCTTATATATCCTTCTTGATTTTTTGCCTTTTGGTTCATTCAGTGACTAACATAAGTCTGCTAAACTCTTCAACTATGACTCTGTATTTATTTTTCCTTTAAATTCTGTTAGTTATTACATTACCTGTTTGATGCTGTTTAATTTGGTGCTTAGAAATTTAGAATTATTTTACCTTCCTCTTGAATCAAATCTTTATCTTGGGGACTTCTGGGTAGCTCAGTCAGTTAAGCATCTGCCTTCGGCTCAGGTCATGATCTCCAATGCCGGGGGGGGGGGGGTGCTCCTTGCTGAGAGGGGAACCTGCTTCTCCCTCTGCCTGCCACGCCCAGTTTGTATGCTTTCTCTCTCTCTCTCTGACAAATAAATAAATGAAATCTTAAAAAAAAAATCTTTATCATGTGAAATGTCCCTCTTTATCTCTAGCAATGACTGTTGCCTTAATATTTACTTTGATACCAGAATTTTCATACAGCTTTCTTTTGTTTAGTACTTTCACGTTATACTTTTTTTCTGCTCTTTTATTTTTTATCTTTCTTTGTCCTTATATTTAAAGGATTTTTTTAAATTATAAGCAGTATATCATTTTTTCTGACCTTTGTCTTTTAATCGAAGTATTTAGTCCATTTACGTTTATTTTAATTAATAATATATTTAGGTCCAAATTTACCATTTTACTTTTTACTTTTATTTGACTCTACTTCTCATTCTTTTCTCCTTTTATCTAATTTTATATTCGTTATGTTTTTTAAAATGTCTTTCATATTAGTTTAATTTTAATTCCTCTTAAAAATCACTTTAGTGGTTCCCTAGAGAACACAACATGCATTCTCAAGTTATTTGTGTCTATTTTAAATAAAACTTATACAGATTTTCAGACTTTGTACTATAACTTGTATTACTTTAATTTTATTTACTTCACTTCCTTTGTGCTATTGACATTTAATTTAAATGTACTTATATTTTAAATGACATAAGTTGTTATTTTTATTTAATCAGTCAGTATTCATTTAGATTTATCCATATATGTAGTCTTCCTTCTGCTTGTCCTGCTTCTGTCTAGCATCATTTTCCTTCTACGTTTTTATGTCTTTGAAAAGGGAAAAAAAACAAAAAAACAAAAAAAACAAAAAACCTCTAGTTTGTTCTCTTTTTTCTGCTTTTGTTTCTGACAAAATTTTCTTTTCTCTTAGCACTGTAATTCCTTAAATAGCTCATGTCTTTGGCTTCCATCACTTATATTGTGAAATCAGCATATTTAGGGCTTTCCTTGATTCCCCTTTCTCCAGGATCTTGACCCCCCCACATCATGGCTGCTTTAATTACTCATAGAAGCTTTCCCATATCTGCTTTCATGTTAGTTTTCATATTTATGTAGCTTTCATGTTGTTTTCTGCAAGTCAGTTATCCTAAGAAGCATGTTTTGTAACTGGAAACTAACATCCAATTACTCAGTCTTAAATGTACATTACCTTACATGTCTATTTTCTGATGTCCACTTTTGTACTCCTTCCTCAATAATGGATTTTGTGAATATAACTTCAATACAAAGAGAACTAAATAACATAGAGAAAAATAGATAGCAAAATCCAGTAGTTTGGAAGTAAATATTTTAAAAGTCGCTGATAAATCAGTGTATTATTGATGTATTTTGTATATCTGCATCTCAGTTTCATTAATGCTTCTGGGTATTTAATTTAAATCTTAGGAAAGTGAGACATGGTGCAAATATATCTAATCCATGATACAACAGAGCATTTATAATCACTCTGGAACAGACAACTCTCCTTGAAGAAGTAGAAGGAATTATTTTATATTGTGGATGTACATGGCTTAGACATCAGAAGAGACTTCCTATCCCACTTCATAGAATGAGGAAAGTGCAACACTAGGATATTATGAGTATTTGGGTACTTATCTGGATAAATACTCTTCCAATTAAGTCTACTTCAGAGGAAAAAGTTTTATACATGTGTTGCCCCCACATATTTTATTTTCAAAAACTTTCCAGAATATTTTTAGTAAGTGATAACTGTAAAATATTTTATCAGTTTCATGAACACATGATGACTATAATTAGAATAATCCACTTCTTGCCTCCAACTCTCTCTTATTTTTACTCTTTCTTCTATAAATGCCCTAATCCTAATTCTAAGTTATCGTTGATTGCCAAGACTTATCACAAATTTACTAACTTTTCAGGAAAAAAAAATGAAGACTTCTTGCTTTGTATTATACAGTAATTGTAATACAGATACCAAAAACATTAAAAGGTGAGACAAATTCTACATTATAAAATTGACAAATTATGAAATGTGTTAGAGTACCAGCTAAATGCTGGTTAGCATGCTAAGCAGTGAGGCCAAGCAGATGAATGAGACATACATCCTAACCTCAAAGAGTCCATAACCTACGTTAGGCATCAGCAGTCAAGCCCATAAATATAGCTATATGATAAGTGCACTGGTTTGGTATGTCTGAAGTTCATGGGAGCCTTTAGAAGATGATGCTATTAGTCATATCCTGGTAATGAAAGGGCATGCACTCCATATGGAGAAAGTTAGGGATGTCTTCAGTTAGTTACATCCTCAGATATGTACTTGAAAAGCTAAGATTGGTGGCACTGTGGAAAGTGGATTGGGAGTGAGCCATCAGTTTTATGTCTAAAAGTCATGTAGAGGTGCCTGAGTGGCTCAGTTCGTTGAGTGTCTGACTCTTGATTTTGGTTCAGGTCATGATCTTGGGGTCCTGAGATCAAGCCCTATATCAGGCTCCATGCTCAGTGGGGAGTCTGCTTGAGATTCTCTTCCACTCCGTCTAACTCCTCCACGGTCTCTCTCTCTCACTCTCACTCTCTCACAAATAAATAAAGAAATCTTTAAAAGTCATGCGGAAGATTCTTTGTAGTCTGAAATAAGGTTTGTATGACGAAGAGACAAAATAGACATGGTTTTAAAGGGATTTAGGAAGTTCATATAGAGCCTGCTGACGTAGAGATTGGAAATGTAAAAGGACAAAAGGGAAAGTTTTTATCTTTTTAACTTGTGTTTTTGTGTTTCTAAACTGAGTGGTTTTGAGCCCTATCAGCTCTTATGAGGAAAAGCAAAAATAACCTGCTTCTGATTATGTTGACTTTAAGGTGCCTGTGGATGTGTTGGAGAAGCAGTCACATAGTCATGATTGTTCGGGGGCCACTTAGACTACAGGGAGAAATTTGGACAGTATGAGCAAGCGATTTACAAAATTGTGACAGTGGCTGAGGTTGTAGAGGCAAAGGCTGCCCCCTGGGACCGTGACAAAACATAGAACCAGCAACCTTTGTAATAGGGGAGCAGAAGGGGACGTGAGGCGGTGGGGGAGAATGGAGAACTGGGAAGAATGGTGTCAGTGAGGAAAGGTACAGAGAGACCCTCAAGGAAGCGTGGTCAGTGATGTCTATATGGCAGAGAATGTCAAATAAGAGAACTGGAAGGCTTTGTTTAGATCTGGAATGGAAGTGACTGTGAGTGGCCTCTTTGAGAGCCATTTCCACAGAATGACCAGATGACCGCAGATCTTGCAGCATCAGATGTGAGGACAGGGACAAGAACGGGAGTAGAAGCAATGAGTGATCTTTCAATGACATGTATTAAGCAATTGCATTCCCGACCATGGAGTGAGGATAAACACAGAGGCTGGGCCTTCATGTGTGAATCTGCCCGTACTTTTATGCTTTCATACTGTCACATTTGCTGGTGACATTTAGCGGCCTGCTTCTAAAGCGCCTTTCACCGTTTCTTCAGTGCTACTTAAAATGCTACTCTTTCAGCCTATTTTGGAAGTCCTTTACATTTGATGCCGTTTGAAAGAAACAGGAACATGAAGTAAACTCTTCTAAAAGCTAAAACTATAAAATCAGTTATCGTAATAACAACAAAACAAAAATCATTTCTTCTCTAATAGCTGCTATCTCTCTGCGTAGATATATACATGAAGCAAAATTCAGTCACCTCCAGAATGTTTCTAGGGCTCCAGATATGTCATTTCCAAGTAATATATTAATGTAGTTTTTTCTTTCTATTTAGAGGCATTCATGAGGAATAAATTACAAGGAAACAAAGAATGAGAGATTTTTTTTCTCCTGGAGATGTTCAGAACGACACCTGCTGGTCTTTAACACTAGATTCTTTTTTTTTTTTTTAAGATTTTATTTATTTATTAGACAGAGAGTGAGATCACAAGTAGGCGGAAAGGCAGGCAGAGAGAGAGGGGGAAGCAGGCTCCCCACCGAGCAGAGAGCCCGATGCGGGGCTCCATCCCAGGACCCTGAGATCATGACCTGAGCCGAAGGCAGAGGCTTTAACCCACTGAGCCACCCAGGTGCCCCTTAATACTAGGTTCTGCAAAGGAATCCCTTTTAATGGTTCTAACTAAAAATACTAAGTTATTTAAATTCTATCCATAATTTGCATGAAATGCTGATTCTTCACAAATTTAAATAGATATAAGGTATCATAAAAATGTGTTAGTGGCAGAGTATCTTAAGATTCACCTCCCCACGTACATGACTTTTATTACACAACTAGCGATTTTAGTTTTCCTATCTTAAATTAAATGCATTACTTAATAGAGTATGGTTCCAGGCCATTTTGTAATATTTGAGTATTACAGGTGCATCAAAATATGTTTGACATGGTAACCAAAAGTTATTAACCTGTTCCTTCTTACCTCCCTAAAATTTAACTAACTTAACTAAAAAAAAACAAAAGCAAAAACAAAAAACTTGTTTTCTAGAGGGAAGTTGTTCTATATATTTATCTCAGCAAACTATGGGCCAAATACTATTTACAATTTTTTAGGCTGTCTTTAAGTTCTTCACTTTATATCATCTATTTTTTAGCACATTTTTAGATAATTCTCAGATTCGTTTAAGGAATACAATAATCAGTAACAAAACTTTTTATTTTTATGAAAGGAAAATACAAATAACTTAATGATTTCTAAAAGTTCAGTTCTTCATACACGGAGGGGAATTAACCTATTAAAAAGGAAGTCTTAAGAAATCATGGTGGCTTCTCACGCAGGAATAAGCCAAATGACTCAGGTTTCCAATGGTTCATAAAAGTAGTTTTTAAATATAAATATATTTTAATAGTTTAAATCTTTTTTTTTACCTCCTTAAGAATTAAACATGTGATATAGAGGATTATTTACTTATAAAGAATATGACCCATAAATTGCATTAATTAAAAAATTTTTCTTTATGTTTTCAGAACAGTTGAGCTGTTCTATCAATCTTTGTTTTTCATATATAAAAAGTTTCCCCAGTGTATGTAATTAGTACCTTTCAATAGCATTTGATTCTTAATTATTATTAATTCTCAAATTGGAAATTGTCAAAATTAAACTTCAGGCATTAGTGATATGGAAGCTTAGAGAGAACATTTGTTTCTAGGAATAGACTGTACTTTTGTGTGTGTTTGTAGAAAATATGGCAAATTTTTATGCCTGAATCCTTCTATCTGCCCATAGATATTTGACAAACTACATCTAATTTGTTATTATTTATAAGTGAATATATATTTCCTTGGCAGAAATACATACTCTAGATGACTAAATGACATGACATGAAATTTTGGGAGAAAAATGAGGTAAATGAGAAAAACAGATATACCAATTTTTAAATTCAGGCAAAGAACTTAGAGTAATTAGGGACGTATGCCGTCAAATGAAAACTAAAATAAAATATCTTCTATTCAGCACCTTGTCAGCCACAGATGTACTTTTCTGGGATGCTAGCTTTAGACTCACGCCAAATGCTCTTTAGTTTCTTAGAACAAGATAGGACCACCTCCACAAATTATGTCAGTGTTGTAGTTAAATGTTTTTTTCACAAAAGCCAAGGCTACTAGGCTTCAAAAATAAGCCGTGAGTTTTTAAAACTAAGGTTTTCAAAATCAGTCCGATATCCACTCCACCTATAACTTTGTATATCTGAAACAAATAGCAGATGGTGTGTGGGGAGGGTAGGAGGGTAGAACACATCTGAAATGAAAATTCATGGAATTTCTCTGACTTAATCAAATTATCCGCACATTAAATTATTTACAGTATGAACACGCTGCTCCATTTTAAATTGAGAATTGCATTTTTAACAAATTATCTTTGCATTTCATTTATTTACCAAAGGCTACTTGTCTAGCACAGAAAAACCTTAAAAATTCTCAGGTTATTCTCAGAGCCCTCTGTCTTCCATCCCTCTTGGCTCCATGTTGCTCTTTTCACCGTCTCCTCCAAACGCCTTCAGAGGCCCTGCAGGATAGAGAAGAGCTGAGCCCTTTATTGGCTCGATCAGTGTCTGTGTGTAGCTTGTTTGGGATGTTTCAAGGAATGATACGGAGGAGATTTTCTCGAGTAAGTGCCACCAACAAAAGCAAGATGGCAATACGAACAATAAGACATATTGACGTTTTCAGAAGAGCTGTCAGTGGTTGCCAAAAATGAACAATGAACAAAGTAGCTGGGGTTTGAGGTTAAGTGGCCACAGGTACTTCAGGATTGGAAAGCACCACCCCAGGGAGCACCTCCTACCTCACGCCACGTTCCTGCAATGCTGGGTGCCCAAGTGAGCTCCACGCTCATACTACTGGCCTACAGTCCTTTAAACATCTGAAGCATGGTTCCAGACCTCTGATTAGTGTGCTGTGTCATTTAAATAGAAACAGAAGTACCAGCCTTCTGTTCTATCAGCTATCCCTGAGACATCCTCATAATCAAATAATGTATTTGCACTATTAAGATTATTTTATTATATTTAATTGGCTTTAAGATTTCTTTAAAATATAATTTAAAAGGCCTTGCATTAAATGTCTCCTCTTTCGGAATTCTCTATGGATTGACTTTTTAATCATATTTGAAGACGAATTTTTCCTTTACATGGTAAAATTTTCACAAAACAGGAAACCTGGCACTAAAGAAACAAAGCTTGTTATTTATGAAGATTTTAAAATAAAAGGTTTGAAAATCTGTGGTTAAAATAATTGAAATAGTAAGTGAACTGTGAGTACAGCATATCGACCCCCTTAGCCACACTGCTTGACAATTGCTTTATAGATCTAGTTATTAAGAAACAGAAATTGATGGCATCATTTTTAATATTTTCCTAGAAGCAATATACGCCAATCTTAGAGGCTAAAAGTGAATTTATTTTGTGTTTTGTGCTGTTTTCCCCCACCCCAGAAAAAAAAGAAAAATCAAAGCAGTCTGGGTTCATTTATTTCCTACATAATGTTATATGGGGAATTTGGATTTGAGTGCTCATCCTCCCATGGATAAATTCTACTTTGCTTATATATGTGTTATTTGCATAATAGTTGAATAAAAGACGACTTTCTATTGTTTTTCACTTGATTATGGAAGGTCATGAAACTGTAATTTGTTTTAAAACATCAATGCCTCATTTCTCAAAGAGGTACTGTACTGATTTATTTTAAAATAAAATATGTGGAATGATACTTGAACTTAAATATTGAGAATTTGCTAAGATTAAATTCTCATTCATTCATTCATTAAATATCTGAGATAAAAACATAAATATTTAAAAATATTTAAGAAGGACAGATGTTTGCCCTCAAGCAGTTGAGATCCCATGAGCATAAGGGACCAGTGGGAGGATGGGTTCCAGTCCCTCCTCTGCACCCCCTGGGGGCTCTGAGACCACAGAAAAGCTACTTAAGTTGTTGCTGTCATTTGCAATCTATTCCCCTGATAAAAAATGAGAGGGAGGTAGGTGGAGTAGGAGTTAACTTCATCATCTGCACCAGTGTTTCTAACATTGGGAGTTCAGTTTTCATAAGCACTGTTGGATGACCCCTCCTAACTCTAAAATGGGTAGCGGTACATATGTTATGGGTGGTGGTGTGTCTGTGGAACTCCGTGCTCCCAAGCTACTTTCATGACCAAATGGCTCTTAAGAATCACAACTGAATTATCTGAAGATTGAGTTGAAAATAGCTTTGGCATGTTTTCCAAAGAACAGTTCTTGAATCTTGTCCCTTGGAGCCAAAGTTATTGTTTTGAGCAGCCATTTTGCAGTTGTGAGGGGAAGTATGATGGAATAATGAGTATTCCTTGTTTGCATTTGGCTTGATGCAAATTTCAGGTAATGCATATTAATAATACAAGTGTACAAATTAGGGAAATCAGTATCAATGCCAAAAGAGGAGAATGAATCATATTCTCAATGAGTGACAGTTGTCAGTTCTTCCCGGCTGGTTTACCTTGTGGAAAGCTGTTTGCTAATTTTTTGTAGTTTTATTGAATCTTTATGTTGTTTTATTTTTTTATATTAAGATGGCTAGTGCTAGTATAATATATTTATCATAAACAACCTTTTTATAAATGCAGAATATATAGTGTACGTGAAGATACAGAAATGTCAATAAAAATAAGACAACACTAAGGGGATACTTAAAAGTAGTAAAATTTATTAGCTTGATTGCTAAAGATGTAGAAGTTAGAGAGTCAGTTACTTCATGATATAATAGAAATTCAATATAATTTTAAACGAGATGATAAACAGATTCAAATGTATTAAAAATTAAAATTTTACTTACCATTCAGAAATGAATGTCCTAATATTCACAATTTTATTTACTGTTTCTTCTCACTATTAGATTTTTCAGAGGCTAATTATTCACACTAACAAAGTAGCTGATCTCTCTAACAAATAATGTTGCTTTTTTTGTATACATTAGTTTTGATTAAAATGGTGCTGGTTAACACAAAGTATTGAAGTACATATGTAAAACTGAAATTAGAACTCTGTATTATAATAGGAGCTGGGAAATTTTGCAAACAAAGTTTTATTTCAATTTTAGATATACTTTTCAAGCTCTCAGTCTGTAATGGAGTCTTTACAGCATTCCCAACTGCTATGAACTCCTATAAGCCTCTTCTGAACTCTATAATACATAAATAATGATCAACATTTGTTGAATGTTTCCTATATGCCAAGTTCAGTGATAAGGACTTTCATTTATCACATTATTCCCTCATGTAACAACTTCTAAATTATGTAGCCTTTCATCATACACCCAATATTTGAAGGACCTGGTTACCTAGCATAGATCAAAAGGTTGAGGATTATATGGTTATATGGTTCTATTCTTCCACCACCTCCAAGGGGGCAGATGGGATCTTTTCATTTTAATATAGCCAGGCTAAAATGTCATCTTGACTTTGTAGCGACATATTTCCAAATTATTTTTGAAGCCTATCAAAATAGGATGTTTCGCCAAACAAAATTTTTGATAGGGAAGTTTCATAGGAAAAGAACGCCCTTCTCTTTGTGATCGTCAGTAATTACCTACTTCTAGCTAGTCTCATCGGTTACTGTAGAGTTTAACACCAATGACCAAGGGCAGAGTCTTATAAACTGGTTAGTTCTAAAAGACTGGTGTAGTGAGAAACGTGATGGTAAAAACATGGCCTTCTTGTGTGGTTGTGAGCTTCCTAAAGAGACAAGCAGGTCAAATTTCCACATCTCCAGCGTTATATAGCCTCCTTTGTTTTTCCACACTGATTCTCTCTCCCCAGCTCCAGAATCATTGATGTAATGACCTACCTAACATCTCACACGGTTATCTTATCAATAACACAAATGCGAACATGTCCGGAAAGGAATTTATTGTTTTCTGAAACTTGTCCTGTGCGTTGATTTCCCATCTCAGCTGATGGCAAACTCACCCTTCTGTTTGCCCAGGTTAAAATTTGGGGGGTCACCTTGGAATTTCCTTTTCTTCTTGCGTCCTTTCATCCATTCCCTAATGAAATCCTGTAACTCTGCCTTCAAAATGCATCCAGACATGACGTCTTCATGCCACCACCAGTTGCCCCCACCCTGGTCTGATCCACCCTCATTCTCAACAGCACAGCCAGAGCTATCCTTGTCGAAATTCCGTCGGACGATGTCCCCCTCCTGCCCTGTACCTTCCGTTCTCTCCCCTGTTCATGCAAAGTAAATGCCAAGGTTCCTGCAATGGCTTCAGGGTCACTTCTGATCTGCCCTCCTACCTCCCGGGCCTCATCTCCTGCAGCTCTCCTAGTCCTGCTCTTCCTCCAGCAGCAGCGGCTGTCTTGCTGTTCTTTGAATAAAGGACTTAGGGCTTGCTGGAGCTGCCTCTTCGGCCTGGGGCATTCTTCCAGGGACGCACAGGGCTTACTCACCCAGCCAAGGGTCCAGGTCTGTTCAGCTCTTACGTTCCTTCGGGACCAAAGCTGAGCTCCTGCCCTGACCTCACTGTTTTTCCCTGTGTCCTGCTCCTGCCTCGCTCTTAGGATCCCACCCTCATGCCACTCTCTACTTTTAATTTCTGTCGTTGCTCTTGTCAACGTCAACCTGCTTACTGGTTTTTCTTAATTATGTTTTCTTGCTTTTTGTGTATCATGTCTTTGCTCTGGGATAAGATCCATGGGATCAGGGGCCTCTGTGATATTCAGCAATGGAATCTGAACGATTAAGACAAGGCCACCTGATAAACATGTGTTCGGAGTACAAGAATGTTCGAATGATTTTTTTTTTTTTTTACTTTTGCAGCAGAATCCCACACTCAAATTTTTCAGGAAGCAATGTCAGTAATAATTTGAGAATATTTAGTTGATGCGGTTAAAAATAGTCAATAGGAGGGTTTTCTAGATTGCTTTAGGCAGTCCCAGGGGTAGCGAAGTAGGCTAAATCCCACGTTGTTTGCTCCCTAGAAAACATTATCTCAGGCTACCTGCCAACATCATTTCCTCAGAGGCTCCGTTAAAATGTCACCTTCTCTAAAGAACTCTCCTTTGCCTCCCATCATCTGTTAGACCTTACTTCCGTTTTGTGCACCAGCTACTGCTGGGGGACAGCAGTGAACAAAAGCGACAAAAATCTCAGCTTCACTCAACTTATGTGGTGGAGGTAGGAGACAGACAATTAAACAAAGGTCTCTGTAAAGTTAAAAAATTTATCAGAATGGAAGGAGGCGAGGTTGTTCCCCCGAGGCCAGGAGATTCACAGTTTTAATGGGGGGAGGTGTCAGGGCCACTCCCACTGGGAAGTCACATTTGCAGGAGACTTAAAGAGCAGGCAGAAGTTGGGCTGTTGAATTCCAGGTAGAGGACCTCAAGTGAAAAGGCAGAAGGCCTGGTGGGATCAGGTGCACTGGGGTCTGGTTGGCTCGAGCTGAGGGGAGGTAGGGAGCAGATCAGCACAGTAGGAGCAGACGTAATCACAGTTTGTTGTGTGTATGTGTGTCTTGCTGAATTATGAGCACCTTGAAGATAAGATAAAGGGTTAGAGCTGAGTACTCAGTAAACACTAGGTACTCAGTAAATGCTGTTAAATATTGACTAAAACTTTTCTTTTATGCTTTACTTTTCTTGTCTGAAAATTTAAAAATCAAGACAGCATTTGCAATAAATAAGTGTGTAACAGGCACACATTTCATCAGTTGTAAAATATTCTCCTTAAAACCATACTTTTTCTCATTTCACATTCATATAAAAAAAATACAAAAAGGAATTAACATGACTTCGTGTAAATATAAACAGTAGTGAACGTTCAAATTTCCTGAGGTCCATTTTTAGGTAATGTTATTTTGATGAATATTTATAACCATTTTTTGTCATAGAGCCAGGCACTTGATAATTTTCATTAAGGAAAAGTCATTTTCATTTTATGAGCATTCCACCTATAACATTGTTTGACTCTCAAACCCACAAATGTCAGCATTCTCTCCCAACAAAAGAGACATGTACATTTATCTTGTTATTAACGTAACTTGCATACTTATTCTTGTTTTTATCTTATTACTACTGGTTGATCACTCTGTCTTTTAAAAAAGGGACACTGGAGTGTCTGGGTGGCTCAGTCGGCTAAGTGTCTGCCTTCGGCTCAGATCATGATCCCAGGGTCCTGGGATCAAGTCCCGCATCAGGCTCCTTGCTCAGCAGGGAGCCTGCTTTTCCCTCTCCCTCTCTTGTTCCCTCTCCATCAGCTATTCCACCTGCTTATGCTTTCTGGCTTTCTCTCTATATATACCAAATAAATAAATAAAATCATAAAAAAAAAAAAAAGGTGATACCAGTAAAGCTTATTTGTTAAAATAAACCTGAAGACTGTATTTTGCTGGAAGCTTTCACTTGGTACATTTAGCTGTTTAAAGGATAGTCAAGATTTGTTTTTATTTCAACAGCAGAAAGCCTATTTTATAAAGAAAAAATATCCTATATTAGAGTATCTTAATTATTTTTAAAGAGGTTAAAAAAAAAAAAAAGCTTGGTATTGTTTTCCCTGTTAGGTGCAGCAGGAGACAATCATTTGGTAGAATAATAGGCAGTCTCGGGGGTAGAGAAAATAAGCAAATGGAGCCTCATGTGTCAAGACTCTAGTTTATTCACGTTTTATAGATGCTTTCTTCTAGAGACCTTTCTGGAGACAACATTCTTTTAGTCTCAAGGAACTTGTGGATGAAATCCACCAGACTGAGGCTAGAAAGAGATGTGACTGCCTTTATGTTTTTGTGCCGATCTATTTTTAAATGACTCTGTGTATGCTTGTTTCTCTTTCAGACCCATGTGTGTGCTCAGACTCATAAATAGTTCTGATGGCTATTTGAAATATAGGCTCCTAATTTGTATTCCACTTTTGGTTAATGATTTTTATTTGTGAAAAGGCTTACAGTTGGTATCATATATGCATTCATTAGATTCACAGCTTGATTAGTGTATTTGTCCTTCTCAGGGACTAAGAATGGACCACTTAATAATTAGGAATAAAAACGCCTTCTTCTTGCTTCCCAAATTAGATAGAATTTAGGACTGAATCTGAATATAGCTACAGTCAATTCTTTCTTTGTATGACCTCTTAGATTTTAAACTCCTAAGATATAGGCCCATCTGTTTTTGGTTTTCCTGTTTAGTCCACATTCACTTTTCATACTGTAAGTGGCTGGAAGATATTTTTTTTCAGAAAGACTAAGCATTGCTATTAATTCTAGAAATTCAAAATAGGCTGAAGTAATAGAAAAATCCAAAGGGTTGTACTTTGAAAAACAATCAATTATAAGTTATGCTAAGTGACCCATATAAAATATAAAATAGAAACATTGTTCTGAACAAAGATAAATATTGTTTTATGACACTTATGAAGTAAGTATTCAATAATTGCTTATTGTCTTATTGGAAAGCATATGTAGTATGAAAAAGTCCTTATAAAGAAATCATTCTCAAAGATAGAGGTTATGGGGTACCTGGGTGACTCAGTTGGTTAAGCGTCTGACTTTAGCTCAGGTCATGATCCTGGCGTCCTGGGATCTAGCCCTGTGGTCATAGGGTTCCTGCTCAGCAGGGAGTATGCTTCTCCCTCTCCCTCTGTCTCTGCCCCCCCACCCCGCCCCGCTCCTGCCCTTGCTCTCTCTCTCAAATACATAAATAAAATATTTTTTTAAAAAGATAGAAGTTGTAAAGTAAGGAATAGTCTACCCACTGTAAATATTATCACATTTTTCAAAAGCAAGGGAATAACTACGTTTGAAATAATTTAACATAAGTTGAGGAACCTTGAAAACTAGCAAAGAAGATTGACAATCATATGTAAAACAGAAGACTGCTACACATTCTTGCATAGGGCAATGACCAATAGAAGGCAGTGGAGCGTATTAATTGATGACTCTTTAGTGTGTATCCGAAAAAGAACAACTAGATGTAAGGGAACGGAATTTGGTTCTGAGCCATAAATCCAAGTAAGAATTCAAGAGTTACAAAGTTCAAATGGAAATGGCAAGGAAATGTTGAATTACAGAAAAAAAGATTTGGCAGAAATTAATAAAATGACCTGGCTTCAGATTGAATACGGACAACAAAAGAGAGGGATTTAATCAAAATACACTTTAACGTTTCTTGCTTGAGATAATGGAAGTCAGTTTGAAGGAGATAGGAAAAGTTCAGTGCTAGAAATTTGAGTATGACAAAACATCAAACCCGGCACATCCTATAGGAATTTAGATATTTGGGATGAAGGATTAAGTAGGATTTCCATTAATAGTATTATGATGACTGACAACATTTTAATCTTCTAAATTTAACATATTCTCAAACTGTAATTAAAATACCATTCTAGAGATAGCTTAAGTTACTTTTTAAGCAAAAATAAGTGCCTGTGCCATGTCCCGACTACTTTCTTAAACATGCAATCAAGCTAAAAAACTGTGCAGATCCAAGATTTAATCTTTAACCTGGATCTTTATATCCTGTTTCATTCATGGTTACTTTTAAAAATAGCTTCAACTGTATAAATAGCTTGACTTCTCAGTGTTTTTGTGCCTTTTACAAGCAGCATCTTTTCCATAAAGAGGTGATGTTCTACAGTGAAACACCATTTTGCCACTGGGCTGTAGGCTTGGAGAGGGAAGTCGCATGTCAGTTTCACTCATCAGTCTCCTGCCTGACCCCGCGTGGGTATGGCACTTGATAGATCTGGTTTGTGTTTTGGCTCTGCTAATGCAATCTGTGTGGCCTCAGGCAGTTGAGTGCCTCTCTCTGTGGCTCCGTTTCCTCAGGTTATAAAATACAGATAATAACATTCTTGTGTAACAGCTGGCTTCCTAGATGGGAAATCTCTTCAAAATTCAAGCCCGTATATAAATGTAAATCCTAGCATTACTTCATAATATTTCTCTGAGAAAGTGACAAATTAATGATGACTTCAGTTACAAGAGGGAATATTATAGAGATCGCAGTAAGCTCTCTGGGTATCTGCTCTTCCAAGGCAACATTAAATTGCAGCATTAAGTGTTTGAGTTAATTACGTAAGGCTAATGTTTTCATGTCAAAGGATTCTCTTTATTTGTGTAGTTTTTAAAACACAGGGTAGAATATTTCTTAACTGAAGTAATATAAATGCATCCTTCCTCGAAACTAAAGTAAATTCTCCAAATCTCTTGCTATTTCAAATTCTATAGTTAAGCTTAATGAAAAAATATGCACGTATACACACACATATGTGTGCACACATGCTCAGGGAAGAATCTGGTCCCCTCGTTTAAAGGGTGTAGGCATTATAGCATTTGAAAATTAAGTGACTAACTCAAGGTTAGATGGTTAATTTATATCAATTATAGGAGGAAATTTGAGTCTTTTTAAAAAAACTTATTTTACTTATTTATTTGTCAGAGAGAAAGAGAGAAGTAGGCAGAGGGAGAAGCAGGATCCCTGCTGAGCAAGGAGCCCGATGTGGGACTTGATTCCAGGACCTTGGGATCATGACCCTAGCCGAAGGCAGACACTTGGCCGACTGAGCCACCCAGGCGCCCTTGAGTCTCTTCAAAAACAAATATTTGTTCATGATTGATACCAGATTTTTCTAGATGTGTAGCCTCATTTAATTGGGGTCACCATATACCCCAGCTTCTTGAGACAGTCTCAGTTTATCCTGCACAATCGAAATAATTGCTGGTTGTCCAGGACAAGTTATTAAGAGCAACTTCTCCCCTTTTATTCTCAAAAGTATCCTGAATAGGAAGATAAATTCTATTGTCTCTTACATATCATTCTAATACAAAAACTCTGACATGGGCATTTCATGTAAAGAGAAAATAACAGTCTCAGAAAGGGCAAGTAGGTATAAATTCACATTCCTGGTAAGCAGCTGACCTCGAATCTCAAACCACACCCACGCATTTCCACTCCTCTCTGCTTCAACATTTCTTTTTCTTTTTTTAATTCATAGAAATGTTTATTTTAGTATCATTTATAATAATGAAAAATTAGAAATAACATTAGTGATCAATGATAAAGAATTTGTAAAATAAATTTTGGTTCATCTGTATACTGATGCAGCCCTTAGAAATGATGAACTATTTAATGCCATGAAAGACCAGTTAAGCTATAAATAATTTTATCATTTTATTTTACTTTTTTTCATCATGATAAGTGTAGTCTGCTTGAACATTTCTGGTGCCCAATGCGGTTCTATCCAGGATTCAGCATGATATTTTATTATATATGAAAATAAAACTAAGTCTGAGGTACATGTTCTAGGATTTGCATTATGGAAACATAAGAGATTAAATACCAGAGTTTAGTTTTTATGCCTTCAGTATGCACATTCCACTCTAGCTCTCCATGTGTTTTTTTTTTTTTTTTGTAGGTTTCCATGTGTTTCATTTGTCCTACAAATGTGCATGTTGATTCTCATGTCTGTACTTTCTTATGTTCATATGCAAATCTGTGCCATGTGTAAGTAAAGTCTTGGTTCTTTTTTCCTTCGTTCTTATTTTTGTTTCTCATTGTTATGAAGAACAGATAAACATTGATTTTATTGATCCTAGTATAATCACAGACTTACACTGACAATCAGTCAAAATAAATTGGTGTTGTTTGTAAAAAATATGTATTTTACTTACAGGACATTTATTGGTTAAGACACCTATTCTCACTTTAGTAGCTAAGAAAAGAGAGATTATTCTGATAGTAATGGTTTTTAAAATTTGATCAATGTATTGGGTATGTAACACATGCCAGGCACTGTCCCAGGTGCTGGAGATATAGCAAAGAACAGAGCAGACAAGAAGTCCTTATGAATCTTACATTCTAGAGTCATACAAATATGGAATTTAAGGAGGGCACATGTTGTGATGAGTACTAGGTGTTACATGCAACTAACGAATCATGGAACACTACATCAAAAACTTATGATGTACTATATGCTGGTTAACTGAATAAAAAATAAATAAATAAAATAAAATAAATGGTATGCTTAAGCATACGAGAAGGAAATAATCACTGTAGGAAAAAAGAGACTGAGAAATGGGGAATATTAGAGTTCTGATACGATTAAAAAAGATGAGCCCTACGGTAAAAATAACAGTTGAGAAGATGCTTGAGGAGATGAAAGAACAGGCCGTATAGATACCTCGGGGAAGAGCAGTATCGGCATGGGGAAGAGTGCAGAATTTCCGAGACAAGAGCGTGCCCGTCATGTTTGAGGAGCAAGCAGCAAGGGCAGTGGGCCTGGAGCTGAGGGAGTGAGCGTTACCTCAGTCAAAGAGGTCAGAGAGGTGACAGGTGTTGAACTTATGAGGGCTTTGGACCTTCGGTAGCACTTAGGCACTTACTCTGAGGCTACGGGAAAGCCAGGGAAGGGCTTTAAGAAGAGGGACCACGTGGTCTAACTTGTCAACAGAATCCTTCAGGTTGCTCTCTTGGAAACAGAAATAAGTTATAATAAGTAATACTGGCCCTCCACAGAGTGCTTTTAGGATTCTTCAGTTGTTCACTCAACAAATATTTACTGAGCATTTGATTTGTGCCGGGCCTCGCGCCGGTCACCAAAGAGACAACATTGAGCAAAAACCTGTTGTGCCTTCCCTTTGTGCAAAGTGACATGACTTACAGGGTCAAGCACATGCTTGGGACCACATTCCAGAGGAGAGGAGATGACCTTGTCAGGAACGTAAGGGGAAGTTGTCTCATGAAGTACACAGACAGGCCCCGTGTCAGAGATGAACTCAGAGTCCAGTGTTGGCTGCAGCAAGAGACAAAAATCCAGTCAAGTAGGGGTCAGAGAGTGAAGACTTTTGAAAGTCAGGCTAAGGATTCATCTTTATCAGAAGTTCAAGAACTTGAGAAACTACTCTAAGATAAAAGTCATTAATGGGTTATAAAGCCGAGAAAAGGCATAACAATTATATTGAAACAGATTATTTTGATTGAAGGGTGTCAGGATGGCTGAATGGTCTAAGGTGCCAGACTCAAGCTCTGCTTCCCTGAGCTGGGGTTTCTGGAGCCAAATAGAGTCATGAGTTCGAATCCCACTTCTGACACATCATTATTCTCCTCACCCTAATTTCCTACACAAGTATATTGATCTGAGCAGTCTGCATAAAAAAAATTATTTTGAGGGAAATGTGCCAGTGGGGATGTAGCAAGACCCATTAAGGGTATTTTCAGTCTGAAAAAGGATGGCAGAAGGGACTGTCAGAATTTAAAACCTCTGCAGAAAAAGATAGAGGTGAAGGCATGGAGGAAGAGTTGTCAGAGAGGCAGGGAGCAAACCAAGAAACCAGACAACTATTGGATCTCCCGGCTCAAGTGAAAGAAGTGTCAAGAAGGAAGGAGGGGTAGTCGCTGGTCTACCAGGGGAATTGCAGTGTGGAGAAAGCACCAGCAGCTTCCGTTACCCTAACCCAAGTCACGTGCATGACAAGGCAAACTCCTGAGGGCTAGGAGAAGGGTGGGAGGTCGGAAGGAACTAAATCATAGAGAAAATACAAACAATGATATGTGGAAACATGATCATTTGTAGGTATTGAAGGTCTCTATACCACAACTAGCAAAATTCTAGTGGTGGTTGAGATGGTAGTGGTGGCTATTTTCATCTTTACCTGCATTCGACAAGCAGGAACTGAAACCATGGAGAAGTAAATTTACAAAGTCACAATAACAGTAAATAAAAAGGCTGCAAAACAATAAAACAGTAAACAACAAAATAATAAGAAGGCTGGACTCTGGCTTTAGATGCGCTGTATACTTTTCAAAATAGCACCTGCCAAAGATCTTTTCGGCGAAGTTGTTGAATAATTCTTGTTTGGTTTGGTTTAGTGAATGATGGATCGCTTTTAATTTGTGTTTTTAATGGGAAGGACTTCATTGTTCTCTTAGATTCTCACAGAAAAATAATTGCAGTCCATTGGCATGGGGTTCCCGGGTTTTATGCTCTAACTCTACCCAATAGTATTTCTTTTATTTTTTTTTAAGATATATTTATTTGAGAGAGAGAGAGAGCATGAGAGGGAGAGGTTAGAGGGAGAAGCAGACTCCCCGCGGAACTTGAGCCCGATGCGGGACTTGATACCAGGACTCTGGGATCATGACCTGAGTGGGAGGTAGTTGCTTAACCAACTGAGCCACCCAGGTGCCCTACCCAATAGTATTTCTAAGTACCTACCTATACTTTAACATCCAACTCTTATTTATGATGATTAATAATAATAAATCAACTGAGTAAATGCATAAGTTGCTCCAGTACTATGGGAAGTATGTAAGAAGTGAGATTGTTCTGAAATTGTTTTAAATATTTTCTAGACACACCCTGTTAGAAGTTTTCATAATTGTATAATGACATTAATAAAAGAAATGAGTGGATAATTGGTAGATCACAGGATGATGGTTTTCTAATCAGTTAATTATTAGACACCAATCCATAGCAAACCAGTCCGTATTAGTTTCACATTTCCCCAAAACCTACTCGGGATACTCTGGCAAATGAATTCTTTAATTAAAAAGACTAGAAATTGTCCTATTTCTTATCTCTCTCATGGATTTGTGTCCAAAAGTTTATGATATTGAATGAGTAATAGACAAAACAACTGTGTTTTTCCTTGTGTTTCTTTCTACATTAAATTTAATGATTTTTTTTTTCATTTGCAACTTTAGAAGATTGTTGACTCTTCATCATCTCTTATATATTAGACTTCTCAGTACAAAGAACGTGCCTTGGTAGCATCTTATTTTTACATCTGCCAGATTGCTTGTTTGAAGCCTAGTACTGTTTCCCATTTTGTAAATAAATCATTCTTTGAAAATAGGTGTCACAGGTTTCAAGCAAGTTATCTGTCAATGGTATTGATGGCTTAATGTCATTCAGTACTGTTTTCATTTCCTTCAGTAAAATGTAGTTTAGAATTTCTGCAATTTATCCACTTTTGATTTGAGCATTTTGTGGGGGAGATACTAAAAGTTGGGAGGCAATGGGGAGATTATTTTTTCTTACAGAATATTAAGGTAACATTTTTGCATTTTTATTTGTGTGCCTTCTTCCTCTTCTGTGTTGTAAATTATATTAATTCTTTGGGATTTTATATATAGGAACAAAATTCTAAAGCAGTTCTAGAATATAGGTAACCAACATAGAATGAAGATTAAAAAATATAAAACTTCAGGATAGTTACCTTAGTAAATTAGCTCTTTAGATAACATGACCTGCTTTTAAAAATCTGCCTCAGGCCACATACAAAAGTATTTATTAGGATACATTTAGCTTGTGTCTTCTACAATATGGGAACAATACTTCTGGGGAAAGGAAAGATAATCCTTAGGAGTTTTTGATAAGAGACTTTCAGCAGCATTTTCTGTAGGGACAGATATATAAAATGATTCAACTAAGGACATACTCTGTTGCTTTATCACTCAACTGTGTTCTAGGTACATTAGGAGAAAAAAACAGGCTATTTGGAAATCATGACATGACCCATGAAGATAAAATTGGCAATATCCCTATGAAATATTTTACTATAAAAGCTAATGGTTTTTAATTATGTTTTTCATGTTGACAAACTAAATTATGATTTTGAGGTGTGCATCTAATGAACTGTTAAGGATTCATTTCATTAAAGTTATAAAGATGGAAAGTAGCTATCTATTTTGCCAACTGTCCTGTATGGCAGACAGCAAATTTACATTTTATATTACTATATTCTTCTATATGCTTTTATTACGTTTTTGAATTATGGACTATATCATTTTAATTTGAATAAAAGTGTGATAGGGACCAAAAATATACTAATAAAACACTCTTCATTTGGATATACAAAAATGACAATAGCGCATTAAAAAAATAATATAGTGCCAGTGTTTTCAGGCTAATAATGATAAAAATAGCTTATATTGGGCACCTGGGTGGCTCAGTCGGTTAAGCTTCTGACTCTTGGTTTTAGCTCAGGTCATGATCCCAGGATTCGGAGACTCTGAAGATTTTCTCTCTCTGCCCCTTCCCCACTTGTGCCCTCTCACTCTCTTTCTCTCTCAAATAAATAAATCTTCAAAAAAATAATTCACATTTATTAAGTTCTCATCATGTGCCAGACCCTCCTCTAAATATTGCTCGTGTATTTTATTACTAAGTGCTAAATTAAAAGCAAAATAAAAATATTTTCAAAGCCTCTTCCATGAAACAAACCTTGTTCAGGTACAATTAAATGCATTGTAAAATAAGATTTAATATTTAGGTAGGTTATTCACTTTATAAATCATCATGTGTTTCTTCTATAAATTTAGATAATTCCATCCTACATCATATGTTCTGTAAACAAAGCAATGCTAAAAGAGAATGCTAAGCAGGATGTCATATTATTCATGTTAATGTAAATTATTTTATTTTTATGTATGCCTTTTCGAGAAAACCTTTGTGTTTTCTAGAAGTTTCCATCAGTCGAAACTTTTTAGATAGGAGTCACAGAGAACACAGACCTTGGGAACAGCTGGCAGTAAGGGGGTGGAAGGGGAAGAAGTCCAGGCAAATGATGAGAACATGCCATGTCCAAGGGTTTCACAGTCTGCCTAAAAACAATAGGCTAAGGCAAGGGATGCCTGGGTGGCTGAGTCAATTAAGCATCTGCTTTCAGCTCAGGTCATTATCCCAGGGTCCTGAGATCCAGCCCTGCATTGAGCTCCGTGCTCCACGGGGAGTCTGCTTCTCCCTCTGCCTCCTGCTCCCCCTGCTTGTGCTCTCTCTCTCTAACAAATAAATACATAAAATCTTAAAAAAAAAAAAAAAAAATAGGCTAAGGCTGGCCAAAAAAACACTTTTAGAACCAGTGCTGATCCAAATTTAATTGCAAGGGGTCACTTTTTAAATTCTGCATACGAAAGATACATTATGAAGTTAGGGGAAAGGAAGCAATACTGCAAAGGGAGCATTGATGAAAGCTCAGTACCTTTCATACAATCACACGCTTCCCTTGTTTTCATACATTTTCTATTTCTGTCAGTTTACTACCATTTTCCCACAACTGAAATCTGGGAGTCAACTACAAATCCTTCATTTTTCGGCCCAATGCTCTGTCCTGCAATTTTTCCCTTCATTACCTGCCTTAAACTCATCCCTTCATTTCTCTTCCTGTTGCTACTACTTCACAAGAAGCCTTCATATATTGGTAGTATATATTTTACAATTTAATGCTTAGTAATAATATTCTAATACTTTTATCTTTACTCCAGTTCTTTCTTCTCCAATACATTTTGCACCACCAAACTAGATGACTAGCCTCATTTACTGTGCCAATCCAATAACCTGCGAGGTCTCCGAGGTGCCCATTTGATAGCTCTTGATGCACGAAATGCGTGTTCCATTTGTGGTCAAATCTCTCTTCCCTTAAGGTGTTAATAAGTATATGTTTGTCAACCCATTTTCCTCGCTCTCTGCCTCCCACTCCTTATCTAAGACCTCTTGCTTGCGTTGTTTGTCATGTTACTTTTGCCCAGAATATTCCTGTGGTCATTCTCTTCTTGACTCAAATTCCACTCATCCCTCAAACCCATATTCAATCCTAACTCCTTTACTTACATTTTCCCAATATTTATATATTAGAAATATGTAATGTATCTTGCAATTATTTCATAGGTTCTTGAAAGGAAGGTAGATAATCTTTTTCAGGTTACATGTGTGTCTGTGTATGTGTGTTATTTTTCCCATTATACGTGTTAGATATTCTGCACACATATCTATGTTTTCTTCTATTCAGTCTACCAAAATCATATAATCTAAAGGACAAGGAGAGATGGGTTAAAATCTTCCACTATTAATGTCTGTTTTTCTGTATTATTTCATATTTTTATCATGCTAACTTTACTAATGTTGGTTATTTCTTTTGAAGCATAGAATGCTCCTGTTACATCTTTATTGTGGATTTGCCTCATATAGCATTACAAAGTACACCTTTTCCAGTCTCATTTAAAGTTTTACTTCACTCTTTCCCCTTCAATTCAACTAGGTTGTTCGTGATACCTCTTTCCACCTTGGCTGCATTGAGGGAAATGTGAGAATTTGCATAGAGCGTAGATACCACTGAGAAACTACACAAGCCATCAGAAGAAAGCATTCACTTTGAGTATGATTAGACTTGAAAATACACATTACAGACAAGTGCTGTTGTTGTGTATAGATTATTAATGGGTGGAATCATTAGAGCAGTATGTTTTGTTCCTATAAAATTTTTTCATTCTTGTCAGATTTGGAAATTCAGGCAAAAGCTAGGCCTTTTCCTTCCTTGGAAAGGAGGAGAGCAAGCAATAAACTGCTTACCAGGCGGGTGGCACTTGAGATCTCAGGCTTGACAAGGGTTTCATGATTTTCAGTTTCATTTTTGCTTTAATTTTTCCATATTTTGAAGTAGTTAAAAATCTAACGAAACTAAGATGTAACTATTTGAGTGAAATTATTAATAGCTTTTTAAAGATTTATTTATTTATCTTAGAGAAAAAGTGAGCACACCTGGGGTAGGGGAGGGGCAGAGGGAGAGGGAGAGGGAGACTCTCAAGCAGACTTCCTGCCTGACGCGGGGCTCAATCTCAGGACTCTGAGATCATGACCTGAGCCGAAATCAAGAGTTGGTGGGCCAACCTGGGCCACCCAGGTGCCCCTTTATTAATAACTTTTAAGATAAAAACAATTATTTCAAGTTTTTGCTAATCTATTAGGATTTCTTTGTCAAAACCATTCACTGCGTTACATAAAAATGCCAGTATTCATTATAATAATCTGAGTGGGTCGTCCCCAGTGACAGAACATGTAGAGCTAGAAGTTGAAATACCAAGTTTTTGTAAAATCTGTCTTAGAGTTTCTTCTACCATTATCAAATAATGTTACATTTTATAATGCTTTTAAATAAAATAATACACTAGATTATTTCTTGTATTTTTAAGCATAATACCAAATATTTGAAAACTAAGAAAATTTACTACTATAATACAATTTCAAATCCTGCTCTTTGAAAGACCTCTAAAATTCAAAACTTTATACTCAACCAAAATGTTACGCATTGCCTTTATAGAAGCAGGTAGGTGAACAAGTGGCAAAAATGGACCATGGTAACCTCATCAAGCCCCTTCATCCTCCCAAAAGCTTCCCAGAGAAGGGCAATTCAAGGAGCTATGGATGCTTCTGGAAGAGAGGTCATGAGTAGACGTGAAGGGCAGACCAGTATTCTCTGCTCCAGAGGCACTTTCTCCCCATGTCACCCTGCATGTGGCTATGGGCCTGCCAAAACCCTTCTTGTCACTGGATACTGGGTCATAAGGGGGTTAAAACCTTCCAGAGTAATAAAAATACTCCCTTTTCTTCCCATGTCCAAAATACATGGTTAATGATTTACTGAGCATTGGAGAAAGAAAATCAAACCTACTGAATTTTTAAAAAAGATTTTTTGAAAAAAACATTTTATAAGCAGAGAAGGACCTTAGATGCCCATTCGGTCCCGTGGCTTGTTCACAATGTGGGAAGGTTAAGAGGTCTGCCCCGTGACCTGCAGCAGACCTCGCTCAGCAGCCGGGTCTCTGGTTCCCTGCTCGGAGCTCTTTGCCGTTGAATCTTAAGTAGTGTTGCTGCTCTTGCCTACCACAGAGTAATTTAGAATGTATGTTTGAAATTCATTGTTCTAGATAGGAAATACATCTGCACCATTTTCTGGGGACAAATACAGTATATATGGCGACAAGGAGACTTTTTGTTTCTTTTTTCCCTAAATGATCAGAAGGAATATTCCGTACTGTGGGGCTGAATATCTAGGCCTTATGCTTACTTCTGTTTGTTGAAGTACCTGCCATATTGATCAGATTGGTAGCTGAAGTAATCAGAGAATGGAATTGCCATGGATGGACTCTATTGCTAAATTTGTTAAAATCTCTAAATAAGGGGCGCCTGGGTGGCTCAGTGGGTTGGGCCTCTGCCTTCGGCTCAGGTCATGATCTCAGGGTCCTGGGATCAAGCCCTGCATCGGGCTCTCTGCTCAGCAGGGAGCCTGCTTCCCCCTCTCTCTCTGCCTGCCTCTCTGCCTACTTGTGATCTCTCTCTCTCTCTGTCAAATAAGTAAATAAATAAATAAAATATTTAAAAAAAATCTCTAAATAATATTATAGTTTTATTTTCTGGGAGTTTTGTAAGAATTCTTAAGTTGCTGTGGAAAGCCAGGATCCAGTCAAATGACTGTGTCTTCTTTTCTTTGTGGTTGTGTACTGTATCATGCAGTTTTTAACATGAGGCTATTTATGTTTATGGCTTTGGGTTTGATTTTCAGCTTTTGAATTTTAATTTGCATTTTGACTAGGAATATATATTGAATATAGTTTTTATTGTTAAGAAGAAGAAGTGTACCACTTCCAAATGCACTGGAGTGTGGGATATTGGATATCAACTCTGCATATTTTCAGCAACTTCTTTTGTTATCTTCCCTGTTGACTGGGAATTCTAGGCTTTTACTTTGTAATGGTAAGCGCAGGCTTTTATGAGTATGTAAGAAAATATTCATTTAACAACTGTTAACTGAGCACCACCTGTGTATGAATTTACACTCCAATGGAAGAGACAGATAAACAATAGATAATACAGACAAGTACATTTTATATGATGTTCAGAGTTCACATGTGATACGGAAACAAGAAAAAGCAGAGCAAGGTAAAGGGACTCTGAAGTCTACATTTATGAACATGGGGGAAACAGAATACAGTTGGTAAAGTGGACAGTCAGGATAATATGTGAGGAGAAACTTGAAGGACTTGAAGAAGTTAGTTCAGGTGGCGTCCGAGGGGAGAATATTTGCAGCAGAGAGCGTGGGCTCGGGGAATGCCCGAGGCTCAGAGTACGCGCAGGGTGTTAGTTCCACCGCAAAGAGAAGGTGGCAGAGGGAGGGAGGAGCAAAGGAGAAGGTGAGGTCAGAGGGACGATGGAGAACATCAGGCAGGGTTTTGAAAACCATTGTAAGGATTTTGGCTTTAGTCCAAAAGCAATGAAGAGCTAGAGTGGGTTTTGAGCAGAGCGTGTACCCCCAGGGCTTGTCTGATTCTGTTCCCATCTGACCCTCAAGCCAGCTCAAGTCCACTGTCAGTGCCTATGTACTATTAATAAATGGCATATAGAATGCACAGTACATTTTTAATATGATTTTTTTCAGTAGTAGAGTTCCAAATTGTTGGTGTTAACGTCTGGACTCATAGGTAGACATTCTGTTAGTTTATTTTTTAATTTTTTTAAATAGGTACTACATGTGTGACTATTATTTGTCCAGTAATATTCAACATTTGGTAACTCCATAAATATTTTTAAATGACAGGAAATAGCTCCGTCTTATTATTTTACATTTCAAAAGTAACCTATTAGGTGAACGTTCCATATTTTCTTTCTCCTTTTTGAAGTTTTCATTTTAATTCCAGTAGGTTAACATAAAGTGATATATTAGTTTCAGGGGTATAATATAGTGATTCAACCATTCCATACATCACCCGATGTTCACCATATTTTCTCTTAATTTAGGTCATAAATGAATAAAATACAATAAGTCTATCAGTTCAAATTCTGGAACTCTTTGGTAAAGATACAGTATTCTGGCCAGACTCCTCCAGAAACATCTTTTTTACTTTCCCTTGAGTACTTCAGCATTTATTAAATTTTCAAAGAGATAGGCCTGATTGGTCAGCTACATCTAACTTAGTTTAGAAGTCAAATATATGGTTGAAGTGGGGGTCATGGTAATGCTGAGAAAAGAGGAGGAATCCCCACAGATGATGACTTTATTTCCATGAAACATTTGTCTGGGTCAAACATAAATAGAGTCCAAGTTCCCCCTGGACGTTTGCTTCCTAGTCATGAGCTATCTGTCAAGGCCACTTTTGTACTGTATTTCATCGGGATAGTCCTCATTCATTCTGGTTGTAAAATACTTCCGGTCTTGTGGTTTCTTGAATGAAAGGAAAATAATCTTAGAGTTATATATCATCTTTGTGTAACTAAACAGCAGCAAGGCTAGTTCTTGTTTAGAATCTCATTATAAGAATAAACCATTAGAGTTACCGTAAGCATCTTCTCCCAGAATATTATCTGCAAACAATGATAGATTTTTTAAATATTGCTATTTTAACAGTAGAAAGCAAGTTTTACATATTATACATTATGCATAATATAATTTTATAAGTTATTGTATGCAACTTGGCCACATGTCTAAAGAAAATAGAAAAAAAATCATACCATTGGAATATATTGTTCACTGTCATTAATTAAAACAATTTTGAATGCCTCACCCTAATTACTTTCTCTCACTTCCAAGTTCAGTCTTAGCATGAACATTGTTAGATGCGTTAGAAAGAAATAATCCTTTCAGTTATCTAAATTTGATCAGGGGCGCCTGGGTGGCTCAGTGGGTTAAAGCCTCTGCGTTCGGCTCAGGTCATGATCTCGGGGTCCTGGGATTGAGCCCCACATCGAGCTCTCTGCTCAGTGGGGAGCCTGTTTTCCCTCTTTCTCTGCTTGCCTGTCTGCCTACTTGTGATCCCTCTCTCTCTCTGTCAAATAAATAAATAAAATCTTTAAAAATAAATAAATTAATTAATTAAATAAATAAGTAAGTAAGTAAATAAATAAATAAATTTGATCATGTATTACCTACTGAAGCTGCCTGAAGTGTCAACAGTTTTCATCATGAATATAAATACTGTCTTCTGTGTTTAAATCCCAAAGAGTGTGTTTATTTAGCAAGCAATATCTTTAAGGATATCTAACCTAGGACTTTGCAATGACTTGAGAAAACCATTAAGCTAGTGAGTTTATCCAGCAGCTTTAAGAATAATAAAACCAATCCTGTACCCCGTAAGACCTCCCCATGGAATTTCTTAAGTTCAATTTTACCTTTTTTTTTTTTTTTTTTTAAGAGAGAGGACAGGAAGGGCAGAAGGGAGAGAGAGGGAGAGAGAGAATCTTAAGCAGACTCCATGCCCAGCATGGAGCCGTATGCGGCCTTCGATCTCATGACCCTGAGATCAGGACCTGAGCCCAAATCAAGATTTGAACGCTTAACTGACTGAGCCACCCAGATGCCACTTAAAAAAATAAAATAAAAAAAAAAACACAAAAAAGGACACTAGAAAAGTTTAAGGAACTGCTACTTACTGGAAAAAAAAAGGCCAGAAATATAACACAGTTCTGTTATGACTTTCTGCAGGGTCTTTTCCTCATATCTCAGTGACGACCGGTCATGGCCAAAGACAGAAGTTACTATTCTTTCTTTATATTATGAGCTATATTCCTAAGGTTTCCTCGGCTTTAGCTCCATCTTTTGATTCTACTGCTATGACTCCAATATATATTTTTTCCAATATAATTTGAGTTGATAAAATGTTGAAGTTGAAGGAGAGACGTTTTGTTGGGTGAAGCTGACTCACGCAGGGCCTGACGCCATGAGAAAGATAGAGAAAGAAGGTCGGGCCTCGGTTGTTCCGTGCCTGCTGGCTTCGTGGGCCAGACTCTGGGTGACGTGCCGCGTGTATTATAAAGACACATAAATCCTAATCCCTCATCTCACAGGCTTATTCTTAAATCACATACAAACCACAGGAAAGGAGCCCTACATCCAAGCGTCGAGTCTGTGCTCGAGATTATAAAAATCTACTGTTTTGTTTAATATAACTGCCGTTTCCCTTTTCCACGGGCATTCGTCTGTTAATTTTGCAGCAATTCTTACTTTTACTTCGCAGCCGCTAGAGGTGACTGGCAGGAACTGAAAATGAGCTTTGTGTGTATTCATAAAATTCTGGGGATTAGTAATGTGAACGAAGAAGATTTATGTGAAGTGCAGGTTTTCCTACATTGGCTGAGCTCTCTTAAAGATGCGCCCTGTGGCGAGCAGAGGACAAAAACAGCTGAAAGGCATATTCTGTTCTAACACGTTCACAGTCTGCTTTGTAGCCCTCTTATCTCTCTCTAAACCTTTATTTTTTAACCACCACTGTCTAGGAGTCACATGGGATACGATCAAAAGAAGCAAAGGACATTAAGTATTTGGGATATGGGACAAATTAGTAGGGAGTGAAAATCACTGTAATAACACAGTGCATCTTTATTTGGTGATGTGGGAGCTCATTCCAATTGTAATAGAGGTCACAAAATGACAGGCTTATGCGTGGCTCAAATAGAATCAACATTGCCTCTATAACATGTAAAAAGATTTATTAGAGACTTTGGACTAATACGTTTCTGTCCTTTAGGGAGCGGAGCATGTCACAATAGCTCCTCTGGTGAGAAGGACAGGGACAGAAAGGAAAAACATTGTTCTGTTGATTTAAAATATATTTCAGCTTTTTAAAGACTGGTGCTTGAGAAAAGATAGTGCTTACAGAAATGACATTTCTATTTTGAAATGCTACCATTTTGCCTATTTCCAAATATACATCAGACACTTCAGATGCCCCTAACAGTACTTTCGGACCACAGAAGAGACTTTTCCTTCTAACGTATTGTGACAATTTGTGACTAATTGTTAAGAAATAACTGTCATGTGCCCATTTTTTAAAATTCCGCTGATGTTCGTGATAAAACAGCATAATGTGATTTTTCTGGAAGAGATTTGTTTTGTTCTCTATTCCATATATATTTTGAAATAACATTTTGATTTAGGAAATGTTCTTCAAAATATTCTTATCATTTTGATGCTTCAGAACATGGCTTTACATTTTGCCTCCTGCCAAATTTTTATTGATTGTAGTAACTATGAAACAGAACATTTTCATATCTGCCTTTCTGAAAAAAGTCATCTTTAAATTGAGAATAAATGTATAAATCCTAAAATGCCAGATTGCAGTAAAAACCTATCATTATGTTTGGAGAAATATGGTTTTATCCACAAATGTCATAGTGAATTTCCAAGAACTGAATTAAACAAGTAAACTTTCAATAAGTAATTCATGCTGTCTTTTAAGAGAGAATTTATATTTTTTTATTTTCTAAATTTTCTTTTACAACTTTAAGTTATAATAGGAATTATTTTGCAGTTCTTTTAGTTACTAGTTTTTAAAGTTATATTTCTATTTTTAAAAATGTGTTCAAATTCTTTAATTTTATTTTAAATATACTTTAGTTCTATTTAGATGATAGGCATTTGATCATGTACTATGAGTGTGCTAGTAGATGATTCTATCTTTGCTTTTTTTACTGGAATTTTGAAAACTGTGATCAATACTTTTTTTTAGTGTCATATGGTTTAATATTGACTAGTAGATTTTTCATTTTAATAATATAAATGTTATTCATTTTTCAAGATTAGTTTTAAAAATTCATTTATTATTTTATTTTTAAAGTAACAATGTAATAAAAGATAGAGCCAGACAATATGTGTTGATCACAATATGTGCTGATCATAGTTAAATTTTGCATAAAGCATTCAGAAATAATTCATTGTTCCCCTTTAAAAGGTAATAAATCTATTTAATTAAAGAATAAACTTACATTACATATAAACTCTAATTTTATTTTGTAAAAATCCACGGAATATCTGGCATAATGGCATAAGCAAAATATTGCTGTTTTTGATGTTGTTAATGTGGTTAATGTGGTTATAAAAAATTTCTCGGTGATTATGAAGTTCAAAGGCATCTTAAAATTGCCATGGTCTTGAGGTTCAAAGATAGCACCATGTCAAAATACTTGATCAACCCAAACTGCTATGCTTAATTGGCACAATTTTACAAGGTCTTATGTGTTATTTAATGTTAAAAATATCACCTCATAATGCTATATTGCTCCATACATAACACATAATGCCTATTTGAAAACACAATGCCTTATTACACTGAAAATTCTTGGCAATTGTTGCAGCTCCTTTGTGAAGTGTGCAGGAGATGCTTAAAAAAATTTTTTTATAATACATGGTTCAGCATATTAGCCAAGAACAAAACACACAGCCTAAACTATGTAATTCGCATGAGGATGAAGTATTTTTATGTAAAGCAGCATATCCCCAGTGATCCTACAGGACCCATTTTATCACCAGTTTTTCCTTTCTTTCTCGTTTCCTTGGAAAAGACGTCTATCCTAAAGAGTCGTGCTTAATTTTTTAAATTTTATTGTTCATCTATATGTAATGTATAGAAATGACAGTTCATAGCAGCGCTACTGTACTATATTATAAAATTCCACTGAATACAAGTGTTGACAATCTGTGCAGTCTCATCATTAGTGACCATCAGTAAGTACTGATGCAGAAAAATGCACAATTTAAGAAGTAAATGTCTGTTAATAAATGATGAGCTTTAAGTTATGCTGTGGTTATGCTGTGGTTCTGCCTTATCATTAATGAATACACAATTTCCCCTAGACTTTTTTCATATTGAAAATAGGATCCTCTTTCATGAGCCATAAAGGGGATTCTCTGTAAGGAAGCAATGTCACTGTGAGGAGGAAGGAGCATCAGAAGGAACAGCAGGAGTGCAAAGGCTCATCTTCAGGAACTGAAAGCTGGAGTGTAGCTGGAGGGGAGGGGGGCACATGGCAGGTGGGGGTAAGGATGCAGGAGAGATCACGAGCAGCACTCTAGCATGTAAGGAAAGCATTGAAACGGTAATAGTGGAGAAACACAATGGAAAGTCAAAGAAGGATTTTAAGGTGGAGAGTGACATACTTTCATTTATGCTTTGAAATATTTCCTCCAGCTTTTGAATTAGTGATACCCGAGGCAAGATAAGGAATGGACCCATCCAGGAAAGCATAACTGTTTCAAGGAAAATATATCTTAGGAGGAAAAAAATGTATCTTAGGCACCACATAATTTTGGAGCAATACTTAAAAAGTGATTTTCAAAATTGCATAAAAATTTATTAAATAACCGTAAATAACTTGTGATGAATAATTAAAAAAAAATACCATCCTCTTTTCCTAAATTTGTTTGCTTTAAGAGACTGGTGACTTTTACTTTTATGGTCAATGTCATCATCAGCTTTTTCTGCTGGGACTTTAATAATTCTGAAGTTCTGGGGGTCTTCTCTGAACTCTTTTTGTATTGTCTTTGGTGTAGAAGTATGTATTTTTATTTTGTTTGCTGGAGAGTCGTATTGATAATCCGCAGTATGGTATAATTATTAGGGCAGAATTTTAGAGACAGACGTAATTAGTTCAACTGCAGCCATTGCCAGGTATGGAGCTGTATGCTGTTAAATGATGAGTATCCTAATCCCAGTTTTTTCTTCTACAAAATGAAGATAATCCATTACAGGAAGGCTTTTGATTTATCTCCCCAGCAAACCTGCATAAACATTCTTTACACAGAAAAATAAGCTGATAAAAACAAGAGAAATGAGACCAAAAAAAAAAAAAAGTAAAAATAGTCCTGTAACCAATTATCCATTCACCAAATTTGTCCCAAAGTAGGAAATTTTCATGATTCTGACATTTGTCTGCAGGGCAGACATGGTGGAAAGTGTGAGGAAAATGACCTCTTTTTGACCTGCCCTAGTTGTTTGTTGGGACAGGTTTTCCAATTAATTCATTTATTCAGCAACTATTAATTGAACACCCACCATGAGGCAGGTATTATTATAGGAATGGGGCATATAAAAATGAACAAAGCCTGGAAATCTTTGAACTTACAATTTTCACATTTTGGTGTGGAGAGTCAATAAATAAAGTCAACAAGTAAGATAAACAATAGGTTGGGTGCCCATGAGTGTCATTGAGGAAAACAAAGCAGTCCTTGGGGTAGGGAGTTCAGTTTCAAACATGGCTAATCTTGTGGCCAATTAAAGATGGCTGCAGGCTTTTACCACTTCTCCATCCAGAGTTGGAATCCACTTCTCAACCTCCAAGAATCTGAGCTGTTGATGATGACTTTGAGAGTGAAATGTGGCAAAAATGATACTTGGCCATTTCCAGGCTCAGCCTTTAAGAAGATTGGAAACTTCTGCTTTCTCTCTCTTGGAGCTACTGCTTTGATAGAAGCCATCCATAATGTTCTCACTATGCTGCGAGACAGCCCTAATCGCCACTTAGAGAGGCCACTTGAAATGAGACATTCCTAGGGAGTCCTCGGCTGTTCCAGGCTTGCTAGTGGGGGCACCATACATGCAAGCAGAGAAGCCATCTTGGACATCAGCTCACTCAAGCCTTCAGATGACTTCCAGCACCATCCACATTTTGGCTGCAATTGCTTAAAATGATCCCAAATGAAAATTGTCCATTTAAGTCGAATAACCCCATGAAAAATGTGAGAAATTATAACACATTGTTGTTTTAGGCTAATGAATTTTGGGGATGGCTCATTAGGCTCCAATGGATAACCC
>CM052899.1:5017808-5090061 GCA_028534135.1 Potos flavus | reverse complement strand
AGCACCCGTCCTGTGAAAAGTCGTTTGCTTTAACTTAGCAGTGTGATAACTTCACATTTCCCTTGCATGTTGATGACTTGTCTAAGACCCTTATTGGCCATGACCCCAGTAGCTGTGACTAGAAGAGCTCTCTTGGCCACACGACCGAGACCCGGCCCTTCTACTCCTTGGTATTGGCATGGCTGTGGGGCAGGCAGTAGGTTGTGGGGAGGTAAGGACTCCACAAAGGGAGTCATCCCAGAAAGGAAAGTCCTGTCAATCTGGAGACTCATGTTCTGTAATTCTAGGAAACTGTTTCAGAGTTTCTGATAATTTGTTAATCTTTGTTTTCTCTGTTTTTCACGGTGAACCTTGTATTTGGATGTGGACATTGGACTTCCTTATCTGATTCTCTAAGTTGCCTACCAGCAGTATGGTAGACTAAATGATATAAGAAGCTTTCCTGTTGCAAAAACAATTAAGATGATGGAACTAATATGTGTATGGATTTAAAATAGACATATTTAAAATATAGAGGCAATCAAAATATATTTACTCATATCTGTATGCATTGGTACTCTGGCAAGAGAGTAAGCAGAATCCTCAAGAGGCCAAAAAAAAGTAAAAGTAGTTCAGAGGGATAAGCAAGATAGCTTTGAAGCCGCCGGAAAGTCTCTGGGGTCATTTTCATATTCCTGGTCTCCTTGCCTATACATGTGGTTGCCGAGTAGCAGAGGTTAGGAAACAGAGCCCGAGTTTTACCCAAGGCATGGAGTCAACTTGGAATACATAAAAACCAGGACTCTAAAAGGCACTAGTGGAAGGCTGAACCAAAAAAAACAAAACGAAACAAAACAAATAATAAACATAACAATAATAATGACAAATATTCTATGTAGGATAGAAAAGAAAGTTACCTTTTACCTTGCATGGATTGGGAGGGGGACGTCCCCTCACAGTTTGATGCCACAAGCCAGCTTTCTTAGGTGTTCGTGACCTTAATTTCTGCTACCTTAGACTGGAAAAATCCAGGTTTAAGATTTAGTTTAGGGGCACCTGGGTGGCTCAGTGGGTTAAGGCCTCTGCCTTCGGCTCAGGTCATGATCCCAGAGTCCTGGGATCGAGCCCCGCATCGGGCTCTCTGCTCAGCAGGGAGCCTGCTTCCGCCTCTCTCTCTGCCTGCCTCTCTGCCTACTTGTGATTTCTCTCTGTCAAATAAATAAATAAAATCTTTAAAAAAAAAAAAAAAAAAAAAAAAAAGATTTAGTTTAAAGGAAGTCACCATAAGTTCCAAAAGATTGCTATCCTGAAGCTCATGTTTTCTAACAATGATGCAATTAAGACACAAATAGTAAACTAAAAAAATGGAAAAATCTCATATATTTGGGAATTAAAACAAAAAAATCAGAGGAAACAAATATATAAATAAATTTTGTATCAAAAAGAAATCACAGTAGGCTTTAGAAAAGTCTAAACTGAACAATAATAGAAGGATCACATATTAGAATTTGTGAAATTCACTCAAGTAGAATTAGAAGGGAATTTATATCCTTAAATATTTTTATTAGAAAACAAAAACTAGAAGTTAATGAACTCAGCAACCATCTCAAGACATTATGAAATGTATAACAAAACATACCCCGGTAAAGTAAAATTAAAGAAATAATTTCAAAACAAATTAATGAAACATGAAACAATCATGCAAAATGGCTTATTTGAAAAGAATAATAATACTGCAAAACCACTGGTGTTTTATTATGATAGTTATTAGTACCGTTTGCTAAGTATTTAGGATCCTCTGTCTCTTGGAAACGTGGTAGAATTGTACTTTGGGTTCTTTGTGGTTGAGAGGGAGGCATGTTGCCTCTATCTAGCCATTGGACTGTGAGTAGAAATGGTACCTATCACTTGCAGCTCAGAGTATTTAACTGTCAAAGTGAGTTTTCCTGATGTTTCTTATTCTGAGGTTATGATTGGCAATGTTTCAGACAATGTCTCCTTTTTCAGCCTGAGTTTCTGAGTGTGTTATAGTGGCCAGAAAGCCCACTACTAACCTGGGTTGAAAATATTGTAGCCTGAATGGAAAAATAAAATGTGATGTTTAAAATTACTGAATTTTTTTTTGTAGGAAACATGGAACATAAAACATAGGCATCCTGACAATGCACTTTAAGAATAGAGAAAGAAAGAGAGAAACAGAAGAGGGACAAAGGTGGGGAGGCAGTGGGGGAAATGGAGGAGTGGAGGGGTACAGAAACGAAGGAAGGAAGGACATTGAAATCATCAGAGGAAACAAAAGGAAATATGAGCAGATGATGAATAAATTAAAAATACTGTAAAATAAAATTACATATAACTTGGTCATAAATTTTAAATCTTATACTAAGTTTACAAATGCCTATAAAAATGGAACTTAGTAAACAGACTTATAAAGAAATAGAAACTTTGATTAGTTCTATAACCATTAGCAAATTAGATCAGTAGTTCAAATTCTTCCCACAAAGTACATAAGTGGCCTGACTGGTTTTACTAACTAGTTCTACTAAATATTTATGGTGCAGCTAAAGCTGATGCAAACAGCTGCACAATCCTAGGGTAGAGAAAAAGGAGGTCACTTTATAAGACTAGGATAAACTTGCTTCCAAAACAAAAGAGCAAAAATTAGATGTCAGTCACATTCACTACATTCATTAACACAGATATCCCTATCTTCACCCACTACACTTTTAGCCTCATTTTATATTCCTTTGTTTCAACTTCACTCTATTTTACCACCAGTGGCTTCTTAAATTTTCCTCAGACTCTCTAGTCACACACCTGCCTCAGGACATTAGCATTTACTTTTCCTGTTTGAAAGCCTCTTCTTGGATGGCTCCTTTCTCTCCTGCAGGTCTTTTTTTTAAATGTCATCTTGGTTAATCCTTTCCTGAAAAAACTGAAGTCATTATTCCCATATCCCCTATGCTTCTTCCCTGTTTTGGTTTTTTCTCTCTGCACTTTCCACAATCTCATATATATTATTACTTCTGCATCTTGCTTGTTGTTTGTGTCCCACCTCTAGAAAGAGAGCAGAGCTTTTTGTTGACTGACTGACTTCCGCAGCTCCAGCAATTAGCATGCTGCCTGGCACCTGGTGAGAACTCAGGAACTATTTGTGGAATGAATTGATAAATGCAAAAGTATTGAACAAAATGTTAGCATGACGAATTCAGCAATGTATGAAAAATACAGGATGACTCAGTTGAATTTTTCTCAGGAACGCTAGTTTAAATTTGAAAAACTTACTGAAATGGCAGATAAAAGGAGACAACAAAATTATTTCAATAGATGGGAAAAGCATGTTATGGAATTCAAAATTAAAGAGATCTCTTTAACCAATAAACCAACTGCAAACATCACCCTTAATGGTAAAACATGGCAAGTGTTTTCTTTATTATGAGGAACAAGAAAAGGTGCCCTTTTCTCACTGTTTCTACTCTTCTCATTGCATTTTCCCTGACAGAATAAGCCAATAGAAAGGTAAATGCAAGGTACAAATAATGAAAAGAAAGAAAGCTCAAAATTTTCACAGATGATATGATTATCAGCAAATTCAGAGTAATTCACAGAATCAAAATAATTCAGAAAATCATCAAAAGAATTTGGCAAAATTTCTAGATACAAAATCAGTATATAAATACCAATCAGAATCCCAATAAGTTAAATTGTGGAATCAGACAAACTTTCTGAAATTTAATAGCAATGTAGAAGAGCCATTAATAGCATGATACACATAAGGAAGATGAACAAATTGGGGGAATTGTCTCCACCACAAAAGAAAACATATCGTAAGGCAGTGTGACACTGGCCCAGGGACAGACCAGCACACTGATGGACCAAAACAGACAGCCCCCAAATGCACCCAGACTTCTCAGGGTACTTGGTGATGACAAGGGTGTCATTGCAGCTCAGTAGAGAAAGCATCAACTCATTGGTAAGTGGTGCTAGGAGTTATTTATCAATGAGTAAATTGTCAGTCTCATTTGTTAGTCTCTTTTCCAGAATCCACCACTGTGTTGCTAGCTTCTCTTCTCAGTTGCTTGTCTTCCAGGCTCTTTTCCTTTTACACTCTTTCCCCTTGACTTACCTTGGTGTGCTTTGTGGAATGAGCGAAGGCAAAGGCTTGTGTTTACTTCATGATGTTTAAATGGGAGTAAATTAATCATGTATCTCCTCTTGCTGAAAAATATGGAGTATGTCAAGAACTTGGGGTTTTGTTTTGTTTTTTATATTAGGACAAGTCAGTGTATAACCCCACTAAATATCAGACAAATGCTAAGGTTTCAGAATGTGTTGAAAAGAAAGTCTTCGAATTCCTTTGAAATTTTTTTCCACATGTAAGTAAAGGTATAGTGTTCATTCATTTGAGAAAATACGACCGGGAGCTATGTATGTATGAGAAGTGCTTCTCTGTGTATACAGGTGGTGTCTCCTGGAGAGCACGTCAAATTCCATGTTCAGTATTTGAACCAGCAGCTCTGCTGGAGAATCAGTGGCCTATTCTCACCATACCTAGTCTTGAAAGTGTTCCCTGTGTAAAGCGGTCTTTACTGTTTTTAATAGAGATTTTCTCAAGAAATGTATTTTCTCCAGTGCCAACACTCCACTTAACGACGCTTTCACTGATAATCATTAAATGGAGTGGTTTCTCATTTCGAGGTGCAGTAAAAACGTGGTGGTGGGTGGCAGCCGAATCCTCAGCCTTAAAGGATGATTGTTGGGAGCATGTCCTGGGCCCCAGAGCATGGTTGCCATGGTGATTCCGCTGCTCTGCCAAGGCTGTTTCTCACTGTGGGTGGGAAGAAGTTCCCCTGCCAGCAGCTATGTGGGATTCTGGCAGCTGGAGAGAAGGCTGAAATGATGCGCTGCTTCCCCAGATGGGAGTTCGGAGAGTCTTCTTTTAAATCTAATAGGCAACTCAGGCCCTGTGGAAGAGTGGGGGTAATTAGGATCTAGCCCATTACAAGTGCAAAATGTGCAGGATAAGATTCTTCAAGTTTCTTATTTTGAGTAAAAGCTTTGCAGAGGATCAGGACTCCAGCCGAAGGGGTGTAGCCTGACTTGGCAGTGAGGGAGGGTTAGAGAAATTTGTATTCGTCAATAGGGTTAATATAATTCTGAAGGATTTAAATGGCAGCATTTAAAAAGGGAGTAAAAGAAATATTGCCATTTAATTTGGAGATCTTGAACTCATTCAGAAATGCCTGTTACCTCAGGGTCGTCAGTTTGGGTTTATGCAGTATTGAAATCTATCTTATATTTTTCTAAAAATAAAAGGCATTACTATAATCCTTTAGACTGTGACACTAATACCCACCACCTTCCCTCCCCTGAGATATATGGAGTCTAGGTAACTAGGCTTGCTTTCACGGGGGGTCCTGGTGACAGTCCCATCTAAACCACGATAGAGAAAATGTGAAATAAGTAGAAACTGACTCTGAATTAGAATTCAGATTAGCAGAATTAAGCAAAAGTCTTCAGTGGCATTTTGGTGATCATCTATAGACTTCCCACTTCATTTGCTCCTGGGGCTAATTCTGATTTTATTTTTGGTTTTTTTAGAAGCTTTAATAAGACCTAGGAAAGATAATTCCTATCTATGAATGTAATGTTTGGACTTTTTTCTTTATATTTAAACTTCTATTCTGAAGGCTTTTGTTGATTACATTAATCTGGTTTTGACACCTCAATGCCTGCAGAAGAAATCCCACATACCTATATCTAATTCTTCAAGAATAGTAGAGGAGAGAAATTACAAAGGAAATAGATTTGAAATCATAGGGCTGTTTGGGGGCACTTGCCAAAATAAACTTGCCAATAAACTCCTATTTGGGTTGGTACCAATTTTGTTTCTTATTCTTTATTTTTAAATAATCAATGAGGTGAAATTTTTACAGCATGGAGAGACAAAGAATTAGTTCAAAGATTTTTCTGCTATCCTATTAATCTCCATTCAAAACTGTGTTCAGTGATATTCAGAGACTACACACTCTGGTCTCATCCATCTGCTAGTGAAATCTCTTCCTATCATATGAAGTGTCAAGCTGTTCTAACCTTTTCTGCTTCCCCACATTGTGTGTGTGTGTGTGTGTGAGAGAGAGAGAGAGAGAGAGAGAAGGAATGTTCAGGAAATTATTTCCTGTACTAACAATTGCTATGGAAGTGAAGACATGTTCAGATGGCTTTTTTTTTGCCTCTGGGGCAGATGAGATGAGCCATAATTCTCTCAAGAAGGCCACTTCCAATGATCAGTATTAAAATTAGCAGGCTAAAAAAAAAAAAAAAAAATTAGCGGTCTAGACCACTCTCTAAATACAAAATTACTTCACACAGGAACTTTACAATGGTCGCATGCATTGTATGTTACTATAAACATACATGCATTCTAGATAAAGTGCACACAGATCTTCCTATGACTTACTTAAGTAAAATAAGTAACAATACGTTTTCCAATCTCATTTATTTGTTTCTGCAGAAAGGAAGAGCCAGTTATGTAGAGAGCTTTTGAGAGGCTTCAGCATTACAAAAGGAGATTTGATCAAGAATTTCCAAAAGGAGAAAAGTAGGAGGAAATCTCTGGAGTAGGATATATATAGGGGAGATGGGGCGGGGGCAGACACACACAGGTGGATGGAGGGGAAACTGAGATCATCTTAGGAGTTGTTCTGAGTCTGGCAGCCCCTTACTTAGGCTTCCTTTCTTCCCAGCAGCTGGTACAGAGTACCTCACCAATATGTTTGTTTTTCTTTTTAAAGATTTTATTTATTTATTTGACAGAGAGAGAGATCACAAGTAGGCAGAGAGGCAGGCAGAGAGAGGGGGGAAAGCCGGCTCCCTGCCGAGCAGCGAGCCCGATGCGGGGCTCAATCCCAAGACCCCAAGATCATGACCTGAGCTGAAGGCAGAGGCTTTAACCCACTGAGCCGCCCAGGCGCCCCTAATATGTCTTATTGCAAAACATACACACTTAAGCATTTCTAGTTAAGCTCTTAGAAGATATCTAGCAAATTCTGATATTTTTAATATTAACAACCATGGTTTTCTGATGTCATAGACTAAAAAGCTATCATTCAAAAGACTAACATGACAAAACTTTAAAAAAGCAAAAGTGCTTCCTCTAGTCAAAGTATTTTTGAAAACCGTATTACAACACAATCATAGTTAATCTTAGTATAGTTAAAGGTATGCCTAGTGATGGTAGCCCTGACATTTATTGAGTGATTACGCCATGGCACACACTATTTTATGTATTAACTCACTTTTTAATATAATGTAATGTAATGCAATGCAATGTAATGTAGTGTAATTTAAATTCCAATATAGTTAACATACAGGGTCATATTAGTTTCGGGTATACAATATAGTGATTGAACAATCCTTTACTTTACTCAGTGCTCGTCATGACAAGTGCACTCTTTCTTCCCCATCACTACTTCACCCATACCTACTCCCCCTCCCCTCTGGTAGCCATCTGTTTTCTAGACTCAAGAGTCTGTTTTTTGGTTTGTCTCTTTTTTTTCCCTTTGTTCATTTGTTTTGTTTCTTAAATTCCATATACGAGTGAGATCATATGGTACTTGTCTTTCTCTGACAGGCTTATTTCACTTAGCGTAATACTCTCCAGCTCCAACCATGTTGTTGCAAATGGCAAGATTTCATTCTTTTGATGGCTGAGTAATATTCCATTGTATACATATACCACATCGTCTATATCCATTTATCTATCGATGGACACTTGGGTTTCTTTCATAATTTGGCTATTGTAGATAATGCTGCTATAAATGTCGAGGTGCATATATCTTTTTGAATTAGTGTTCTCATATTTTTCAGGTAAATACCCAATAGTGTGATTACCTACTTGATGCTCACAAGAACGATTTGAGGGGAATTCTTACTGTCACCCTTTTACAAATGTGAAATGAAAAGCATAAACTTGCCCAAAACCACACAGTAGTAGGGCGAGGATTTTACCTGTCCTGGTCTCTCATTTTTCAATATCTTTCTCATTTTTTTTCAATCATGCATCACAGCAAGAAGTAGATTTCGTATTTCAGTCACTACAAAGATAACGTAAATTAATATCTGAACTCAAAAGCCTCTAAAACGATTTGCTTTACTACATGCAGTGTGCTCGGATATTGCCTAGTCTGTTCTCTTTCCCTTCTAAAAACTGCTAAGCAAAGTCCACTAAGTTGGGTTCACAATGAACAGGTTTTGACCCACTATTTTAAAAGCACAGCTAAAGGGAGTTCCATAGAATAAATGTCATTGAAATAAAAACAGAAGCAGATGAAATTTGACAGCAATAAAGTCAAGATAGAATGCTATGTGTGCACGTGGTGAAGATTATTACGGGAAGTCCGGGTCAGGAAGGAAGGGCTTCTGTTGGTCTGTGGGTAGAAGAAGAAGCCTTCATGGGAATTAAATATCCTCTTCTTTGTGGAGGATAGGTTTATAATTAAGAAACTTGATTTTTATACCATCCAGGGCAGGCTGGTTGTGCATGTTGACCTGATACCATCTACAAATGCAAATACACATTCCTGTAATGCTCACATTTTTCTAAGAATTAATTCAATGAAGAAAAAATATGCATTCCTAACCGTTTTCCATTGGTCTTCTGCAGGGTGTTTTGAGTGCTGTATTAAATGCCTGGGAGGCATTCCCTATGCCTCCCTGATCGCCACCATCCTGCTTTACGCTGGGGTTGCCCTGTTCTGTGGCTGCGGCCATGAAGCGCTCTCTGGAACTGTCAACATCCTGCAAACCTACTTCGAGATGGCGAGAACCGCTGGAGATACACTCGACGTCTTTACCATGTAAGTCGCTCTAGCATTGCCGCTCGTGTTGAGACTGTAGGTTCCCGTTGCCGTGTGTCAAATAACTAGGGGTCTAGACTTAAGGGAGGCAATGTTATAGATGAAGAAATAAATACCCTGTGGTTATATACACGAGTCAAAAGAACATTGACCTTTATCGTGGATCCAGGACACACAGGAGAAGATCAGAAGCCCACTGAATCTGGACTTAATTTGTATTTTAATTGGACCGTCAAGTTTTATCAAAAATTCAGTTACCATTAAGTGGAATGCTTGCCCTTTGTTTGAGCTTCTAATTTGAGCAGCACAGAGCAGAGAATAGAGATCAGGGCCAGGTATAAACGTAGACTCCGCGGCTAATTCTAGAAAAATCACCAAAACTCTATGGGTGCCCTTGCCTTTTTAAAAACTTTAATTCAACATTGAGGATGGTATCATCTTTTTTCCCTGCCCCACAGAAGTGATGGGAACTTCCTAAGAAATCTTGGTGAATGGTTCTTAATTGGACTTCTGTTAACGACAGATCATCAGTAATATTGAGTAGCTTTCTGTAAACCTGATTTATGCTTAAAAGGTACATTTCACTCATAAAATGCAAACTCCTGGTATCGCTAAACTTTAATATTTTTTAAAAAGTAACTCAAACATAGTCTGGAAGTAAAAGTTTGCTGCTCAAGTTTCAGTCCCTTATTGCTTAATATCATAGATAACAAATGTTTAGGATTGAATTTAGTGCCAAATAAATTCCCAATTCAGATCATTTATTCAGTGATGCATTCAGATCATTTATTCAGTGATGCAATGCCCACAAAAAGAAAATAGCTTATTTTTACACTATATTTGATAATCCCAGCCAATAGTAGACTTTCAATTTCATTAGCCACCATAACATTTATGGCCCCTACAGCCTCTTGCATTTATTTCATGCTTCTTTATACTATGCAATTTTGTAATATTTTTCATGTTGCTTTATTTTGTCATTCTAAGTAAATTCAATGACCTTCTTAATTTATATAGACTTTTCCTGGAATATGACGGGTTTAGAGTTAACAAATTTTAGTAGTTAATATGGCTGGTGAGAGTGACTTTGCTTTTTACTCTCACAATGTCATCAAAAAGGTTAATGACATTTCTTATTTACCCAGGGCCAGTTCCTACTGAGGTGGTGTAATTACAACCTAAGACGCTAATGTAAGACAACACTTGGTCAACCTGGACAACTTTCTAGGTAGAAGATAACTTTTGTCCAACTCCAATGTCAGAAAATATATCATATTGCTAAATTTTTAAATAACCCATTAGCTACAGACAATCTTGAACAAAATATTGCTCACAGATTATATTTATTATTTTATTAATTAAAGTTGCTTATTTCTGTGTAAAGAGCAGAGAAAAATGGTATACATTTCTATTAAGTAATAGAGCAAGAATTTCCTACTTTGCAGAGTGGAGGGCCTGTACCCTTAGGCAGAGTGCATAACAAAATTTTGTGGAAAAGGAAATATCTATTTGAAATATTTATGTTTATCTAGAATACATTGGCACTTAAAATTTGGGAAAAATTGGCAATGAAATAAGAAATATGACAAAGCAGGTGTGTGAGACTGAGAACCTCTCCCAACATAGTTATTAAGAGGAGAAAGGAGTTGATGACCCACTCAGTGAAGAACTGAGATTATTTAGGGGCGCCTGGGTGGCTCAGTCATTAAGTGTCTGCCTTCGGCTCAGGTCATGATCCCAGGGTCCTGGGATTGAGCCCCACATCGGGCTCCCTGCTCAGCGGGAAGCCTGCTTCTCCCTCTCCCACTCCCCCTGCTTATTTTCCCTCTCTCGCTGTCTCTCTCTCTCTGTGTCAAAAAAAACAAATAAAATCTTAAAAAAAAAAAGAACTGAGATTATTTAAAAACAGTCCCTAACTCTGAAGTATCAATTTAGAGTTTCATCAATGTCAGTGACTAATGGAAATGAATTAATGGCAAATTTTAAAAACCGTAACCTAAAAAGACAAAGGAATTATATCACTTTCCTCGGATTTCCCAATGTAATTTTGTTTTACAAATTATTTCGAAAAATTACCGTTATCCATTAAATTCTTTAAACCCTTAGCAGACAGTTCATCAATTTCCATTACATTAGCTATATAGCATGAATTGATCCTTGAAAGCTTACAAGTGATATTCGTCGTTTGGAATATGATTGAACTATCTGAAAATGCTTTGGATTATTGCAGGTTAGTTTGCAGAGATCCCTAAGAAAATGATTGCAAGGATATATTTTAATGTGATAAAACTGACATTTTCTTTTTAGTTTTAGCTCAGCCCACACTGGACAAAATATGTTTTCACTGTGCATTATTTTAAGCTACCACAGATGTCCTTAAAATCTACAGATTCTCTATATTTAAGCTACATCCAAATTGCTAACTTTAGATATAGAATAGAAGTTTGTAAGAAATCATGAGTCTAATAAATGACATGAGATGATTGTATACATCTATTAGAAACCAATTATCAAGATACTTATTTGACATTTAGACAGCAGACTTTAATATACCACAGAATTCTACTAAAGCTCTGAAGGAGTAGTGTGTGGGGGAGTTCAGAAGAGAAATCAGAGATCATATGCTTAATTTGGTACTTTTACCTTTGCCCTGTCCCATTGGAAGTTAACTGTGAAATTAATAATGCATTTTTAGAAGGAGAAGAATACCAATTTGATTGGAATAAAAGCAAGGGCTCAAATTATTTTTATATTTCAAATAACTAAAATTCTTAAACAAGGCCTTGTGAAGCTACCAAAAGAATTCAGACTTTCCCTGTCAGCAAGTGGTTCATGAAAACAAAGGGAAGATATGTACCGTAAACTACTAGGTACCAATGGTACCAACTAATGCATTCAAAGATTTACATACAGGTTTACATACAGGTTTAGAGCAAGTAGAGATTATCTTGTGGGATGCTGCCTTACAGGGATATGAGGAATAGATAAAGTGAAGGGAAAACAGAGGGCATAAAATAAGGAAATATAGAATAGAGGTGGCTGAAAGATCGATTTGTAGACAATACAACTTGCTTGGAAATGAGCTAAGGTAAGTTTGAAAAAGAATGTGTAAGAGAATGGGAAGAAAGCACCCACTGGCCGATTTTAGTCATTTATAATCTCTTTTTTTCTCTGTAATTCACATGCTTGGTTCAACCAAATTAGGCACTCCTGTTTTGATTTCCTTATGAAGGAAAAGAAGCCTGTTTACCAGATATGTGAACTAAAAGATAAAACCAATTGCCCAAGCCTCTACTTTTCCTCCTGTGGTCGTCAGAATCGTTCTTTATCTCAGCTTCTCTATGTCCGTCTCTTTCCTATCTTCTTTCTCTTAAACCCATACACATATCTCAACATGGTGCACATCTCCTTGTCTACAGGAAGAAATGTAAAGTTCAGGCACAGTGAAAGATGACAATTTCATTTCACTGATCATCTGTCTAGCATGCAAAACTGACTTCTCGTAAATAAATTTGCATATAAGAAATAATATTATAAATATTATAAATACATATAGGAATACTCTCCATTCTCATGCAACCTGTGTTTTGGACATAAAATTGTCAATACCATCAGCCTTCCCCAGAGGAACGTGACCAAAGTGTAGGTCTTCCACCTTCAGATGATGTCACCCATCAAACCGTTGTGTCATACTCCATTTGAGAAGTGGACATCCCCGTAGGGAGAGACTAGAGGGAATTTCTCAAAGATTTTTGTGACCCATTGATTTCTTTTAAGTATCACTCTGTCCCTCCTCATTGACTTGGTTTCTGAAAAACTCTTCATCCCTTCCAAGTCCATGGTCTTTTGTTGGCTCCAAAGTGCTGTGACAATGAAAGTGTGGCCTAGCCCACTGCTTCCCTTAGAGGATAGTCTTACACTCCAACTACAACTTTTTTTAGATTGGCATCTCCTTTCAGGCCCACTCCACTCTGGCAAGAGTTCCCTGCCCCACCATTTTCTGCTATATGATGAGGAGATCATTTTCTGATCTGTGACTCAGACTTCCTTACCTGAGAGCCCCTTGGCAAGGTATTATTATGTGATCGGTCAGTTTCATTTGGCTGAGTGAGCAAAAAGCAGGGTATGCGTTTTACCTCTGCAGAGCAGATTCGTAGAGGACAATGAAATATGGAAACTGGTTAGAAAATTCGATCTCAAACAATCCAAACCACTAATTTTGCTAAGTGACTTGGCTTCTTGAGTAACTCTCTGGAGGACTGAGCAAGAGACAGTCTTATTCACAAATACATTCCCCTGTAATTTATTAGACAGGGATTGTGTTTGGGTTTTGACAAATTATAGTGAGGGTCTAGGATCTGGTACCCTTGATTTCCAGAGTGAATATATTTTATTTTCAAAGTTTAATACTGTGACTTGGACTTAATGCATCAAGAACTGAGGCTACTAGATAATGAATTCTTCGGTATTGAATGCACACATAAAAATTAATCTCTGTTTGCCTAAAACAAAAGCAGGCAGTAAGCTCAGATAAAATAGACACACTGGTTTTGCTTTCAACTTCCTATGTGTGTAAATCTCTAAATCTGCTTGCAGTTTAGATATTTATTTCTTGGAACTAAACGAAATAGAAAACAGTCATGGATGGGAATGAGAAGGATGGGAATGCGAAGGGAAAAGAAAGCAGGAATTCATGGTAGGACAAAGCGACGTTCCCCTGAATGACGGAAATGACAGCAGTACACAAATCTGCCGGGAGACTGACAATCAAACCAGATTGCTGGAGTCTTCTGCTTACAAGAATGTCGAAGATCAGACAAATTAGTATTGAAGCAAGATTATCGATTAGTCTTGGAGATTCAAAAATAATTTCAGTCCCATCTAGAACTTATGTTAGAAAACCATACTGACTTCCTAACTTCTGCTGTAATCCACAGGAAGCATCTCCTTATGCAGTATTTCAGCCAGACTGGTAATCTTCAAATGAGTGTTAAACAAACAAAAACACCTCACTGCTATAAAACAACAACAATGAAACCAAGTATATAAATCATGAGGACTTGAGGTAGAGAGACAACCAAGTATACAATGGAGCACTGGGGTCAAACTTCCCTGGCCTGTTTCATGTGGTATCTGCCCCTTTCTACTTTCTTACCTTGGACAAGTTTAAGCTGTCTGCCTCAGTCCCTCATCCTCAGTAAAAGGGACTTAACGAACGCCAACTCCCTATGGTTGTTACTCGGGTAAAACGAGTTGATATTTTAAAACAATTATAACAGGGCTGGTACCTATTGAGACTATGCACCTGTTTACAAACCTGCTTCTGCTGCTGACAGTGGTGATGATGGTGGTGTCTCCCCTGAAGCTGGACCGCGATTTTAACACCCCAAATCGCGCTTCCTAAAGTGTGTTTGGCCCTGCACACACCCTACTTACCACAATACTCTTAATGCTGTACACCTTGACTAGAGTAGATGTTTCAGCCAAAGTAAGCACCAAGAGTACGTTTCAGACTTCATTAGAATTCAAAGATCTAATTTCTCTTCTCTTTTCTAACTTCCAGGAATAGAGCAACTTTAGAAACTTCAGAAAAAAATATTTACAAATGAGAACAGGATGATTTCATTCAAATAATATTTGAAAGGGTATCTGGTAGAGGAAAACTTGCTTCGCTTTTTGTGATTCAGAGAGAGATTTTTTGGTTGGATTCCAATTTATAGGGAAATAGTTTTTTTTATTAATTAACATAATGTATTATTTACTTCAGGGGTACAGGTCTGTGAGTCATCAGTCTTACACAATGCACAGCACTCACCATAGCACATACCCTCCCCAATGTCCCCCACCCAGCCACCCCAGCCCTCCCCACTCTCCCCTCCAGCAACCCTCAGTTTGTCTCCTGAGATTAAGAGTCTCCTATGGTTTGTCTCCCTCTCTGGTTTTATCTTGTTTCATTTTTATAGGGAAATAGTTTTTTGACTCAGTGTAAAGAACTTTCCAAAAGTCAAGAGTTTTCTAAAGAGTACTTTGTCTGCCTTGGAGTGTACTGATTTGCCTGAGAATGAAGGTATTCAGACAAGGCTGGTGATGAACTTCCAGTTCTGAGGTGCTTACAACCTATAATTCTCTTGCTAAACCTTCGTCTTGATTCAAGAGCCGCTATCATAGTGTTTTTGCCTGCTTTGCAAATTGGGTTATTGTGACTAGCAAGTATGGAAATATAGTTAAAACTTACTGTGTTTGTTATATTTCTGTTTTTGTTTTCAAATATGCAGATACCATTTTTCAGGCTAATCTTTTGTCTGATTTGTTTTCAATGAATTCACTTATTCAGCAAAAAATAGTAGGTCATATTATGTGCCAATTACTGTGCTAATCCTTAGGGATCGAGTAAAACAAGACAGATTGATTTTCCTCAAACCCTGACATGAGAAAGCTATGTTAGCAAAGTACTGTCTACATCAGGCTAAACAGATAGGAATCCAAGAATGGTAGATTCAGTAGTTGAAATGACTTCCAGGATGCATCAGGTTAAGAAGTAGAGGGAATGGAGAAGCTACAATAATTAATATTGTAGGGCACAGGAGTAAAAAAAAAAAAAAATATATATATATATATATATATATATATAAAATATAAATATGTATATTTATATATAAATAAAAAATATAAAATACATATATTTTTATATTTTTTATTTATACATAAATATATATATATAGATATAGATATAGATATCTCAAATGAACCAGAATAGAGGGAGTAAAAAGAGAATTAAGTGTATGTAAGTAGTTATAAGTACATTTAAAATTATGTCTCTATTCACATTTTTACCAAAAGACTTTCAGATAAATTGAAAATTTTAAATTTAAGAATAAACTAATTTGTAGAAGCTAGAAGAAAAATAGATTAGGTTTTATATATCATGGGGCAAGAAGTAACTAAGAAATATCAGATATCAAAAGGAAAGTATATATGGATTTGATATAATATAAATTAAATTTTACTCATTGAAGTATTACTTTAAAAAAAGACAAAAGATACACAAAACTAAGAATCATATTTACTACTTGCATGACAAGAGATCCTAATTTTAATAAATGCAGAGTTAATTCAACAACAAAAGGCTACATTTTTGCCATAGAAAAATAGTCAAAACATAAAAACATATTTTATTGAAGAACGCAAATGATTAATAGCTTGTAAATATATGTTCATCCACACTACTGAACAAAGAGAATTAATTAAAAAGATACTGTTGTTTTTACTGTCAAATTGTCAGAAAAATTAAATGATAATATCTGCTATCTGGTTAGAATAAGCCCCCTAACTTGTTCTCAATGCATTTTTATTTAGGTTCAGACTTTCTGGATACCACTTTGACAATACATTCCTTGCAAAGATTTACCTGAAATGATCATTATTACCATGCTCTTTGTAAGGGTAGTACATTAGCTTCCTATTGCTGTAATTACAACACATTTAGTGGATTAAAAAAACACACATTTATTCTTTGTTTTCGTTTTTTTTTTAATGGTTCTGGATATCTGAAGTCTGAAATAGGTGTTAGTGGGTTTATTGAAATAGGCTGAAATCAAGGTTTTGGCAGGATTGTGTTCCATCTGGAGGCTCCAGGACAGAATCTGTATTTTTACTTCTTCCAGCTTCCAGAGGCCACCTGCACACCTTGGCCCGTGGCCCCCCTTCCATCTTCGAAGCCAGGGCTGTAACATCCTCAGATCTCTCCCCCTGAATCTGACTCTGACTCTTCTACCTCTTCCTTTCATTTATTAGGATTTGCCATTATATTGTATAATATATATTGTATTATATCCTGTTAAGACAGGATAACCTCCGAATCTCAAATTATTACTTTAATCATATTTTCCAAGTCTCATTGACCAAGATAACATATTCACAGGTTCTGGAGATTAGATACAAACATCTTTGGGGGGGGCGGGAAGGGCCATTATCCTTCCTATCATTGAATAAAAGTAGTAGAAAATTGGTAAAATATATTGTGATTCCTTCAAATGATAGAATGTGCCATAATCTTAAGAAAATATGTTGATAAAATTACATAATATTTAAAATACTCATAGTATATTGGCCAAAAATGAAGTTTGTAAAGCAGCATATAAAAATCATAACTTATGGAATTAATTATAATTCATATTAATATTAATATATATTATTATATATAATTATATGGGAAAACTGGGAGGATAAGCAGTGAATAATCTGATTTTCTGGTTTTAATTTTATTTTTCTCTACAATGGACATATATTGATTTTAAATCAGTAAAACAGTTGTTTATAGAAACATTGTCAAATTTTAAAGTTCACATTCAGAAAGGTTAAGTACTTTCATGAATTCCTTAAGAAGTAGGAAAAAAATGCAAAATAGTCAAACAAAGACTTCTTACAGAATCTATTTCATCCTATTATGGACACAATCAGTGACTTCGTGATTAGAGGGTTTATTAATGCATTTTGTTGACATATCATTGATAGAGAACTCATTTTTATAGATAAGAAGAATTTAATTTTTCTAATGTCATATTTGAAGTTCTTTGTTCTGTTAAGTTCATACTTTGCATGTTGATAAAAGAGTACTTTTGTGAAAGAGAGATTCAAGCCAGTATGATAATGTCAGATATATCATAACTTAAATATACTGATGATTTAAAATTTTCAAATGCATTTTGGAATGTAACATTAGTAAATGTCCGTCCTTACATTGTTTGAAGAAAATTTTATGTAAGAATATTTGAATATCTGGAAATGTCAGTTACATATATAGCTTGTGGCAGGCTGAATAATGGCCCCCAAAGATATCCAGAACCTCACCCCTGGAACCTGAAAACTATTTATGTGCAAAACAGACTTGAAATTGTGAGAAGGGTCTGGAGGTGAGACACTCCCTCACCTCAAGAGAGTGGGTGATATATTCAAATTACTGAACAAGGGAAACTGCCAACCAAGAATACTGTATCTGCTAAAATTATCCTTCAAAAATGAAGGAGAAATTTAAAAATTTCCCAGATAAACAAAAGCTGAGTGATTCTATCACCATTAGACTTGCCTTACAAGAAATGCTAAAAGGAGCCCTTCAAATTTGAAATGAAAGAACATTAAATGGTGATTAAAAAGTCCAAGAAAGTATAAAGCCTACTGGTAAAAGTAAATATATAGACAAATACAGACTACAACTGCAATGCATGTAAATCACTTTTAATTCTGGCATAGAAGTTAAAAGACAAAGGTATACAAAAAACTATATAAACTATAAAAGTGTGTTAACAGATACATAATACTAAAAGGTGTAACTTGTACCATCAATAACATAAAGTGTGTAACGGGGAAAAGTAATTTTAGAGTATTTATTTGCAATTGTGAGTTAAGTTGTTATCAGCTTAGAATAGATTAAGTATGAGATGTTTTATGTAAGACCCATCATAACCTCAAAGAAAATGCCTTTAGAAGATATACAAAAGAAAATAAGAAAAGAATCAAACCACGTCAAAAAAAATCAGCAAAATAGAAAGGAAGAGGAAAAGACAAAAAAAGCTGCACAACAGATAGAAGACAATTCAAAATGGCAATAATAAGTCCTTCCCTGCCAATAATAACTTTAAAGATAAATGGATTGAACTCCCCAGTCAAAAGACATAGAGTGACTGAATGAATAATAAATAAGATCCAAACATATGTGATCTACAAGCCAATTGCTTTAGATTTACAGACACACATAGGCTAAAAGTAAAGCATGAAAAAAGATATTCCATGCAAATGATGACCGAGAGAAGGGAGGGGTACCCATACTTATATCAATCAAGATAGACTTTAAGTCAAAAACTGTAAAAAGAAACAAAGAAAGACATTATATGATAAGCGGGTCAATTCACCAGCAATATATATGCATACAACATCAGAGCACCCAAATATATGAAGCAAATATTGACAGACCTGAAGGGAGAAATAGAAAGCATCTCAATAACAATAGGGGAATTCAATATTCTACTTTCTGTACTGGATAGACCAACCAGACAGAAGTTGAATAAAGAAACAGAGGACTTGAACAACACTGTAGAACAAATAGGTCTAACAGACTTATCTAGAACTTTATATCCAACAGTAGCAGAATACACATTCTTCTTGAGTGTTTGTGGAACGTCATCCAGGATTGATCCCATGTTAGGTCACAAAACAAGTTTTAGCAAATTTAAGAGGCCTGTATTCATACTGAGATCTCATTAACAATAGAATCAAGAAGAATAAAATACTTAGGAATAAACTTAACCTACGTGATGAAGTAATTTAAATAAGCCACAAATAAATGTAGTGACATCTCATGTTCATAGATTGGAGGATATAATATTGTTAAACTGTCCATACTACCCAAAGTGATTCACAGAATTTGTTACAGAAATAGATAGGGCAATCCCAAAATTCATAGAGAGTCACAAAGGACCCCAAATAACCAAGACAGTCTTGAAGAAGATGAGGTAAGCTGGAAGCTTCACACTTCCTGAATTCAAAGCATAGTACAAGGCTACAGGAATCAGAACAGGGTAGTAGTGGGGTGGCTCAGTCGATTAAGCGACTGCCTTCGGCTCAGATCATGATCCCAGGGTCCTGGAATCAAGCCCCTTGTTGGACTCCCTGCCCTGAGAGGAGCCTGCTTCTCCCTCTCCCTCTGCCTACCGCTCCCCCTGCTTGTGCCAAATAAATAAATAAAATTTTAAAAAGAAAAGAAAAGAAAATACTACAGTAGTGACATAAGAGACATACGGACTAATGGAACAGAATGGAGAGCCCAGAAAGAAAACCTTGTACAGGCAAAATGATTTTGAATAAGGGTGCCAACACACAATGGGGAAAGGGTAATCTCTTCAATAAATGGTGCTGGAAAACTGGATATTCACTTGCAAAACAATGATATTGGACCTTTATCTTACACTATAGACAAAAATAAATTCAAAGTAGCTGAGAGAACTAAATGTAAGACCTAAAATTATAAAACTCCTAGAAGAAAATGGGGGGGAAACTTCATAATATTGGCACTGGCAATGATTTCTTGGATATGGCACCAAAGCACAAGCAACGAAAGCAAAAATAGACAAATGAGACTACAACTTAAAAGCTTTTGTGCAGCAAAGAAAATACTTAATAGGGTGAAAAGGCAACCCACAGAATAGGAGAAAATATTTACAAGCCATATATCCAATAAGGGTTTAATATCCAAACTATATAGGAACCCCTACAACTCAATAGCAAAAACAAATAACCTGACCTAAAAATGGACAAAGGACTTCAATAGACAATTCTTCAAAGAAGACATACGAATGGCCAGCAGGTATATGAAAAGATGCTCAACATTACTCATCATCCAGGAAATGCCAATCAAAACCACAATGAGATATCACCTCACAACAGATAAGATGACCATTGTATAAAAAACAAACAAAACAAAGTATGATCCAGCAATCCCACATCCAGTTGTTTATCCAAATGATTTGAAATCAAGATCTCAAAGAGAGATTTGCATTCCCATGTTAACTGCAGTATTATTTGCAATAGCCAGCACGTGGACATTACCTAAATGTCCATCCACAGATGAACGGGTAAAGTAAAGGAGCTTTATACACACAATGGAATATCATTAAGCCGTAAAAGAGAAGAACATTCCTTTATGTGCTTCCACATGGATGAACTTCGAGGACATTACGCTAAGTGATAAGTCCATCACAGAAGGACAAATATGGCATGATTGCACTTACATGAGGTTCCTAAAGTAGTCAAACTCATAGAATGGTGTTGGCCAAGGGCTGGGGAGGAGAAGAATGGGTGATTGCTGTTCACGGGGTTTAGACTTTGGGTTACACAAGATGAACAAGTTCTGAACCCCTGCTGTCCAGCACCGTGCTTACGGTTAATACGGTGTTGTATGCTTAACTTAAGAGGATAGACCTCACATTATGTGTTTTTTGCCTCAATAGAAACTAATAAAACATGGATATTCTTCATCACAACTCTGAAGATTCCGAAATAGCTTCAAGTAGTCTCTAAAATTTCTGACGTATTATTATTATTTTTTTTTTACCGAAGTTGAATAGGATATACATATATATCTAACTCTGAGCTGGAAAATCCACTCACCTCCTCCTCTGTAATATACTGGTTTTAGGTGCTTAGGAAGAAGCAGCCATTTCCCGACTTCGAGAAGAGATATTCTATGTACTAGCGACTTGTCTGCATTACTGTCAAACCACTACGTTCTAGTGTCTGTGACATACACGTGCATCAGACACTATCCAAATTCGTTTAAATGGTCCTTACAGATAGAGCGATACTAAAGAAGTAAAGAAATAAAGTAACTATGAGTTTCTTGGTTCTGCCATAACAAACTCGGTGGCTTAAAACAACACGACGTTACTCTCTCACAGTCGGGGAGACCAGAAGTCTAAAGCCAAGGCTCAGCAGAGCCGCACTCCCTCCTGAGACCCTCGGGAAGAATCTCCTCCTTGCCTCTCCCAGGCTCGCGGTTGCAGGCGTTCCTTGATTTGAGGCCCCATGTCCGCCTCTGTCTTGGCTGTACCTCCTTCTTTTCCGAGTGTCTCTCTCAAAATGCCCTCTGCCCCTCTCTCCTAAAGATACCTGTGACTGCCGTTAGGGCCCACCTGCGCATTCCAGGATAAGCTTCTGCTCCCAAGATCTTTAACTTATCGCCATGTACACCAGAGAAGGTAAAACTCACGCTTTGCCATATAAAGTAATATTCCGAGGCTTCAGGGATTAGGAAATAAATATATTTGGAGGAAAGCATTTTTTTAACCTACCACAGTCACCAATGTTCTTTTTTGCTCTTGCAACAGTTGCTACCTATAAAAGCTTCTAAGTATGAAAATATTAAAACGTCTAGCAATACATGAGCACAGTAAATATGCCTATATTGTTCTTTCTGGAGGCATTTTTTTTTTTTTAATTTGCTTAGCACTTTATTTCTTTTTAAGTTTTTATTTAAATTCCAGTTCATTAACATGCGGTGTAGTATTAGTTTCAGGTGTACAATATAGTGATTCAGCTCTTCCTTATGATACCCAGTGTTCATCACAATGTGTACTCTTAATCCCCTCCAAAGGTGGTCTTTTTAACAAATGATGTTAGGACAACTAGACAACCTTTTCTTTTTTTTTTTTTTACTTTTTATTGCTTTTACTTTTGAACTTTTTTTTAAATTAGTAGTTTTTTTTTTTTAAGATTTTATTTATTTGACACAGAGAGAGAGGGGGGGAAGCAGGCTCCCTGCTGAGCAGAGAGCCGGATGCGGGGCTCGATCCCAGGACCCCGAGTTCATGACCTGAGCCGAAGGCAGAGGCTTTAACCCACTGAGCCACCCAGGCGCCCCTACTTTTGAACTTCTTGACTTTGTAAGTAATATATGAATATCTGGAGTTTTATCCAAGCAAATCCCTGACATCATGTCATGTCACCCCAAAATACTCCAATATGTGTCTCTGGAAGAGGACTTTTAGAAATTAGTATACGAGTAATGCTATTAGAACACTGGACAAAATTAACAACACCACTTCATTCTTTGATATTACAACTAATATGAACCTATAGAATATGGATACTGCTAACCTCCCCATCCCCCAGAGAGGCATCCACGTCTGAGAGTTTTCCAATGTTATAGACAGCCATTTTGAAAAACATAAAATTAGATCCAATCCTTGCACTACCCAAAGAATAAACACCAAATGGATCAGAAGTCTAAGTGTGATAAAATGGTATGATACACGTGCTAGAAGAAAACATAATTCCACTATAACCTGGGTATAAATAAAGACTTATAACTATGACTAAAATCCCAGTGTAACAAAAGAGAAGATAGGTAACATTGACAACATTGATGTTTTTGGTTTTTAAGTGACATGGCAAATGCCATAAGCAAAGTCAAAAGACAGATGGCAAACTAGGAGAAAATATTAACAACATGTGTTATAGATAAAAGCCAAATATCCCTAATATGCAAATCTTATAGATAAAAGGGCGCAAATCTTATACATAAGTGGGCAAAAGACATGACAATTCACAAAAAGATAGATAGATAGATGTTGCCTATGATCATATAAAAAGATGTTCCATTTCCCTCCTCCTAAGGTAAATACAGCAAAACTATGATACTAGTTATTACCCATCAGTTACCAATAATTCAAAAGCTTGACAATATAGTCTTTTGTTGAGACTGTGGAGAAAGAGTCTCATACATCGCTGTTTGGGATGCATAAATGGTACAACCCTTACAGAGAGGAATTTGGCAATTTCTAACAAAGCTACATGCCTTCCCTTTTCAACTCGTCAATCCTCCTACCCTAAATATACACTATCAATTTTTTAATACATTTTTGCAAGATAATTCATTGCAGTGTTATTTGTAATTGCAAAATATTGATAACTACATATGCAAGCATAGAATATGGGGTAAATAAATACATATATACACTAGGACTACCACGCAGCTGTTGAAAAGAATGAGGAAGATCTCTGTGAACAGATACAGAGTGATTTAAGGATATTATTGATCAATAAAAACAAAGTGCAAAAGAGCATGTGTATATGCTACCTTCCATGTAAAGTGAAAGGAAAACAGAAATATATACCCGCACATACACACACGCTTGACTTCACATAAAAAAACATGGGAAGGATAGCAAAGGAGCAATGAACGAAGAAAAGGGTGGAAGGGATAGGGGAGGTCATGACCCTTCTCTGGGGGTATCTTCTTACACAGATTTGACTCTTGGAAGCATGTTAATGATATGTGTTCAAAAATGAAATTAAGTCAATATTGATGGGATGGAGGACCTAAAATGAAACAAATAGATCCCCACTGCATTTGAAATGAATGCCATAAGCACAGTGAAGGCAGGAAAAAAGAATGAACTAATCCAAGTAATTTAGAAACTCAGTATTTGACTATATATTTTTAGTTTTGGGTGGAAGGGTAGGGGGATTGCAAATATCCTGAATTCTTTTTAAGTAGGTTTGATTTTTGTAATACTTTGGATGAAATAATTGATATAACTTTAGATTTATTATGAATTGAACAAAAGAAAATATTTGTTATTCTTTGGAATTAGGATTCTCACTAAGGAGGAAGGTCATACAAATACAGAGTAGGAGAAGGCAACAAAAAAAAAAAACCCTGTGGGAATTGGTTGGATTTGGAAATATCACTATGAACTCGAGATTTCTAAAATACGTGTGTGTGTGATACGCAGGTGTATGTGCACCGGTACATGTATGTGCATATATACATAGATACATGAATGTAGGTGTTTATGTTACTGTATGTATGAATTGTGTGTATAAATGCATTTATTTCCTGTCTTGGTATGCTGAAATAGACCAAGAGGCAGAGACACCACAGCAGCAATGAGTATCCACATCTTGGCCTCCAATACTACTGCTCATTAAAACAACCAGGGCTTCAGATGTCCATCGACAGATGAATGGAAAAAGAAAATGTGGCATATTTATACAATGGAATATTATGCAGCCATCCAAAAATGGTATCTTGCCATTTGCAACAACGTGCATAGAACTAGAGGGTATTATGCTAAGTGAAATCAGAGAAAGATAATTATCATTTGATCTCACTGATACGTGGAATTTAAGAAACAAAACAGAGAATCGTAGGGGAAGAGAGGGGAAAAAAATAAAACAAGATGAAACCAGAGAGGGAGACAAACCATAAGAGACTCTTAATCATAGGAAACAAACTGAGGGTTGCTGGGATGGGGGTGGAGGGATGGGGTGGCTAGGTGATGGACACTGGGGAGGGTATGTGTTGTAATGAGCACTGGGTGTTATATAAGACTGATGAATCACAGGCCTGTACCCCTGAAACAAATAATACATTATATGTTAATCAATTGAATTTGAATGAAAAAACAAAAAAATATATGTATACGTTAAAAAAAGGAACCAAGGCTTGGCAACGAGATGTCTAATTTGGAGCTTGAGGAAGGTACGCGCAAAGGGAGCCTCGGTCCTCTTGCTATGTGAGAAAGTAATGAATGCTTTACAAAAAATGATGGGCACATGTCACAAGGACGTAGGAGCAGCTTTGGGGATGCCCACTGGCCAAGGCTAGAACAATTTGAGCACCAAAACAATTAATTAGAGTAGTGGCTTATACACTTCCAAAGAAAAAAGCAGACTTTTTCAGTCCATATCATTAATAAATAGACAAACAGAAAATTAATAAAAGGGGGGAAAGGGAGGGCTCTTGCTTACGTCAGAATATCTTGTGCCAACTGGTAAACATGAATGAGTACTGCAGTTAGAAAATGAGCATTTTGTTAATGCAGTAGGAAGATTGGATTAGTCAAGATCCATCAATGACTGCTAACACTGGCAGGAAATTTTAATGAAGAACAGGATGTTTGCTTGGTCCTTAAGTGTCTCTTCACAGATCACTTGTTAGTTACAAGGGAAACAATAGCAATTGCACAGTACAGAAATTAGACATCATCTTGGCTAGATGCTCCAAATCAGCATCCCTAGTGAGGGGCAGATGCACAGAAAATCACCTTTATTATATTCCAGCCATGAATGCGTAATCTGAATCTAATCATGAGGAAACATCAGACAAACTCAAAATGAAGACCATTCTATCTAATAAGGAGAGAGTGGGATCATACTCCTCAACAGTCCCAATTTCATACAGACAAAGAGGCTGTGGACGTGTCCCTGGTTAAAAGAAAGTAAAGACAGGTGGCCAATAAATGCAGTACTTACCCCTAGACTGGATACCATATTGTGAGAGAAGATGTCATAAAGCTCATCATTGGGTCAGTCCGGTTGGTAAAACTGGGCTTCAGTAATAGATTTGACACAAGTATTATATCAATGTTAGATTCCCTGAAGTCAATAACTATACTGTGGAGAATTTCTCTATGTTCAGAGGTAATTCTCCAGAGACAGGGAGAAACACAAGAAAACAATAAAGTAAATGAGATAAAATATTATAAAATAGATAAAGGATGTATAGTTTTTCTTCATACTGTTCAAATCTCCATCAGCATGATCAAGCTTTCTAATCCCTCATTTGTCCCCTTATAAACAGTAAGCAGGTTATCTCCTCCTCTGCCTCCACCCTATCTACTCCACCCATACTCTATTAATGAGAGGAAAGAGAAAAAAAATAATAAACTTGACAATGAGAAATATAGAGCAGTTTTCTTACTAATGGATATCAAGACTGTGAGAACAGATCGTTAGCTAACATATATGCCTCTCCACATACCATGGCTACACAAGTAGCTTGCTTTCTAGAAGTAGCAAGATGGTTAATTTATGGTTTTTCATTCCAAAGGGCTTTGGGGTTCCCATTTAATAGCTAGAATAACAGAAACATCCGTTGCAATTTATAGACGATACATGTGTCTCTTCCCCCACTGCCCCCCACTTTTAAATACATGGGCACTGAATTGTGAGAAAGGAAAGAATACCTTCCCATTCCTCCACGGTATTATGCCCAAACTGGGCTCAGGCCCAATTCCATATCCGAATTCTGAATCCATTAGTGATTCTGCCTAAAAGGCTTGATTTTTCAAAATTATAACTATCTTTAAAACATAATGTTTCAGGGCACCTGGGTGGCTCAGTGGGTTAAAGCCTCTGCCTTCAGCTTAGGTCATGATCTCAGGGTCCTGGGATCCAACCCCACATCGGGCTCTCTGCTCAGCAGGGAGCCCACTTCCCCCCCCTCTCTCTCTGCCTGCCTACTTATGATCTCTCTCTCTCTCAAATAAATAAATAAAATCTTTAAAAAAAAATAATGTTTTAATTATTGACATTATTATCAGCAGAAAATATTAGTGATTGTTTACTAATCACTAATATTTGCGATTAGTGATTTGTGATTGCGGAATAATACATAATTACAATTGGCTATAATAAGAAAAATATGAGATTGTCATTTTATTGAAAATGGATTCATCATTAGTCATGAAGCTTTCTTCCCCTTTTATTTTCAAAACTCATAGATACATAAAATCTTTTATTTGCTACTTGGTCATAATTGGAGAAATTATATGATGATTATCCCATGTTTGAAATGGGTTTCAGCAGACTCCTTTAGCGATGTGACTCAGTGCTTACCCAAGACTACGTTGGCATGAACCAGGGAAAGGGAGGCAGGAAGGGAAGAGGGGGAAACAAAGGTGAAAAGCCCTGTCAACAAATAATAGAAGATTATTTCAGAACAAAACATATATACAAACATTAGGCCTATAGAGCAAAAATGTTTTTAAACCCAACCTCCCTTATGGACATAAATATTCCGTAGCTGTCATTCCAAAGGAGCCATGGGCACGTGAGAATCAATTGCTGCCAATCAGGCAGGAAGAGTTACTAAAATAAATCCCTTTGTCTCCCTGCAGGATTGACATCTTCAAGTATGTGATCTACGGCATCGCAGCTGCCTTCTTTGTGTACGGCATTCTGCTGATGGTGGAAGGTTTCTTCACGACCGGTGCCATCAAAGATCTCTATGGGGATTTCAAAATCACCACTTGCGGCAGATGCGTGAGCGCCTGGGTATGTTATTTGTCGATGTTCAGGGTTTAATGTGGGTTTGTTTCAAAAGCACACAGGTGTTTGTATTCATCTGCCAAGAATTAAAGTATTTTTTTGTATCACAGTAACATTCCCTCCTGTGATGGCGATCTAAAAGCTTAAAAATGTTACTTTCTAAATTAAGATTATTCCGTGTGAAAATTCAGCTGCAAATTCTCAAATCATATGCAACATAACTGGTTTTTGTTTTAGAGCAGGAAAACTGGAGATTGATTTGTGACTTTTTTTTTCCCCAAAGGGCTTTGGGGTTCCCATACAATATTTAGAATTACAGAAAAAATCCATCTGCAATTAGGGACAATGTATGTGTCTCTCCTCCTTAAATATATGCCTTTGCAATGTACTGTAAATTTGAGGGAACTATACTATGTAATTTCTGTTTAATATGACGTAAGGTAAAAGTTATACTGTTATATTAAATTATCTTTTAAATCCTTACTGGTATGATATTTAATGGCAAATCAAACTTCCAGTCCTATTCTAGAGCTAATGCAATACAGACAATGCAGACAATGCATGTATATCTGTTAAAGCACAAAAGCAGTTTAAAAATTAAGGGTAATACAGTTGAAAGTACCTTTGCATTTTTATGCCGACCGATTTTCCTATAAAGAAATGTTGGAACTCCCATCATTGACTAACAGGTTTTTCTTCTTTTCCCAATGTTCTATAAGAACATCTACTTCTCTTTCATAGTAAGTAAGAGGTCTCTAATAAGGCATGATATAGTTTATTTCAGTCTTACAGGAAAGTTTGAAAATAGCTGTCAAGCACCAACCAAAGTTTTACCAGCTTGTAGCAAGTTCTGTCATGGTGCTTAGAGTTAGAGGTGATAATCCTCTGACAATACTTTGCCCAGTGTTATGGGTACCTGTAGTTGTCTCTGGAATCATTGCTTGGAAGACTCACTTCTTTCCTGGAATGATACTGAGAATTGTAAAATCAACTCCATGGGATTGGGTGCAGAAGAAAATGGACATCTACGTACGGTTAGTAATTGTCTGCTTACCATTCAAACAGCCCAAGGATATTTCAAAGAAGAACGTCGAAAGCACAAACCCGAGCCACCTTTCTTTCCCTAATAGTGATGAGTGTTCGTCAGTCCCGCCCGCAGACCAGAGGCTGGCGGCGGCTCTGTGGGCTCCTCCAGAGGCGACACAGGAGGGAGTCGGCCCCTGAGACGCCCCACCCACTCCTTGAGCTCCCCCTTTGCGACTGGGAATGAGCGGGACTCCACAGAGCGCTGGAGGGGGGCCCAGCTCTGCCCTCTGGAAGCGCGGGGTCGCGGGACCTGTGACCCTCTCTCCCCACAACACACCCACCTCGCTTGACCCGCTGGGCTTGCGGCCACAGCGAACGAACGGGGAGGGCGGGTCCGTCACCCTCTCCAGCGACTCACCTTCCCTTGTTCTCTATTTCCACTCTGCTTCTTTCTTTTCATTGGTAGAGCGATTATGCCTTACAGTCTACTCTGTGTTCTGTGAGTTCACCCGTTAGCCTGTGTTATCAGTCTTCCTTCACCTTAAAAATGTCCTCGTGATGCTACATCAATGCATTTCTTGGAATACTGACTAATATTAACAGGTGGAATGGTTGTGAGTTTTGGGTTTTGCTTTTGTTTTTGTTTTTGCAACAAGCACGTTAAGTGAAAAGCTTCCAGAATTAGTAGTAAAAGAAACCTGTGATTCTAGCTCTGTTTCTCTGTTTTTCTAAAAAGTAAAATCGTTACTAATTGAATCTACATCAACACAAATGCAGTTAACGTTAAAGCAGTATTTTATCACTGAATAGAGGCTACTAATCAATACTCTTTTTTCTTAATGAATGCTCTTGAAAGCCTAACTTGATCTGCATTATGGGTTTCTTCTCATGCGATATTAAGACCAATTCAAGTTGATTTCAAAATTTTAAATGTTATCCTTCAAAACCCTGAATGTGAGGCACACAAACACAAAAGCACAGCATTCACCTTGTATTAGGATAGCGTGTGAAAAGTTATTAAAATACTTCAAGTAACAAAATTTACTTAAGTTAAATATTAAATGGCACCAACCTGAGTATGAGTCAACACTTGTTATTCGATACATTAAACATGAGCTTAATAAGTTTAATGAATATAGAAATATTTATTTTCTTTGAATTTTCTCTCCATTAAATATTAAACCAAAAAATATATTTATTCAGTTGCAACTGGGGAGGCATTCAATGTCTCACATTTTGAAATGTGGAAGTATGTGTTGTGCCATCACTAAGCTTTCTCATTTCCCCAAATTTCCTAATTACCATTAGGGCAGTAGTGTGGATCTCAGGATCTGTCTATGCTCGTTCCGACACTTTAGATTTTTAAGCCCAACAGTTCTTAAATGTACTACTCCCTGTGGAAATTCCTACATTTATTTTTCATAAATCTGCGTGCTCTAAGACTCAAATAAAACAAGAAAAGCTTTAGAAAGTAGGCGTACTCATTCGTGAGGGCTGCCATAACACAGGCACCACAGTGAATGGCTTCAACAGTGGGAATGTATTCTCACATTTCTGGAAGCCAGAAGTCCCAGGTCAGGGTGTTGGGAGGGTTGGTTCCTTCTGAGGCCACACGGGAGAATCTGTTCCTCTGACCTTGGTGTGTTGCTGTCATCTTTGGAGTCCCACGCTTCTAGAGGCCTCACGTCCCATCATTGCCCTCGTCTTCGCCTGGCGTCCTCCCTGAATGCTTGTCCGCGCTCAGCCTTCTCTGTCTCCAGGACTCCTGTTATATTGGATTAGGGCCCACCCTAATAACCTCATTTTTAATTTCCTTACCTCCAGTAAAAACTCTGTGTCCAAATAAACTCACACTATGGGGCACTGGGGGATTAGGACTTCATCACGTGAATTTTGGAGAAAAATAACCTTCAGCTCACGACAGCGTGCCGCATACAATGTTTAAAGTAACAAAATCAAGCAGTTACTATTATTCATCTCATTTTACAGATGACAAAATGTTTTCTATTTATTTACTTTTAAATACCTTTCCGGTGAGCCTCCGATGCTTGTAGGTTTTTGACCACGGCATTTCAGACGCGTGTCTATAAGACATACTCTATATAATTACCTTTAAACCTATTCAATATGTCATAACTCATAGTTCATTTTCATAATTTATAGGCCAGCTTTAATAATAAGTGCAATAATAATAGTGGGAAATGTTTGTTAGGTGCTTATAAACGCCAATTGCTGTACAATGCACTTTACGAAACACTAGAGCATTTCATGCTCTGGACGACTGTGTGAAGTAGAAGCATGTATTACTCTCATTTCCCAGCTGCGGAAACGACACCTGAAGATCCGTGACTTATCTGGCATGCAGCCCCGTCACTAACCTCCTGATTCCTCCTGATCGGGATTTGCCTTGTCATTTTATGGTGCATTTGGGCTAATTTCATGGGATGATGACCTGTTTGGGAGGGTCTTTTGTAACTCCTCAGCCCGCTCTCTGTTTTACATTTGGGAAGATCATTCACTGATAATTAGAAGTCCTTTCTTGCGGCGATGTCCTTATTTTAACCTTTGCTTTTATCCATGATCGCGAATTACCTCTTTTTTACAATACAAGGATGCTCAGTGGAACCAGAAGAGCTCTGTACTGTAAGATACTTTTCTGTTTTGATGACTGCCTATCAGGATCTTAAGGTAACTTTCTAAGTGAAGTTGTCATCAAGGAACTCTTCGTTCTAGTCTCTAACATGTAGTGTCTTTTGAAATTAAATTTAAAAAAAATAACGTTTTTGATCCAAGACTTGTCAAGCCAGAATTCCTACAGTAAGGTCTATGCTCTCTAGGATACAGCTAACCTGGAGAAGGGAAGGTCATTTTTTAAAAATTATAACAGTACACTGTCACACTGGTTTCTCAGTATGAGGAGAACCACCATAAACTGCTTCGGGTGTGGCAGTAATATCTGGAAATAATGTGTTAAAAAAGCGCTGCATTGTGGAGGAAGGAACCAGGATTTTATCTGCCACATGTGTCCGAAGCCGATCCCGCACAGGGTTTCAGACCCAAACTGTAAAAACTGGGGCAGGAGACCAAACTCAGCCTGGCTTTTTGGATATTAATGATAGTATCACATCAATTGTAGGGAAAAAGAAAACAAGCCTCATTCTTTTCAGATTTTGAGCATAAAAGTTGACAGAAAATATCAGTTAGCCTCATAAAATGACGTTGACAAAACGAGAATACATGTTAGATTTTTAAATGCAAGACACTTCTGGTCACTGGAAACTAAATAAATTGGTTCCATTGATGTTAATGTGCCAGGTATTTCCATACAGGTAATAGTTATTTAAATAGGCCACTAGGTTAGGGATGAAATAATCATCATGGATTACAAGTGGTCGTTTAAAATATTGTTTGGTTAATGGATCCCTCTCTTTTCCAACCAAGAACTTTGTTCCAGCTTTGCTGGAATAATCTTGATGTAAAAGATACTTGTTTTTATACTTATTTTTAGAATAAAAGCAAGAGCTATATATTTTATGCCCTTAAATCAGTAATTTAAGGGCAGACTTTGCCCTTAAATCAGTAATACTATACAGACAAATCATGTTTCGTCACGTTTTTTGAGACTTTGGTTTCTTTGCCTATTTTTCTCATTTTGAGATGAACTTCTGTAGTTTATGTTGCTTTGTGGGGAAACTAAGTACATTAAGGATATAAAAATTTAAACATTCACTGAGGAATTACTATGCTTAGCATTATTATATGGGGATCCTTGGTCCAAAAAAACCATTTCTCACACATTAGCTCTACAATTGATATTAAAATAGCATTCACTAAAAGAAGTGTCCTCTATAGTAATATTTGCTGGAAAAGAATGTATTCTACTAGGTCAGTGATGCTTTTGTTTTTAAAATTATTTGATTTTCCTTGAATTTTGTTTTGGCTTGAGAAAGAAAAGTCTCGGGGCACCTGGGGGGGGGGGCGCAGTCTGTTGAGCATCTGACTCTTGATTTCAGCTCAGGTCATGCTCTCAGGGTCGTGAGAGGGAGCCCTACATGGGGCTCCTTGCTCATCGGGGAGTCTGTGCTCTGTCTCCCTCTGCCAAAAAAATAAAAAAATAAAAGTAAAGTCTCTTTCACTAACTATTTTGAGGATTTCTTACATAGACTGAGTTGCCATGCCGGGCGCTGGTGATGTGAGAAGGTACAGGACCGTGCCTCTGCCTCTGGGGAGTTTCCAGTCTACTTAGAATGGTCAGGTGACTTGTGCACACTTGTACACAGGTGGAGCATAATGATGAACAGGGGCACTTACTGTGTTTGCACAGAGAAAAGGGGATTAAAGTCTGTTGTTGACCAGTATATACCCGATGCCTTGTACAGTGCACATCATTGACACACAGGAAATTTAAACTACTAATGAACTGATGAGTAAAAGCGGCTCTTCATCTGGGTTTGGAAGGATAGAAGGAAGTTCTACGAGCAACCTGGAGGCTGAAAATTAGAATGCAATGTTTAGGATACTGCAGTTACCCAGGTGTGAGATCCAGCAGGTGCAAAATCCTAATAGATTGTGTATTAAGTTCTGAAGGGTTTACATTTGATTTGTTCAATGAATGAGACCAGTGCAAGGCAATAAAGAAGGAAGTATTACCATTAGTGTATTTTAAAAGAGATGTTGGTGTTTAGAGCAGTTTTAGGTTCACATCAAAATTGAGTGGGAAGTGCAGAGATTTCCCGTATCCCCCCAGCCCCACATATGCATCACTATGAAAATCCCACACAAGAGCGGCACATTTGCCACAACCAATGAACCTAAAGATCATAATTGACATTAGTTCAATCTTGGTGTTGCACATTCTGTGGGTCTGGACGAATGTATCCACCACTACACCACCCGTGGAGCAGGCTCGCTGCCCTGAAAACCCTCTGCGCTCCACCCGTTCATCCCCCCTGTCCCCTGAGTCCCGGCAACCGCTCATCTTTTTACTGTCTCGATAGATTTACCTTTTCCAGAATGTCATATGGTAGGTAGCCTTTTCAGATTGGCTACTTTCACTTAGTAATATGCAGTTTTAAAGTTCTCTCCACGTTTTTGCATGACCTGATGGCTCATTTCCCTTTAGTACGGAGTGACAGCCCACTGTCCGGGTGGACCACGGTCTGTTTATCCATTCACCGACTCAGGGACATCTGCTTTTCTTCCAAGTCTTGGCGATGATGAATGCAGCTGCGATACACGTAGCCAGTCATTTTCAAAACAATTTTCTGATCACTGCTTGTGCCTAGGTAGTTTGGGGCCATAAGGATGACAAAGAAGATGATGATGATTGCATATTTTCAAGCTAATTTACATAATAAGTGACATAAGTTTTTTCTGCAGTAAACTTTACAGGGCGTGCTTTCCAGAGCCTTCTGAGTGCAGTATTGTTAGTCCCGCTCCGTTTTGCATGTGTGGTGATATCATATTCAGGTATCGATTTGCTTTTCTACCACTCGGTATTGTTTTGTGTTAGAATTGTCATCCTCAACCAGGGGCGATTTTCCCCACTGAGCACGTTGGGAAACGGTGGCCGTGCCAATGGCATGTGGTGGCCTGAGGCCACGGATGATGCTGAGCCTGCATCCGGATGCAGGGCAGTCCCCTAACGAGGAATTTGCCGGCCCCCACTTTCCGTAGTGCTGAATTGGAGAAGCCCTGCTTTAGAAATTTGGTTCATGTCCAATGCCTCGCCCCTCCTTGCATTTGGCTGACACTGGCATAAATTTCCGGCAGATCCTCCCGACTTCACCTTTTCTTACTTCAGACGTGGTCCCCTGAAGAGCCTAAAGATGACTATCGGCGAAGTCCTGACGTCCGATGTGCCCCCAAGAGCTTAGTGATTCCCATAGAGCAGTAGCTCTTCACACCAGGTGCCGGTTAGAACCACCTGCAGAGATTTTTTAAACTAGAGATAGAGTCCGGGGCACCTGGGTGGCTCAGGTGCTTAAGTATCCAACTCTTGATTTCCGCTCAGATCGTGATCTCCTGGGTTGTGGGATCAAGCCCCGCATCAGGCTCTGTGCTCAGCGGAGAGTCTACTTGAAGCTTCTCTCCCTCTGCTCCTCCCCCCGCTCGCTTTCTCTCCCTTTCTTTCTCTCTTAGATACATAAATAAACATTTTAAAATGTATAGATGTAGAGTAGTCTGCACGGCAGGCCTGAGCATCGCTTTCTGTCTCGGTTGCTAGATGCTCCCCCTGTGTGGCCAGGGTCGAAAACCACTATCAGAGGCTGTGCTCCCGACTAATGTCTCCTGGTCCGCCATCTTCGTCACGGTGCATCTGGGCTCTGAGCTCTTTCTGCCTGCCTGGTGACTGCAGCTCATGACACGGCATTGCATATTTTAAAGTTGCTAAGAGAGTAGGTCTTGAAAGTTCTCATCACAAGAAAAAAATTTTGTGACAGGTTATGGTGACAGATGTTACCCAGACTTACTGATCGTGGCAATCATTTCACAGTGTATGTAAATATCGAATCACTGGGTCATACACCTGAAACTACTGTACTGTCATCTGTCCATTATTCCTCAGTTACAAAGAAAAGTAGCTTATTCTTCTTAATTATTTACTACATATTATTTATAATAAATATTATGTATTTATTATTAATGTTCAGATGACAGAATATGTATCCGTCACAGTACTAGCAGTGAAAAGCTAGGAATAAACATGATAATTATGAGATATTTTATTGCATACATTTTTTTCCCCTACGATTACACTTGAGTTTTTTTTTTTTTTTTTAATTTAGTTGCAACAGAGAGAGAGAGCACAGCGGGGAAGAGGGTCAGAGAGAGGGAGAAGCAGACTTTCTGCTGAGCAGGGAGCATAATTCAGGGCTCAATCCCAGGACGCCAAGATCATGACCTGAGCAGAAGGCAGACACTTAACTGTTTGAGCCACCCAGGTGCCCCTACACTTGATCATTTGGAAAAATTCTTCAATTTGAGTAATTATCAGATCCTAAGATAAAACATTACATAGAAAGATAGAATTATATTTTTAGCTTGTTTAATTTGGATACTTTCGTGACCACGAACTGCTGTTCCCTGAAATGTAACAGGTTTGCACTCAAAATTCAAAAGTAAGGTCTTCAAACAAAACGTATGAATTAGTAGTCATGAAAATACTTTCTCACAGCAAAGAGTTCCTCTGTTAGCCCCGAGCTCTATTAATTGGCTCAGGCATTGCAGCTTGCCGAGGAAAGCGAGTGTGAGTCCCTACGATGGTTTCCAAAGTCGCGCCTTCCATCACCCCATAAAGTATTAAGAGTCACACAGTTCAGTGTTCCAGTCCACTTTGAATCTAAGCCTATTGAATTGTAAGTCCATTCTACAGTGAACAGCATCTTCAAAAGACGCTTTTGAGAAATCCCCTGGGACAGAAAGAAAACCACGGTAGAGAGGATGTGGCCAAAGGCATGCTGATTACCCTCCCGGGGACCTCCGAGTGGCTTTTAGCCGTCCACAGCAGTGTGCCTCAAGCTGCTGTATCATGTTCGTTGTTCTCGAGACTATAAATCAGCCTTGAGATCTACAATTGCAAGTAATGAAAATGTTAATAAAGAGGGCTTTTTTCCTCCAAGGAGTTCCATTAACAAGGTTTCTTCAGTTTTGGGGTGGTTTCCAAACTTTCTAGAGCCTTTCTCCTCGAGTGGGAGCCCGCCTTGAATAACTTTCCCAGACTCAAGAACTTCTTTTTACTTTCTCCACACGTGAAATGAAATCTAATTCCCTTATTCTGTACAGTCCTATCATTCAGCCAAAGCATATATTTTTATAGTCGTGGCAGTAATCACAATAATGCTGTCTTGCATAAAAACAGCTAATATTTTAGAAGAAGTCTGTGCTTCTTACGAGCCCGAAATCTATGCTAAATGATTTTTATGTGCTACTTCCTTCCAGTCTCGCTAAATCACGTCCGAACAATTTCGCAGGTATTCTCATTTTACAAAGGCAGACACAGCAGCATAATGAACAGCCAGACTCTATCTGGCTCCAAAGCCTGTGCCTTTAATCAATGTGCTACAAATCCCCCTTCATTGCTAAATAAATGTGACATTTAGGTTAGGGACACAGTCAGTGAGTGGCATGTCGGTGCCTGATAAATCAGTGAGTTTCTCCCCGCTTACAGAAGAGGCGAAGGCTGGAAAATGGCCAAGAATGGAAAATGACTTTCATCAACTCCGACATAAGCAGTGTGGGAAGTGAATGGGTACTAGTTGGGGAAGCATGCTTATCGATACTTGGAGGCTTAGCCGACCTTTGTCACCTAGACTGGGTGCGTAAGGCCCTGAGAGCAGGGGAATTCCGAGCCAGCAGCCACACTGCCCAGGGAGCTGATTTGCTTCATTCCAATTCCAGAAAAGGGAAGAATAAAGATTACCCCAGAAATACTTCCCTTTCTCTCTGGTAGAGTCCCACAAAATGTTTACTGTAGGCAATCAAGTGTGTTTTAAGACCAGATACTGTCTAGATTTCCATATGGAATATGTGTATTTTCTCTGAGGAGAAAAACAAGGGGAAGTGTTTCTTGCTTTCTCTGACTGAAATCCTCAGATATACTTTTCCACATCTTAGGCCCTCGTTAAGTATTTGTTGAGCAAGACAAAAAAAATTCTAAAAGTGGTATAAACTTTGATAATTCTATTAAAAGAGTAAATGACCATTAAAGGACATTTACTCCAGTTCCTTTGGTGATTTAAAGAAGTCAATATTCAACAGGTTTTATTTTCTAATATTTTTAGACCAGACTTTGTTTCATCTTGGACAAAAAGGTGTAAATATGTCTGCCGGATCTCAGTTCAAAGACATTGCTAGGACCGGTGCTGGCTCTCCAAACTCTCTAACCAGTAGTATTGCAGAGTAGAGACTAACAGGAAGTCAGATTTGGGAGGAGATTAAGCAGCGTTATTAAAAAGTGTGTGTTTAATTATGCTCTGTGTATCTGAAATCCTATGACCCTTGCCAGATTATAGGAGACAGGTTTGAACTCAGGTCTCATTGGCTTTATCTTGGCCCTTTTCTTATTTGTTGTACACATTCCCTACTACCCCTTATTCCCAGTAATTTCTGTATTAATCACAACACAACTTTCATAAAGATGCACAAGCTCTAACATCACATTGACACCAAGTTTGCCATTTTTCCAAAGTGTGAGTATTATTGAGTTTCACTTGAGATTTCTCCGAAACCATGAAGTCTCTCTAGAACTCACCACCAAAAGAATTAATAGAGTTGAATAAGAGATTTAGTTTCATTCCGTGTCTTTATTTTATTCTGTATTGCCATTTTGAAAATGTGACTTGAGGTTTCAAGTTAAACCTGAATATACTCCTATTTCTCTTCAGAAGTCTTCCAGAAGGCGCCTTTGAAACCCAGAAGGCTACGTGAGTTACCTGGGAGGGTGTCTTGCTTAGTAGGAGTATGAGGCCCACCAGGCTAGGTGTTCCTTGCATTCGGAAAAGGGAGTTCCCCCCGCTGTGCATCAGCAGGGCATAGAGCACGAACTAACGATGGTTGCTAACGCAGTATTTGTGGATTGAAGGAATGAATCAATGTATGAATCAACCATTGAAGAGTGGGCGAGAATATAGTTCTAAAAACTCTCTCCTGGCTTTTTTCTTCTTTCAAGTTTTCTGTATTTTGCTGGCAGATGACTTGCTAATCTTACAGGCAGGGACATGAGTGATGGCCAAGAAGGCTACAGTCTTACTCACAGATGCAGGATTCAAATGAGAAGAACGAGATATTGTAGCAGAACAATTCCTACAGTAGTGATTTTCTTCTTTAGCTACTTTTCAGGGATAATCTTGATTTCAGTCTCTGACGTATGAGTATGATTCGTTAATGCCATGTGACATAGGGTAAGGGAAGGAAAAATAAGACGAAAACAGAGAGGGGGACAAACCATAAGAGACTCTTAACTCTAGGAAACAAACTGAGGGTTGCTCAGGATGGGGTAATTGGGGGATGGGCATTAAGGAGGGCACTTGATGAAGTGAGCGCTGGGTGTTGTACGCAACTGATGAATCACTAATCTACCTCTGTAACTAGTAATACATTACATGTTAATTAAATTGAATTTAAATAAAAAATTACATTAAATTTAAAAATACCATGGTATAGAATAATGGGGCAACTCCCGTGAGGCTATCCGCCTATCATTCTGTTTCTGGTTGGTGTTTACCTGCGTGGGCACTTCATATAATGAATTATTCCTATGATCATGGGAAATATGCTAATGAATCCAGTGACACATAACTTGCATTGAGAACTATAATCAATTTGTATCAACGTGTGCATTCAAGCCTGCACTTAAACCTCAGGGGGTCAGACTTACACCTGTTTTTCTTTGGTTACATCTGAAATACAGTTGCTAATACAAGTGTTAGCTTAGGCCATTCAAGGTATATATTTATGGAGACAATTTTATATGTAGACGATATGGATTAAATCGTTGATAAGTAATATGAAGCAACATGAATACATCTTTTACCAGCTCTTCATCCATCTACCAATGTATGCATCTGTCTTTTTATTCAGCATCTAAGTCATGCTTGAACTAAAAGTCCGTTTAACTGATGCTGAAACTAACTCTCTTATTCAGTCGTATCTGGGCATGTGAACAGCCTTTTTCTTAATTTTATAAATACTAAAAATATTTCTGAAACAAGCAAAAAAAATCCCCCTTATTTTCAAACTTAAAATCACATTTAACTATGTTTCTATAGCAAAAATAAAATTAATCTTCATGCAAAAGACTTCAGATTGAAAACTTTACAGAAATCCCTGAAAAGGAGAAGTACACACTTTTATCATTAATACTAAAATGACTTGAGAGTTACCACACTCACAATATTAAATGTCAACCTGAGTAGCTTCTATATTTACAGCACGAATGGTGTTCATTTAGTTGTAATACAAATCTATTGACAAAGTTGGGACTTTGCAGAATCCCCTGTAAATATACCAGTTACTGTTTTCTAAAGTCTAAAAAAAAAAAAAAAAAAAAAAAGGTGAGATTTTTGAGACACATACATGAATGAAACAGACATTACGAAGCAGATGGATTCTTTCTTCCTTTGTTGCCGGGCACCTGTGCCATGAGGAGGGTTTCCAGCAGGTTCTTCACAGAACCCATGTTATTCAGCATCTCCCAGCTTCCTGTGGTGCGCTTCCCGCCGTGTCGGGATCACGATCTGCGCACGAGGACGCTTACCACTTCAAATTGGATTTTGTAAATTAGTCGCAAAATTCTTCTTTTCCAGTAGATCACATGTGTTCTCTCTCGACTTTTTCTCTGTTGCAGTTTATTATGCTGACATACCTTTTCATGCTGGCCTGGCTGGGGGTCACGGCTTTCACTTCCCTGCCCGTCTACATGTATTTCAATCTGTGGACCATTTGCCGAAACACCACCTTAGTGGAGGGAGCCAATCTCTGCTTGGATCTTCGTCAGTTTGGTAGGTGGACCTCCTACTAAAACGAGGCCTCGTGCTGTTAGACCTCGGTGACTGCCTCTGAAATATTGCCGATGATGTTGGAACCATCATGACTTGATGAGAAAGGGATACTTGAGAAATGTATCAGAGTTTTCACTTTTAAGACATCGTTTTTAAATTTAAATATGTAGGAATTGAAGAATGGTTGGAGGTTGATCTCACAGCATGAATCTACACACGTGTGTGTTTGAACAGGCTATCAGGTTGGATTTCCTGGTATTGGCAAGATGAAATTGTGATGTCCGTGTCCCGATTCCTTTGCGCTTGTCCAGACTTGCTGTGATGCTTGTATCTACTCATAGTGTCCCATGACAAATGATACAATTGTGAAGTCTAGTTAAGAAGTATATACTTCACTGGCTTCCGAAATAAGGCAGAAAAACTTAGCATTTTATAATAATAGAATCAAAGAATGCTAAACCAATCAACAGCCCTCTTTGGTTATTTTTGTTTAGGGCTCGCTGTGGGCTTGTGATACACTGACCCGATTCTAATTGTTTTGTCCATGTTGACTTGTTTGATCTTTACAACAATTCTGTATGGTGGACACTATTATTATCCTCTTTATAAATGACACAGAGAGGTCGAATGAGTTGCAGGGCTGTTCTGTGGATGAAGTTCTCGGCAAGAAGACCACAGAGGGAACATGGACAGCTCTTCCACTGGCGAGGTTTCAGTCTTGGAATTGTGTCCCATGTACACACAGGAAGGGAAGGCATAGCAACAGCTGTTGGAGGTCACGAGAGCTTAGAAAACATGTCTCTGCCTTCAGTCCCTCCCCCTCCATGGCTTCCTCCTGTTCTGCTGATCTGAAAAGTGGAAATTGGAAGAGAGGTGACTAGTCTCTCAGACCAGGTTGTCAGCTAAAATACGGGCCACCTAGTGAAGTTTCAATTTCAGATAAACAAGCAAATTTTTCAGTACACTCTGTCCACATATTGTATGGGACACACCTATAATAGGTGTAAACCATGACTAGGATTAAAGCTGCCCTTTGAACCTTAGCACCGTTTACAACATAGTTACCAAGATTGATTCTAATTTAACTTTTCTCCATGATGTGGACGAGAGGGCACTTTTCGGATGTCATGCAACCTTTTACATCAGATATTAATTTTTTTCTGTTTGCCCTTAATACGGAACCTGCTGCCTGGATGGCATTTATTTGCCTTCCAGATTATATACGTCCTCAATAAGAATCCTGGACATACAGGCATAGTCAAGTTATCGAGGGGCATTGGCGTAGAAAAGGACACTTCCCCCAGGTCTGGATTATGATCAGTACAGACATTTACTAACGTCATCAAAACAGTGAGGGGGTAGAGAAGAACATGCTATAAAGCGATTTCCCTTATTTTGCAAAGTCGTCTCATTATATCTAGACGGTATCTTTGCTCTTAGGCGATCAAGGTCTTTGAACTGCGTCATGGGAACTCTGGTCACGTAACGGCTGGGATGTCGGCTTCGTCCCTACTTGCATGTCCCCGTTCATTCCCCTGTGTGTGGTAAATGTGTGCCCGTCATACTGATCTGATGGCAGGCACAAGCATTATGCAGCTCACACAGTCGGGGAACTTGGAGACGCTTTGTCCCATTAGGGTCTGCTGTATTGCAAAATGAGTCATGAAATAAGTTGACTAGCAATTTTAATTTTTTAATGCTTTTGAAATTATTTCTGTTGTTCTTCAATGATAGGCACAGCAATTTAATGACATTGAATGTGTGAGGGGTTTGTCTTAGTAAATTGTTAAATGTTAAAATTTGTTCAATTTAATTAACATGTTAAAACTGATCCCCCGCCCCCCATAATATCATCTAGATCCAGAATTTAAAACTGTGCTTTGTTAAAACCCAGTGATTCCCTCAGGGCCAACCATAGGGAGGGATTGGCCCGGAGTAGGTGGGGCTCTTTTAGCTTCTAACCAACCCTCCCTCTTGTCCGGCACATCTGCACCTTGTGGCAGGAGCTGCTTGCTTTTATCTGACTTCCATACAGCCCTTCTCAGTAAAATTTCATTTCAACAAATATTTATTGAGCTTCTGTTATGTGTCAGCACTGCTCAATTTTGAAAGACAAAAATCTCCATGTCAAAAAAGTAAAATAAGTCAAAATTTGACAGACACTTCGATTGTGGACCTGGCCCATCAAGCTTTTCTAGAGGAGACACCCGGGACATAGGACCATTGCATTGTTTGCACAAGATGCAACAGAGGACAGAATTGAAGCTCTCAGTCAACAACGTTTTTGACTTTAGTCTACTCTGTTCAGAAGGACATTTTATGTTAGTGTAGAAACTAGATACCGTATACTATAAATAGGAAGACTTCTGTATGTTTAGCCATTTGTCATTGCTAATCAGTGAACTATATTTATTTCTGTTAAATAAGTCAAGAATTTATTTGGTAAAATCTTGGCTACATTTTTCTTGTCTAGTCCATTCCCCTGCGTAGGCATTCCTAGGTTAGGCTAGCAGTCAAAGGGGAATTAGGTTACCAATGGAATTAAGGTTACTAATCGACTTATCTAAAAATGGGGTAATTATCCTGGATGATCCAGGTGGGCCTCGTGTAATCACAGGGGTCCTTAAAAGTGGAAGAGGCAGAAGAGAAGAAGCCAGAGGAAGGGGGACCTTAGGAGAAATGCACATTTTACTCAGAGAGATGCCCTGCTTCGACGATGGACAAAAGGGGCCAGGAGCCAAGGACTGTGGGTAGCCTAGAGAAGCTAGAAAAGGATACTTCAGGTATTCTGTCATCTTTAAGACTAGTAACGTAACTGGTAAATTACTTGGAAATTCAGCGTTTATATTTCCAAGTAGGGAGTTCATTTCCTAACACCCTGTAAGAGTTCATAGTATCACTACACCTCCTCATTCTGCTTACCTCCCCCTCTGGCTTGCAGTTTCCTCCCTAAGGGTTTATGCCCCGGGCAGTGGTGCTTCGACTGCCCAGAAACCTCCAAGAGGCTTTTTACTGCTTTAGCGATGAAAGTAATAGGAACTGTGCACACACGGCGTAAGTTGTTTCTAGTTCAGGCACGAGCAGCTCTTAGAGAGCCAGAGATATGTGACTTCGGTATAACCAGCTTAAATGACATTAAACAAAACAAAACAGAACAAAACAAACAAAAACCTATGGAGAAAGCTCGTGGCTGCACCTCTGACACATGAAATTCGTACTGTTCGCCCTCCTTGCCGTGTGTTCTTGCTGCTTCCCTTGTACAATCCTAACTTGTTACTTGTTTTTAAGAAAGTGGAAATGTCGTCGTGTATATTTTAGTGAAGGACTCTTCTATATCGAGTGGAATAAATATGTACGAATGTACTCACTATTTAGAAAATTGAGTAAATCGGAATAGTTTGCTTCCTCGGTGATTATGCCAGTTTGGCTCCTCCTTGACAGAGACCCACGAAGCCAAATAATCAAGGCTTTAGGTTTGCACGGCAGCGTAGCTTACATACGTTTGCTCCCTTTCATCGTTCCGTATTGCACGGACGTGGACTGACAAACTATAATTAACTTGCAGTATGTATAGTTGTGGTCTATGGTATCTATATCATCGATGTATACTATACCTATGTATTTTACATCAGGAGTGCTGGAGGCCGAGTGGAAGGGTTGGGTTACAGTATTTTAAAGGTGGTGGAGGAAGGCTTCCCCACGTAGCCGCTATTGGATAGATATGAGGGTCACGGGAATATTGATAGTGGAGGGAAGATCCAGGCAAAGTGACCCAAGCAGCTCTGTGCCTGGCATCTTCGGCAAACCACAGAGAGGCCAGTGTGGCCGAAGCAGAATGAGAAAACAGGAAGAATGGATTGGGATGGAGTCTGACAGTCATGGAGCGCCGTGCTGAGTGCGTGGCGGGATGTCGTCCATTTAGAGACTTTTATTCTGAAGGGAGTAGAGGATGTTTGCAGGTTTGGGCCGAAGAGAAGCAGTATCTCCCTTACCTTGTGGAAGAATCGCTCTGGCTGCCGTATGGAGAATGGACTGTCCCAAGAGGAGAAGCAGGGAAGCCAGTTGGCACTCTTGTCATAGCCCTGGGGTGACCGAGGGCGGCTCAGGTGGGTTGGTGGCGAGAGAAGTCGGGAGAAGTGGTCCGGTGCTGACCGTACTTTGAAGAGTGGAGCTGCAGAAGGTCTTGATAGGTGGGCATGTGGGTTTGAAAGAAAAAGAGGATTGAGGGAGGCATGCAGTTGTCGCCAGGACCACGGGGAAGACTGACTTGCTGTCCCATGAGCCGGGAAGCCTACAAGAAGAGCTTGCTTGGGAGGGAAGCAGGAAGGGAGACCAGAGTTCACTTTTGAAGATGTTGTAGAGACTTATTAGGAATCTGAAGAGTTGTCAAGGGTAAGGAGTTGGGTATGTGAGTCTTGATCTCGGGAGGGAGGCGCACGGCTGGCAGAATGGATTGAGGAGCTGTTGATAATTTGTGCCGAGCTCCGAGACTTGGTGAGATGGGCAGGGGACAAAGATGACAGGTGTGCCCGCTGGGAGCTCCTGTGAACGAGGTCCCAGAGAAAGAGGGGACCTGTGAGAATCAAAAGACAAAAACAGGAGACTGTAGATTTGGGGATGTAGCGAAGATGAGCATGAAGGAGTGGGAGTCAGCAGCTGCCTCCAGCCCTGCCAACTGGCCAGGAGGAGAGCGGAGAATTCATCTTTGGTTTTATTTATGCAGCGGTCATGACTGATTTCCATGGAGGGTTGAGGCAAAATCGGACTGGAAAAGGTGGAAAAAGTTTAAGTAGAAAGGAAAAGAAGGGAATGGCAGACCGTGTACGTAGTTAATGCTTTCAAGGAGTTCACCTGCAAAGGGGAACAAAGACACAGGTGAGGAAAGGTGTGCACAGCCTGACACACGAAGTCCGTAATGGAACAGCCTGCAGAAGCATGGCCTCTACCAGGAACCTTTCTCAATAATGATGGTTTATGAGATGCATCCTAGGGGCTGCTTATCCCCCCCCCAACGCCATCTTGGCAGAAAGGAAAAGTCCCAGAGAAGCATGTCTGCATTCAATGGACCGCAAGTAGATTACTTTTCAAAACAAAAATAATCGCACAAACTACCGTCAAGGCAGAATGGCAGCAGCTCCATCGAGAGTGACAGCTGACCAAAGCCAGAATATGTGAATAGATACACTTATTAACATTAAATAAAGAGAAGGCAGTGCTAAAAACTTAGGTAATAGTTCGCCCCGAACTCGTGGGGTTTTCTTTCCCTTTATGTGTATATGTTTAATGCTTCAGTAGTTCTCAAAACAAAATTCAAGGCTCATTCAAGGCCAACCTGGATCACTTTTCTGTAAAACGAGATCCGTGGCAGGGTAGCACCTACGTGCTTGTTAAAGATGCAATTCTCCTGGCAAACACGGGTTCTGATTTCACAGTTCTGTGGTGGGGTCCAGAAACACGTATTTTTGAGCATTCCCAGGTGATTCTGATGCCATTGGTCTGTAAGCCAGCTGGAGGAAGGGAGAATGTGAGCGAAATTACAGGGTCTTTAAAATTTTTTTCCTGCTAATAACACTGTTTTCAATATTAGCAGAGAACAATTACTCCTCTGGGCGATATGCTTTATAGACTAACAGAAGCTTTGTGCCAGCAGAATGAACTTGGATCCACACTTAAGCACAGTCTGGGACATAGTTATCAAAATAATTGTGATGCCCGCACCATTGCATTAATGGACCAAAGCAGTCAACTGGCTACGATTGTATCTGGAGATTCTAGGGGGCTGGGTCCAATTGAATTCAGATCGAAAATGTTGTAAATTGTTTGAGGGCTAAATAGTTTTGATCTTCCATTCATAATCCTGGTTATAATTATTATCTAGCTATAAAAGCTGAGGGAGAACGCTTTCATTATACTGTAGCATAAAATGGAAATGGCTTAGTTTTTATCAGCATAAGATTCTTTTTCTCCCTCTGGGCTCTTGAAAACATTTATAAACTAAGCTATAATTTTCTACATGTAGGGATTGTGACAATTGGAGAGGAAAAGAAAATTTGCACCGTCTCTGAGAATTTCCTGAGGATGTGTGAATCCACTGAGGTAAATGTTTTTAAGGCTATTTCTGTTGTCTGAAGTTTGAAAAAGACATAATTAAATCTATATTGAATTTTCCCCTTTTCATCTAAGGAGCAATTTTACTCCCAGTGATGTTATGCAGGGGGACTGGAAAATAAATATGAATGAGATGCTCTATTTCAATAAAAATTACAACAAATATATATTTTCTAGAAACTATCATTTTCACAAAAGTTGAACATTTCACTGTTATATTTTAAAAAGATAATATAGCTTTATATAGTTAGAATATTACTGAAAACCATCATTACTAATGACGATCTCATCTTTGTAATAAAAGTATGCTAAAATGATGCAGTTGCAAAGACTTACATAATTTGCAGGAGAGAAGATACTGTAACGTTTTCAGATTGAGCGAGGGCTATATCCTAAGTGCACTTTTGTTAAAGATGTACGACGTTCTTACTCGTAAGGCAGCAGCAGTCCCGATCTCTCTTCTGCTTGTAACTCTGATGCGTGTGTTGATTCTCTGTGGTTTCCTTTGCAGCTGAACATGACCTTCCACTTGTTCATTGTGGCACTCGCTGGGGCTGGGGCCGCAGTTATTGCTATGGTAAGACCTTGAGCTCTGGGGCTTGGTTTTTCCACTTGAAGGACAAAGCGATTTACATGTTGAGATGATTATTTATTCCCAATCCTGAAGTCCATAGGAATCCTATTTAATATCAGTAAAAAAGGAGGGGGGGGGGGGACAGGGAACAATGGGCAAATAAATAAGTGAAAAACAAGGCTTAACCTGAAAAAGTATTATTGTTACACTAGAGGTAATATTCGGTAAGCAGCTTAAGGATTAGAATACTCAGTCATATCGGCACCATTAACAAAAATAAGTAAATTCATCCAGGTCTCAGATATTAGGTCCCTATGAACATAAAAAATCGTCTCTGGATCATATAGGTCTGTATCAGTGTGATATTCTAGGTAATCTAATCAGTTCTCTAACTTCCATTATCCTTTTCCCCTCCTGATTTAAGGACATAAAAAAGCCATATGGAGTCACTTATGGAAAAAGGATTGATTTACTCTTCTTAACACACATATCAGTAGTTTCCTGTCATTTCTTTGATATCTAATTTTGTTCAGAAATACTAAGAATTGGGGCGCCTGGGTGGCTCAGTGGGTTAAGCCTCTGCCTTCGGCTCAGGTCATGATCTCAGGGTCCTGGGATCGAGCCCCGCATCGGGCTCTCTGCTCGGCAGGGAGCCTGCTTCCCCCTCTCTCTCTCTGCCTGCCTCTCTGCCTACTTGTGATCTCTCTCTGTCAAATAAATAAATAAAATCTTTAAAAAAAATAAAAAAAAAAAAAAAAAAAGAAATACTAAGAACAAGTTTTTCAAGTCAGGCTTTTACTGAGTGTTGAGGACCTACAATGTTCCAGATTCTGTCTCTTCCTTGGTACATTTTGCTCGCTGGACGCCCAGAGACCAACAGTGGACAAATATTAGGAGCATTCGTAATAGTTTTTGCAGCCAACATCTTTCTGTCTTTATTTTTGCATCCTAGTATACAAAGTAATAATACAAAAGTAAAGTAGTAGAGAGCTCTAGAATGTCCCCAGTAACCTCACAAATATTATAGCCAATTCAGTATGCAAAGATGATGAATTAATGTGGGTTTATTTAATTCCTTCCCTTATGGTGCCAATACACTGAGTTTTCAGATATTTTGTTAATTTAGTATCACGCTCATTGCTCAACATTTCAGATTGAGTGTATAAACCTGTACCTAGGAATTTTATTTCAGAATATGAGGTGATTAGTAAGATCGTGCTGGCTAATTAATTGGAGGGGTCACAATCAAACAATAAGCAAGGGCTTTATAGTCTCAGCCTAAAATCAGTGCTAAGATACGCCCTGGGGAAGCAGGACATGTTCTGGGCAGTGATGGTCCAAGCTCTCGTGGTCCCAAGCAGCACCCAGCCTGGCCGTGAGATAAGAGGAAACATCTGTTCATATACACATTCCTGTGGGACGGATAATTGTTCGGGACTTGTGTTTGTTCAGGCAACACACACTCTTGTATAAGAGGTCTATCAAAGCGCTTTCTGTAAAGAGGTGTGTAATAAAGCATGCGTGCGCATTCGCTACATTTGTGTGTGTGTAAAACTGTGTAAAAATGTGTGCCGTTAGGCATACACGAGTGAAAAGTACTTGTGTAAATGAATAATGTACTTAAATGTCCCCAAAAATGCTTACTCTGAAATGATTCTATTATCAAAAAGATCTTAAGATAATAGAATATTCAGACGCTATGTATTTCTTAAGGAATCTGTGCTTTGCATAAACTCAGATACTAAGTGATAAATAAATTTTATTTCAAACTGTAAGAGTTTAGAATATTATTTTTAAGTACTAGCATCCTTTTGGCTATCTAAATAAACGCATAGCATAAATTCCTTAAGAAATAAATAACATCTAACTACTGATTGACATCGGTATTTCCCATTCATTAGCTCTGATAATGGTTATGATTTTAGGAGACAGGGAGAATATAACAATAGTTACTGCTTCTGCTCCTGATACTAATATCAGTACCAATAGTACTATTATTTGTTCATATTTCTTTAAGCCTTGCTCTGTGGAAAGCACCACCAAATGCTTAAGCACACAAATACATTCCATAGTCATAATATAGCCACTGTCATTAACCTCATCTCCAACTACTTCAACACTCAAAGTACCTACCATCATTATTTCCACATTAGAGATGAGAAAATTGAGATGAATCCTTCTCTACCAAAATATTTAAAACATCATCTGCAGTTTAAGGCAAAGATGGTGAGAATTTGATAAGACCAACATGATCTACTCCAGTCAATTTTTCAGAGGCTTTAGAAAGTTTCATAGACACTGACAAAAGGGGTCTGCTTGGCTTTGCGCCAGGTTCCGGGGACCGCTGTCCACCTGCGGAGGGACAGTCAGAGCCTGGCCGCTGGTGTCCCCCTCAGGCCAGAGGAGATGTCTGAGCACTCCTGGAAAGTGCCCGTTTCTGAACTAGAATGACGCTGAAGCTCTTTTCAGTATTTCACTCAGACATATTTAATAATGATTTAGGGGTTATAGTTTCTCGGGCTTTCAAAGGAAGGCTTTTGTACATCTAAAAATCTATTCATTCGCGTGAAACGTAGTTGGAGTACCCACTACTTGCCAAACACTCTCCCAGCACTCGATGCCGTCCGAGCAGTGCAGCAGGGCCCCACGTGGATTTGGTCTGTTCAGTCCCCGTGCATGTAGTGACGAAGCCTTCACTCTGACAGTGACAGAGGACAAGAATATAACTCACAGCTCTTGCTTGCCTGTGCCTTATGATTTCCACTACACAAAATGCAGAATTTCAGAGGGAACAGAACATTCTGAAAATTCTCATGGCTATTCTTACCGGTATGCATCTTTTCCCAGATTGCCGTGTCAAAATTGTCATGTTTTTTTTCCTATTGCCTGTTGACCTTAACGTATCACAGTAGTCTCCATTTAGAATTGACTTTGTGTTCTTGATGTCTGTCCGTCCTTTTCTAAAACCATCCCGCCTCCTGTCTTTCAATGTACTCTTGGCTAATCAAATTGTTAGTGTTCTATTTTACTAATTATGGACAAAAATATTGCCCACCCTTTAAAACGCAGATCAAGTAAATAATTAACAACTTAGTTTCCCTTTCATATTCACCCATCAAAAGCCATCATTTGGAAAACTGCTTTATCTCTCTCTATGGACCAGGAATGAGGAAAAGGGAAAAAAACAAACAAGTGATCTCATAGCTAAGTGCTTTCAAGTCCAAACGGGAACTTCATTACTTGAGTAGCTATGTTATTCGAGATAGATCAGAAGCATCCTTTGTAAACATGCACTCTTCTAGCCATTGTGAATGTATGCAAACCTACAGAATCCATATGACCACAATACTTGCTCTCTTAGAGTTTGCAATCTAAAGGAAACTGCGAAATTCAGCTCATGGAAAATTAACTTCACAATTACATCCACAGATTTATTTTCGGGCTTCCATGATCCCTCTTTCTGTTGCACAGCAGGCAAAAACATATCCTCCCATAATTCAAAGTTGTCTAGACTCAAACAGTGTAAGACCGCATTTTCTGTTATGGGCAGGAAAACATAGATACATGCACATGAGATGTATGGTATGTTGGTTTGGGTAAGTGAGGGCAAAATGAACGGGAAACATCACATAAGGATGAAGAATCCATCTTGGCGACTCCAGACTTGAAAAAGAAGGAGAGAAAGAGGTTCTGAAAGAAAGGGAGCTGAGAAGATGCTGTCAGGTAGTCGGAGACGTGAGCGGGAATAACAGATTGATATTGTTCCTGTTACCACGGAAGTTTTGGTTCTGTCTTCTTAGTGCACGTATCCTACACAAGCATATAATTTGAATATTTCTTTCCTGATAGCAAGGTGTAATGAAGACACCGACCAGACTTCCAGTATAAATTATTTCTGTCTTTGATTAGGTTCACTACCTTATGGTTCTGTCTGCCAACTGGGCGTATGTGAAAGATGCCTGCCGGATGCAGAAATACGAGGACATCAAGTCGAAGGAGGAGCAAGAGCTTCATGACATCCACTCCACTCGCTCCAAAGAGCGACTCAACGCCTACACATAAATAACCCCTTCCTGCCCTTCCCGCCGTTCAGCTGCATTGGTGTTTCACTAAGGGCCATCCAACCATCCAACCTTCGGAAAACTGAAACGGAAGTGCTTCTCATCAGTGATACGTAGGGTGACTTAGGAATCACCCGAACACAATTCCTTGTTGTTTAGCACTCCGTTTCCTAATTTGTTAAATTGGTGTGATCAGATCTCTTCTACAAGCTCCTATCCAGCCTTTTCCTTTTTTTAAATTTCTCAAACTCATTTAATAATTCTGTAAGGTTGAAGATAACTAACATTGTCAAATGCACAGATTTATTTGATTTTTTTAACCGCTTCCCATGTGTTAATACATAACACCTTTTGCATTCTTTCTTATGTTTTGAAAAGAAAAATAGCTTTTTATACTTTTTAGTTTTGATTTCGGTAACTAGTTTAACTACAGGTAACCTTCAAAGGGACCATTGTACATGATGAACAATAGACAGAGATGATATCGTAATGACTCTTCTCGAAATCTGGAAATCCCGTCTGGGATCAGCGGCCACGTTAGCACGGGCCCTGGTTTGTGTTTTCATCAATCTAAGGTGCAATTTCTAAATTTGTAAGAGTAGGTTAAAAAAAAAAAAAGAAGTGCTTCTTATCTTTGTTAACATTGTATTTTTTTTCTTGATGTACTTAAAAGGTATTTCACTCTGATTACTCATGTTTATGTTGTGAGCACGTAGAAACAGTGATGCTAATGCATGGCTAGTTGCCTTTTTAAGATTGTGACACCAGGCTTACCTTTTAAACCTTAGTATAGAGACAATGTTAATGGAAATAACTACTGTGAACTCTTGAAGAATGATCTCTTTGTGATTTAAGCAGTGGCTGGATTGGAACTTTTAATATGCTAATGTGGAACATTAATTACCTTTATGAAGGTGGTATATTAAGAAATAAGCACAGTAAACCCTCGGAAGTTGTTTTACCTACTTTAAAACATTTTAACGGATTGCACCTCTGTAAACTATCCCTCCAATGTGTATGATATATTTGAAAAGGCTTCCATTAATATAATAGCTTTGCTTGCAGCCTTCCAATCTATGTTGGTTTACCTGTAGTGTTTTTTAAAGTGTGGTCAGAGGCCACTCTAGAATGTATCCCTTCCAAGTGTAGTGATATATCTGTGTTTTTATTTGAAGTAAGTCGTTTTAACCAAATGTTCATTCATAATCATTTATAAGAAGTACCTATATCAAAGGAATAAAAAAAAAAAAAGCAATCAGTATTACTGGACCAAAATTGGTGTTTGTTTTAACCTTGACTCTTCTTTTGATTATTTCTAATGCTACAAGAATGCTGTAAAGTGTCTTTTAAAATGATGTAGCCTGACAAGACATTTTTGTCAGTGTATAAAAATTAGGTAGTATTGTGCACTGATTTGACCATTGTGAAATCTTTTCTCAGTGTAAGTGCATTTCTAATAAAATTTATGAGTGAAACAATCTTTGTACAATGACTAGTCATGCATCATCCGTAATTTTACAAGTTCTTGTAGTAGGTAGCGGGGTATTACTAGGGTTATCTGTGGCATGATTATGCATTCTGTAGTATAATTTAATTAATTTGGGGTTTTGCTTCCTTTTTTTTACACGTAGACAATCTTACTGGTTCAACCTTTTTCTGATATATGCAGTATTACAGATATTCAGCAAAAGTATTAATGGGCTTCTTTAAATTCTATATTATAGTGTTTCAGTTCTGTGTCTTAACAGTTTGTGATGATTTTTAAAACTGTCTTTTAAACTTATGTAATGATGTTGATGCTTTTGGCTTTTTTTTTTCCTGGTATTAGAGTTTGTATTTTCACAAAGAGTGCTTTGTAGCAGGCATTACAATTAATCTGTTTTGTACATAAATGTGCCAACAGCTTGATGGTGGCGTTTTTGAAATGTAGAAAAGTGCTTGCAAAATGTAATAAATACACTTGTGTACTTTGTGTACTTATTATTAGTTTCTGCAGTGTTTTTTTTGTGGTTTTTTTTTTTTTTTGGTTCTGTTTTGTTTATTCCTCTTTTCTATGTGTGTGCACTCTTCCCAGACGCAGTAGACGCTGTCTTTTTAAGATGCTTATTACCTCAGTTGAGCTGACCTCACACTGAACTGAGAATTCTGTGTATGACACACAGCATAGGGAGGCCAGGGAGCTGGGGAGAGGGCAAAGGTGTGAAGATTTAGAGGTCATTTAATTTAGCAAAATGATAATGATTCCCAACTTATGCTATTCCCTTGCCTAATTTCTATTGTTTTGTGTTTTCTTTAGAGCTTCCTAAACTAGTAGAGAAACAAAAAAGACTAATTCAGTTCAGAAAGAAAAATGATTTCTTGGTTCGCTTCGAAATTTCAAGGTGAGAACGCTTAAGTGAAAAATATATATATTTTCCAGACTCTTTGTTTGTTTGGGTTGTAATTTCTTCTGGCCAAACTAGAAGTGATGGCAGTTTAAAAATAATATAACAGTGATCAATAAAAATCTTAATTTTCACCAGGCGTAGGTAATTGTATTAGTCTTCTATTATTTATGTATTATTTTAAGTAATTATTATAAGTGCCTGAAAATGTCAGGCACTTAGGTTACAAATACCTACAGTAATTACAAGCAGATCTGGACAAAATATCTTATGTTTTAAGAAGTCACTTTTAAGACAATAAGAAAATAATCCCATTATTAAATAAGAATTTAATTATTACTAGCTTAATAATTATTATTATTAAATAACAATTTTATTCATTTTAGTTCTTTTTGGTTCTATGTGAAGTTCTTCACATAGCAATAAGAAAATAAAGAATTATATGTTGAAGATTATAAATGTGAACAAAAATTCCACAAGAGAATGCTTTTCAAAGAAACTGATCATTGTAGGATAATTATATTTTTAGAAAACTTAAAAGTCCATCTCTGTTTGTAAGAATACACGTTTATCTTTAAAGCAAGTAATTTCCCTTTGGGAATTTCTTCTCTCCTAGCTTTGTGGAGATATAATTGACATATAAGTCTTTTGGGAATTGTAAAGCTAATGTGAAGACTAAGGAAATTACTCACTTTGAGAAGGAATTGTGTGTTGGCCAGCTTTGGCGTGGGTGTAATCAGTTTACTTCTTTATGTTAGAACGTATAAATAGCATATTCTGATTTATTCACTCAAAGATCAAGTAAACTTTATTTTTGCCTTTTAGACAAAAGAGAAAGATATCATTTTAAAGTATATTTCACTTAAGTTGCTCCATAGTTTACATACGCTGAGCATGATGGGACTTGAATTAAGCTATCGTACCTGGAGAAACACTCCGCTCAGTTTCCTGCGAGGTTTTCAGGTATCGAATCGTCTGAAGTCCCTGGAGGCAAGTCTATAAAAACACTGCTAGCAAGCTCACACGTGAACCTCTTCCTACTGGCTTACATAAGCCAGGGACCTTGAGTTCCTTCTCACAAAAGTAAATTTTACCTCTTGGATCATTTAGATTCTTTTGCCCTTTTCCACAAAAATCCAGCATACTTGCAAATTGAAAAGAATGTAGAAAATGTAGTAAGTTGAAGTGTTAAGTACAGTATTAAGTGAATTACTGAAATACATAAACTATTAAATGAAAAAATACCAAAATGAAATAAAATTTACCTAAGCTGCTGTATTTCTAACCTGTGGAACCTCCTGCAGAAGGAAACACCAAGCGAAAGAAAACAAGCGATGGGGAAATACAATATAGGAAAGAGAAGAGATCCAAGGAATCCTGCTATTAGACTCGGAATAAGAGGGAGAAAGAAAACTACAGAGTTATTGAAACATATAAATTGCAGGGGGGGCGGATTTTTAGAAAGAAAAGTAAAAAAATACAAAAACCAAAGATTTCACCAAGAAGAAACAGCTTGCAAAATTAAAAAAAAATTTTTTTTAAGTGCCAAAAACAGTTAAGACCACAGCTCTTCTTTTCTTCAGCCATGTCTGCCCTCCACTCCACGTACTTGAGCAAATACCCTCACCCTCCAGGCCTTGCAGGATAGAACACACTTTCCGCCCCCAGCAGCCCAGGACTGGCACTCGAGGCGCCAGTCCCACTAAGTTGCCCAACATCGCTGCTCTAATTAGAAAATGGGAACGATGTCTGGGTTTTTAAAAAGTGGTGTAATCTGTTTGCTTCTTTCTCGTTTCAACAATTATTTTTTGTCTCTTGGGGGCCAACCTGATGGGAATGGTGGTGTCCCACGACAGATCCAACTCTGTGAGTCAACCCCTCTGAACTGTTTCGTGTAGATTGCAAAGGGGCCGTGATCCAAGGACTGCCCGGAAGGCTGGAGCTGGGCGCTCGTCTGTGTGTGTCCCGGAGGATGCCGACCGGGTGTAGGTAAGCCCCAGATTTCTTTGGTGGACTTCTTTGGCATGTCTAGAAAGTACTGATACTCCTTTCTCAGAAGGATTTACAAAGTTTCACAAAGAACATTCTCATTTCAACATTCCTTTGTTTGTTGACAGGGCAGAGAAGGTTCACTTACGGGATCCAATAAAAATACACAGGACCTACTTCTGGGCTTTCAAGAAAGGAGCATTTAGAATTGGCAAGTTCCTTGGCTTTTTAAGATCTTTTTTTTTAATTTTTTATCACTGACATCGACTAATCTCTATGAAATCTGTTAATCACTTGAAATCTTATATATCACACATATAGTACAATCTCGTCAATTAAACTGTGAAAGATACAATGGCAACCTAGCCTTTCACTAGAGAGGAGAGCATTTGCAGAAACAAGAAATGGATTTTAAGGAATTAGGACATCATTTAAAGGAAAGATGTAATAATCCAGCAGATTACTTTAACACAAACTGAAAGTGCTGCCCCTTCCTAACCTCCCATCCACCTTCCCACCAAATGATAGTATGCCACTGCCATACAATACAACACAAAGCTCTCCAGCCTTTGAGATAATAAGCCACGCTTGCTTTTCTCTCCGTAGGCAGTATTCACACTGATTCCTGTGTTCATCATCTTTCTTAGTACTTTATTTATGAATAGCATGGGGTCAGGTCTTCAAGAGATAAAGCAATGTCCTGCCTGAGAACTGAATGATAAGCCAGTAGTCTTCCTGAATTACACCTTCCTGGTCTTAAAATGATTACACTTTCCAAGCCCCCTGGATCATCTCTAGTAAGTAATACACCTGGTAGATTGGAGACAACAATGTAACAAATGCAAGTGATATAAAAGTCATATTGTAAACATATAGTTAGGGTATTTATACAAGTCAACACAATTAATTTTAAGATTTTTTTTCTCCCTAACTTCTTAATTTCCACTACCTGACATCCCAGATCATCAGGTAATTTCTACATTTCCACAAATAGAATATCTATTGATTTATATAATAAGTATAAACTTAGTGCTTGAAGTAACGACGAAGTGTCTGCACTAACCCAAGTGGAGACTTCGGATATTAATGTAACACCTTACATTATGTAATGTAACAAAGCACTCACAGGGCGCGTACTTATTTTCTCTCCACCAATGGTTCCGCCCCCTGCCCCCCTCCATGCACTCAATTTCTAAAACTCATAATTTCCAATAACTGCACCCAACGTATATCTTAAATTTTATGCATTCCACTTCCGACTCCGTTTGCTGCTTTTCCTGCTCACTCACCCCATTGGGACCATATATCCATTGATCTAGCTTTTACAGCCCTCATTCCCCTTATGTCGTCGAGCTTCTCGGTAACTAGCTTATATTACATGGTCCATCATTGCAATCACTCCCCTGGCAAGTCTTCATCCCCTTTGACCCTCTATTTTCCTTAAACTCTCACAGTAAAGTGCCGTCGCTGGTTTGGTTCATCTATCTGTCCACCTTTGAACCTGTGTCACTAACATGGCTGAAGAAAAACACAGCCCGTCCAATCTCACCCATGTTAAATGCGCCCTTAGGGCTGTCAGTAAATCGACTCCATTTTTCCTAGAACGAGGGTTGGCAACTTTTTCAGTAAAAGACCACATGGTGAATATTTTAGGTTTTATGGACCATTCGGTCTTTGTTTTGTTGCAGCTTCTTATCTCCGACATTGTAGTGCAAGGACAGCAATTGGAATATGTAAATAAATGGTCATAGCTGTGCTCCAATAAAGCTCTGTTTACAAAAACAAATGGTTGCTCACAGTTAGCCTGAGGGCCATAGTTCGCTGATCCTGCTGTAAGCATTCTGTATTCTCTAAATGGTTACTATAACATAGCTTTCTCTTATCAAAATTCTTTATCAAACACTTTCTTTCCATTCAGAGTTAGAAATTGCTTCCTATTTCAGAGGGAGAAGTGAGAAATATCCAGAAGAAGATATCTATAATTTCCCATCACTAGTAATCTGTCTGTATTAATATGTACAATCTCTGCTTTTTCTCTTCTTAATGTGGATGAATTATTCGTTGCTCAGACCAAGCACACTTGATATATTCAAGATCCCATCTAATCTACCTACTTCAGCGGAGGCAACACTCCCGCAAATTTTCCCTCTCTTCAACCTCTCCTGAATCACCCATTTTTCACTCTCTAATGGCTCACTCCAATCATGAGGTAAGCAAACAACAGTAACAACAAAAAACCAAATACCCTCTCTTGATTCCTCTTCTATCTATATCCAGCCTATTTCTCTGTTCTCCTTTATGGCTTATCTCTTTAAAAGAGATGTACAATCACCTCCAATTACTCCCCTATCCTTTTTTCTTAACTCCCTTACAATGTGTCCCTTGAACTCAACACCATGGAAATTAGTCTTGTCAGAGTAACACATGTCATCCAGATTGTGAAATCAAATCCACTGCTCTCTTCTCAAGTGTCCATTCCCTTTCCATTGAATATTTAGTGAGAACATAGTACAGCCAGTTACCCTTCTAGTCACTGGGATGTAGCAGTGGATTAAATGTAAAAAATCTTTGTCCATTTGTGACTTATCCTCTGATGCAGGGAAACAGACACTACTAAAAGTAAATCATTCAGATGTAAGGTGTTCTTGAGATGAGAGATGCTATGGAGAATAATAAATCACATAACGTACTCCGGGGATGTTGCAGGGTTGGGCTGGGGTGGATAGTCTTCAGCAGTCTTATTAAAATGATAGCATTTGAGTTAAGACATGAAAGAGTTGAGAGTAAGTTGTGTAGCTGTCTGGGAAGGAACATTCTGGGCAAATGGAATAGTAGGGAAAAGATTGTTACTGGAGATAGCAATGAAACCAGTGAGGATGAACAAAGGGAAAATAATTAAGTGAGGGGATGAGGGAACAAATTGCTTAGGGCCTTGCAAGCCCCTGGCCTCTTCCTACTGACCTTGGAAGCAGCATTTGACACAGATGATCATTCCCTCCAACTTGATGTGCATTCTTCAGGTGGATTTCAGGAGGCTCATGCTCATGGTTTTCTGACCAGCTCCCTGGCTGTGCCTTTCTTAATGTCCTTTGTCATTCTTTCTCAGCTACATAATCTTCTAACATCGTGATTCCTGTCCCCACGTCTCAGTAAACACCCTCGAATCTCATGATTGAAAATACCTTCTATAAACTGATGGCTTAAAATTTATCTTCTCAGTCCAAAATCTTCCTCTGAAATCTAGACTCATTCATCCCTGGGCTATCGACAAGTTCCCTAGGCTATCGAACAGGCCCGTCAGATTGAACAGGTGTCCAATGGCAGAGCTGATCTGGTCCCAAGAAGCCGTACCTTCTCTGCTTCAGGAAGAAAGGCCATACTTCGTCCTCCTTAGACCCAAATACTAGACTCCATTCTTGATTTGCTCTCTCTCATGCTCCCTATTACTTATACCTTCCCAGTGTGTCCAGGAGACCTTCCTGACTTCCACTAATCAAGAGACCGTTGTTTTTCGCCCTGATTATTGAAAGACCTTACTGACTGGAACTCTTGCTTCCATCCTGTGCCTTCCCTTTCCAACCATCTCTGCTCTACCCAGCAGTCCAGATAATCCCCTTAAAAATTAAGGCAAGTCAGGTCACGACCTTGCATCCATCCCTTGAAAGCTCTGGGTACCTTAGGAGACTGCCATCGATTCAGGGCTTTCCTGGGAGGGGTCCCCTTCCTGCTTCCTCCCTCTAGCTGTTCTTGGTGGGATTCGGTTCTCAGTGGGCTGTGCTCTGACACCTCGCTTCCTCACAGGAGGCTGAGGGAACTTCCACGGTGTTGGAAGCGCCCGGGGTCTTTGTTATAGGACACACGTGTTTGTCAAAAAGAACAAAGCTGTACACTTAAATCCATGAGCTTCATTTGATGTACATTGTGGATCATGATGATGCCTCAATTAACAATCAGATTAAATAAAATTAAAATCAGAAGAAGAAACATAGAGAAACTTGAGAGCAGCTTTCTGCGTTCAGATCTTCTTTCTGTCATTGTGATCTTGGCGAAGGTAGCAGTCTCTTTTTGTTTGTTTCCACATCTGTAAAACTGAAATTAGGATAAAAAGGGTACCCACTTCATCAAGTTTTGCAAGATAATCCGTGTGAGGTCACTGACAGATCGTGAGGTCATTACGTTATTGTGTGTCTTCGGTAGCAAATTACGTCACCATGATCATTGGATTTGGGGGCTGAGAAGGACCGTATAGGTCATTTGTTAATTTCTTATTTATAAATAAATAGGCTTAGAGACATCGGGTGAATTGCCCAAGAACATACAATAATTTATCTAACCACCTCATACTGTATCTCAGGCTTTCTGTCATGATTCAACTGAGTGAGGCATAGCTGAAGTGGGACGCATCATACTTTGTGTCTGGGATTTCTGCAGGACTTTGGGCTGAGAGCGTCGCAGTGCACATGAAGCCCCCAGTAAAAAAATTAAAGGCACAATATAACTAAGTATATTAAACTGATAACAGCTTGTTTCATATTATAACTATTTTCATCGACATCTGCCCAAATGACAATTCTAGCAATTTATCATTTTCCCATTTGTTCACGAAAAAAGGGGAATCTATGTTATAATCTTATGCTAAAAAGCAAAACAATTGGCCTTCTATCGCAGGCTTTTTTTGTAAAACCAGTGTTTTAAAACTAGTCATATTTAAAATGGCAAAATTTTTACAAAAAATAGAATATCAGTATTTGAAGGAAAGATTTCCTTCATTATGTGGTACTTTCAAGAATAATATTCTGTGAAGGAGTTTGCAAATGATTATACCCAGTTGTGGCTGATTAATCTACAAGTGATTATATACCAGAGGGTATATCTTTTTAACTTTATAAATAGTATTTTGTATTTCAGCCCTTAGATTAAAAAATATCACAAAGGCATAGGAAGAGTCTTGTGTCTTGGATCAAAACCCTTGTGTACTTAGGGGTCTCATAATTTCAGATTTTTCTTAATAGAGAAATAGCTTAAACCTCAAACATTTCCAGCGATGAGCAAATTCGGATAGAAACATGAGTTAGCATGTAATCTGATGTGAATGTAACATAATTTTAAATGGGAGCTTATTTATTTAACCTTTTTTTATTCTTCATATTTCAAGATGCCACTAAAGAACCACTGTCAGAACTTGAAGGTGCCGTGGGTGTGTGACCACCCTGTACATTGAGACAAGCTCATGCTCTCTCCTGGTCATTTTATTACAATAGCTCAACCTCCATGATCAATTATATATAGGTATATATATTTCCGTATTGTCATCATAGCTAAAACTTTAATAACCCTTTCAAAGGTCCTGAGACATTTTTGTCACTTTTTGGTAATTATCTTCTAGAATTTGTATCCTGGGAAACTGACGCTAGTGTCTTTCAATGACCTGCCTTAGGGTAACTTTGTAACTGATTTGAGAATACAAACCTTAGGCAGCAAGCTAATATACTATTTTATTGTATTTCTATGTGTGTCTCATTATTTTCAATTCAAATCGTGCTTGAAAGAATGTTTACTGTGGCTGGTGAAATTTCTTTAGTGTACTTTATAGCAGCTACTTGAAAAATGAAAACCAACCCAAATGGTGTGCTTTTGGGGCAAGCTCACCATTTGACATAAAATATTTTTCCTGAGAAACAGTAAATAAATTACCTAGGGAAGGGATTAGGTCAATGGTTCATAACAACAGAGCTATTTGGATGTATGTCTTGTTTGGTAGAATTTTGCCTTGGCCAAGGACAATATGTCATGATGGAATATTTGTCTACTAGCTTTTTGAAAGTATGTTGGCTTACCTATTTTGCTTTTAAATATGTTTAGTTGTTTACTTATTTAATGAGAAATGTGGCTCGTGAAAGCTGTTCGGTTTGTGTATATCTTGATTTTTGTTTTATAACTTTAGAGAAACCTCTATTTGAAGAACTCAATGACAAATTTCAGCTTCGATTATATTAAAGAAAATCTCTGTGAAGAGGAGAGGGTCCCCAGATATCAGAAAATATATATATATGTATTTACTTATATTTTTTATTTATTTTATATATATATATATATATATATATATATATATATATATATATATATATATATATATCTTTACATTGCCTATCTGGCTTTGTAAAACGATACTATAAAAATTCTTTCAATTTCTTCCAAACAGTTGAGTTTGTTCTCAGTTGTGATGAGGAGAACGGACGCAGCTGTCCTTGGATGCAGTTAATCTAACCTCTTAAGTTGTGAGAGTCTCTGAGAGATTCAGGATAGGCCATCGGTCATGTTAGATTTTGTACTGAATAGGTAAGAGATGACTGAATGTCAAAGGTCAGCTCACCAATCTTGTTTGAGCATATGAGCAATATGAGTTGGGGTAAACAAGGGAAAAGAAACTCAAATCACTGTCCATGTTGCTTTATCTATAAGACAGGAGAGATAACAGTACCAACCTCATAAAGTTTTAGTGAGTAACAAATTGTGCATGTACGTATACACATACAAACACACGCACACGCATCTATCAATCCATCAATCCATTGATCCATCTATTGATCCATTCATCTATTAGAACTTAGCTTAATGTAGGCAGACGTATTTTAGCTGTGAAATTATGTATTAGGTATCATTCATCATTCACAAAATATTTATTGACCACTTTCTATGTCCCAAGCACTGTTTTCAGGCTTGTATATACCACTGTAGAAAAGACGCTGAGATTCTAGCCTTTTTGTAGATTTTATTCTAGCAGTGGCTACAGATTCTTAGATTAATTTAGGCAAGGAATGATGATACTTCCGACCATTGCGATAGCAACAGAAGTAATGTGAAGTGGCCAGATTTGGGAAATATTGCCAAGGTAGAGCCAGAAAGATTTCTTAAAAAATTGAGAAGGGTCTGAAAGACAAAAAGACAAAGTTGACCTTATATTTAAGTTTTACTCATAATTGCCAAAACTTGGAAGCAACCAAGATAAATGAAGGATTGAGACGTCTCTCAGTAGGTGAATGAATGAACACACTGTGGCCCATCCAGACAAGGGAATATTATCCCACACTAAGATGAGATGCGCTGCGAAGCTCAGTGCTCGCCAAGGCCAGAGATGGGAGTATTAACTACAAAGAGTACCTGGAACTCTTCTGCCTTCCTTCATTCCTGTGGTCACTGTTCACAAATTTTCATGAGGGAACATGTGTAGTGGCGCCTGGTTGATGGGTTGATTGAAGAACGAGCACCTGAATTTGTTTCTTAAAGCTGTTGTAACACATCGTGACAACTTCGGTGCCTTAAAACAATAGACATTTATTTTCTCGTACTTCTGGAAGCCTTAAGTCTGAAGACAAGGTATCAGCAGTGTTTGTTCCTTCTAGAGACTGAGGAAGAAGCCATTGCATGTCCTCTCCTGGCTTCCGGTGGCTGCCAGCCGTTCTTGCATTCACGGGCCTGTGGATATGTCACTCGATTCCTGTGTCCCTCTTCACATTGGCTTCTCCTCTGTGTGGCTTCTACCCTTCTTTTCTCTTTTAAAGACACTTATCATTGGATTTAGGGCCCACCCGAATCCAGGGTGACCTCCTTTTGTGACCCTTAACTACATTTGTCAAGGCCCTTTTTCCAAATAAGATCACATTCACAGGGTCTGGGTAGACCTGTTTTGGGGGTTGGATAGTCAGCTCAGGCTGCCATAACCAAATACCGCAGAGCAGGGGGCTTAAACGATGGAAACTGATTCTCTCGCAGTCCCGGAGGCTGGACATCCACGATCAGTATACCAGCAGGGTCAGATTCTGGTGTGGGCTCTTCCTGCAAATGGCCCCCAGATCCTTGTGTCTTCACATGACAGAGAGAATGCTCTGGTGTCTCTTATAAAGATACCAATCCTGTTGGAGCAGAGCTATACCCTTGTGACCTCACTTAGCCTTAATTATTTCCTTAAAGACCTCGTTGCCAATACAGTCATATGGGACAGTAGGGCTAAAATACAAATTTGGGGAGGGATGCAATTTAGTCTATAGTAAGGAGCCACTATTCAGCCTGGCACAGAACTGTTCCTTCATTCTTTCTGTGCTGTCCAAGGCAGCCGGGACAATCCCCTGCAAGTAGGAACAGAGCTTAATCGACAACACGGACCCCCCCTTCCCTGCTATGTGTCATCCCCACAATTTCCTTTAGACGTAACATGCTGATCATTGGGTGCAAATTATGAAGAAGAAATACAGCAGTTTTGGAAACTTTTTTTAGGGGGGTGCTTATTTGCATTACTCTCTGGAAAAGCCCGTCTGTGAAACAACCTTACAGTCATCATCCATTACACGTGGCAGGTTGGTTGGCTTATTCCTTTGAAGCGCCATGCCCTGGTTGTGCGGGGCCCTCCCCGTGCCATCAAACTGGGCATCCGTGAGTTAAACGGGTAGAGGACATGTTTTTACTTTCAGCGGATAAGCGATTGTAAGACCTCACATTTGTACATCTCAAAGCATTTCTTCCTACGATACAGGCTATCAGTTCTTCCTATAAATACCTTTTCTTCCAATTGTCTGAGAGTATTTGAAGCAGAGGTAAAATGAGCAGCACGATGGGCTCTACCATCTTCCAATGGAAGCCGTGCTCAAGATGGGTGGTTACCCTGCTCAGTAACTAACTGGTTAGTTGTCTTCAAATCAATAGCCAGTTATCTTCCCAAATATTTTCTTTTGCTTATTCTTACCAGTCTTTCATCTCTATTTTATTAACTAGTGGACACACACCCCCATCATTACGTTAGCACTAATGAGACCTAGGCAACGTCCTGTCGATATTATGTTCAAAAATATGTACAAATGAAGAATAAAATGCACGCGACGGGAGTCTATTTTAGGCTTTCACGTCTGAGCCCTGGGAGTCTGAATTGTTTTTCTTATGGTGCATGAAGAGTCATTCTCTGATTCGGATGAAAGTTGGTGAGGTAATCAATTCAGCATTCGGTTAAAGAAACTAGACATTTTTCACAAAATCATAAATACGACGTGGAGGCAGATTGAGAGCTAAATGACTGCTGAGTATGTTCTCTGCACAGCTCCTCGGGGCTGTCTGCACGTGGAGATTTTTCTCACTCCATCTGCTCCCTGGCTCGAGGACCGGCTGCTGCCGCCAGCGCTCGGCTCACCAGCAAGGGGGCGAGAACCGTTCCAGGTGCCCATGGACACACCTGATCTCCTTCTGCACCGGCCCTCGATCGGGTTACTAAGCAGCGAATAGACTCAGAGAGGAAATAGCTAACGGTGGGGAGGTTTGAGGTATAGAGGGTTGAAGGAAAAGGGAAGGCAAATCCTACATGCTCCTCTCGGATAAGCTGAAACAAATTCTCTTCCCCCCAAGATTTGGTGCCCAGGAGCCATCCTACAGCGTTACCGTATTAAGAGTGATGCTGAATGTAGACCTACTCCAGAATTCGCTTTTTCTGTCGCACCTGTTGCTTAACAAATTGTTTTCAATCATGATTCTACGGAAGTTACGGGACAGATTACCACCCCTTTGCTAGTGAAGATGTTGTATCATCTCATCCCATTCCAACGCCTGCAGCAAGCCATCTATCTAAAAATTTCAATTACTTTATCTAAAAAAGTCAGCTGGTAAGATCTGATCTCTCTATATGTTAAATGCACTAATGAGAATTTTTTGCAAGAGGAATCAATGTCCTCTGCCTAATTGTGCTGTGTGAGTTTCAAGTATTAATAAATTAAGGAACATTAAGACGTTATAATATGTTGCCATTTAGTTAGATGTTTTGTTCTAAACTCCTTGGAACAGGGACTGTTTTGAATATATCTTTGTACCCCACCCAGCCCCACCCCAGAACTTACCACAGTGCCTCCCAGAGTTCAGCTGAATCGATATGAAAGAATAGATTTAATGATCTCGGTCTGTAGCTACAGTTTCTCAGAGTAAAGGGGGGACCTTGTTTCAAAACTGGGATTGAACCAATGATGTCACCCAGTGGACCGAAGGGAATTCCACCCAAACTGTAAGCACAACTGGAAACCCTCGAGAGTGCCAAAATTCCCCAGTTCCACCTGGGCCCTTCTTTTTCCTAAAACAGACACCTACACATCCATGGATTTTGTATAATACTCCATTGTCCACAGGGCTCTGGAAGGTGTCACTTGAATTGTATCCTTTATATTTGGTATGGAGACAGAAACTCCTTCTCTCCCTGGCTCTCCTCTCTCCAAAGTCAGGTGTGAGGACAAAGTAATATTCTTGGGCAACCGTAATTGCTTAGTTCTTATTTGACGATGTCTAATATTTGGAGTCCAAGGAAATGTAATGACAAGTGTTCTCCAACATGCCTTCTTCAAAGCTTGTGGTCTAGCTTAAGAGACATGATGAGTTGCCTTTAAAATTATTTCCTTGTGATGAATTAATCCGTACACTAATTCATTCATACATATTCGCTGATTTTATCCTGCACATAGGATGGGTAAGAGACTCTCCTAGCCCTCAAACCAATGTAGATCTGCAAAAGTGTCAAGAAAGCCAAACATAGCAACACAAAATACAGAAAGGGCTAAATCTACAATAGAGTAAAAACAGGAAAGAAATGATCAGCTGTCTTTTTTCCCATAACACAGCCCATGCAATACCATTGAAAAGAGAGGGGCATTTGTAGAGAGCTTAAGGAGGTAAGAATATTCTTTAATCAATTTCTTCTGAAATCATGGCAATGTGCCTTATATATCTATATTGATCTGTGTATTTACCCACATATATGTGTATATATACATAAAGATATTTGTATTAATATCTCCGCTTAACAGATCATAAAACCTGTGTTTGGAAAAAATAGTTACATTGAATGAATTGCTGATCTTTTCTCGGATGTGATATGATTGTTTTCAATGGTGTACAGTTGCTCATTCCCTCTTTTCGATGGACGGAGAAAATGGCTGAACAGAAAGTCTGTCGCAGAGAGAAATACCAGGCAGCCTGAGTCTTTCTGGGAGAATTACCAGATGCTGACATCTAGTGGCTCTCAGGACCCATCTCCCTGGAGCACTTTTTTTTTTTAAGATTTTATTTATATATTTGATAGAGATCCCAAGTAGGCAGAGAGGCAGGCAGAGAGAGGGGGAAGCAGGCTCCCCACTGAGCAGAGAGCCCGATGCGGGGCTCGATCCCAGGACTCTGAGATCATGACCTGAGCTGAAGGCAGAAGCTTTAACCCACTGAGCCACCCAGGCGCCCCTCCCTGGAGCACGTTTAACAACACTGCATACCGTGCATGATACCGTGCATGTGCCTGTCCCGTGCCCCCAGGATAAATGCACACCGAGGCCCCAAGGAGATGGTTAGGTCCCCACTGTGGTACTTTCTGTGTTAAGCTGCTGCTGATATCTAGACAGAATGAGGAACTGACGAGAAACGGACATTTTGGGAGCAGTTTTATCCCTCATCCTGCATAAATCAGAATCAGAAGAGAGCCTCCCCCCCCCCCCCGATTTTTCTTGATCATGTCATTTATTGTGTAGGAGGAAGTCTTTATAAATAGCTTTGCCACTTCCTGGGTTGGGCCTTTTGTAATCCGAAATAAGCCTCTTTCGAATGAAATTCTTTTGACATTTTTTAATGCGTCCCTAAATTTCCCATCTCTGCCTTGCTTTACCACAGTAGTTGATGTTACATGTGCAAAAGTCAGGCTCTGTCATAATGGGCATTACCTTTTTGCTTTGTGTACTTGGCATTTTCTATACATTATAGAGTTTGTATTTTTAAGGATATGTGTTAACGTGTGAAGCTATTCTGTCTGCAATTAACTTGATTTTTTTTTTCTTTCCTCCCTCCCTCCCTTCCTTCCTCCCTCCCTTCCCTCCTTCTCTGTACCTTATACTTTTAGTTCAATACTTAATGCTAGTACATTTCACCAAGGCTTATCTAATTTGTTTTCCATTGATCAACATACATAGTAAAAACCTTATTCTAGAAAGCAGATTACATTGAAGGCTTTCTCCCCCCACCCCCCAAATCTTGGCTTCTCTCTTTGATCCCTCTCCAAAAGCCATCAATTTAATGAGTTTGCAAAAAGCTTCCTAAGCATGAACTCCCTCCTTTGTGGAATTATTCATTTTTTTCCAAGAGACTGCACAGACAACAGTTGGATGACAAGAAAAATGCAAGTATTCAGCTTGGTGTTCTTATTCATGAGTTCTGTCAAGTTAAGCTGTCAGAAGCCCAGAGATGGGGAGAGGAGGAGGGAGAAAAAAGGTACCAAGATAGATTGCTGTTCCCGTGGCTAGTGAGGAGCCTGCCTCCTAGCTCAGCCCGTAATGATCGGCAAGGATTGGCTTGGAGGCTCACCTGGCCAGGTGAACTGGCCTCGCAGGTGCAGCAGAGAGCACGTCCGGCAGGAGAAGCCTAGAACCACTGCACGTCACTCCTCCGCTGCCGCTACCCTTACCAGGCCTCGCTCCCTCCTCCGACCTGCTCTGCCCCTCCCCCCACCGCCCACCGCACCCAGGCACACCCTCAAAGCCCACCCGGGGATGGGGCCCAAAGAGAAGTTCGTTCGGATGCCTGAACTGATGCTCAGAGGTGAGACAACTCGGTAGCTCGAGTGAACTAGGATTCTATTTGCTAGAATACTCTCAAGACAAAATTTTCCTGAAATGTATCAAAGCCTTTTAGGAGACTGTTTCAACTCCATTGTACCTAGAGCTTCCACAGGCGGGAGTGCCTTTGTATCTTTTCCCAAATACCTTTACTATATTTAAACTATTTTCAAAGAAAATTGCTTCTTTTATGTTTCTTTGTTGTCAGTAAAATTCTTTTTGCTTTTATAGAATGTAGAATCCAGTAGAAATCAAGAGAACATTTTCCCTGAATGTTCGTTAGGCAGCGTTCTACCCCAAAGCTGGGCACCTAGTTCTGCTGGGGACAAGGCCGTTGTCCCCTCTCCACAACTAATACCGGTACTTCCTGGAAACCAGAAGGTCAGGTACCATCCCAGTCAGCCATGTTTCTCTCTCTTCCTCAGTAGAGGACTTCGCTTTGGGGTGTCTCGCACGCTGTGGCTTCTCCAGGGCCACTCACGGCAAATCATAATGTATGGGACAGGTGTGTCGTGTCAGTCCTCATGGCGGCCTGGGCCGTTTCCCTCTTGCCTTGTTCTCCTCTACCAGTCCCTCTCCTCTTAGAGTCCGGGGATCTGGTCCACCGGACCCCAAGCCCTGGATGGTCACCTCTCCTGGGGCCACAAGGGCGCCCGTGAGTGCTCTTCCAACCCTTCCAGGAGAGTGCCCCGGAAAACGATGTGCTGCCATCATTCCCACACACTCCCCGACTGAATTTGGATGACAACTCAAATTTGGTCTTCCCTGAGAGTGATATTACTTCCATTTTTAGAGTTATTATTTTGAACCTGTATATTATGTTTATTTTTACGTACATTAATATATATAGAGAAAGATAGTAATGAACTATATGAAACACACATGCCCTCAGGGGCACCTGGCTGGCTCGGCCCATATAGCGTGCGACTCTCGATCTCGGGATCATGAGTTCAAGCTGCACGTTGGGCCTAGAGCTTACTTTATTTTTTTTTTAAAGATTTTATTTATTTTAGAAAGAGAGAGAGTGGGAATGAGCAGGGAGAGTGGCAGAAGGGGAAGGAGAAGCAGAGTCCCCACTGAGCAGGTAGCCCAAGGCAGACCTTGATCCCAGGACACTGGGATCATGACTCGGGCCCAAGACAGATGAAGACCAGGTGCTCCCTAGAGCTTACTTTAGACACACACACACAAACACAAACACACACACACACACACACACACACACACACACACACTCCCTCATTATCTAGATATGGCAAAGCATAGTATGTCATATTTATCATTTAAAAAATAAATAACACACCAATGGAAATGATCTCTTTGTTTTATCTTAATCAGAATGAACCCCTTTCCCCTCTTTCTCTCCTCAGAATTAACTGCTACCATAAATAGAACTGCATCGTGCCTATATATATTAATCTTCTAATAGATATTTAATACAATACAATTTTATTGATTATTATTATTAATTATTATTTATTATTATTATTAATTAAATATCTAATAGCTATTTAATATAATATGTGTCTTTTTAACACAGAACATAAGTTTGTATAGATTGTTTTTTTCTTTCACCATTGTTTTACAATTATAGCCATGTTAACACCTAGCTTTAAGCAATTTACCATAAATGTTGTTAATCAGGTTGTTGTAGAGCTTTGGTTCATCCTATTAATTGGTACATAGTATACCATGGTTAGAATACTACATATAATATTATTATAGTATTTATAACATATATAAGGATCCATATACATATAATATATAATATTACATTACATATAATATTATTATAGTATTTATAACATATATAAGGATATTGTGATATACGTTTCCATTCTCTTGTTAATAAAGGTTTAGGTTTCCAATTTTTTCTCCTGTGAACAATGTTACAGTGAGCACTATTGTACATCTCTCCTTCTGCAGAGCCACGAGCGAAATCTCCTGTGATTAGGTGGTAAGAATATCCCAATTTACTAGCTATTTTATTTATTAAAAGTCCCAAAAGCAGAAGAGAAGAATGATCCTTTCTCCACATTCTTGGGTTGTCAGAGTTTTTGACTTTTGCCCATCAGACAGAGATAAGATGGTATCCAGTTATGGATTAAGTTGATATTTCTCTGGTAACTCTGGAGATTAGACAGTTTTCATAAGCATATTGGCCCTTTAGGATTGTCCTCCCACGAACTTTCAGAGGTAACACCACACAGAAGTTCACCAGAGACCTGAATGGAGAAGCAGATCTGAGAAACCCCACTCTCTTCTATTAAGCCAGACATGGAAGAGATTTGCTCAAATATACGACAAGCTCAGCAAGTTTGAAGAGCGCGGTGAGGTGGTGAGACCACACGCTTGAGCATGCCGATGTCTGCTGTGGCGGGAAGAGCCTCTCACTTCCCTGAAGGTGAGGAAAGCAGGCATGAGACCAGAGCGCTGGTCACTGACGGAACAGGCCTGCGAAGGCAGGGCTTACACGGAGGAACCTTCTGGAGCAGCAGGTCATGATTTCTCTCTAGAGCTGCAAAAGCGCTGGCCTCATTTCATGAGTTCAAAACAAGACGCTAAAATTGTTGTTGCTCGTATGAAGTCGGGCTTGTGAGACCAAGGGGAAAACATACCAGAAAACCAGTGATTTCTGTTCTAGTTAGCTGCTATGTACACAACTATGGCCTGCGGGTCCACTCACGGCGTATTATATTAGGTATGACAAAACTAGACAACGAAAATTTCAATTTTACATCTGCCTCTGAAGGAATCGTACAGCAAGTCTGTATTTCTAAATGCATTACTTTGCCACTCTCTTCTTACCAATGTCCTTAAGAAGTGTCGGACTGGAGTTTTGGAAACGGGTTGTTGTGTGCACTTTTAAATGATGTTTATTCACTCATAGGCATGTCTTCTAATCTATCCTATGTTGTAAGATACTACACTGAAAGAGGGATCGCTTATTTTAGATAAATCAAGACTGGTGGTGGTGATTTGTTTTCTTCTCAAGTATCACAGACTGAAGAAGACATACAGCACCGTCACCCCACGTAATTGTAATCCGAGTGGCAACGGGAGAGACGGAGAAGATGGGACAGAAAGAATACTGGAAAGAAGTTGGCATGAATTTTCACAAAATTATCCCCCCAGTTATGAGAGTTTCCCAAGATTTTCCCCAAATTCCCAAAGAACCCAGGTTGAAGGACTTTGGCACACTCTTTGTAGGATAAAAACGAAGAAAAGATATCCACACATCACAGTCAAATTGCAGAAAACCGAAGAGGACAAAACTTTAAAACCAAGCGGGGTTGGGGTGCGGGGACATAGTAAAGTCAGGGGAGTAGCACAGAGCCCCTCAGCTGCCTTTGCACAAAGCCGTGAAAACTGGGAAACGATAGTTTACTCGTCTTGGACAATTGCTCAACCTAGAATTCTTTACTCATCAGGGTATCTTTCAAAAATGAGGGTGAAATGAAGAATATCTCTCCAGTAGAACAGAAGCAAGACTTTGTTTCTATTAGGACTGCAGTGTATGAAATACTAACATAAATTATTTAGGTAGAAGTGAAGGGATTCTAAATAGACAAAGTACAAACTGCAGACATGGACGAGGAACGCTGGGAAGGGAAAATATGAAAAAACAGTGACTACTTCAAAAAACAGTCTTTACTGTGCTTAAAAACTCTGCTTCTGGTTTCGCAAGATGTAGAGTTAAATATTCAACAATATCAAAGGAAAAGGCAGGAGAATAAACAAAGCTAAATGTGGCAAGATGTTATGTTTTATGGAAGGCGATAAAATTCTCACTTCGGGTAGACTCGAATAAGTCGTGGATGCATAATTACTAAAGTAATAACATATATGTTATAATAGAAGATAATAGAGCATATTAAATGGAACAATGAAGAAAATCCTTGAGTAATGCAAAAGAAGGCAAGAAAGAAGAATAAAAGCACAAAATGAGACCAAGAGAACAAAGAAGAAGATGGCAGAGTTAAATCCGATTATATCAGGAATTAAATTGAACACACACAGAGTATACTAAGTAAAAGGATAGGTTTTCAGCGGGATTAAAAAAAACCAGAGTAGCAAGAGCCAATTATATACCTTTTTTAAAGACACACTTAAAATATAAGGACACAGATAAACTGAAAGTAAAATGATCACGCATGATATAGCATAGAAACCTAAACAGAAGAAAGCTGGTGTGACCATTTAAACACCAGAGTCAATTTTAAGCAAATAGTTTTACTACGGAGAAGCAAGGACATTTTATAATCGTAAAAAGATGGATTCAACAGGAAGACCTATCAATCTTCTACGTACCTAATAACATAGCCTCGGTTCTCAGATTTAAAACTTTCACTTCTGACACTCAGAAAATTCCCTTTTCTTTTAATTAGAACACATATTAAGCTTTAAGTGTTATTTTTTCCCATTATTTCTACATGCGCATTTGGAGGGCAGGGACGTTCGCTCAATCAGCTATGATTTTATAGTTTTACACACAGCTAGTGTTTCAAACAGTGTTACGGGATGCTTTGTAAGTGCACGGATTCTAGGAG
>CM052899.1:4955483-5017308 GCA_028534135.1 Potos flavus | reverse complement strand
GGATTCCAGGGGTCCCCAGGACTGCCCAGGACCCCGCCTCGGGCCTCAGCGGGGCTTCTCTCCGTCCGGGAGCCCGCCCCAGCGGCTGGGGCCGTTCGAGGGGCAGAGCGGTGGCCACGGCCGGGGCACGGGTGCAGCCCGCGCGCTCTCCCGGCCCGAGGTCGGCCCGAGGTCGGCCCGAGGTCGGCCCGAGGTCAGCCCGAGGTCAGCGCCCAGCTCCTTCCCGCGCTGCCGAGGCCCCCGCCGCCCCGGAGGCCCCCGCCGCCCCGGAGGCCCGAGGACGCCCCGCGGGGACGTGGCGTGGAGCCGCCTGCCCCGCGGGTAGGCCCTCGCCGCCCGTGCCCCCGGGCCACAGCTCCAGCCCTGCGACCTGCCCGCGCCCGTCGGCCCTGCGGCTCTCGAGGACCTGGCGCCCTCTCTGCAGCCGAGACCCCCCGCGGGGACCCCGGGTAGGTGGTGTCGGGGCTGTGGGTGCCGCGGGGGCGGAGGGCAGGGCGTCGCGTCGGGTAGATGTGGCCGCGGCGGTCAGCGTCCCCTGCCCTGTGAGTCCCGGGGTGCAGGCGCGCAGGTGGGCCCTGCGCGTGCAGGGGGGCGGGGGGCTCCCGGGCCTGGCGGGGTGCAGCTCTCGGGGAAGGCCCATCCTCGGGGACCCTCTGTAGCTGCCAGGACGCCAGGTGGCGCCTCCTTGGACTCCCCGCCAAGGTTAGGTATCACCGTGAGGCGCGTGCCGTACATATAGGTATGCACTATTTCTGGTGTCCAATATATTCGGGCACAATATATGGAATGATATATACACACACACACACACTTATATACACACCTCATATAAACATTGTGTATATTAATACATAAATATCCAAAAGAGAGTGATATATAACCATGTAACTAGGTAATGTACACCCATATAAAATTATATAATGTATAATTGTGTATATACCTAATACAGAATTATCATTAAATCATATATAAATTATAATTTATAAAAGTAATATACAATATATACATTACAGTGTATAATGTATATAGCGTATTATATATACATTAATATATTTTATATTTAATATCAATCTAATTAACATCCATCACCATACACATAGATATATTTATATATGCTGTCTGTATGTTATCACATACTTATGTACGTGTATACATTGTACATGTAAATTGTATATGTACAACATATATTTATTTTTTATAAAATTTTAATGATTTTATTTGATATATTATTGTATACAAATACATATTAAAGTATATATTTGATATATTTCTACCAAATTCTATTACATAAATTGCGTATAGTTATAAATATTTTATATAATTTATAAATGTTTTATAATTGTACTAACATGTCATTTTATACCTACTATTTATTCATTTGAATATTATGATGTATTATGCACACATGATTAGACATATTCTTCCTGTGTGACTTGTAATTTTACGAAGGCGTTTCAGAGAAGTAACGCCTGAGGTTTAAAGCAGAAAGACGGACCGCCCTTGTCAAGCAGGCCTCTGATTAAGACAGGGAATCTCGTGGGGTTCCTCTGGGTTCACCTCTTCCCCCCGGAAAGCGAGGGGCCCAGTGGGAAGGACCTGGGTCGGCGGCAGCCTGTTCGCACATCCCCGCCACGCCCTGTCGGGGCAGGTCGGCGCAGGCGGCCCAGCAGCTCGGGGCTTCCCTGCTCCCAGCACCCGGGGTCCGTGATTCGGCCCCCGTCTCTTGAAAGCAGTGCCGGCTCCGGAAACTGCAGGATCCTGGGCCCAGAACCAGGGTGAGGACACCCCCAACGTTCTCTCCGTGCACAGACCTTCCTGCGGGCGCACCCCCAGGGGCTTTGTCTGGGGCTCCGTCAGCAAGGGGAGGCCGCCTATAGACTTGTCTCTTAAAACGAGATCTCTTCATCGCTTGTGGCCTTTGACTTGCTCTTAATGGGGTCAGCTCCCGAGCCCCCTAGATGGGTGCTCCCTTCCAGGCACGGGACACTGGGAGAGGAGACCGTCGCTGGGTCTCCTCCTCCACCCTCTGCCTCCATCCAGTTGCTGCTCTGCCGAAGTAAAACATGGTTAACGATATAAACCCAAAGCTACCCAGGCAAGCACAGCACGTTTTTTAGAGGTTTTGGGTTTGTCCTATATTCGAAGGCCAGATCTAAATATTCTGTAAGATTCTGTAAGATTATCCACAGAGCTGGTTCTTCCCACCAGTAAAACAAGCCGAGAGTGGGGTGCACTTTGGCAAAGCCCTCACTCGTGTGGAAGTTGGGCGTTGACACCAGGGGTCGCGGCGTCTACTCCCACGGCTGTCCCAGGGATGGCCGGCTCTTCGCCCAGTCGTACCCACAGCTCCGACAGTGGGGGAGGGACGTGGCCCGAGGGCGTGCATTTAGTGCCCGCGCTGAGACTTGAAGGGTGTTCAGGTCGAGATATCCGGTTTTCCTTTAGCTTCAGCAGGTGCCTCCATGGGCTCTAACTTTGGAGAAAGCTGGAGTTCTCAGAAGGCTGTAGAGAAGGAGCTCCAGGAGAGGCGAGGAGCTTGTCAGGAAGAGAGGGTAATTTTCAGGCACCGAAATTTAATTAAGGACGTGATCAACGCCCTGTGCTTCCTGAAGCTTCTCTGATGTTTGACACACTCTCTTCCTTCCTCTCTGCTTCCCTCTGTCCCTCCCAGCTGAGCTTGTGAGGATGGTGTAGGCATGCCGTCAGGCGGTTAGTCCTTTGGAAGGGGCCCCAAGAGACTGTGCCTTCAGACTCCCTTTAGGGTGGTGTGGAAAGGCCTACCAGGAAAACCGCATTGGCCTGAGCCCACAGCCTGGGTGCTCACGTGACCCACCATATGGAGAGGGCTTGGGAACTGGCTCATCCTGTCTGCTGTCCCTGGAATTTTCCCTCCATACTTGTGTGGTCTTTGGCCAATTTACTTCCTCATGGTCAACCATAATGTGTCAGTGTCAACCCATGATGAGAGAGGATAGTGCCCTCTGATGGGTCTCAGGCAGGGGGTTCCACGCTGCCCACACTGGGGAGCACTGGTGGGGCCCCCCAGTCTCCCAGAAGAAACTACAGCACAGTGTGCAGATTGCGTGTGAGGATGGCCCCAGCAGGGGGCAGGCAGGCACGGTGCTTGAACTGGTGACCCAGGAATGGGGCTGGTGAGCCCCGCTCCAGCTCTGGCTCCCCGGGGGGACCCCTTGTTACCATAGCCTCTGTCTGGGTGATGGCCGCCCGGTCTGAGAGGGCTGGTGGAAGGAAGGGAGGGAGGGAAAAAAGGAAAAGGAAAAAAAGGGAATCTTTTCCCTGAACATAAGTTTGCTCCGATAATTTACTTCCAAGCCTTAACCAGCCCTCTAGTCAGATGTAGCCTGATTTAGTGAAACGCTTTCTCAGTGCCGTTGGGTTTTTTATGCTCTCTCTCAAATCTTCGCATTATACCAAACAATTGGCATATGTCTTTGTGCGTGTGCCTTTATGTCTATTTTTATCTTTTCCTTGGAATAATAGCTTTATTATGAATTTCAAAACCTCTTCTAGTGTACTGCCTAGGTGAAATTCAGAAAAGCATTTAACTACCTTAAGACGCAGTTTCCTCCTTTCTCAAGAGAGTTATGTGTCATTCATAGGGTTGTTTCAAGGGTTAAACGAGACAGTGTAATAGGAGGAGGTAAATTGTAGCTCTAAGTATTAGAGTATGTGTCATGTAAATCATGAGTGTTCTTTTGGCAAAATGGAAGCAATTTATACTTCTAGCAGTGGTGTATGAGGAGGGTGTCAACATTTTGATGTTTCCATTGGAAGGGACCTAATCAGAGTGCTTCTCGTGCAGATGAGGTCCAGGTTCTGGAATCTCTGTGGGGGGGGCCATATGATTACCTGAGGAAGGGGCCGCGGCAGTGGTTGAATCTATAAGTAGGGAGGGCTGTCTTGTAGCTGTTTTCAGGGTCCAGAAGAGAAAGAAAATAAGGTCGTGCCAGCAGAAGTAGTAAGTAAAGAATCCCGAGAGGATACAACGCCTTCCCGATAAGCTGTGTGAGGGGAGGGACGCGGGTGTCGTGATGTAGACTTAGGGCTCCTTGGCACCTGACGTTGTGTCCAAAGGAGGATCATCTGCTTCCAGACCAGACCGCGGGTCACCCAGTACCTGAGACTGGGCGGAGAAGGGGGACGGCTGTATTCAGTATGTGACTGTCCCCAGGAGCCCACAGCTCAGGGGCACATCTGGGTTTCTGAGGGAGACCTTCAGTAGGCACTGGGGACAAAAAGTAGGTGAGAGCACCCAAGTGCACGTTTAGTAAAGCGTTGCCTGGGAAGGAGTGAATATGATGATATAAACTGTGGTAATATAGATAAAATGGAGAGCTTTTTTGAAGAAGAAGTCTGGACATTTTTAGAGATTTGATACATTAAATCAGTTAAAAATTGTGTATCCATCTCAAAATGTTCGTAGTTCTACCTTTCTATAAAACGTAAGGTTTTACTTTTTTTCCTCATTCTGTTTTCCTACACAGAGCTCGTCATGGTCTTTGAGCAAAGAGTGTCCTATTTCTCCTGCTTCTCTGCGGCTACTTTCTTTCACTCAAGGTTTCATTTATTTTAACTAAATAATATCATACTTTGGGGCCTTCTTGTTGTTTCCGGAACATGCCAGCCTTATCCTGTCTTAGAGATTTCAAACCCACCTCTGATTTAGACACTCGTCCTCTGGATATTTGCGTGGTTAATTCTCTTCTCGCCTTTACATCCTTGCTCAGCGGACGCCTTCCCAATCAGGCCCTCTCCTGATTACCTTTTAAAACTGCAACCCTCGTGTGCCTGGGTGGCTCAGTGGGTTAAGTGTCCACCTCTTGATGTCGGCTCAGGTCGTGATCTCAGGGTTGTGAGATCGAGCCCCGCCTCGGGCTTATCGCTCAGTGTGGAGTCTGCTTGAGATTTTCTCTCTCCCTCTCCCTCCATCCCTCTTCTCTTTCTCTTAAAATAAAGAAATAAAACCTTAAAAAAAAAAAAAAAAACCTGCAACCCTGCCCATGATTTCCAAATAACTTTTTACCCAACTGTGGTATTTTCTTTTTCCCAAAAACACTCATCACCTTATATCACATGGGCACGTTTACTTCCATTATTCTTATTATTTCCAATCTCATCCTCCTACAATATGAGCTCCAAGGAGGTGGGGAGTTTGTCTATTTTATTAACTGATGTATCCCAAGGACCCTCCACCTTCTCTGACATATATTGGACACTCAGTAAATAATTACCATGAATGAATTAATAAAACATGACCCGACGTGCAGCATATCACCTGGAACCAAAGTGGCTTATGGGAAACTTTTGTCGAAAGCCCCAGTACCAAGCACTGTAGAAATCATTTATGAGACCATGGGGTGGAAGGCTAGTTGTGGTCTGACAGCGTGCTGGATGGTGTTAAGGAATTACCGTCAAGTGGCTTAATGTGATAATAGAATTGCAGTGGTGTTCCATCAAAGAGTTCTTGGCTTTCAGAAATATATACTGAAATTTTTACCAGTAACGTCATCTCCGAGGTCGGCTTCACAATGATTGCGTTGGGGACAGGTCGTAGGTGGAATCGTAGCGGAGGCCAGCGTGGCCCAGGACCCTGGGATCGTGACCTGAGCCGAAGGCAGATGCTTAACGACTGAGCCACCCAGGTGCCCTGCAGGACACCTTCTGAGCAGCTTTGCGGAAGCCAGAGAAAGCGGCTTCACACACCTTTACATGCTGCTCCCAGCCCAGCCTCACTTTTCCCAAAAACATCATGCTTACTAGAACCCAAGGAGTACGTTTGCCACATTGCAATGGCTTTTCATAGGTTTCTATGCACAAAATTGAGGCTGGCATGCCAACACAGATCTTTCTGTCTCTACTAAAGCTAGGGCGGTATTCTTTGATTCATTCATCGAAAACAATTAACCTCTAATTATATTGTATACTTGGAACTCATCCCCCCCCCCCCCGAAGCTTTCTGTCTACATGAATATTTAAATATTTAATGTTAATATTTCCCAAAAGCATTACATAGTTCCTTTCAGTGGGTCCTTACATTACATTAAATATTCAAATATTTTTAGAAAACAGATAATAAAGTTACTTGAGTTATAATCACAGGGACTCAGCCTTCCTGTCCCTTCCATGGAAGGGTGGAAGAAAACGAAGGTGTCATAGGGAGTTTATAGTCTCCTCGTGGGGGAAAGAATGGGAACCCAGAGTCTCTACACAGGAAGGTAGAAAGTCAGTAGATCTGGGTGTTGGATCAGGTTCTTATCTGGAGTTTGTAAGATGTTTTTGCTCTGTGTTAGGTGGTATTCTCTTTATGAAGAACGCAGGCAGGAATTGACGACTTATCGGTAATATTATCTTCGTGCTATCACAGTTCATACCCCTATTTCTCCTCCACCTTTTAGGATTCTGCTCCTGCTGTGCAATCTGCACTGTTTCTAGTTCTATTTTGTATTTCATCATCTGCCTTAGTCCTTAGGCAAGATCTTTATCTTCTTAGGGTCTTGGTTTCTTTACCTATAAAATAACATTGAGAAGCATCCATGTCTTTAGGAGGTTTATTTTTTACTATAATATCTGAACTGCCACCATTCACCACTTGCTCGAAAGGAAAAGATAGTAAGGATCCTAATTATACTGCGTAATGGTACTTTTTACGTGGGCGATATAGTGAAACATTATACTTGTGTTGAATGGAAATTCTGTCCAGATTTGTATGCTTTCCCAGATCTCTACAAAGGCAACAAAACTGGTTATCACTCAGGACTTCACTGAACAGAAATGGGCATTATTCATGACTGGGAACATGAATTTTTTAAAAATAGTTTCATTACAAATGACAAGGCTACCTGAAGAATCTATATTAAAAATCTTTTATCATTAAAAAGATACAGTTCTTGGAATGAACCCCAAGTACATTAATGGGAGGCTAGAACTTTCACATAAATTTACAATTATTATCTAGAATTGACATCCTACCTTCCTCACTTTACCCTGCTGAATGAGGAACAAATTATTCCAACCCATAGGGACGATACTAGGAGAATAGAAGCTTACTCACTTGTAGTAGGTGGGCGTGCTCCACAAGATCCTTTCTGACTTACAGAGACAGAGGCTCTATTCTTGCCCATTCGCTGGCGAGGCAAGAACCCATGGAAAGGAACCATGTAATTCTTTTGGAAAAGATTAAACTACTAAATGTCCATTTATGCTTGAGTCCTGATTTCCATGAATGTGAGCTAACAGCCAACTGATTTGTTCACATTTAATGGCATAACTACACAATCCGCTGGACATCTGCCATGGAAATGAGGTTATTTAAAACAAACAGAGGGAATACACGTATGCCCAGGGTCGGAGCCTGAAGATCGCTCCCTAAGGAGTGCTTGGAGAGTCACCATGACATTTTGGCAGAGGAGAAATGACAATTGGGTGAAATCCAAGGAGGAAGCTCCAGATGATTGGAGGACGGTCACATTTAGCAAAAAGGCCCTGACCTTTATTTGCAATTCATGACATTACTACCATGTCTAGAGACGGACACCAGGCAACCCTATTATCGTAGAGAAAGATGGGCAGTGCATGACAAGTCAGACCCCAAACCTAGGGGGAGAATGCTTCAGAAGTGGGTTTCAGCATGGTTGGCAGGGAGCCATTCTCTTGAGCAGAAGTATTTCCTGGAATATCCCCGGATGTGGATTAGAAATAGGTTGCCAGATTTAGCAAATAAAAAGGACACTCAGTTAAATTTGAATTTCAGATATGATGAATAATTTTTCATATACGCATGTGCCAAATATTGCACATTCTTTTTTTTTAAAAGATTTTATTTGACAGAGAGAGAGAGAGATCATAGGCAGGGGGAGGGGCAGAGGGAGAAGAAGAAGCAGGCTCCCCGCTGAGCAGGGAGCCTGATGCGGGGCTCGATCTCAGGACCCTGAGATCATGACCTGAGCCGAAGGCAGATGCTTAACCGACTGACGCACCCGGGCGCCCCAATATTGCACATTCTTTTACTAAAACATGTTCATCGTGTATCTGAAATTTATATTTAACTGGACATCCCATATTTTATCTGCTAACCCTAATCAGAAATGAATATTCACTGAAGGGCTTGGACAAACTGGATTGGGTCTCCCCATCTCTAGGCTTCACCTCGGCATGTCGGAGCTTCTCAGTTAATATTTGTGTTGGTTTTCTATTGTTCCCATAACGGATTGCCACAAATGTAGTGGCTTACAGCAACATGAATTTATTATCTAAGAGTTCTGCACATTAGAAGTCCAACATGAGTTCTGCTGGCTCCAACCAAGGCATCAACCGGGCGGCATTTCCTCAGGAGGCTCTGGGGAAGATCCATTTCCTCACCTTTCCCACTTTCTCGAGGTCACCCGTGGTCCTTGGCTCACGGCTCCCTTTCTCTGTCTTCTAAGCTGATGATGCCAGGTCAGGTCCTCCCACTGGATCATTCTGACCTCCCAGAGTCACATTGCCCTTGACTCCCTTCTTCTGCCTCCTGCTCCCGCTTAAATGGACTATTGTCATTACATTGGGCCCACTTGGATAATCCAAGATGCCCTCTTTATTTTCAGGTCATCTGATTTAGCAACCTTAATCCTACCTGCAACTTTCATTCCCTTGCTCCTGTAACCTAACATATCTGCAGGTTCTGGGGATGAGAGCATGGACATCTCTGGGGGGAGGGCATTGTTCTGCCTACCACAATATTTAGAACATGTTTGTCTTGAATTAGGCAATAATCGTCAAGCTGCTTTATCCCAAGTGAGTCTTTTAATTAGCTAGTCTCATTTTCTAATAGGGGGCAAAGAAAGCAGATCGTACGGGGCGCCTGGGTGGCTCAGTGGGTTCAAGCCTCTGCCTTCGGCTCAGGTCATGATCTCAGGGTCCTGGGATCGAGCCCCGCATCGGGCTCTCTGCTCGGTGGGGAGCCTGCTTCCCCCTCTCTCTCTGCCTGCCTTTCCGCCTACTTGTGATATCTCTCTCTCTCTGTCAAATAAATAAATAAAGTAAATAAATCTTTAAAAAAAAAAGAAAGCATCGGTTTGATACCGATGTATCAAACATTCCACGTGAGTGTGTTCAGAACAGGGCAGTCAGAACGTCCGTGGGCTAAAGCTCCAGCAGACCCACACCAAGCAACTTCCTTCATTCTCTTAACATCATTTTTTAAAACCCTGAACTATGAAATCCTTGCACTGCATAAATTTGTGAGGACTAGTATAATATAAGCAACAGTTCACCGAACATGAACCTTCAAGAAGAAAAAGCTAAAGCAAAGTAACAGTGGGGACAAAATTCTCATTTTCTATTGATTTATTACTTATTACTACACAATTTTTTTTATAAGAGAACAAATCTGCACCTTTATTTATTTCCTTTGCAATCAGTTTAAGTCTTTGAGGGGTACAGCAGCGCACGGACCCCGTGGCCAGTGGCTTTAGCGGAAGGTGGCTTCAGAATGCTGCGGGAACCACGCCACTCTTTCCGTGAGCACAAGCCCCCCCCCCCCCCCCCCAGTTTACTCTGGTTTGGTTTGGTGTGCCCCCAGGAGTCGCTGTGTTGTTCTTTGCTTTGGACACAGAAGCACATCTCTTGCCTGGAATGAATTCGGTTTCATCTCGAGCAGAAGCACCTTCAATTTTATTTTATTTTTTAAGTTATTATTATTTTTATTACGTGACGTTAGTCACCAGACAGTATGTCATTAGTTTTTGATGTAGCGTTCCAAGATTCATGGTTTATATACAACGCCCAGTGCTCCGTGCGATCCGTGCCCTCCTCCGTACCCGTCACCAGGCCTTCAGTTTTACAAAGAGCCGTGTGTTCCCTCTGGCTCGGGAGACCCTGCGTAGAGCCAGCAAAAATGGCCTTGGACCACAGCCTTCCAGATATAGTTGTCATTGTAAGAGTCCTGCTCCCAGCCCAGCAGGCTCTAAGATGGCCAAAACTTCATAACTTTATTTCCTTTTTTCGTTTTTGTTTTGTTTTGTTTTAGGAGAGAGAGAGCATGTGCATGAGAGGGAGAGGCCGAGGGTGAGAGAGAGAGACTCCGACTCAGGGCTCAGTACTTTGACCCTGAGATTATGACCTGAGTCGGACATTTAACCCACTGAGCCACCCAGGGGCCCCAGAAAACTTTATTTCTCGATAGGCACAAATACATACATAGTCTCTGGAGTCAAACGTGAGGTTGGTTGTATGTTTAAATGGGAAATTACTTGGAGAAAGTCCGTTGTTAGGACTCTATTCTGTTAGTGTAATTTGCGAGCTCAGGCCATTCTCTATGTCAGCGTGCTCTCCATCAGCATCTGGAAAGATCTACTTCTCCTTGATAAAATTATTTTTATTATTTTCTTTTATGATGATGTGGACATTAGGGGAAAACTCAGTACTTATTTCCAGAGTCTTTAACCTAATTGATGTAAATCTAATTGATTTCAGGTGATTAAATTCTCAGCTAGAGTCTCTGGACAAGTGAATTTAGGTTATCAAGACACTTTAAAAATTATTCACTCCTCTCTTATACTTTCCTTTTATGATATAAGTTCGGTGATAAGTTTCCTTGGCATATAATCTTCCTTGAACTACAACTTTTAATGATAATAATTACTGCAATTATTGGATACTTAATAGGAGTCACATTATGTTCTAAGCTTTATAAGTACTCATCATGCAAAACCTATTGAAATAGGTATTGTTCATATTTTATTGAAGAGGAAACAGACTTTTATGTAACCATATGATTTCACAACTACTTGATTTCAAAGCCTTAGTCGAAATTTGAAAGGAGCCCTAAGGCCTGAATGCATTGCTCTTAATAACGACATAAAACACGCCTCCAAAATGTATTACTGTGCTTTGCTTATATAATCATAATTTGCTGCTTTGCTGTTATACTGTTAGTGACGATAGTGATGGTTGCATTTTATTCTCTCCCACTCGGTTTCCAGGTGAAGATTTGAGAAATGTTCTTTGGCTCAGAATTCCTTCCTTCTTACGCCTGCTCTGCGCTTCATGAACGCCCAGCTGGTAAGTCCCCTGAGGTCAAGGACTGTGATTTATTCAAGTATTTTATAGTCTGAGAACACCCACCACAATAGGAGATCAGTGGAATGCCAATGAAGATATGTGAATTAATGAGTTAGAGATCAAAGGCCTTCATGTTAACTACACGTGTCATTAGGGCGCCCAATCACCCTGGACCTCCACGTCTTTTCTAAAGTGAAGGTGTAAGTCAGAGCTCTGATAACGGGCACAACAGTGGGGCCCCAAAGGTATCCGTGCCCTACTCTCTGGAAGTTGTGGACACGTCAGGTTACAAGGAAAGGGGACTTAAAGTTTCAGATGCATTTATGGTTGCTAATTAGATGACCTTGAGTAGGGAGATTATCCTAGATTATCCAGATGGGCACGATGTAAGGACAAGGGTCCTTTTCAGTGGAAAATGGAATGGAAGCTGAGGACAGTCAGGGAGATGTAACTAGGGAGGAAAACCAGAAAGTTGCAATGTCAAAAGGACTCGATCTTCCATCGCTGGCTCCAGAGATGTAAGAAGGGAGCCACAGACCAATGAATGCCGGCGGTATCTGAAGCTGGAGACGGCAAGGACACAGATTCTCCCCTTGACCCTCCCGAAGCAACGTAGCCCTCGATTTTAGCCCAGTGAGCCCCGCGTTGGACTTCTCACCTATAGAAGTCTAAGATCATACATCTTGTGTTTTAAACCGTGTTCATGGTGATGTAGTATAGCACCATTAGGAAGTGAATATAGTTCATAAAGTATAACCTTGAATTCTAACCATAGTTACGTTCTTCGCCTTCCGAATCTGGTCACTGAGCTGCAAGTGCTTGGCGTGCATTCTGAGTGGAGTTCAGGGACACCGTGTACTTGGAGAAGCACAAATTTACTATAATACTAGATACGTAATTTCAAGTGGGCGCCTTTTTTGTTGATGAGGATGATGTTACATCTTTTTTTTTTAAAGGCTTGTTTGAAAAACAGAACCAAATATGATTAATACAACTGAAAATTATAGACTTTGAAAAAATTAGAGGACATCTATTTCTATTTCGATCAATATAGTGCACTGAGTAGTGTGAAAAACCTTCTTCTGAAACCCTTAGAATCCTTTCTTACTGATTTTATGAATAATTGTCCACATTTCCTTCAAGTAATTTCAGTTTTAATTTTATGGTTTAAACTTTCCCTTTAAGTGTAGTTTATTAAATTTTGTTTTGGCATATTGTAGGTGGTTAGCTAGTTGTTCCAGTATCGCTTAGTGAATAATTTCTTAACTGATCTCAAAATACAGCTTTAACTTAGTATGCCATTTACCTATTATTTTGACCATTTTTGAATTTTTAAAATTCTGTTGCTTTGTTATCTCTTTATATTCTAACACAAAGTCCACAGCATTCTAATTATTTTGGTTTTAAAATATATCAAATTAGTTGTTAAATAGTACCATTTTACTCATTCACTTTGAATGAAGCAAGTAGTAATCAGCAAATCAACAGTAAAGTTGCAAAGTAAAGATACAAAATCAAAACATAAAGTAAAGGTACAAAATCAAAATACAAAAATCATTTGCATTTCTACACACTAACAGTGAACTATCTGAAAGGGAAGTTAAGAAAACAATCCCATTTACAGGAGCATGGAAAAGAACAAAATACCTAGTCATAAATTTAACCAAGATGATGAAACACTGTGTGCTGAAAACTATGAGACATCAGTGAAAGACACTAAAGACACAAGTAAATGGAAAGATATTCCATGGTCCTGGATTGCAATATCGTTAACATGCTCGTCCTACCTAGAACAACCTATAGATTCAATGCAATCTGTATCAACATGTCAATGGGATTTTTCACAGAAATAGAAAAAGACAAAGACAACCTTAAAGTCTGTATGGAGCCATGAAAGACTGCCTTCCTTACAAGCACCCTGGCGATGCTCGTGCGGCTGGCCCGGGGACCACACCCGGGTACCAGGGACTAGGCCTTTCTTCCCAAGGAGGCAACCGAGTTGATTTAATGCCCGTATTTATTGAGGAAGGAAGGTGCATTCTGAGTTTCGTATGCCACACAGTTTTGTAAGTGAACCATTTCACGGCCTTGTACCCCCAGCAACAAGGGCTGGCGAAACAGCGTGCTGTGTCTGTTTGGGGAACTGAAAAGCCCCGCAAGACAGCCCCTCTTTGCCAGATAAAACACAAGACACACAGTTAAGTTTGAATTTCAGGTAAACAATGAATAACTGTTTAGTGTAACGATGTCCTAAATATCGCCTAAGACATAAGTATCATGGGACATGTATAGTGTTTTTATACTAAGAATTACTTATTGCTTATCTAACATCCTTTTCAACTGAGCATCCTGCGTGTTCATATGGGATCTGACAATCCCATCTCTGCCTCACCCCGAAACCCGCTGGCTCCCCAAGACGCTACACTGGGTTAGCAGCACGGGGGCTATTCACGCAAAGGAGCTTCGCCGGAGATGACTCATCAGTTCCCTCAGAACTGCCGTTGGACTAGAAAGGACGGGCTCACGAGTTCTGTGGGCCTGCAGGGACTGTGACCCCAGCTTTCAGGCTTTCCTTAGAATCACTGAGCGACTCTGGGGAAGAAGAGCCAGGATTCGGGTGGGGGTGGGACGGTGAGGAATGTGCGGGAAGGTCGCTGAGAGCGAAACTAGGGACTTTGGGAACAGAAGGGACAGTAAAGAGGGACGGCCATGAAGGAAGATCATGACCTCCTTCAGCGTATAACCCCTTGTCAGCCCTTGGATGTTACAACCTTCCTCTGGTCCCCATTAGGCCCCGTTCCCATTTAAACAGAATTAAAAGCCAATTCCCCGGTTAGCACTTGAGTGTTTCAAGCATTGGTGATTTTTATTGCAGCTTCCCTTGCCCAGTCTTTAGAAATTGTTTCTCTTTATTTTAATTAGTATAAACAAGTTCTGCTTGGTGTCAGTGCCCTGGACATAGAGATGAGTCATGTCACTTTTCAATTTTTCTAAAGTGGGAAAATTTCCCACTAAAACTAGTTTCCGCTGGGAAACTAAAGTTCCCCTAGTTTCCACTAGGAAACTAAAGTTTTCTCTGTGAAAAATTCCGGCTCACCTGTTTCCAAGCTGCCCTCTAGACCATTTTAATCCCATCCACGAGAGTGCTAAGTCCTAGATCCTTATGCTCAGGAATTTTTGGAAAGCATGTTAAACCTTTTTTTATTTTTAGTTTAATGCTCTCCCCGCCTGCCCCTCGTCCCCCATCCCACAACTGCGGACCGCTCAGTTAACCCTAAATTCCTCAGGCTCCATGGAGTAAATACACTAGGTTGTAGGATCAGTGGCTCCTTCACGGTTCGGATGGATTATATTTCATTTTAAAAATCAAGCAGTTTCAATGGAAGTTTCTTACATTTGGTGCATTTAGTGACATGCCTTGGAACAAGAAAATAAATCCTGACATACTTAAAAAACAACGACAACAAAAAACCCTAAGATGTGATTTTCTGTTTGATCTTTCTCAGAGGTGGTAGTTTATTTGTTAAGGGAGTGTGATGTCTGGGGAAACAAAACATCTCAAACATGATTGTCCCCTAGGAACTTCAGGGTTCTAAGTGAGATGTTGGGGATGGTGCGATTCAGTTCTACCTTATCTCGCCAAACATTCTCTCGGCGTTTGGGCGGTGGTCTTCTGGCAAAAGCTGTGAGAGAAAGAGCTCACTGGGTGCCTAGAAAAGTTAAGATACACACTGCAGTGTGCACAGAAGCCTGTGGAGATCAGGAACCCGAGAGTCACGTCTGGGTTTTGCTCTTTGAGCCGTGGCTGCCTTCCCTGACCTTGCCCAGCCTGGGAAGTCAATGGCATTGCCCTCCACTCCTGAGTCAGGGTAGCGGTCTGTAGGGAACTGGACTGGAAGCCCGGCATTGCCCCTTCGGTCTGCAGCCTTGGTGAGGACACTTACTCTGCACCTCAGTTTTCTCGTCCGTGAAATGAGCGTAGTATATACCACATACAGTCTTTGGAAGGAAAAAACAAAAAGTCAAATCATAGAAAGCACTTTGGTTTTTTGTTTGTTTGTTAGTTTTTATTATGTTATGTTAGTCGCCATACAGTATTCATTACTTTTTGACGTAGTGTTCCATGATTCATTGTTTGCGTATAACAGCCAGTGCTCCCTGCAATCCGTGCCCTCCTTAATACCCACCACCAGGCTCACCCGTCCCCCCATCCTCTCCCCTCTGAAACCCTCAGTTTGATTCCCGGAGTCCATTGTCTCTCATGGCTCGTCTCCCCCTCTGATTCCCCCCCTTTATTTTTCCTTTCCTTCTCCTAATGTCCTCCATGCTATTCCTTATGTTCCACATATAAGTGAAACCATAGGATCATTGACTCTCTCTGCTTGACTTATTTCACTCAGCATAATCTCCTCCAGTCCTGTCCATGTTGATGGAAAAGTTGGGTATTCATCCTTTCTGAGTAATATTTCATTGTATATATGGACCATATCTTCTTTATCCATTCATCTATTGAAGGGCATCTCAGCTCTTTCCACAGTTTGTCTGTTGTGGACATTGCTGCTATGAACATTGGGGTGCATGTGGCCCTTCTTTTCACTACATCTGTATCCTTGCGGTAAATACCCGATAGGGTAATTGCTGGGTCATAGGGTAGCTCTATTTTTAACTTTTTAAGGAATCTCCACACTGTTTTCCAAAGTGACTGTACCAACTTGCATTCCCACCAATAGTGTAAGAGGGTTCCCCTTTCTCCACATCTTCTCCAACATTTGTTGTTTCTTGCCTTATCAATTTTTGCCACTCTAACTGGTGTAAGGTGATATCTGAATGTAGTTTTGATTTGAATTTCCCTGATGGCTAATGATGATGAACATTTTTTCATGTGTCTGTTGGCCATGTGTATGTCTTCTTTGGAGAAGTGTCTGTTCATGTCTTCTGCCCATTTTTTGACTTGATTATTTGTTTTTGGGGTGTTGAGTTTGAGAAGTTCTTTATAGATCTTGGATACCAGCCCTTTATCTGTTATGTCATTTGCGAATATCTTCTCCCATTCCGTGTGTTGCCTTTTAGTTTTGTTGACTGTTTCCTTTGCTGTGCAGAAGCTTTTTTATCTTGATGAAGTCTCAAAAGTTCATTTTCACTTTTGTTTCCCTTGCCTTTGGGGACGGACGTGTCTTGAAAGAAGTTGCTGTTGAAAGAAGTTGCTGTGGCCGATGTTGAAGAGGTTACTGCCTGTGTTCACCTCCAGGATTTTGATGGATTCCTGTCTCACCATTAGGTCTTTCAACCATTTAGAGTTTATCTTTGTGTATGGTGTAAGAAAATGGTTGAGTTTCATTCTTCTGTATATAGCTGCCAATTTTCCCAGCACCATTTGTTGAAGAGACTGTCTTTTTTCCACTGGATATTTTTTCCTGCTTTGTCAAAGATTAGTTGACCATAGAGTTGAGGGTCCATATCTGGGCTCCCTATTCTGTTCCATTGGTCTATGTGTTTGCTTTTGCGCCAGTACCATGCTGTCTTGGTGATCACAGCTTTGTAGTAAAGCTTGAAATCAGGCAATGCGATAGCCCCATCTTTGTTTTTCTTTTTCATCATTTCCTTGGTGATCCAGGGTCTTTTCTGGTTCCATGCGAATTTTAGGATTGTTTGTTCCAGCACTTTGAAAAATGCCATGGTATTTTGATCGGGATGGTGTTGAAAGCATAGGTTGCTCTGGGCAGCATAGACATTTTAACAGTGTTTATTCTTCCAATCCATGAGCATGGAATGTTTTTCTATCTTTTTGTGTCTTCTTCGATTTGTTTCATAAGTGTTCTGTAGTTTTTAGATTATAGACCCTTCACCTCTTTGGTTAGGTTTATTCCAAGGTATCTAATGGTCTTTGGTACTATTGTAAATGGAATCAATTCCCTAATTTGTCTTTCTTCTGTCTCGATGTTAGCGTATAGGAAAGCAACATTTCTGTGCATTGATCTTGTATCCTGCCACATTGCTGAATTGCTGTATGCCAAAGAAAGCACTTTGAACACTGCCTTCCACACAGTAGGTTTCCCATCGTGGTTAGCTAGAATTAGTCATCTCATCCTTCGTTTATTATGTTTTTTTCCCCTAATCTGTTTACTCCACCAATGATTTCAGGTGGTTTTCAATAAAATCACAGATGTGATGGACTAAGAAACAATTCAGGTAGAAATGCAGTGAGGGTTTTTTTCCAGTCAGGGGTTCTGGGAAGAGCTCATGTGATTTTAACTAGAAGCATTCTCAGGAGAATGAACCTGGACCCAGGTGAGCATGGGAAGAGCAACACGATTCTCTTTCACCCCTCAAATCCATCTGTCTACAAAGTACAATAAGTATTTTTGAAACTTCCTATTTCCTTTAGTACTTGTTATAAGAAAATGATGGCCTTGAATAGGGCTCCTAAATAATGTGTTGTCATATAAAATTACTTTCATCCAAGCTTCATGAGATGCTAATGAGGCCGTGAAAGAAATCTTTTTTTTTTTTAAATATTTTATTTATTTGAGAGAGAGCAAGCATGTGCACAAGCAGGGGGAGAGACAGATGGAGAGGGAGAAGCAGGCTCCCTGCTGAGCAGGGAGCCCGACCTGGGGCTCGATCCCAGGATCCGGGATCACGGCCTGAGTCAAAAGAAGACACTTAACCAACTGAGCCACCCAAGTGCCCCTTGTTTTTGAATCTTAACCAAAGAACTATCACTTAGAGATGATTTTTTTGGGCTGCTTCACATAATATGGACATTGTGCACATGGCCTCCAATAACAGAGTCATGAGGCTGTAGGAAGTACTCAGGGATGTCAGTTTACCATATCTATTGATGTTAAATTATATACATGATTGGAATTTAAAATACTCATTCCTAATTTATTTTCATTATTTTACTTTAGGCGGTCAGTTTGGAATCACCTTATATGTTAGTTTTCTGGGGAAAGGAAATTAGAACTGTCTTCATCAGTCTTCTGTTTCAATCTCTCGGTCGCACTAGCATGCCACCTGCACCTGTATTTTCAATATTATGATAGATTTCTGATTCTTTTCTGTAATGCTGTGCCTCCTGCTAAAACAGCTACCACTTTTAGCTGTCTTGGAAACTCAAAATTGTCAAAAGTGGAAAAAGTCTCGCAGCCACACGATGTCATTGTCCTTTCTTGAGTGCGGGAGCTGTGACCGTCTCGAGTTCCGTGGAGCCTCCAGGAATAAGGAACGGTCCGCTTTGCTGAGCTCAGCTGTGCACATGGGCTGCTTCCTTCCCGCAGTCTGATCTCCCCTCTTTCCCAGACTACGTGTCAGCTCTAGGTTTCATGAGCATAAGAATTTCAAATAATACACTATCTTCCGTGGCAAACGGTGTCATATTTAAAAGTTTTTTTTTTAATTTTAGATTTTTCTTGAAAAGTTAGTAAAATGACAGAATATTAATTAAATTCGAAGGGACAGATTGGTTTGAATTATTCAAATCTAAGAGGGCCTACGTTAGCCAAATTTGTTCTTTATTGAATCCTTGTTTTGTTTCAAGTGCATTTGATTTGCAAGGGAGAGAAAGAGATGATAAAAACCAGATAGAAATGAAGTATTCATTTCAAAATGCCATTTCTAGAGATAGGTCTAAGAGCCAACTTGTCTTTTCAACCTTTGACATTTATCTCTAGTGCCCCCCCCGCCCAGCACATAACTAGTACTCAGCACGATAGCTACAAAGTCCCTCAGTTATCAAGAGTATCTTCACAATTATGCATAGTCACAGTTTTATCAAAGCATTTACACTCATGAGAAAATCCCAGAATGTTCTAGATGATTTCTTATTGAAATGTTAGTATCTGATAGTTTGTTATGTCAAGAAATGTCAATGTAACTGAATTCAACCAAGCTTGACTTAAACCAAAAAAGATTGGGCATTCAGTCAAAATGCCAAAACTCAGCTTATCATTATCCTCGATTAACAAAGAAAATAGGACATCAATATCTAAATATATTCTATAGTTATGTATAAATTATAATACCATGACAGACATTTTTAATCCTACATTTGCCATGTGTTGGCTTTATTAAATATATATAAACCAGCTGTTCCCAAATCATATTACATGCAGAAGCAGTGTTACAGGTTGAATAGTATCTTTCCAAAATTCGTATGTGCAGGTGCTTACTCCCAATACTTCAGAACGTGACTTTATTTGGAAATAGGGTTCCTGAGCCTAAGACAGACACTTATCAGGCTGAGGCACAGGGTAGCTCTATTTTTAATGTCTTGAAGAACCTCCATACTGTTTTCCAGAATGGCTGTACCAGCTTGCATTCCCAGCAACAGTGTAAGAGGGTTCCCCTTTCTCTGCATCCTCGCCAACATTTGTTGTTTCTTGTCTTGTTAATTTTAGCCATTCTAACTGGTGTAAGGTGGTATCTCACTGTGGTTTTGATTTGTATTTCCCTGATGCCAAGTGATGTGGAGCATTTTTTCATGTGTCTGTTGGCCATTTGGATGTCTTCTTTGGAGAAATGTCTGTTCATGTCTTCTGCCCATTTCTTGACTGGATTCTTTGTTTTTGGGTGTTGAGTTTGAGAAGTTCTTTATAGATCCTTTATAGATACTAGCCCTTTATCTGCTGTCATTTGCAACTATCTTCTCCCATTCCTAAAAGGAATAGGAGGTTGCCTTTTAGTTTTGTTGACTGTTTCCTTTGTGTTGCAGAAGTTTTTTATCTTGATGAAGTCCCAATAGTTCATTTCTGCTTTTGTTACCTTGCCTTTGGAGACATGTCTTGGAAGTAGTTGCTGGGGCCGAGGTCTAAGAGGTTGCTGCCTATGTTCTCCTCTAGGAGTTCGATGAATTCCTGTCTCACCATTAGGTCTTTCATCCATTTTGAGTCTATTTTTTTGTGTGGTGTAAGGAAATGGTCCAGTTTCATTCTTCTGCATGTTGTTGTCCAATTTTCCCCGCACCATTTGTTGAAGAGACTGTCTTTTTTCCATTAGATATTCTTTCCTGTTTTGTTGAAGATTAGTTGACCATAGAGTTGAGGGTCCATATCTGGGTTTTCTATTCCGTTCCATTGATCTATGTGTCTGTATTTGTGCCAGTACCATACTGTCTTAATGATTGCGCTTTGAAATATAGCTTGAAGTCAGGCATTGTGATGCCACCAGCTTTGGCTTTCTTTTTCAACATTCTTTTGGGTATTCAGGGTCTTTTCTGGTTCTACACAAACTTCAGAATTATTTGTTCCAGCTCTGTGAGAGATGTCAATGGCATTTTGATAGGGATTGTGTTGAAAGTGTAGATTGCTTTGAGTAACATAGACAATATTTATTCTTCCAATCCAGAGCATGGAATGTTTTCCATTTCTTTGTGTCTTCTTCAATTTCTTTCATAGGTGTTCTGTAGTTTTTAGAGTACAGATCCTTTACCTCTTTGGTTAGGTTTATTCCAAGATATCTTATGATTTTTGGTGCCATTGTAAATGGGATCGATTCCTTAATTTTTCTTTCTTCTGTCTCATTCTTAGTGTATAGAAATGCAACTGATTTCTGTGCATTGATTTTATATCTTGCCAGATTGCTGAATCCCTGTATGAGTTCTAGCAGTTTTAGGGTGGAGTCTTTTGGGTTTTCCACATAAAATATCACATCATCTGTGAAGAGTGAGAGTTTGACTTTTTCTTTGTAATAGGCTGATTTTTGCTGTGACTCTCCCAAGGGCTGGATTTTGGTGTCATGCAGCTCTCGAATGTGTAAAGCCCTAGCCTGAGTATCACGGCGTGTTTATGAACATCTCCTAGAACAGTAATGTTCCTCAGAAAATACCTTAGGAAATGGTGTTTAAAACATTAACTAGTGTTGGGGCACCAGGGTGGCTCAGTTGGTTGAGCATAAGGCTTTTAGTTTTGGCTCAGGTCGTGATTTCAGGGTCCTGGGATCAAGCCCCTTGTTGGGCTCCACACTCAGTGGGGAGTCAGCGGAGATTCTCTCCTTCTTCCTCTGCCCCTCCCCCCACACGTGCTCTCTCCTTCTAAAATAAATAATAATAAATAAATGTTAAAAAAATAATAAAACATTAACTAGTGTTGAGCAATAGACTAAAAGTGATAAACCACGAAGATAGTTGTCCAGAACTCTCCCAGCATCGAGCAAGAAACTGTTGGTGAGGATCAGGCTGGGCCCCAGGGCTGAAGGATCCCAGCCATGTCCCACTCAGTGTTCAGAGGAGAGCGTCACTCTGTGCAGAACGTTTGGTGTTGCTGGTGAAATCTTTTTTGCCACTGAGTGCACAAATACTTACGGGGTTGGCAGAAGGACTGTTGTCCAGGCCAAGCCCGGCAGGAAGTAACCGTAAGGTCCTGTCTCCAGGCTCGTTGTCGCCTCTTTGGCCAGGCACTGAGAAGCTCCCTCTGCTGGCTTGAGCTACATACCTACCGGGTCAGTTTTCAGCCTTCTTGTTTTGCACCCACTAGTGACAACCTGCTCTGGGTCATTCGTGAGATGCAAGAGATAAGTTCTCCCGGGTCATCTATTGTAGCGGTAAAACCCGAAAATCATGGCCAGCGTCCGCTCATCTCATATCACCCATTGTTTCAACAATTTTAATAACTCACCGTGTGGCAAGCTGCGTGTCCAAGCTGCAGATAAGACACAATCCCTGTCCTCAAGATGCTCATCGTCTGCAACAAAGGCTAGACGTTTAAAAAAACACCTGAATAGGGTATATTTTGATCTGTTAGAAGAAACTGTATCCCAAAATTTTAAAGAAAGAAAAACCTATGTGTATACAAAAAATAAGGCTAAATACATGAAGGGATAGATTATGACTATAACAATGAAAATTTAAAAAGATTTTTAAAAAGGTATTGATAAGATAAAATAGTTTAAAAATGTTAAAATAGGAAAGAGGAAAATTTTTTAAAAATAGAATAAGAAAAAAAATTTTTTAATTTAACTTTGAAAGACTAAAGAATCATGGGAAAAAAGCAGAGCTACCCTACAACCCGGCAGTCGCGCTACTGGGTATTTACCCTAAAGATACAAATGTAATGATCCAAAGGGGCACCTGCCCCCCAATGTTTATAGCAGCAATGTCCACAATAGCCAAACTATGGAAAAAGCCCAGATGTCCATCAACAGATGAATGGGTAAAGAAGATGTGGTATGTATATACAATGGAATACTAGGCAGCCATCAAAAAACCTGAAATCTTGCCATTTGCAAGGATGTGGATGAAACTAGAGGGTATTATGCTAAGTGAAATAAGTCAATCAGAGAAAGACAATTATCATATGATCTCTCTGATATGAGGAATTTGAGAAGCGGTGGGGGGGTTGTGGGGGGTAGGGAGGGAAAAAAATGAAACAAGATGCGACCGGGGAGCAAGGCAAACCATAAGAGACTCTTAATCTCAGAAAAGAAACTGAGGGTTGCTGGGGGGTAGTGGGGGTAGGGATAGGTGGCTGGGTGATGGACATTGGGGAGGGTGTGTGCTATGATGAGTGCTGTGAATGGTGTAAGACTGTTGATTCACAGACCTGGACCCCTGAAGCAAAGAACACATTATATGTTAATAAAACAAAACAAAACAAAACAAAAAAGCACCTGAAGTAGTGGTTCACAAGCCCTGGGACGAGGCGTCCCTGCACTCCCCATCAGTTCCAAGGTTATCCTGAAAATATTGTAAAAATGCAAGGGACAGGCAGAAGCTGAGTATTTTTTGGACCCCGCAAGGATGACCAGCTCAAAGTACTTCGCAGTGTCAACATCAGACCCTGCTGACAGTCCTTTCAGTGACGTGAGACCTTGTTCAGATGGGTTTGCAGAGCATGCTGTGATAAAAATTAAGAGCCACACAGGAAACCAACGTGGAGCAGGAAATGAGGGTAGAGCCTCCTCTGTGTCCACGACTCGAGAAGCTGTTCAGTGCCCCATAAGCACACACATACATTTAGTCGGTAGGTTGCTTTTTTTTTTTTTTTTTAAGATTTATTTTTTTAGTTGAGAGAGAGTGAGTGTGCACAGGCATGCGGCGGGGTGGGTGGCGGAGGGAGAGAAAGCAACTCCAAGCCGACTCTGAGCACTGAGCACAGAGCCTGACGGACTTGATCTCAAGACCCTGAGATCAGGACCTGAGCTGAAACCAAGAGTAGGTCACTTAACTGACTGAGCCACCCAGGCACCCCAGTAGGTTGCTTATTTAAAAGTTGTATTTAGATATTACTTTTTCAATTTATATGCATTATTTTTTCAAATGCTTACTATGTTGTCAGAACATAGATACTTATTAAGTAATATGGACCTAATTTCTTAATAATCCTAATTAGGATTATCTGATGCTACTGAAATGTCAACTTTATTATCAATCATGATGAAACTTTCTTTTAATTTTTTTCTAACTTATTTAATATCGGTTTTCATAGAAGTAATCAGACATGTTTATTAAACAGATAAAGTTTTGGATATCAGAAGGTAGTGGTAATTATAATACAAACTATAACTTTTCACAGATGTTCTGTGGTTTCTTCTGAAATATCAGAGAAATAGTTGTTTTCCCATATATTCTTTCGATCTTACATATATTTCGTGGCATTAGTTTAAACTGGTAATCTATGCCTCATATGATAATATAATAACAAGACTGTCAAAGTAAAATGATTTCTTTCCCCTCTGGGGTTTCAGTGACAAGAGAAAAGGGACATGACTGTTGGCTTACCTTCCCGGGGTCGCACCTTGCCTGCTCCAAGTGCTTTGTGTACTCGATCTCATTTAATCCTTACAACGAGGCCAGAAGTCAAATTGTTTATTTCACTCATTTATTGAAGAAGAATTTCAAGGCAAATGAAGGTTAAATAAATAGTTCAGAGTCAGGTGACTGGTAAGCACGGGAACTATAGTTTTAACTTAAATATGACTGATTCCAGACCCTGCCCTCCTCAACACAGGGCGTTAGGAGACCATGGTGTGGTTCCGGGACACACAAATAGGCAGGAGGGCAGCTTTTGTGTGCAAGAAACGAAGAGAAACGAAGAGCCTTGGGACGCCCGGGTGGCTCAGTCCGTTAAGCTTCCCGCTCTTGGTTTCAGCTCAGGTCATGATGTCAGTGGTGGGAGGGAGCCTCGCGTCGGGCTCAGCGCACAGCCTGCCTGAGATGCTCTCTCCCTCTCCCTCCCACTCCTTCTCTCTCTCTCACAAATACATAAAATAGATAAAATCTTAAAAAAAAGAAAAGAAAGCCTTGAATTTTGTTTGCGGGGTAATCGTTTCCATCTTTGTGGAACTCATGTCCTGTAACATCCCCGGCCTCTTGCCCTTGAATTTGCTTAGCCATAAAGTAGACGTTATCTAGAACTGTTATGATTCTGGTGGGACTTATTCCAGCCAGCAGGTGGAATGATCTGATGGTGAGTCTGGAAAGGGCTCCGGGCGCGCTGGATTCTCGGCTCCTCAGCCCTCCAGCTCCCCTGAGCAGAGAGCCCGCTTGCTGGGCGCGGCTCTCCCGTCTGCTCCCCCGGGCTGTCTGCCGAGGAGGGGAGGCCGGCGTCCGGCCAGAGCATTGCTGAGACCGGTGCAGTATGCCTAGTTCCCAGGGACGGTGTCCGCAAGACCACGTGGTTAGGAGGCCGTCACCCCGTCACTCCCGGAGGTCTCTATTGTGATGAGTCAGGTGGTGCCGAAGGTCGATACCTGAGACGATCGAACACAATCTACTGCTATTCCATATCCTTAATTTTTTACCCATTTACAGCTTCTATCTTTATCATTTTCCAGAAATGTTCTCCAAGTACCTTGAGGGTATGAGATTCCCCTATTGTGTAGTTTTGTCTTGTAGTTAAGAGGCTTGTATGCGCATCAAGAAGAAACTCTGCAGGGAGAAGTACGTGTGGATTTAGGACATTTATTTCCAATCAAGGGAGACAAACAAGGTGGGTTAAATAGGGCTCTGCAAAACTTCCCCGTGTGTCCTGGAGTTCGAAGGGCTTCTAGTTTGTTCCCACTAAGGATATTTTGCTTTGGGAACCGGGGTTGGGTAGGGAAAGAGTATCCACCACTTCCTACAACACTTTTTCTCGTCGTTGCATTCACCAATGGTATCGTCTGTTGTGGTGCAGCCTCCGTGCTTGCACACGCCTTTCAAAAGGACGCACTGTTTCTGCCCGGGAATAACGCCAGGCCTTGCTGCGCAGAAAGAGAGTTGACATCGTTAAATCACCAGCAGGTTAAATGACCATCAAATTATCGGTCACACACACAGAGCAGTAAATTTATGGAAGGATGGCCTTGGGATAGAAGGGATGGTATTTCCTATAGGAAAAGATCAGGTGTTTCAGCAAAAGGGGCGCCTTTTGTGGGGAGCAGGGCTAAGAGTGCAGGACATGTTGGAGTGGGCAGGCTGATTTCGAGAAGCTCCGAGAGAGTTGTCCTCCTCTGGGACAGTGCATTTTGAAATGTTGGCTCGATTTGTTGTTGCCACCAGGACTGGGTATTTCCTTGGTATTTCGTGGGCAAAGCACGAGGTTACTGGATGTCCCCCCTAGTGACCTGTCCTACCCCAAATGCCAATACCTTCCCTAAGAAGCACTATTTCAAAGGAAGTAGCCGTTCTTCCATCTCCCTGTCTGCGCTGATCGTCCCATCCATGCTTACAGCATCCCCGTCCCACCGAACGTGGGACCTTCTGTAGAGAGTTTACCGATCCTGTAGCGTCTGCTTTACCTAATTTCCCCATCGCGGGACTAGGCAAACGACACACTTTCTGTGTCGTCCAGTGCCACTTATCTGTCGATACAGGAAAAGAATTTCTCTCAAAAGCTGAAAAGCATTTTTCCTTAAATGTATCTGTTTTCCTAATTGATTTGGCCACTGAGAAGCACGTAACTAAGTGTGTGCCCCTAAAGGGAGGAGCTTCCTTTGGAGTTAGGGTCCTTCTAGTAGCCTTTCAGGCAGAGCGAGGCTTCCTTCTTTCCCCTGTGGATCCTGGTGGACGTTACACAGAAGACGCGCTCTGTTCATGTTCGTTAAGAGACGTTCGTCCCCCAACCATCCTGTTAACCCACCTGCGTCTCCAGTTGTCTTTACTTCCTGTGACATACGTACCTGGCTTCTTGGCTGTCTAACTTCTACCTCTTAACACACACTTTGGCCCCCTTCGTGCCTCTGAACCTTTTTTTTTTTTTTTTTTTGGCAGCTAAATCCGCCTCTTACAATTGTTTCTGCATTCCGTAGAAAACTAATAGCCAAAGAAACCAACACAGCCTTTTGTAACCGAATTTTCAGAATGTGTGTGAGACTGCCCTAGCCTTGCTAGAGGATCCAGCCCGGTGCCGGCTGGGGTTCCCGCCCCCCCAAGTCCACAGGCCGGTGGTCCATAAACACGGGGTCTCTAGGCAACAAGAGCATGGCCTCAGGCAAGGTCTCGTGGCGCTGACTCTGCTGGGGCAGTTCTGGAGGATAAATTGTCTGTCCTCCAGGGAGAGAACCGAAGTTCTCCCTAGACAGCTAGGAGAGGCACGGGCTCGGCGGCCTCGTCTACGCAGAGCACAGGCTCGCGGTCCACTGCGCGGTGGTGCTGTTGGCGGCTTCGTCTCTCCTGGGGATAACTTTGTCCAGGCGCTCGGTGTAACATATGGGGACATTTTCAGGTGTCCTAACGAATCTAAAATCAAAAGTTCTTGGTACGGGGAAAGACGCAGTGAGAGGCAGCAGGATAGTCTTGTCGCGCGTCGTACTGAAAGGTTCAACTTCCTGATACAGTCCGTGGTCTAGGGCAGCACCGCTGTCTTCTTGGCAGATGCCTCTCGCTTGACTCAAAAGAATCAGAGCCATTCGTCCTCCAGTGGTGTGCTCTCTACTGAATCTGAAGCTTGATTTAAGGAGGCGTTACCTGAATAGGAAACCCAAGAGTCTTAACCTCCCTTCTAACAATGACTGCGACGGATGTTTGTGCCCAGGCACTACTTTAAGTCAAGAAGGTAATATTAAATTACGTGGCTCATAAGGGCATTTCTTCCCAGATATTGACACTTATTTTCACTCACTGGCATAATATAAGATATACAGAGCAACTGAAGAGAATGATCTAATAGATTTCAGAATTTATGTGATGTTAGTGTGCTATAATGGTTATATCACGTGCCATGGGAGAAGGGATATGTATTTAATTATTGCTGTTGGGAAAAGAAGATGTAGATGCTTACTTCATACGGCATCACAACATTAATTTCCATAGATGAAATGGGGAAAACTTAGAATCACACTAAAATAAAAGACCGTAGAAGAGAACATACATCTAACCTCAAAAAGGACATGATTTTCTCAGCATAAGAACTCATCGCGTTATTAGCTGTTCTATTTCTTCTGGTGGAGGGGGTGGGGAGCAGGGTTTGGATGGGGTGGGCTCTTCCTGGCACTTTATCAGCTAAGGAATAGATTGGCAATTTTCTTTTCTGTAGGTAATACAGAGTTCCAGCTGTCTTCTGCTCCCATCCAATATGGTCTGTTTAAATATTATGTTCTTCTCCAGAATCAGCATAAGAAGAATTCTGTAATTGTCTTAATTCTTAGGGGCCTAATCAATCAATCGAAGAGTCATGCCATTCTGGGGGGGCCTGGGTGATCCAGTCAGTTGAGCGTCCAACTAGTGATTTTGGCTCAGGTCATGATCTCATGAGCTGTGGGATCGAGCCCCGCGTCAGGCTCCACACTCATCAAGGAGTCTGCTTGAGATTCTTTCCATCCCTCTCCCTCAGCCCCACCCCCACTCTCTCTCTCTCAAATAAATAAATAAATATTTTAAAGAAAAGCATTATGCCATTCTAACCTCTTTATGCCCGTACTCCTCTCAAGCAGATATGTGTGTGTGTGTGTGTGTGTGTGTGTATAATTGTATATGCAAAATACATATATATATTCTTTCCTAGGATGTCATGGATTCTTTCTGAGAGACGTATGAAGATATATGCTCAAGTAGTGATCACTTAACATTCATTGGACTGTAGGTTGAGAAACGAACATTTTCTTGTTTGGATTATGTAGTTTCTTTGGAGAAATTTCCTCCATGAAAACAGTGACCTTTTTTATTTGATTTTTTAAAAAGATTTTATTTATTTATCTGAGAGAGAGAGCACAGTCTGAGCATGACCCTGACTTAGAGAATCTACAGAGAGCTAGATCAGGCTTATTTACCATTAGATCACCGGAATTATAAGATGGAAAAGTTAGGACTTTTTACTTCCTAATTTCTTAACGTTTGTTCTTTATACATTTTCTCTATTTTCACACAATTACTGTGGTTTCTCAGGCTTAATTGCATGTGTTTACCTCAAAAGGTGATTCTCCGGAGATTAGAAAAGAAGGAAGCTACTGTAAATTTGAAACTCCTTCTGCAGTGGAACCAGGAAGAGAGACTCTGAGGACAGGAAAGGTGAAATGGTGAAACAAAGGCAAGATATGTTAAGGGACGTGTCAAGTTTTCAGCCTGTCAAGAACCCATAGATAAGCCTAGTTTGTGTGCATAAATCAAGAACCCCTGTGTGATTTAGATACTAGTAATTTCTATTACCTATATATAAAATCTGATTGCCTAGCCCTCCTTGTTCTTAAAATGTCCCCCCACCCCGACTTAGCTTTGGCTCCAAACTTCGCATAATTCCATGAAACGCCTGGCGCATTTTGTAGTATGAGCTAGTGCTAGTTTGTACCCAACTAGCGTGGCGGCCTTCTTGCAGTTCCTTAGCACACTGTGCCCTCTTCTCCAACGGTGACATTATACTGGCATCTTCCTTTGCCAGCAGCACTGACTGCTTCTCAAAAGGAATTCATCAACTAACACTTATTCTGTTTGGGGCTCAAAAGGCATGCCTCAAGGAAATCGCTAACATTGCAAACAAGACAATGACCACATGTTTTAGGGGCACTCGTAGTACTCTGTTCCTGTCCATTGTGCTTATTCAACTTTATATATTAATTTTTGTAATCATTTGACCAATGTCTGTCTTTCCTTTGTTTCCCACCATAATCCAGGTGTTTGTGAAAGACGCAGCGTGAGAATAGTAAGAGGTGCTCAGTAAATATTTGTTACCATTGAACGCAGTAAGGTACGCTCTGACCCCACACACATTCTCTCTCCTATTCTAAAACCTCTTGGCTTCAGTCTGTTTTAGACTATCTGGTATCTACCACTATATTACTTTTGGATGCACTATTGTATTTGTGAGTATCGAGTCTCGTCATTATCATATTAACTTCTCTAAATGTCAGGCCTAGATTTCCTAGAATCCTGTTTTACCAGAAATCATCTCTGGCCTTTGCTTTAGGACAGCCTTTTTCTCATTGCGCTTCCCTCACTACGACTGAGCCGTTGCCGTGTCCATTTTCCCACTAGATTGATGGGTTTTGGCTAAAGTCTACTTCAAGGAGATCTATTCCTTGTTAACCTTTTTTTTTTTTTTTAAAAGACCCAGCTGGTAACATGGACTATGACTTCGGGGAGCAGACAGTGACTTATGTTGATCTGAATTTAGCTCAGATGGTGGAGGGCAAGCATGAGCAAAACCTGTTCACTCATCAGCTCTGCAGCCACAATTCTCTTATGGCAAATGCTTTCAGAATTGATAGCAGTTTCTCTGATTTTAAGGAACACAGATCAGGAGAATCCAAAGATTAGCATTAATGGTCCAAAAATAATGGCAGACCGTTTAGCCCATTTGACATGCTTACCTGAAACAGTGAAGGAAAGAATTTGGAGGCTAGAGAAATAAGATGTTTCATAGACATTGTATCTTCCAAAAGAGGAAATATAGGAATCTCCTTAGATTCCTCAATATTTAGTTAGGAGATTTTGAGGTAAAAACTCTGAGAGAAATCAGGGTTACCATTTTATGGGCATAATCACACCTGTACATTGATGCAACCAGCACTGGCCCAGATTAAAGATGGTTCTAGCTGCCTTGTTGCCACTACCTGTGTGACCTCAGCAAAATCCTATTCTTTATGTAGACCTGGATTCTCTTATCTGTAAAAGTAAAGAATTAGCCATTAAATCACCTTCTAATCGTAAGGCATGATGATTGTATGATTTTACATTAGGTGTCACTACAAGTGTGTCTCCCTGCAACTGTGCCTTCTTGTGACTTACTGAGAATCAAATGAGAGTTACGTAAACTCCTTCACTTGGAGACAGCTGTATGTCAGGTAGATCCCAAGATATCCACAGAGTAGGCAAAGATCAAACAAGTGAGTATTGTTGATTATATTTAAAAGAATCTTAGAGGTGAACCAACAAAGCAAGAGAGTGATCCAGACCTCATCTGTGTTCAGTGACCACAGACGTTATTTCTGGTCAGGTGCGAACATCCCGTCATTAACAGTGGGGAGAGGAATTATCAGCTCTTATGAAGATCTGGTTGAACCAGCCTGAAGATGACCACATTCCCCTTTTCCTTTGATTCTACATTTTCATATTCAAAGTTCTGAATCATGGGTCCTAAAAATATAATTCATATTCTTAAAATGCTTTCTTCGTATTTTTTCCTATGCTTAAAATTTTGCCACTGATGCTTTATTCCACTGTTTATGCTTTTTCCAAATTCCCCTGCTCCCTGTTGCTTTTTTATAACTTAATGCAATCCTTTCTTGTGGAGCTCTGTCTTAAGGATCTAACTTCGACCCTTCACAAATATTCCTCACCAATAGAGTCTACATCGCTTCCGTTCCCTAGCCAAGCTTGAACCAAGAGCTGCCATTTGCACTCTCCTTTTTGGAGACTGGGGCCTCATAAAGGCTACTTGATTTGTTTGCTTAGCCTTAAATCATATGTCACAGCTTCTCTACCTCTATCCTTATTTGAGCCCCACTTTCTAAGCATGGAGCTCTTGGATCTCATTTTCTGTTGATGGAAATCTTTGGTTTTGCAGTTTCGGCCTCATAAGTTCTACGGGAGATGATCATGATGGACTTCTGATTCTCTAAGGCTAAACATTAGGGTCTGAGTTAAAATGACCACAGTATCATTGAGCATCCTGGTAGACCTCCTAAGAAACCCACAGTAATTCACCGTCTCCTAAGAAACCTACAATTATTCACCATCTTACCTTTTGGTATTATAGTCACAAAGAGGAAGAGCACAGAAAGAAGGGAATGGAGTCTCATGATGGAATGCCCAGTAGAAAAGTGAGTGATCAGGGATAGTGGAACACAGGGCCTTTTATTTACTTCTGGGGGACTGAGGTTCCTTTTGGTCAGTGAAGCATAACAAGTAAGAAAATAAAACAACTTCCGTTGGAATATTTCCAAACCCTGGAGTCTCTAAATTTGGTGACAAATTAACCTAATTACAGAAACCAGATGGTTAACCCTTTACTTTTCCTGTGGGATCTCAAATTTCCCAGAGGCCAGTGCCCTTGGCCAATTGTCTTTTGAAGGAGGCCAAGAAGTAAGGTCATGTGAGTGTAAAGTCTTTATTACCAAAAGTACTCTGACTTACCAGGGAACTCTTCCATTATATACTCTTTTCCACAATAAGGATGAGACAATTGCTTAAGGACCGTTAATTTACCTTCTGATCAATGGCTTAATGATACATTTATCTAAATTATTTTTTCATTTGTAAACTTTCATATGTGATACCAGCTTTTTTGGGGAAAATTTTATATACTTTTATGTCTTCTATTTTGGCTACTTTTGATCATTTTCATGTTTGTTGTTAATGTGTTATTATTTAATTTATTTTTAATAATTGACATATAACATGCCAAGGTTGAAGATGTACAGTGAGTGATTTGATACATTTTTATGTTGTGATATGATGACCTCTATAGTGTTAGTTGATGCCTGTCGGGTCACACAGTCATCATTTCCTTCTTGTGGTGAGAACAGTTAAGATCTAGTCTCTTAGTAACTTCAAAGTTCAAAATACGGTGCTATTGACTATAATCACTATGCTGTGCGTTAGATCTCCAGAACATACTTGCTAAATATAAGTTTGTACCCTTAAATAACATCTCCCCAATTCCCCCAGCCTCCAGCCCCTTGTTTCCACCATTATAGTCTGTCGTTGGTGGGGTTTTTTTTTTTGCTTTTTGTTTTTTTTGAGTTCAACTTTTTTAGATTGCACATGTAAGTGATATCATATAATATTTGCCTTTCTCTGTCTGACTTATCTCACTTACCACAATGCCTTCAAAGTCTATCCATGTTATTGCAAATGGTAGGATTTCATTTCTTCTCATGACGGAATAATATTTCATTGTATATATATGCCACATTTTCCTTATCTGTTTACCATTGATGGATACTTAGGTTGCTTCTATATCTTGGCGATTGTAAATAATGCTGCAATGGACATGGGAGGGCACATATCTCTTCAAATTCCTGTTTTTATTTGCTTTGGATAGATACCCAGAAGTGGGACTGCTGGATCATATGGTCTTCCTGTTTTTAATCCTTTGAGGAACTCCACTCTGTCTCCAGAGCAGCTAAACAATTTTGCATCCCGCCAGCAGTGCACGGGGGTTCCCTTTCCCCATGTCTTCCCAACACTGGTTATCTCTTGTCTTCTTGATGACAGCCCTTGTCACAGGTGTCACAGATAATCTCTCATTGTGGTTTTCGATTTGCATTTCCGGATGATTAGTGATGCTGGGAACTTTTCAGGTAGTTGCTGGCCATTTATATGTCTTCTTTGGAAAAATGTCTGTTTACTTCCTCTGCTCATTTTTTCAGTTCAATCCGATTGCTTTTTTTTTTTAATAAGAGTTGAGTGAGTTCTTTATATATTTATATGTGTATACATACTAACCCCTTATCTGATATATGGTTTGCACATATTTTCTCCCATTCCATAGGTTGCCTTTTCATTTCATTGATTATTTCTTTTCTGTGCAGAGCTTTGTAGTTTAATGTGGTCCCGCTTATTGATTTTTGCTTTTGCTGCTTGTGTTTTTGGTGTCATATCCAAAAAAGTCACTGCCAAGATAAATGTCAAGGAGCTTTTCCTCTGTTTTCTTTTAGAAATTTTACAGTATCTGTTCTTACTTTAAGTCCTATCCATTCTGAGTTAATTTTTGAGTGCTGTAAGATAGGAGTTCAATTTCATTGTTCTCCATGTGGCTGTCCAGTTTTCCCAATACCATTTGTTAAAGAGACTGTCATTTCCCCATTGAATGTTCTTGGCTTCCTTCTCATATACTGGTTGACTGTATTTGCAGGGGTTTATTTCTGAACTCTCTGTTCTCTTCCTTTGGTCTATGTGTCTATTTTTCTGCCAGAAGTATTTTATTATTTTTTTGGTTTTGATAATATTGTAAATAGAATCATTTTCTTTTTCAGATATTTTTTGTTGGTGGTGCATGGAAATGCTACTGATTTTTTTTATGATTTTGTACAACTTTACTGAAGTTGTACAAAATCTGAGAGCTTTTTGGTGGAGTCCTCAGGATTTTCTATATATAAAATTATGTCATATACAAATAGAAATAATTTTACTTGTTCCTTTCCAATTCTGACTGCCTTTTATTTTTTCTTACCTGATTGCTCTGGCTAGGGCTTCTAGTGTGTGTTGAATATGAGTGGAGAAAGTGGGCATCCATGTCTTATTCCTGATCTTAGGGGGAAAGCTTGCAACCTTTCATCAGGATGATGTTGACTGTGGTTTTGTCACATATAGCCTTTATAATGTTGAGGTACTTTCTGTCTATACCTAATTTGTTAAGAGTTTTTTTTTTCTTTTTTCATGAATAGATACAAAATTTTGACAAATGCTCTTTCTGCATCTATTGAGATGAGCATATGATTTTTATCTTTCATTCTACTAATTTGATATGTCACATCTATTAATTTGCATGTCGTGAATCATGCTTGCATCCCAGAGAAAACTCCCATGTGACCGTGGTGAATGATCTTTTTAATATACTGCTGAATTCAATTTGCTAGTATTTTATTGAAAATTTTTGCAGCTATCTTCATCAGGGATATCGGCCTATAGATATCTTTTATTGTAGTATTACTTTCTGGCTTTGGTATCAGGGTAATGCTGACCTTGTCAAATGAGTTTGGGAGTGTTCCTTCCCCTTTGATTTTTTTGGAAGAGTTCAGGAGGATTGTCATTAATTCTTCTTTAAATATTTGGTAAAATCCACCGTTGAAGCCATCTTTTATGAGTTTTCTTCATTTGTTTACTGATTTAATGTCCTTACAAGTAGTTGGCTTGTTAAGATTTTCTATTTCTTCCTGATTCAGTGTTGGTAAGTTGTATGTTTCTAAGAATTTATCCATTTCTTCTAGGTTGTCCCAATTTTTTAGAGTTGTCATAGTAGCCTCTTATGACCCTCTTTATTTCTGTGTTTCCAATTGCAATGTCTCCTCTCATTTATAATTTCGCTGAAAGGTCCTCTCTCTTTTTGCCTTGTTTACTCTAGCTAAAGCTTTGTCAATTTTATCTTTTCAAAGAAGCAACTCTCAGTTTGGGTAATCTTTTCTATTATTTTCCTGTTCTCTATTTCATTTATTTATGCTCTAATCTTTATTATGTCCTTCCTTCTGCTAACTTTGGGCTTAGTTTGTTCTTCTTTTTTTAATTCTTTGAGGTGTGAAGTTAGATTGTTTATTTGAGTTCTTTTCTGTTTCTTAATATAGTTGTTTATTGCTATGAACTTCCTTCTTAGAACTGTTTTTGCCACATCCCATAAATTTTCTTGTGCTGTGTCTTCATTTTGTTTCTCTCAAGATATTTTTTAATCTCCTCTTCAATTTCTTCTTTGATCATTGACTATGCAGGAGAGTATTGTTTAACTTTTCTGTATTCATCAGTTTTCCTCCTGTTACTGATTTCGAGTTTTATACCATTGTAGTCAGAGAAGATACTTGGCATGTTCTCAGACTTCTTGAAATTATTAATACTTACTTGTTTTATGGCCTAACATATGGTATGTCAGTAAATGTCCCATGTACACCTGAAAGAATGTGTATCCTGCTGTTGTCAGATAAAATGGTCTATGTATGTCTGTGAGGTCCATGTGGTCTATAGCATTGTTCACATCCAGTATTTCCATATTGATTCTCTGTGTGGATAATCTATCTATTGTTAAGAGTGGGATATTAAAGCCCCAAACTTACCGTCTTGCTGTTTATTTCTCCTTTTAGTTCTGTTGGTTCTTGCTATATATATTTTGGTATTCTGATGATGAGTGATTAAAAATTTATAATTTTTATATCTTGTTGATGGACTGACCTATTTATCATTAAATAATGACTTTCTTTGTCTCTTTAAACAATTTTTACTTTAAAGTCTATTATACAGTACCTGTTTCACTAACCAAAAAAAAAAAAAAACCTGAAGAGGATTTTCGGTTTTGCAAAAAAAAAAAGCCATTCCTATACTCATGTAGGTCTTTCATAAAAAGAAAGCAGTGTAATGTGACCTTTCAAAAAGAAGGCGTGATTCATTATTTTATGCCATTTTAGCTTATGAAAGTTTTCATAGGAATACTCTATTTTTGGATAGTGGGAGAAAGCTGTAACTTATTTAAAGTAGACAAATTTCTTAAAAAACCCAAACTACCAAAGCTTACTTAAGAAGTTATAGGTAACATGAGTAGTCCTGTATTTATTAAAGAAATCTAATGTACAATTTAAAGCATTTCAGCAAAGAAAATTCAAGACCAGATAGTGTTATTGTTAAATATATTCTTTCAAGCTTTTAAAGAATAAATGATACCAATTTTTGCAAAAATCTTTCATAAATTAGAATATGAGAGAAGACTTCCCAACTAATTTTGTTTTTTGTTTTGTTTTGTTTTTGTTTTTTTGAGGCCAGTTGTATATTAATCCAAAACTGGGCAAAGTTTTCCCAAGAAAATAAAATTTAAAATAGAATACTATCTCTCATGAATGCAAGTGTCATTTATAAAATTTTAGCAAATTTAACCCACCAGTGTATCCCGAGGATAATATATTACAATCAAATGGGGTATTTTCTAGGAATACAAGATTGTTACAATATCCAAAAATTAATATACTTCAGCCTATTAACAGACTGAGAAAAGAGAAGACATTTGATCATCTCCACACATACAACACTAACAGATAACAACATCAACATCCATTTATGATTAAAAACTCAGCAAACTATTAAATAAATAAGGATTTACTAACCTGTTCACAATATCTATCAAAAATTTTAGGGGCGCCTGGGTGGCTCAGTCGGTTAAGCGTCTGCCTTCGGCTCAGGTCATGATCCGGCGGTCCTGGGATCAAGTCCCACATTGAGCTCCCGGCTCAGTGGGGAGCCTGCTTCTCCCTCTGCCTCTGCACCTGCTTGTGCTCTCTCTGTCTCTCTCTTTCTCTCGCTCTCAAATAAATAAATCTTTAAAAAAAAAAAAAAAGACTACTAAATTATTGTGGAAAATGTCCATGCTCTGAGAATTTAAAACATAACCAAAAAGAATTCATAAATTCTGCATTATAGAAGAAAGAAGAGGAATCCTCACTACCAAATCACATCTCTTTAATCATCAAAATTCTCTGCATGAGTGAAAACTAAGACTCCTTCTGAGAGTCTACTTTGAGGTATGTTGTTGCGTTGATGTCTTCCAACACTCAGGATAGGAAAATGAGACCTCATGACACTGGAGAGAAGAGGAACTTACAGTCAGGATTTATATATCAGTAGAAAGGCTATTGAGAGAGGCATATTGATGGCATGCTCTTGAAAGACGCTACTATATTTTTACAGTGAAATGTTTAGGTCCTATGAAAGGGAATTATTTGTCTTGAGGAATAAAAGATAGAGAATCTCTAACTGATCACAGTGTTCCTTCATCGGAGGGAAATGTAAAAATCTCTTTGTTGCTTAAGGTTTTACCTTTTAGATTATGTAATATACATTTCTGTTGCTCTTCAAACTCACATCCTCTGTCTTTTCTTGTTTGTATCTCCTTCCAATTATCTGCCGTACCGTGAAAATCGTTATGCATTATCCCAAATGATTTCCACCTGCCCTATTCCAATTATCTCCCTTTCCCCAACCTACAGCTCTTCCCACCCCTGCTGTTTTCTGTGTTTCCCCTCTATTTTGCATTTCCTTTGTATCATGTGTCTACTTAACTATGTTTTGCATAACTATATCTTCATTTGCAATTTTTTTGTTAATTTTTTGGTCTTTTTGTGACAAATTAAAAAAACGTTGTTGTTACATAAATGGGCTTTTTCACTTTTAAAGAGATTGTTTGAATCTGAAGATGAGTCACAAAGAAGTAGTATCTGGATATTTGAAATCCATATTCATTTATTTTTATTGACAAGGGGTAATAGGAATTGGTAATAAAGCAGGAAGTGTTTACTATGTATATTTCAATGATTTTAGATGCAAAAAACTTTCCTTTTGATGCTTTTCCTGGTTTCATTTCAACTTATGCTTGAGGGGCGCTTGATAATCTGAATAGATGAGTGGTGTTGGGACTGGTATTAGGATCCACCATGCTCTACAGCATCTCCATCTTCTTTTGCAGGCACCAATCTGATCCTCTGTTAATTTGCAGATGTCTCTTCTGCAAATGCCAGACAGATTTAAACAATGGTTTTCGCCAGAAGCCAAGCCACTTCTTACTGCAGAAGAAGAGAGGTAGCGAAACAGTTAGCTCATGAGCGTAGTGTAAGACCCGAAACACTGTTAAGTGTGAGAATAGGAGGGTTCTGGTATGAGCATTTCTATGCGGAGAGAAGGAGCTGGGCAAAGGATCTATTCAGTTGTTCCATCACCTTCACTGTCCTTCTTTACCCAACAGCCCAAGTGTTAACAAACCCCTCCCTCCTTTTCTTATAAGTTCCTGGCATGGCTAACTTATGCATCAAAAAGAACTTTGGTAAATGTCACAGTGGATCAAGGGGATGCACAAAATACACATCCGCATAAAACTGTGAGGGGGCCATCATTAAGCAAGAGTGCTATGTGGGAATCAAAGAATTGCAATCTGGGGGACAGAGATTTGGTAGCAACCCAGATGGTGTCCTACTAGGGAGCAAAAGTCAGAGGTTTTTAAAGCAAAAAAGGGAATGCATTGTATACATTGTTCACAAAGAATTTTTGATTGGTGTTGGCAGCAGAAGGCTAATTTTGGCTGAATCTGATTGGTTGCTAAAGATGTCACTAGGCAAAATCTCTTACTGTAGCAAGTTGCAGGTGTTTGGGCTGAGTCCTTGGAATATTTGCAGTTTGGCCCGGTTCAAAAGTTCATGGTTCCACGAGTGCAGACGGGCATAAGGCCCACCTCCTAAATGGCCTCCCAGCTCCATTTTAAGACCCCTGGACATAATTGACCCCATTTCATTTTCCTTTCACATCTACGTTCTAAATATACCAATTTCTTAATTGTTTTACTCCTTTATGTGGATCTTCAACAAATATTTGCTGAGCATCTTCTATCCAGCAGGCATTTTTCTTTGTACTAACAATAGAACAGTGAAAATGGAAGAAATGTTCTTATCACAGGACTTATCTTCAAGGAATAAACCTGACCTTACAAAAATAGGTGGCTAAGATTATTTCCAAAAGTGGTGTTTAGAACAAAAGAATACAGTAAGCGACCAGGAATAGTCTGCAGGATGCAGCTGATGGAAGGGACAGAGAAAGGCTTTCTGAGGATGTAGCATTTGAACTGAGGTCTGAATGGTGGGCATGGAAAAGACAAGTAAATACTCCTATGAGGATTTTCTAGGCACATAGAATAGCAAGAGTAAGGTCCCTTGCTTAGTTTATTGGAAGAACAGAAAGACCTGTGCAGGTTGAGCATTACGGAAAAAAGTAAGTTTGGGAAGACATGAGAGGAGGAAAGACAGAAGGAGGATCCCGTGTTACTCGCGGGCCATAGTGAGTTTTCAGGTCCTCGTGCCTGATGCTGCAGTCCTCTTACTTTAGCTCCCTTAACAATCCACATGCTCATTCTTCTTTTACGATGTTCAGTTTTGCGGCCCCTGGGTGGCTCAGTTGGTTAAGCGTCTGCCTTCCGCTCAGGTTGTGATCCTGGAGTTCAGGGATTGAGCCCCTCATCTGGCTCCTTGCTTGGCGGGGGATCTGCTTCTCCCTCTCCCTCTGCCATCCCTCCCCCCCCCCCCCCCCCCCGCTCGTTCTTGCTCACTCTCGCTCTCAAATAAATAAATGAAATAAATGAAAATGTTCAAGTTTTTTACCTTTCCCATCTCCTTTTTCCCTCCTGTCTGTGTAGCTGAGGGGTCAGGTGAAGTTTCGGGAAAACAGATCGTGTGGATACTAGTTGTGGTACTTACTAGTCTATTCTACAGACACATAAATCCCTCTTGTCATGTTTCAGTCAGCTCAGAAACAAGCAGAAGTTATTTTGTTCTCTCTGCATCTAGGTATAATCTACCTAACTCAATGTACTTTAGTCACTGAGCGTATCAGAAAAAAAAAAAAAATTTGTAGACATTCTGAACAATCCTTCCGAATTGTATCTAAAAAGCTGAAAATTTGTCATCATATCCAGGCCCTTATTTTTTCCAGATGACTTACAGTTTAGCCAAGTTAATCTAATAGTAAGCTCTCTAATGGCAGAACCAATGACCTGGCACTACAATCCTCGAAATAAAACGACTGCCCAGGAGAAAAGCCACCTAAGAAAGAGGTAGAAGAAGGGCAGTTCAGCTTCAACTGGTCTCACCTCTGTATTGAGAGTTTGCATAGTGTCAAGGATTTCCCACCCATGAGGTCACTGAAGGTCCACTCAATAACGGATGGATCCTAACAAATAAGAATTTTTCAGTCATCACATTACTTTTATTTATATTTGCCTATGAGGCCATTCCTGGCTAAGAATGGTAAGACAATATTTTTAGATGAAAATTTAGGGATAATGTTCCTCTTTGCTGTAGCAGAATGACATACGCAATATACCAGTTGATCAAGTAGTTTGAATATGTATTTGGAAGGAGAGAATTGAAAAGGAAATCAATATGATCAGTGATTTCTGATAAATGTTATTTTAAAAATAGGAAGAGAAGACTATTACTTTAACCAAATTAAAACTCATCTGAGTAGACAAATCCATATAGTGTTTCACAGTGAAATACTAGCCTTAACCCGATTAAAATGAGAAGGGAAAGGAGAATGTCCACTGTTGATACTATACTAATATAGTTCTGAAATTTTTGGACAATGCTATGAGTCATAAGAAGAAAATCAGTGATGACTTGAGCCTACTGCTTTTCCTCTTCTTCTATTCCTCCTCAAATGCCATTCGAATTAGGTAGGTAGCATTTTGAGAGAGTCTGTAGGCTTGCCCCAAACCACACGGTACCATCAGTACATCAGAAACAAATTCCTAGGAGATACAAAACAAATCTGATCAGATCGAAAGAAAGATTTAGGCTTTTGGCCACAATTGCAAGTCAGATACTCTCAAGTAACTGCCATTGTAGAATAAATGGATCCTAGAGACTGTCTCTGAAATATTGCTATTCTTGAAAGTGGAGGGCAGTTTCCTAGACTATCCACTCCTTCGAGGACCAGTCCGTGAACTGAAGCTTAAGCATCAGGCCCTCTAGATTGGTTGGCTGGCTGGGCTAGGGTACGGAAATAAACATGGAGGAGGTTTCAAAATGGTAACTTTGGATGGTAACAGAGACACATTCTCAAATTAGACATATAGGATACTGGCGGACTAAGGATAAGCCATGACTTCGCTGTGACAAATCATCAGGAAGATAAGCCACCAGGAGCAAAAGTTAATGAAATAAACAACGTATTTGGACCCTCAAGGACTAAAGGTATTGTCATTGCCAATGTGACAGATAATTAAACATCTATATATCGAATTATTTAAAGAAAGAAAACTTGTTATCACGAAGCTGCACAAACAAGAAGGAAACAACATAGATGATAGAATAAGTGGGCAGGTTTGAAAAATAGGAACTTCTAGACATGAAAAAAATTTTGAAATATATAAATATAAGGTATTAATGACCAATTATTAGACAAGAAAATTAGTGAACAAAGAGATACATCTAAATTATTTACCCAGAACTCCGCACTAAGACACAAGGTCTCACATTTATTCCAGGACAAGAGAGGAACGAGAGGAGGCAGTGCTTAAATAGATTCTCCAGAAATGATGGGAAAATACAAATTCATAGAATCAAGATAAAAAAGCATTCCTAACAGATAATATAAAAGAAATTCACATTAAGTGATAAAGCAAATGCTAGGTCATAAAAACATTGAAAAAAAGGACAAAAACTTGACATACTAATGTAAAAGTAATAATAATAAATTTAAAAATAAAAAAATAATAGAAATAACAATTAAGCTATGGCAGCAGAATGAAAGCCAAAAAAGAATGGCTTGTGGGAGAAAATTACTGCTGGTGTAGAATTGGGTACTCAGTAATGCTTTCTTTCCAGAATAAGGATAACATTTACAAATTGACAGGAAAAGACTGAAATGATTTACCACAAGATTTCTACAGCAAAGGAAATCCTAGAGGACATGCACCATGAGGGAAGAATTTAACACAGAAAGAAGGTGGCCTGAGAGGCAAAGTGGAATTCTAGTAAAAACCAGTAAATTGATGATAGTAATAATAATGCCCTCCAAAGGATGAGGTTGAAAAAGAATAGAAGTGAACTTCTCTTTAGGATGTAAAAGTTACGAAAGAAGTTGCTCTTTTTCTGACAAAGAGAACAAGCTAGATAATTCACTTAAAATCCCAGCACAGAGCTGAGTTTTCAAAGTGAATTAACTAAAATTCCAAGTGTTAGGGCCCTACTGAAAGGGAAGGGGTGACATCACCGGGATGCTGGTGTGGGAGATCCCAACCTCCTTCCCTCCACAAATGTCAGCCATCGGACAGCTGTCCATGAGCGAAAACCACCCTGGAAGAGCTCTGCTGTCCGCTGAAGATACGTCAGAGCGACACAGTGAGACAGAAAGCCTGAGAATAACTGCATGGAAAGGGAGAGAAGAACAACTTCAGCTTGCCTGTGCCACCTAGGCCTCTGCAGCTTCTCAAGTGCAAGACATCAGGGGAGACGCCCCACAGCTGACCCCCACGCCACGAGTGCAATTTGGGGCTATGCACTTGCACAACTCTGGTCTGATGCCCGTGTTTGGCCTCCATTGCTGTGCCTGCTGATGGCAAAATTCTGCAGCCATGGCAGTGCACACCAGCAGCCAAGACCCCCCCGGATACTTACGGACCCACATTTGAACAAACACTCCCAAACTCATTTGACAAGACCAGCATTACCCTGATAACAAAGTCAGATAAGGACAATACAAGAAAATAAAACTATAGGCTGATATGCTGGATGAAGACAGATACAAAAATTCTTAGCCAAATACTTGCAAACTGAATTTAACAGTATGTTAGTAGGATCACATACCATGATCAAGAATGGCTTTTCCCTGGGTTGCAAGGGTGGTTCAACATATGCAAATAAATAAATGTGATACACTTCACTAGTAGAATGAAAGATAAAAATCATCTGATTATCTCCATAAATGATGAAAAAACATTTGGCAAAATTCACTATCCTTTCATGTGAAACACTCAATAAACTGGGTGTAAAAGGAACATACCTGAACATAATAAAGACCAAATATGACAAACCCACAGCTAACATCATTCTCGGTGGTGGAGTTTGAAGGCTTTCCCTCTAGATCAGAAAAAAAGCAAGTGTTTCCACTGTCACTACTCCTATTTGACATAGTACTGGAAGTCCTAGCTAGAGCAATCAGGCAAGAAAAAAAATAAAGGTGTCCAAATTAGAAATGAAGAAGTAAAATTGTCTCCATTTGGAGATGACATGATTAACTCAAAATGGATTAAAGGCTTCAGTGTAAGACCCAAAGCTACAAAAGTCCTAGAATAGGAAAAAATTGCCTTGATATCAGTCTTGGCAATGATTATTTGAATGACACCAAAAGCACAGGCCACAAAAGCAAAAATAAGTGAGTGGGACTTCAGCAAACTGAAAAGCTCCTGCACAGCTAAAGAAGTGATCAACGAGATGAAAAGGCAGCCTACGGAATGTGAGAAAATATTTACAAACCATATATTTGTTAAGGGGTTAATGCCCAAAATATATAAGGAAGCCATATAACTCAAAAGCAACAAAACCTCTAACAATCCAATTAAAATATGGGCAGAGGACTTGACTAGACATCTTCTCGGAGTAGACTACCAAATAGCCGGCAAGTACATGAAAACGTGCTCAACATCACTCATCATCAGAGACATGCAAACCAAAACCACAGTGAGATACCACGTCACACCCGCCAGAATGGCCGTCACCACAAAGACAAGAGATAAGTAGTCCTGCAAGGATGCTGAAAAAGGGGAACTCTGATGTGCTGTTGGTGGGAAGAACGTAAACTGGTGCAGGCACTGTGGAAAACAATATGGAGGTTCCTCAAATAATTAAAAATAGAACTACCATATGATCCAGCAATCCCACTTTTGAGTATATATCTGAAGGAGGTGAAATCACTATCTCAAAGAGATATCTGCGTTCTCCTGTGCATTGCAGCATTAGTCACATTAGCCAAGACACGGAAACCATCTAAGAGTCCATCAACAGATGATGGATGAGGAAACTGTGATGTAAAATCAATGGAATATAATTCAACCATACGAAAAGGAAATCCTGCCATTCGTGACCACATGGATGGATCTGGATGGCATTATGCTGTGTGAAATTAGAGAAGGACAAACACTGTATGATCTCACTTATATGTAGAGTCTACTAATATCAAACTCATAGAAACAGAAAATGGAATGGCGGCTGCCAGGGGCTGAGAGGTGGGGAAATGGGGAGATGTTGGTCCAAGTGTACAAACTTTAAATTGCGAGATGAGTGAGTTCTGCGGAGGTAATGTACAGCATGGTGACTCGAGTTAACAATTCTGTATTGTGTCTGTAAGTTGTTAGGAGAGTAGAGATGCAACGTTCTCACCATAACACAACAAAATGGTAATTATGTGGGGTAAAGGATGCATTAACCTATCTTATGGTGCGTGGTAAATATTTCATAATATATACGTGTATCAAATCCTCACATTGTTCATCTTAAACTTACACAATGCTATATGTCAACGACATCTCAATAAATGTGGAAAATAAAAAAATAAAAGGCAGGAGACCCACAGGCACTCGTATGTGTGGATAGCAGGAGGAATCAGCTACTGCTGGAGCCAAGAGGGAAACAGCTGAACTTCAGACAAATTTTTAAGATCTGAGTGTGGGCCTAAATCATAGAATCGCTGGGTCCCAGATACGTCAGACTCAGTCTTTTTTCATGCCCTTCCATTGAAGGTTTTTAAGAGAGATTGGGTAGAGAGCAAGAAGAATCCTCTGTGACCTGTTTGAGGGACAGGCAGGAGGGGGCTCCTGAAATCTGCACCTGAGCAGGAGAATTGCACAGCCTCCCCCTACGGACCAGGCAGCAGCAGATGTCTGCTGCGGAGGGCGAGGAGAAGCTGGGGAAATCCACTCTTCCTCCAGTCACAGGTGCACAGGTAGAGAGGCCTAATGACGTCTGACGCAGGACAGGGCGGGGGGCCCGGGGGAGATGCTGTAGATACTCTGGCCTTTCACTGAGGATGACGCAGCTGCCATCCGGGGCTGGACGTGGGCAGGAGCCCTGAGAAATGCTTCCTGAGGTCGGAAGGGCCAAGAGTGGCTCCGCGGAGTGGCAGCCTCGGGACATTGTGAAGGGGGCAGCTGTGTGGGAGGAAATCCAGGACTTCAGATTTGGATATATTACCTTTGCAATTAAACATCCAAACAGAGAGAAAAATTGTCACCGGATATTCATTACAAGGAGGAGCATTTGAAAGGATGCGATTGGAAGAAGAGCAAGAGAAAAAAAAGTTTTTCCTTAAGATCGGAGAAACATAGCATGTCTGTATGCTAATGGTAATAATCCAGTAGAAAGAAAATGGATGATAGGATGAAGAGGGAAGAATTGTCGCTAAGAAATTCCTAAATGCACAAGAGGGATGGGATACAGTGTGAAAATTTATAATACCCCTTTATTTTCTCTGAATCTCTGCAACGTCTGTTGTGATTTCAAACCTATTTGTTCCTGAGGTGGTTATTTTAAGTATGTCTCATTTTTTCTTCATCGGTGTCCCCAGATTATTATAAAATGTTTTACTCTTTAAAATACCAAGTTTTCGTCTTACGTTTCTTTCATATATTTGTGTCTCTTTCATTGTTTCTCTAAATTCTAACTTACCTTCGTCCCTCAGTTTTGACATGTAGCTTATTTTAGTATGATTCATTTGCTCATTTTCATTTTGATGTTTCCTTTGACGCATGCCTATTGCAGAAGTATATTTCTGCATTTCCAAATATCAATAATTTTGTTAATGATTTCTGGCTTAAACGAATTAGGTTCAGACATTTTTTTCCAATTTTGCAAAATTTTGTTATTTTTCTTTTTTCTGGCTTTATTGAGATAGAATTGTCATAGAATATTGTGTAAGTTTGAAGGGTGCAACATGTTGGTTTAATGCACTAATAATTTTGCTCTTCTGAAATTTTGATAGCTGCTTTATGATTGTGTATGGCCATTTTTACAAATGCTTTGGCTGTACTTAGAAATTTGCATTCTGTAGTTGGATGTAGTGCATTAATATTCTTTCTGAGAGACCTGGGAGAAGGATCAGTTCCATCTGCTTGGTTTGTAGATGGCCATCTTCTCGTGTCTCCACACTGTGTTCCCTCCATATATGTCTGTGTCCAAATTTCCCCCTCTTATAAAGACACCAGTCATATTGGATTAGGTCCCACCCTAATGATTTCATTTTAAGTTAATCACCACTGTAAAACCCCAGTCTACAAATATGGTCACTTCTGACGTACTGAGTCTTGGGATTTGACATATGCATTTTTGGAAAGACACAATTTAGCCCATAACACCCTCCTTTTCCTTCTAACCTTTCAGAATGGTTTCAATTTAGGTGGGTTTTGGTTTTGTTGTTGTTGTTTTGGTTTGGTTTGGTTTTGGTTTTGGGGTTTTTTTTAGTACCATACAGTTGAGTTTAGTTTAATTTTTTTAAAAAGTGCTAATTATTCTTGATTTGAAGTAGAAAATTAACCTACTTGCATTTTAATGTCATCACTAATATATTTGAGTTTAACTCTACCATATTAGTTTGCTTTCTGTTTCCTAGTCTCTATTTCTTTTCTCTCTCTCAATTTCTCTCTTCTACTGGATTATTTTTAATCATCTCATTTTTTTCTACTAGAAAAATTGGGAAATTTTTTTTTTAAAAATTGATGAATATAGATGAATTATATTCACAATATAATTTTTCTACTAAAATACTGGGAAATTTTTTTTTAAAAAGTTAGGAAATTAAAGCTTTGTTGCCATTCTTTTTTTTTTTTTTTTAATTTATTTATTCGACAGGGCAAGAGAGGGAACACAAGCAGGGGGAGTGGGAATGGGAAAAGCAGGCTCCCCACTGAGCAGGGAGCCCGATGCGGGGCTCGATCCCAGGACCCTGAGATCATGACCTGAGCCGCAGGCAGATACTTAACGACTGAGCCACTCAGGCGCCCCCTTTGTTCCCATTCTTGTAGTAGTTCTCATAGAATTAAAACATACTTTTTAAATATAGCAAAGTCTAAAATTGATCAAAATATTTATCCTTATATAATACAGTGACTTTACATCTTTGTCATTTAACTTCTCCCAATTATTTTCTTTTTTGGTCAAGTATTTTAATTCTACATCTATTTCGAATCCCTACCACTTTCAAACACTTGATGGGTTTCTAAATTGATTTATCCAAGTTTGAGAAGAGTGTATTTTTACCTAGTAAAACTGAAGATTCATATTGTAAGACTCCATTCTATCCCTAAGATGGCACTCTAGGGAAACCCAGACATATGTGAGAGAAGTTTTATAGTAAGATTATTTATAATAGCCAGCAACCAGAAAAACATGAAATTTCCATCATCATTACAATAGTTAAATGTGTCATTAGTGTGGTATCACCTGCAAATAAGAATAGTCAAATACTTTTCATTTCTGGTTTTTCTGCATCATTCATTTTCTTGTCTTATTGATTTGTCATTCTACTTTATAATAATTCAGAACATTTTTATATATAGACAGGCCATTATTTATTTAACTGTGCCTTGATTGATGGAAATCAGTTAGGTAATCTCCAGTCTTTTGTTTTTACAGATAATACAGTGATGATTAACATTATACACATGCTACTTAGAATATGGATGAAGTAGGTCTATAGGATATATATCCTATATATATATATATATATATATATAATCCATGGGAATGGATTGCTGGGGCTAGGAATTAAAAATTTTTTTTGTTGCCTGTTCATCTTTCATGATATAAATGTTTAGATTCTAGTGCTATTAACTTTTCATTACTCCTGTTTTTAAATGAGATGAGTTTTTCCTGGACCAAAAGTTGTGTAGGGTATGTGCCAGGAGTTACTTTTAATAACCAATATCTTGTATTAATCATGTTAACTCTTACTTTTATTCAAACCAATGGAGATAAGCCAGATATATGGCTCTTCACAATATAATGTCTCTCTTCCCCTTCCAGATTCATCTATAGATTATGTGTTGCATATATAACTTGTTTACACCATTCTTGGTTTGGTCCGAATTATCTGTTTGTCAAGTCCACTACTGACCCCTGGGATGCTCCCACGAATCACCCATTCTGTTCTTGTTTTGCAAAGGAATGTTTTCGAGTTTGTTCTTAGGATGTGCCCCTTACCTTCTAGAAGTATTCTCTGCTAGAATCTCCTAAACTGTGATGTCATGTGCCTCTGTTTTTCACATTCCATCTATATCCTAGTTTACTTGAAGATGCTATTTTCAATTTTTTTTTTCACTTGTGTTGCTTTTGGATGGTTTCTAAACAAAAATGGTGGAAATGCTGAAAGTCGTCTTATAGGCTCCTTTCATTAGAATGTTTGTCTTACAGTCTCTCAGGCACCACCAAAAGGTCCTATATTTATTCCTAGAAGAATATGAAACCCGTAGTTTCCAGGCTATCTTGAATTTCTTCTTTCGCTTTATAGATACTCTTTAAAGGACTGGAAAACGACAAGATGGGTCACAACTCTTGTTAGCCTCACATGGAATAACACAACAAAACAAAACAAAACAAAACAAAACAAAACAAAAACTATCCACACTCTCTTTCTTGCTACACATTATTGAGCTTCTATGTTTGACCAGACACTACATAGTGCATTCCTGATTGAACTGCTAGCATGAACCACATTTTTTTCTAAATAAGATTTCATTTTCTCACTGATAAACTTGACATTCAAAATCATGGCCTTTGGGTTGCCCATAAGGACTCGAGAACTGTTGGCAAAGGGAAGGAAGGAGACTGGTACACCGCCACAGATAGGGGACTGATGGCTGCGGGCGCTGAAGCGGTCCAGCTTCCACGTATGTTTATTTCCATGAAAACTCGTGACCTCCCCATTTCCTTCATCTACAGCTCTTGGTGACCACCGTTCGACTCAATGCTTCTGTGAGTTTAACTTTTTAGATTCCACATATAAGTGAGCTCATGCAGCACTTCTCTTTCTGTGTATGACTTATGTCATTTGGCATCATGTCCTCAGGTTCCTCTATGTTGTTACAAATATGTACGTGAATCAAATCTTCATGTTATGTGCCTTAAATATACTCAATTTTGATTTGTCAGTCATACCTCGGTAAAGCTGGAGAAAACTTCTGAAAATAACCTATGACCTTATTTTAGTTCCAACTTAATCAAATCTCTGGGTGGCATGTGATTTCTTGAAAGTCTTGCTACTATTAGTTGACTTGGTTCGATGCTCCTCAACTCAATGTTTTTCTTAAATCACCGACAGACTCCTAGCAACCTTTCTGCATTTGCTCAGTATGTGTGGTGTTTTTTCCTGGTTCTATCAATGGTATTCTCTTCCTTTTTCTTCTCCAGTTCCCTCCTATCCTCTCACCTCCTTACTTCTATTTTCTCATCTTCTCTATTTTGCCTTCTCTTTTCATGCTTCCCCTAAGCCTTCCCAGGTATTCCTGAAGCTTTAGACACTTATTACTGAACAATGATGTGACTCCTGCAGTGATTTCTCATCTGAATACTGGGCCCATATTTTCAATGTTCCACGCTTCTGCCTGAAAGATGCACAGGTTCCTAAAAGTCAAGATGTTGAAACTGGCCCTGATTTTGTCCTTGTCTGAAAACAATTGTCTGAAAACAATTGTCTGAAGACAATTTGTCCTTGTCTCAAAAACAAAAAAACTGTAAAAGCAAACATTCTCCTTACTGTATTTTCTTTCTGGGTTAATGCCCTTTGACTTTATTCAGGAACCCAAGAATTATCATTCCGGTGCATTCATTTGTTCATTAACTATAATCAGTTACAGCTCTTAACATGTTCCCTTCACGTGTCCCTCTCTTCGCTGAGTTATTGCTTAGTCATACTCTCTTGTAGGTGAAGTCCCGTGATCATTCCCTTTCGGGCTGCCCCATCTTCTTCATTGCTTAAAGAGATGTTTCTCAATGCAAAGGAGTTTGTCCATTCTATTTTCGGAGCCAGCCAGTACACGGCGAGCTCCTCCTCCCTGAGCATGTGCCCTCAGGACCCTCTGTGGGCCGCCTCTGATTCTCTTTGCCAGCCCTCAGGCACGATCACCGCACCTCAACATGCCGCATGCTGAACCTGTAATTCACTGTGACTGTCACACCTTTGTGTCTTCACTCGTGTCCTTTCATGTGTCTGAAGCCCCTTCCAGTCCTCAGATTCACTTAGCAAATCATCTTTCATTTGCAAGTGATACAATCATGATTTCTTTTATAAAATCAGTGTTACATGGGCTTTTTTGTACCTTGAGTAATCTCACAGAAAGAATTCGATCTCTTCCTCTATAACCCCAAGTGCTCAAACATCCACGCTTTAACTTTTCACTTATTTTGATATAATCGTTCAATTCTCTGTCTTCTCCCATAAAACTCTCAGATCCTTATGCGTAGTAATATGGCTTACTTGTTTTTTAGGTCTAGAGCTCAGAAAAGTGCCTGGAAGATAATATATGTTGGCTATAATATGACAGACTAATAACTTTATTGAAACTGAATAAAACGATATTTGGGGGTTGAGAAGTTAGGGGCAAAACAAGATGGCAGTCTTTTCCACAGGGGACCTAGAAGGAGGGATGAAAGTGAACGAAGAGGATATGGTGGGAGAGCTGAGACGACTCGAGGGGAAAGAACAAGAAGGCAGCATCTGGGCTACTCGAGTCTCAGAGCTCCCCCGTGGGTAGGGGCTTATAGACTGAAGACCGTGTGCTTGTCTGACTGACGGACTGCCCTCAGCATGAGGAAATGGACGCACTCTTCTTGATTCAGCCTATCCTTAAAGTTATCCAAAACTCGTCAGAGGACAAAAACAGCAGCATGCAAACAACATGGAAGGTTAATGTTGGAAGCGCCATTAAAACAGGAAATACTTCTCTATTTTAGTCATGACCAAAGTCATAGTCAGTGCACAAGGTAGTCTTAGTTACTGATACCTTACCACCCAATATGAAATTTAGAACAGTGCCTGGCAGTTAGTATGTTCTAAACAAATCCTCCTTTAATTCCGAAAGAAAATATTTCCAAGGGCAAGCATAAAGATTATTTCATCTAGTAAGTGTTTTTGTAATGTACGTTGTCCAAATGACACCAGCTCATCTTGTGTGACCTACAAACTCTTTAAACTCTTCCCGCATAGTTGATTATCAAATACGCAGGACCCATGCCCAGTGCAAAGCCTGTCTCGGGGCTTGATCTCATAACCCCGAGATTATGGCCCGAACCAAAATTGAGAGTCAGATGCTTAATTGACTGAGCCATCCAGGTGCCCCGATCCTGATAACTTGGAATCACTGTCTTAGCTGTAAGGATTTACGATCGCAGAACATCAGCTTGGCGTTATCGTCTCCATGTCCCACCTCAACCATGTTCTTCCTACATGGCTCCCACATGAGAATTCCAAAGCGTGTGTTCCTCCTACTTGCTTCATTACTCAAGACTGCATTTATGCTTTGGTACCTATTCAGTGTGATTGTTATTTTTCATGAGAATCCCTTCCTAGAACACAGAGCAGCCCTTGATCTTCTCAGTAGTCCTTCCCTGGGGACTGTAACGCTCTTTCTGAAACCCTATTCTGTGTCTAGGCCATTAGCCCAGAGTGACCTCGTGGCCAGTTTGGCTGCGACAGTTCTCACTGATGCCTGCTGCTGTGGTAGAGTTATGACCATGCTCCCTGTACTTACTTTCCCAAAGCGTCTATTCGGGATGAAAAAAAAAAAAACCCAGACATATGTTCATCCTACTTTTACAACTATGGGCATAGCTCTCCCCTAACGAGAGCTGTGTCTCATTCCTCAATACTGGTCTCTAAATCCCTCTGGGAGCCCAATACTTCTGTGGCAGATTCCCCAGGACATGCCCTCCGCATTAGTTCCTGTGGATGGGCTTCCGTCCGTCTCGTCCCCTGACCTGGTGCGTAGATACACTGGTAGATGCCGCTGCAATCCAACCCTTTTGGATCTGCGTGTCTACAAGCCGATCATCCTGCCTTACCAGGGCATCCCAAGGCACAGTAAGGACAAAGTAGAACGAGACTGCCTCAGGCAGTGGGTACAGTGGCAAAGGAAGGACCGCTTTCCTGTTTTACCCCAGTATAATCCTAGTGAAGCTGTTGATTTCAGGTTTATGAACCCAGGGGCTCGTGTGACCTGCCAGATAGACTTCCAGATGGCAGACCCTGGCAATCAGCCACCACCTTACCTGGCGATAAGAGGGTCATAAAGAGGAGCGTGAAGAGAAGTACATGGAGTCTCATGGCTGAACGGCCAGCGATGAAAAGCAGCATCAACATGTTTGGAGCCCGGGGTTTCTGAGCATGGCGGGTCCGTGGCTATTTATGATGCTCCCTGGGCCTGTGGTTTGTTCTTGGTTAGTAGAGCCTAACAAAAAGGGAGTAACTCCGTCTCCCACAGGAAATGTCCAGGGCCAAAGTACACAGAGGTGGTGGTAACTCACGGATGAGAAGGCAGAAAGTGACGCCGTCCGTTGCCCACAGACTCAGGACATCCTCGTTGTCAGCTGCGTCCACCACTGTCCTCCATGTGCCCATGCGCGTACACTCATTGCTCCTAAGTTGTGTATCTATCGTGCATCAGGGAGCGCGGAGAAAACCAGGGCTACGGCAGATCGATCGCAATCAGATAACGGGAGGTGGAACGTTAAGCGAGTGTGGGCAATAGGCCATGCAAAGGACACAACCTGGAAGAGATAGTGGTTATTTTCCTGGTTATTTCTACCAAGGGGTAGGAGTGGGGAGGGGTAATGAGAATGTTGGGAAGGGCTTCGTAGCAAAGGTGCTACAGAGCATGCTTCAAAAGAGTTTGGTATTTTATCTTTATAGCAACATTGTTACATTGACAGTGTATTTCAACCTTTTTTTTTTTTTTTTAGATTTTGTGGTCTTTTTAGTAGGTTTCTATTATTTCTTTAAATGTTTATGTTAGAATTAAAACCTGATAGAAAGTCTAGAAAACACCGAAGTATGAAAAAATTAAATCACTTGGAATCTCATGACCGAATTCAATCATAGCTAAAGACTTAGGGAAACTTTTCCCAGTATTGACGTCCTTTTCCATCTAGACAGAATAATCATTATGATAATTGTAGTTTGTTTTAACCTAAATGGCACTCTCTGGATGAAAATCTACTCTGTTGGATATGATTATCAGCTTCCGTGATGGTGTCCACTGATCCCTGAGTCCTTGTGCTCACGCCTTTGTGCAAATCCTTTCCTTAGAAGAGACTGGACATGTGAATAGGCAACAGCGGGTGGACGAGATGCTACTTCCTAGATTGGGTTATAAAAAGACCATTTTTTCCATCTCGGGCACCCTCTAAAAGCCTTTCACTGGCTTATTCAGTTACTTGGAGTAAAGCCAGCTGCCTTGTTCTGAGCAGCCTCATGGAAAGGGACCAATGACTAGCAATTGGCTAGTGAAGACCTGAGGCCTGTCGGCGATGACCTGGGTGAGCTCAGGTGAGGATCCCTCCTTCCGACCACAGTCCAGCCTTCAGATGAGCCTCTAATCTGGGCCAAAAGCTGCACAGCAACCTCATCAGAGCCCTCAAGCCCGAGGCACGCACCTGCGCCTCACCATACAAATTGTTTAGATAGCAAATGCTCATTATTTCAGGTTGCTAAGTTTGGGGTAATGTGTCATGCAACAGTAGATAGCTAATAATACGAGTACACATCTGTCCCCTCGCAAAACTGTTTCCATAGGGCATGAGTTCCAGTGTGGGGATGCCAAAGGTGGCAGAGTTGTGTTTCAGGGCTTTTCCGGTCACGGGTTAAAGAGATGAATGTATACACATAGGCGAAAGCACCATACAAATAATCCTGTACCCCTCGCATACAATTATGCATCTGAGTTTGTATGAGTGTGTATGTGTGTGTGTGTGTGTGTGTGTGTGTGTGTATGTGTATGAGAGAGAGAGAGATGGGCTGGGGGAGAGAGAGAAAGAATAAAGAAATATGAAAAAAATCATTGGTTCAGGAGTATTCCCTGTTATAGACAAACACTTGATGTTTCTTTTTTAACTTTACGCTCATTGTTGAAAGAAGGAAGAACAATGAATATTCCCTGGTAAAGCTGTAAGACACATTATAGATCCTGCTGGAAAAAAAAATCACTGCTCTTGGCAATAACTGTAATGAGGAAGTGAGCACAAACCATTACAGTTTTCAGTTACGGATTGCATCTCAAGTCATCAGGAGCTATCAAATCACGGAGAAAGACAGCAAACAAATATCCACCTAGAGCTTTTGCTTTGTTCCCTCTCTTTGCTTCACCCAGAGCTTCGGACGGATCATAGTTTATGGCCCTCTGATTCTGAGCTCTGAGTGCCAGACAGGCAAGGCTATCCACCATGTCTTTGGATTTGAGCCTAGGTGAATCTCACGCATTTTCCGATTCACCCTCAATGTGGCCATTTCTCTTTTGTTCGACTCCCATCGTCCCAACCCAACGATGTTCACTGTCTCATCCCCCTCCCGCCCCCAAACCCCACTCAATCAACTGTACCACTGCCTATTTAAAAATATTTTCTTGCTTGTTTTTTTTTATTTTGCTAAATGTTAGTTTCATTCATTCAGTACCTTTACTGTACCACTTTTTTCTTTATTTATACCCCAACACTGCTGATTGCGGTGTAGAAGGAAACATAATTCCTGTAAGATTTTGTTGTGTACTGTTACATTTATGGACCTAGCAGCGTGTTACATGTTAAATAATGAGGAAACTGACAATTTAAGCGCTTGATTTTATACTAAAATCCTTGGTGGGTATTTAAATAGATATCTAAGAAGATTTTAGGGATGGCCTTTTGTTAGCGGAGTAGTGGGAAACGTGAAAATTATGTTTCTGTGGATACACTAGGGAACACAGTCATTGCCAGAATTATCACTCCATTTAGTTGAATAAAATTTTACGTTTTACATTATTTTTCATAATGATCTTATATACTATGTAGGAATGTTAGCTTCTCTGCTAGGCAAAGCAGTATAAGGAGGATCTTCATTAAGTATTTCCTTTCTGGTTATTAAGGATTCTTTTGAATTATTTTATGCTTTCTTACCGTAGTTTTCGTTTCGTTGTTAACTTCCAGTTACACTGCATGATCAGCAAATGTACTTGTCTGTGTTGTTTCCACTTAGGATGGCTGAGGACCTCGGGTCGGTTCTCCTTTACGTCCTGTAGAAAAGAGAAATTGAATTATACCTCCCACTTGTAACACTTCCAGTGGAACACAGGTCTTCTGGATTTTACTTTCAAGCTGTCGTTTTAGACCCTCTATAGTCTTGCTGTGTTTTTCTCCTACTTGATCTATCAGTTGTGAGTGACGACGTGTAGTCTTCATCACACTTCGTTGCTTCACCCATTAGGTCACGGGACCTGTCTGTCTCCCAGATTTATAGGGTGACAGCAGCAGCAGTGACAGGAGAGGCAGTCGCCGAAGCCACGAAAGTAAGAGTTCTATCAGCCGGGACTCGGTTGACTAGGATGTGCTAGTATTTTGAACAAACTTAAAACTGGACTTGTCACACAGGTAATGAGGGGCTCGGGGGGGGGTGCTGGGGTTACCCAGAGATAACTGCAGGCAGCAGGGGCCACTTCTCAGGGGACGTTGAAATGGAAGAGACCAGAAGCCTGCAGAGGGCTCCCCTAGTTCTCAGGCCTCCGAGGAGGGGCGTGCTGCCCCGCTGGTGTGGGCACCCCCGGGGCTCTGAGGAGAGATTTTTTTCAGCGACAGTCCTCAGGCGTATGCACAAGGGGCAGGAACTAGTCGCCGATGTCTCTGTGAGGCCATGATGACATTGGTTCCAGCGGTGCCCCAAGAAGGGGGACGCTGCTGCGGTGGCGATGGTGACGGGAGCAAAAGTGAGGAAGGAAGCCCCTTCGGCTCTTCTCCACACTCCAAATTCCAGCACCCGAGGCTTGTGGCGACCTAATTGGAAGCAGGTCAACGAAGGAGTCTGGGAAGTGTAGTTTGCCCAGTCCCTGTCCCACCCAGCGTCGCCCGGAGAAGAGGGACACGGGAACAAAGTGGCCTTGGGAGACCGTGATGGCACCGTGGCCGGCAACGGTCTACACTTGGAACAGTCAGAATTTTCCTGGACGTGCAGATGCTTGATGTGATTGTTGTAAATCTGTTTATAATTTCTTTGTCAGATTTTAAGTCATGGAGGGAAACGAAGTTCCGCGGCCATATGCAAAGACGAAGTGCGGAACTGGGAATGAATTCATCAGATTCGTTTGGAAAATCAGACCTGATTCTAATCCGGCCAGGAATTCGTCAGGCGTAGGAAAAGACCGAGAAGCAAAAACAAGAGAGAAACAGTCTGTGAGAATAGAAAATGTTAATAATTATGCTGAGGGTCCAAAAATGACTTTCATGTGCTGCGTGTCCACAAATCAAAGACACAACGTTGGGGAGAACAGATGGGGCAGCAGGGGTGCCTCATACCTATTTAGGGGCAGTCTGGGCCCCCAGGGACGCTGCAACCTGTTCTTTTTTTTTTAAGATTTTATTTTTTATTTTTATTTTTATTTTATTTATATTTATATTATATTTATTAAATATTTATATTTATTTTATTATTATTTATTTATTTGACAGAGATCACAAGTAGGCAGAGAGGCAGGCAGAGAGAGAAGGGGAAGCAGGCTCCCTGCCGAGCAGAGAGCCCGATGCGGGGCTCGATCCCAGGACCCTGAGATCATGACCTGAGCTGAAGGCAGAGGCTTTAACCCACTGAGCCACCCAGGTGCCCGCTGCAACCTGTTCTTGAGGCAAAACATTTACCCGCTTCCGTTCTTCGGGTTCTTAGCATTGTGTCAAAGCCGAGAGCAGCCTGTTAAGCACGGCGCTGCCGACATCCGGCAGCAGATAATTCTCTGTTTTCAGGGTCGTTCCTGTCCACCACGGGGTGGCTTCTGTCATCGCCGGCCCCTAGCCGTTGATGGGAGGGGCGCATTTCTCGTGGCCAGAACCAAAGTGTCTCCAGACATTGCCAGTTATGTGCCAGGGGCAAAACCTCCCCCCAGTTAAGAACTCCAGTTGATGGGGCGCCTGGGCGGCTCAGTCAGGTAAGTGTCTGCCTTCTGCTCAGGTCATTCTCCGGGTCCCGGGATCGAGTCCCGCGTCGGGCTCTCTGCTCAGCGGGGAGCCTGCTTCTCCCTCTGCCCCTCGCCCTGCTCTTGTGCTCTCTCTCTCACTCTCTCTCTCTCAAATAAATAAATAAAATCTTAAAAAAAAAACAGAAAAAACCCTCTGGTTTATGGTATCTAAATCCTGACCCAAGGTCAGTTTTCCTCTGGCTATTTGGACCACTTCTTAGGGCTGAGGTTTGACCCTAGGATTATGAGGTTGCAGCTGCCTTTGAATGACCCCAGGAAGAAATTAAGGTTCTATGAATGTGTCCGGAGCAGGGCCAGACGGGATTCTGTCTCGGCCGCCCAGTGTCGGTACTCAGGGCTTTACACTTTGGACTGTGAGAGGGGATGAGGTAGGTTTCTGCGTGACCGCACCTCCTCCAGGCTTTTATCTGCCCCTGCCCTTGTGCCAGGCCTCAAAGGTACAGGGAAGTTATGGGGGCGGAAGCGACGGTTACTCGGGAAGGCCATGTTCTGGTGGAGAAATACAGCAGGTTCTTAATAAGTGAATTCCATCTTGTCACTCCTGCTTAATGAAAAGAAGGCGCAGTTACTGGAAGTTAGATAAAGGGACCAGCAAAACCCGAAGACAGGACAGAGATAATATTTTTTGTTTTAAGTTGGAATTATTAAGATCTACCTTACACACAGTGAAATTTTATTCATTAAAATTTAGTGTACAATTCTTCCTTCCTTTTCTTTCCTTTTAGAGTTTATTTCTTTTAGTAATCTCTACACCCAACATGGGGCTTGAACTCATGACCCTGAGATCAAGAGTCACTCTTCCGACTGAGCCAGCCAGGTGCCCCCAGAATTTAGTGCACATTTCTGTGAGTTTTGAAAAATGCATGTGTTTGTGTAACCAACGTCACAGACATGCACAAAATAACTCCCTTACCCCCAGAAGTTTCCTCACGTCCTTGCGCTCTGGCCCCCAGCCACCGACAACCACTTACCTTCTGTTTGTTTAGTTTTGCCTTTTCTTATTTCTTAAGTAAATTTTGATGGTTTGTTTCTTTTAAGGAATTTACCCTTTTCCATCAGAGTTGTTGACTATAATGACGTAAAGCTATGCCTTATAAGACCTGCTCATTGATCTGAGATCTGCGGGCTCTGGTTCCTTTCTTTTATTACTGATACTGGTCATTTGTGTTCAGTTTCTCCATTGACTCTCTCTCGTATTAGCCTGTAAGGGGTTTGTACTTTTTATTCAGCTTTCCAAAGAACCAACTTTTGATTTCATCTTTCCTCCCTGCTGATTTTCTGTTTAATTAATTTCTCTTATTATCTTTATTGATCTCCTGCTTTTCTTTTTTTTTAAGATTTATTTATTTGAGATAGAGAAAGCATGAGAGAGAGGGTGCAAGAGAGCACAAGTAGGGGTCAGAGAGAGAGGAAGAAGGAGGCTCCCCTGTGAGCAGGGAGCCTGATGCGGGGCTCGATCCCGGGACCCCGGGATCATGACCTGAGCCGAAGGCAGACGCTTAACCAACTGAGCCACCCAGGTGCCCCAATCTCCTGACTCTCTTGTTTTAGATTTAATTTGCTCTTCTTTGACAATATTAGCATATAGAGACTATAAATTTATTTCAGAATGCTAATTTGGCTTTATTCCACACATTCTGATATGATGTGTTCTCTTTTTTGTTTGATTCAAAATGCTCACTCACTTTTATTCAGAGTGTACTGTTTAATATCCAAATATATGAGAATTTTCCAAATACTGAATATTAGTCTCTACTTTACTTCTGTTAGGGTCACAGGGCATACCTTGTATGATTTGGATACTTCTGTTTCTCAAGCCTTGTTTTGTGGTTTATATTGGTAAGTGCACACTTAAAAAGAATGTTTTTTCTGCTGTAGTGTGAAGTTTTTAAATACTATTAATTAGATTAAGTTAGTTGTATTATTCATATCTTTTATATGTTTACTGAGTATCCTCTTGTGTTACTGATAACTGAAAAAGAAACTTTTTTATTGAGATATAATTGACACATAACATCGTATTAGTTTCAGGCGTACAACATAATGATCCATTATATGTGTATATTGTGAAGTGATAGCCACACTAAGTCTCAGTAACGTCCATCACCACACAGACTTACAAATTTTGTTTCCTTGTGATGAGAACTTTTAAGATTTACTCAAATGTACTGCATATTATTATTACAGTATAATTGCTGCATAATTATTACATATACTATGTATATGTACATATACAATGTAAAATATTGTATAATAATTATGGTATTATTAACTGCAGACATGGTGCCGTACATTACATCCTGAGGGCTTATTTACTTCATAACTGGGAGTTTGTATCTTTTGACCCCTTTCACCCATTTTACCCCCACCCTACCCCCACCCCTGCCTCCGGCAACTGCCAATCTTTCTCTATTATCAATGAGTTCAGTTGTGTTTTTTTTTCTTTTTTCTTTTGGGTTCCACATATAAGTGAAATCAGATGATACTTGCCTTGCTCTTTCTGACTTATTTCACTTAGTGTAATGTCATCAAGATCCATCCATATTGTCGTAAGTGGCAGGATTCCCTTACTTTTGTGACTGAATGATATTCTAGTGTGTGTGTGTGTGTGTGTGTGTGTGTACATGTGTACATATATCACATTTTCTTCATCCATCCGTCTCTGGAACCTGTGACCATGTCACCTCACAGGGCAAAGGAGATTGGGGTGGAAGGTGGAAATGAGGAGGCTAATCAGCTGATCTTAAACTAGGGGAGTATCTTGAAGTATCCAGCTGGGCCCGATGCAATGACAAGGCTCCTACAAGAATGCAAGAGGGCGGAGGCGGGAGGTGAGTTTTGAGGGTTAGGATGTGAGAAGGACCAAGCCTGTTGCTGGCGTTAGAGGTGGGCAAAGCCTGGTTGCCCATGACGCACGGGGGCCGTGCACCACTGCTGTCCCCGCCCCGGGGAGAGGGAGCCCTGGAGCTCCAAGAAGGGAGGTCAGCCCTGCGGATACCTTCATTTTGACCCATTGAGATCCATGTCGTTGGATCTTTGGTTAAATTCGGACCTACAGAACTGTTAGATAATGAACTGTGGGCCACTAAATCTGTGGTAATCTGTTAGGGCAGGCCTAGGAAGCAGTGCGGTGCTTTACAGGATGGAAAGAAAAGCCGAATGACCGTGTCCAGTGAAAGGTGGCAATTTGAGAAATTCCGTGCATCTCAGCCGGGAACAAAGGGCAGACCAGAGCGCTACCTTGGGAAAGAATGTGGAAGGACTGCCTTGTATCTGGGTGGGTGTCGCTCTGTCCGGGATTCAGATTTCTGGTGAGGTCTGACTGATGTGGGGAAATCTGTGCAAGTTTCCTGTGCGTTGCCCCTTCGTCAGGGGGGACACTGGGCTGCACGGTGTGAGGTAGCACATTTTCCCAGTGGAAGGGGGAGCAGTGTCCTCAGATGAAGGGTTGGGGGAGCTCGGCAAGACCCGATGGAAAGATGGGAGCCAAACAGTAATGGGGTGAAAATGTACAATATGAATTTTTATTTATTTTTTATTTTTTAAAGGTTTTATTTAGTGGCGCCTGGGTGGCTCAGTCATTGGGCGTCTGCCTTCGGCTCGGGTCATGATCCCAGGGTCCTGAGATCGAGTCCCGCATCGGGCTCCCTGCTCGGCGGAAAGCCTGCTTCTCCCTCTCCCACTCCCCCTGCTTGTGTTCTGGCTCTCGTTATCTATCTCTCTGTCAAATAAATAAATAGAATCTTAAAAAAAAAAAAAAGGGGGTGGTTATTTATTCATCTGACAGAGAGAGAGCAGGCATGAGCAGGGTGAGGGGCAGAGGGAGAAGGAGGCTCCCCGATGGGCAGGGAGCCCGATGCCGGACTCAATCCTGGGACCCTGGGATCATGGCCTGAGCCGAAGGCAGATTCTTAACCACCGAGCCACCCAGGCGCATCCAGTATGAATTTTTAAAATAGGTCTTGTGTTTGCTAGTTTTGCTTTATTATTTATTCAGGACTCAGTAAGAATCCCTGTGAGAAGAGGGAACTAAGAGACCGAGAGAGCGCGCACAAAATAGAGAATAAAACATCCACAGAAACTCGAAGCTTCAAAAAGAGGTCATCATTCCCTGGGTGTAGTGGGCTCGACGACGGGCTCGTTCCCCATGGGCAGGCAGCACGATAGGCCATTTAAGCATCTCCCCGCCTGGCGCTCTGACTCAATGCAGAATTCCTGGCAGGAGCCGTTGGGACGCTCGCAGACCTCCTTGAATCTGCCCCCGGCTGCACAGGAAAGAGGGTTATTGTAACTATTTATGTCTCTCTGAATTTTTATGGAATTACCTGCTAGAGGAGCGTCTGGAAACAATCTTGGGCGGATTGTAGTTGTTGCTGTCGTTACTTAATTTCTTAAACCCGTGCTTAAAAAATCTGCTTTCACTCAAAGCGTGGATTTGGGGCATTCTTAAAAATCGGGCGCATCTGAGTAACGAAAGCCTAGCCCTGGGCGACCCTCCTCCTCAGACGGTCTGCGGGGCGTCCACCGACGCCGGTCTTTCCTCCCCCTCGTCCCGTCACCGATGGCAGAGACCGGTTAGGGAGTGTCAGTCTTGAGCTGCTGATTTCCCAAAAGGAGAAGAAACTTGTTAGAGAAATCTCTGTGTGTGCGTATCTTTCAGAAGTGGAGCGAGAACCTGGATCTGAAAAGAGCAGATACTTGAGGGCAGTTGTGAGTGCGGATATTGCCCGCGGGAAGGGAACAGCAGGCCACACACATCCCGAGTGTGCGGACAGGGTCCCTGTGCGGCCGCTCGGCCCGTGTCCGCCGGGAACTCGGCGGCTGGCAAGTCTGCTCTTGAACGCACGGCATTAATGCCTCTTCGTCAGGGCCAAACGAATACACTTGTCAAAAACATCGGATAGTATTGGACTTGTGTTCTACTGTTGTGGGCTGAGCCACACAGGACGAGGTGCTCAGGTTCAAGAGGGGGGCACCTCGGAGGCGGC
>CM052899.1:4904053-4954983 GCA_028534135.1 Potos flavus | reverse complement strand
AACCTCGTGCTGCTCTGGGCTTTTGTCTTTCTTTCGGCCGTGTCTATTCCTCCCTCAGGGAATCTCTCCTCCCTCTGTGCCACGGCTCTCTTTGGGGACTCGGGGACCCTGCCCGGGGCATTACAGCCACCAAACTTCCCGGGAGTCGAGCATCCTCTTAGCTCTCTCTGCTTAGCTCTCTCTGCTTAGCGCTCTCTGTACGCCTGCTTCTTCGAAGGGGCGCCCCTACCGTGGGTGCCTCCCAGATCCCCGGTCACCCGAACTGCTTTCCCACCCCAGGCTCTCCACACCGGACACCCTCCCCCTACTTCCTCCGCGCTAGCTCTCCTGAAGCCAGGTCGCAACCGCCTTTTAAGTTGCCCCCTCCCCACGAGCCTGAAGGGGCCCCTGCCTGTCAGCAGTAAGCCACCCTTTAAGACCCAGAGCTAGCTAGAAAAGTTGGGGCTCGCCAAGAATAGGCAAGCCTCCAATTATGTCTTCTGGTGGAAATTCTGGGGCGCATCTTTTTGCAAACAATGTAAAGCTTAGCCGTCAGCAGTCCCTTCAGCTCTAACAGGATGGTCCGCCTCCACACATCGATGCCTGTCTTCCTGTCCCCGCCTCACCCTTGAGGCCCTGAATTCTCAGGAACCGAGAGAGGAAGACATTCCATTCGATGCAGAGCAGGAAGTTGCTTCCTCCTCCTTGAGTCTAATGCCTGAGTTCTAGGAAATGGAATGGTCCATGCCGGGTGTCTAGTGCCTTCCTCGGGTGAGAGTGAGGCGGGCCCCACGCGTTACCTGTCCGGGCAGGCCGCCTGACCCCTGTCTGACCCGTGCCTGCCTGCGGGCCGACGGGAGGGGCACACGCTCCCCGGCTGTGTCATTTCTGATGCCTGTGTCGAAGTTCTACTGGAGAAGACCAGACGTCAGGAGGAAGAAAAACCGGGGGGTTGGGATGGAGCCTCGAGGGACAGAGTCAAGCGCAGGAGACCAACGGTACGAAGGAGCGAAGGGTTGGACGTGTTTTAGGCTGGAGAAAGCCTTTGGAGGAGACCCCGCTGCCCGTCCCTCTGCTGGGCGCCCCCTGGCTTTGGCGTGGCTCTTATGGTTCCTAACTTTTGCTGCAAGTAAGTGGAGGACTTTGGAAACCAAGATTTACTAGAAGAATGCCCCATTTTGGGGGGTTATCCAGATCTAGAAACTGCAGGTAAACTTGCCTGATTAAATCCGCCTCCAGTGATGGAGCAAAGAGGGTCTCGAGCACCTGAAACCCCCTGACTTCACTTCATCTGACTGAGAGCTGCTGGGGGGTCCGTGAGCCAGCTGGCTGCAGGTCTCAGCCCCGGGGCCCCCAGATTTCCTCCGAGCCCCCGCTCTGGGGGCAGTGGTGGTGATTTTGCTTCTACTACTGGTGGCCCCGTAAGGTCTCAGGCACTGGACTGTGAGCGAGCCTTCTGCAAAGTTTGTTACCTGGTAGCACTCGGCTCATACAGAAGAGCACGGTAAAGAGGAGGGCAGCAGGCCTCCTGGCTGCTGGGAGGAGGAAGCTTGGCTTCATTTCCAAGAGGCAGAGAACACTTCCGTCTGCGGCTGTCCGGGCGGCGGCAGTGTGTCTGTCTGTCTGGGTGAGACGCGCCCTTCCGGAGGGGAGCCGTCCACACACGATGGCCTCCGTGAGAAAACTGAGAATCCTTGTTCTCTCGGACACTCAGTCCATGAGGAGGACGTGGGTGCCCCGTTTCGACCAGGAAAGCTTGTCAAATGGGAACGAAAGCTACAAAGAGTTTGGCCGCAGATCAAAGGGCCCAGACAGCCTGTCCGTGGTCAGTTCCGAGGAGAAACCAGTCCCTTGGGTTTGTTCGCGAAATTAGCAAGCCGGGGCTGTGCTGACGGTGGATCCGGATCCCACGCTCACTCCTGGTGCCCGTGCCCTCAGTGCGCCGCTCCGGGCACACTGCTCCCCGCCCCGTGTGCGCTCTGCCCAGCGCACCCTCACCTCCCCCAGGGACGAGCGCGCTTCTTCCCTGCTGGGACCATGCTTTGCTCTTCAAAGCTGGAGTCCCGTCGTCATTTACTTTCAGACGCTCGTCATGGGGGGAACGAGGCGGGGCAGTGAAATGCCACTGAACGTGGAGGCACAAGGTCTGGATTTAGGTGCTGTGTCTCCAGACCTGCTACCGACTAGAGAGGGGGGACCTTGGCAGGAAGACCGTCTTCCCTGGATGTCAGCAGCACAACAGCGATGTCGGTCCGCTGAAGCCAGACCAGGGGGCTCTTAATCTTGTGTGCAACTAACAGGGAGAGTGGCTTTCTCGCCCAGACCCTTAGACTCACTCCCAACATTTTCAGCTCGGTGGGGGGGCGTGGAGCCTACAAGTCGGCTCTAACCAGTGGCCTCAGTAATTATTCTGAAACTTATTCCGGAATACTCACTGGAAGATATCAACTTAAATCATCCCTCAGATTCTTTCTAGTTCGAATATCAGAGAATCCTAAGTTCTCTTGTCTTCATAGAAGTCTCAGGTTTGGCTTTTGTGACTGACAGCAACATGTGTGTACACGCGTGTGTGCAGTGTGGAAGGGTGAAGCACACATCTTAATCTTTAAGTCCAAAATGAAATGCCAGTTTTATAGCAAAACTCAGGAACTGGCCTGGGGGATTTACTAAATTAACCGGGGCAATCTCTTTGGAAGAAGGCTGTTGCAGTAACAGAGGCGAGATGAGACTCCAAACTAAAACAATGTGAGTGTACAGAGGGGAGGGAAAACAGTCCAGATAGGAATTCTAACCCCATCGTGACATATGTGAAGAAACTCATATGTGAGTTATCTAGTGTTTTCAGCCGGAGTGCCTAAATAAATGGCAACGACATTTGCTAAGAGCAGGAATAGTGACTGGAGTTTAACGGGAGGCCAGCCTCCACAATGGCTCTTCCCGAGCTCCCCACCCAGTATTTGTACCCTTGTCCAGTTTCCTTCTGTACTGGGGAGCTGGTGTGTGTAAGCAGCAGGGTATTGCAGAGACGACGGAGTCTAAGTTCTGACGGGGTGTGAGAAAGGTTATAGCTTCAGGCCTGGAACCCTCACTCTGGGTAGAACCAGCTTACCTTTGACCAAGCTCTCCAACTAGACTGTGGAGATGTCTGCACGGCCGGAGCGAAGGCCTCCTGTGAGTGAGCCATCTGGAAGGCGGGTAGGGCAGACCCAGTAAGCCAGGGCCGGCAGACCCCAACCTCCTTGCTCTCCAGCACAGCACCAGCATCTCTGCGACATGCAGGGAAGCACAGAACATTTCCAGAGGCTCGGGCAGGCTTTGTAAGCCAGCCCTGAGCATCTATTTCAGAAATACAGGTCCCGGGGTCCTGAGGATAGAACATTCTGTGAGGGCTCAGATGGGTGGGAAACTCTCCAGCCTTCTGGTCAAGAGCCTTCCTGGGCCCCCAAGTTGACCTGGAACATATTTTCTCTACCAAAACTCCTGAAACTGATAAGTTTCCCGAAAGGTTTCAGTTCCTCCGTAGACGGGGACCTTAGAGAAAGCATCCCTGTCCAGCCTCCGCCTCTGGGAACATTTGTAAGTACCCTTGAGGGCCCAGCAATCATGTATTCTGGCCTACAGGTGAAAGCAGGGCATCTCCGCCCTGTGAGAACCAGTACGAAACTTTCTAAGTGACCTCTGGGGCCGAGGAACCTTCCTGATTGCATGGACGGTGTCAGCAGCATCTGGGACCCTCCTGAGACTTGGGGGCTTTTCTAAATCATCAGAGGGAGCCCAGAACCACTGGTTCCTACTTGGAATGGCAGCGGAGGGTGTCCCGGGCCCACCCAAAATGTTCTAGGTCAGTCTGCATTCTGGAAGCTGCTATTCCTGACAAAGGAAGCATGTGAAGGGTGTCCTGTGATGCCGGAGTTTCTGGGGATGGTCTGTGTTTCCATAATGTGCAATGAAGGCGTTAGCTGTTCTGAACGTTATGGGGAGGGCGACAGGCCACCAGAGCAATGGCAGAAATTTCTAAATGTTCCAAGGACCATTCTGTATGTGGCTGTCCAATTGTCCCAGCACCATTTATTGAAGAGACTGTCTTTTTTTCCACTGGATATTTTTTCCTGCCTTGTCGAAGATTAGTTGACTGTAGAGTTGCAGGTCCGTATCTGGGGTCTCTACTCTGTTCCATCGGTCTATGCGTCTGCTTTTGTGTCAGTACCATACTGTCTCGGTGATCACAGCTTTGTGATATAGCTGGAAATCAGGCAACATGAGGCCCGCAGCTTTGTTTTCCTTTTTCAACATCCCCTTGGCGATTCAGGGTCTTTTCTGGTGCCATGCAAATTTTAGGATTGTTTGTTCTAGCACTTCAAAAGATGCCGCTGGTATTTTGATTGGGATGACGATGAAAGTATAGATTGCTCCGGGCAGCATAGACAATTTAACAATGTTTATTCTTCCAATCCGTGAGCATGGGATGTTTTTCCATCTTTTTGTGTCTTCTTCAATTTCTTTCATAAGTGTTCTGTAGTTTCTAGATCCTTTACCTCTTTGGTTAGGTTTATCCCAAGGAATCTTATGGCTTTTGGTGCTATTGTAAATGGAATCGATTCCCTAATTTCTCTTTCTACAGTTACATTGTTAGTGTATAAGAAAGCAACTGAGGGGCGCCTGGGTGGCTTCCTGGGTTAAAGCCTCTGCCTTCGGCTCAGGTCATGATCTCAGGGTCTTGGGATAGAGCCCTCAGCAGGGAGTCTGCTTCCCCCTCTCTCTCTGCCTGCCTCTCTGCCTACTGTGATCTCTCTCTCTGTCAAATAAATAAATAAAATCTTTTAAAAAAAAAAAAGAAAGAAAGAAAGCAACTGATTCCTGTGCATTGATTTTGTATCCTGCCACATTACTGAATTGCTGTATGAGTTCTAGTAATTTGGGGGTGGAGGATTTTGGGTCACGTCATCTGCGAAGAGACAGAGTTGGACTTCTTTGCCGCTATGAATACCTTTATTGCTTTTTATTGTCTGACTGCTGATGCTCGGACTTCTAGTACAAGTCGAACAGTAGTGGTGAGAATGCTGCGAGAACATTACCTCAAAAACTAACGATGTACTGTATGCCGACTAACATAACATAATTTAAAAACAAGAAAGAAAGCTGAAATTCAAACCTAAAAAAAAAAAAAAATTTCCAAGGACCTGGAGGAAGCACGGCTGCCCGGGTCACCCCCGCCCCTGCTGGCGAGGAGACAAGAGGACGGCACCTGGGACGGGCAGACCGGGCGGAGAGGGGCCCTGTGCGTCCGGGAGGGGCCGGGGAAGAGCAGCCGGCGGAGGGGCAGGCCGGCGGAAGGAGCCGAGCGGTGCGGGCTGTGCGAGTGCCGCGAGGACGGCCTCCTGCGTGCAGGGGCACAGCCGCGCTCTGGCGCCCCGCGCTCCCCCGGGGAGCCCTGCCCGACCAGCCCAGTGACGGAGGGCAGCGAGCATCTGTGGCGGGCAGGACCCGAGTGCTTCAGCCTCCCCTCTGGACTGTCCTCCGGAGGCCCACGCGCGGTCTCTGCGCCCCCCACGCCCCCGCAGAGCCACCCTTCCCCGTGGCCGGTGTCTGTCATCTGGGCGCGCAGGACGCGGTGCAGCCCTGGGACCGGATCCCGCGCCCCGCATCGGTGCCTTGTCCCCCCCTCAGGGGACTCTGAGCTCCACCTCCTCCGTTTGCTATCACTGCCATTACAAATATCACGTATGCGTTATTTCGTTCCTTATCATGATCGTCCCGATGGCTCTTCATCACTAATTTCTGTAGTTAGCATTCTGCCCTTGGGTCTCGTGTGGGGCGCTCTGCAGCCCTGAGGAGAGGCTCGCGGCCGCTAAAGGCTGCGGGACTTCCTGAGGGGGGTCCTCCCCCCACCGTTTGGGCACCCTGGTATCATTCTGAGAGCCTCTGGAAAAACGGAGCAAAACCCTCGAGGCCCCAGTCACCGTGTTTGCCGGCCGGGAAGCCCCGGGGAGGGTCTTCTTGGCCCCTCGGAGTCCCCACAAAGTTCTCGGAGTTAACTCAGGGCCCGGGGAACTCTGGCTCTGCCCTGGAAGGCGCGGGGCTGGGGACCCTCGAGCTTGAGCCAGGGCCGCGTGGGGAGGCGCAGCGCGTCCTTGAGCCGCCGGTGTGCGCCTGTCGCCCCCTGCTGGCCGGAACCGCCGCTGCGAGCCCCTGCCCGTGCCCTGCTCGGTCCGGCCGCCCCAGCCAGACCCCAGGCCTCCGTGGGGGGGAGGCTGGCAGGAGGCGAGGGCTGAGGCGGTGCTGGGGCGAACGTCGGTGCGTCAGGGGCTGTGGGTCTGGAGTCCCGCCTCCCCGGCCTGGAGCCCCGCGGCGTCATCCAGGGGGCGAAACTTCCGAAATCCCGTGGCCGTGCGGTGATGGGCAGACTCAGGACCAAAGTCCCTTTCTCGCCCGTCTTGCACCCCTCCGGGGTTTGTGCAAGAGTTCCCAAGTTCACCCTTGTCCTGCCCCTTCTCTGCTGCTACTTTCTGCCGTAATTTTTTTTTCTTTGTGCAGACCTCAGACCTGGCATCCAGATACCCTGTGAGGCTAGAAATGGGTCCCTTGCCATTGATACGGGGGTCTGCACTCTAATCTCCCAGTAGCTTAAGTGTGTGACTACAGTCATCGTGTCGATCATCATTTCGTTATCGTCGTTAGTCATTATTCTTGCGAATATTTTCTTAGTAATAGTATCCATCTCTCTTTTCTTATGGATCATCCGTTTGCGGCGGAGGGCTTCCTGGAGGCCCTGGAAAACGCTGTGCTTGCTCAGGTCGGCCGGTGCACACTCCTCTGCCTCCCCGCGCAGTAGCAGGATTTCTGGGGCCACCGAAGGCCCCGGGAACGTTTCCAGCAGCTCTGGTGACCTTGAGATGTCCTCGTTATGCCTCAGTTTTTGTCAGTGTTGCCTCCCTGCCTCTGAGCTGAGGAAGTGGAAGATATTCAGGCTGTCACTCAGAACATTTCTAGAAGCTCGGGCTGCCCCTGTGCCTCCATTTCGGGCGGTGGCAATCCCCGGCTCCCAAATTATCCGAACATTCCGTGAGAGACAGGCCGCTTGGCACCTTCTGTGGGCAGTCATCACGGGTCCCTGTGTCCTCACGGCATCACTGAAACATTTTTGGTCTCACCTCCGTCCTTCACCGGCGCTCCGTGCCAGCAAGAGGGGCTGCCGGACCCCTACGTTGCCTCAGAATGTTTTCTAGTGGATCTGGCTGTAGATGTTCTTGTTGTAAATGTGCCTAACGTCTCAGGAGGGCAGAGGGCGCCCTTCCAGGTGCGCCCTGGTTCCCTCGGGTCGGGGCCTGCCACCGGAGGGGACACGGAGTCTTTCGGGAGGTCCTCCTGTGAAGGGCACTAGCGGGGACAGCTGGATCCTGGGGGTAGCAGGGCACTGCTGTGTCTGTTGGGGACCCTCGTAGTCATCTCTGGTGACCAGACGCCCTTCCTGAATGGAGACACTATATTCATGGCTGTGGAACAGAACCCCAGTTATAATCGGCCATAACAGTGGCCGTAATACAAACCAGTGAAGATCAACAGTAATGATGATCGTCGTCACGATGCTCACACTAGTAACTGTTGACAACATTGACGATAACACTAAACCTACGGACTTGGGACACAGAGAAGAGATTTCCGTCAGTGAACAGTAGGTACGGATATCGGGCCTCATGGGGGAGTTTCGAGTCCCAGACGGCAAGACGAAGAGCCAGAAAGAGGAGAGAATTAGCTTGGAGGCAGGCACGTGCAGACACGGGGACTCCTGGGTGAACCTCGGGTCACCAGGCCTATGGGGAACTTGTAACAGGCCAGTCACCCTCTGAGTGCTTTTCGTATTGCTCCAGCCTTTCCTGGACCCCTGAGGAGCTTCAGAAAATTTTCAAAAGCTCAGGAATTCTGGGAGGCTCTCTGTGTGCATCTTTTGCTGTGGGCTCCTAAAGAGACCGAGAAAATTCTGCAGAGGCTCTGGTGAGCGCGTAGGCCCTTTCCCGCCATTGCGGTTGCAGAGCAGCGTCTCCTGGCCCTGAGCCGACTCACTAAGAAACCCGAAATCTCAGCTGCGTGACAGAAGCCATTCATGATCCATTCCAGACAGCGGGAGGGGTTTGTGGACCTGAGTTTACTTAGAAAATCTTTAGGCGGCCCAGTTGGTGCCAGGAAGCCTTCCCTGGGGGCTGCAGGTCTGCACAGAGAGCTGCTGGCATGTGCGGGAGTGTCTAGTATTTTCCAGAGCCTAGGACAAGACCAGAATGTCATTTCCAAGTCTCCCCTGCTGGTAGGAGCAGGTCCTCGCATGCAGAGGGAGCCTGGAATACTGCGGGGGGCCCGGCCTTCAAACCAGCATAGGGAGCCTAGAGGTCCTGGGTGCACCTGTGTCTTCGGGTGCCCTTCGTAGCACCTTCCGCAGATGGGACAGCCCTCACCAACGGAGACACTTTAGACCACACTGTGCAACAACAGTCACACCCAAGACCCGTGACGAGAACTGTAAGAACAAATGGAGAATCGCAGCAGTAACAGCGACAATGATCATAATGACACAGATGTTAATCAGTTTAATGAAGATAATATTAAGAGCTGGAGGTTGAGAACGGATTTCTTTGAGTGTATGACGATGTACTGATACCGGGCTTCACGGTCTGGTTTGGAGACAGAGTCCTAGGACTGCACCACGGAATGGGGTCTGTGATGGCAAAGAAGGACGGTCGCAGGGAAAAGAAAACAGGCCACACGAGGCCACGGGTGAAGGTGGGGCCCCGCGCGCCAGCTCTGGGACACATCGCTACCAACCATTGGTCAGGGACCCTGGTCTGGGTTCTGCCAACCTCAGGGCTCACCTCCTGTCTCCCCTTCTGCCGTCTAGTTTTCCTGAGCCCCGTTATGTTAGCGATATCTCCATACCGTCACTTCACCAAAGCCTGTTGGAGGCCATCGTCCCCGGTCCTTCCCCACTAGCAGGGGGGCCAAGCCGGCCGGCACCTGGGGTTCCGGGCCTTCCAGAGAGGACTTAGAAGATTCAGAGCTCGCTCAGATTGGCAGCTAGCCCCTCTCCCAGACTTGCAGTAGAGCTCCAGCCTTGCACCCCTGAGGTACTTAGGAGATTTTCAGAGGCTCACGCAGTCCTACAACACAAATGCGTATAGTGCTGGTTCCTAGAGCTCAAAAATGAATGTGGAAAATTTTCTGAGTCTCTGGAAGAGGGTGAAGAACTCTGCTGCCAATCCAGAGAGAAAGGAGCAGTTCCGTTGCCTGAAAGAGATTCCTACATCAAAGTTCTTGTGTTGGAGGAGCACACGGATAAAACAGAAACCAAACAAATATGCCTTAGGCCAGTGGAAATTCCTCCAGACCAATACTGGCCAAAGCCTGAATCCAGCCTCAGGAAAACAGAATTCCCCCACCTTCCAATGCTCTCACGATTCACTAGTCAGAATACGGAACGGGAAAACTGCCTGCTGAACCATCCAGGCAGGGACATCCGCTCAGGTGGCAATGCACAGTGGCAAAGTCCCATGTCTGGGACAGTGCCGGGGGCAACAAGGGGAATGGCAAGAAGGGTAAGAGGTCTCTTGGTGCATCCCAGTCTACCAACAAGTGTTGACACACAAGGATGCGCGCGCGCGCGCACACACACACACACACACACACACACACACAGTCACTCGTGGATGGAGAAACAAGAGCAGAAAGTTTGTCTTTGTGCACACTGGTGCCTTAGGTAGTGGAGACAACGTCCCAGGGTGCATTTGTATGTAGGAAGGAATTTGTGACATGGAGTCTAGGCATGTGGGGGACTGTCTTTGTGCACGTGTGCATGGGACACTACACTCCGTGTGCCTCTGTGTGTGCCGGGCTTTGCGGTGTAGGTCTCTACTGCAAGATTTCTGGGGAGGGTTGGGTCTATTGCTGGGTCCGAGGACTTGCCAGTGTGGTGTTTGGAAAGTCAGCTGATGCTGGGCACGGGGTGTTTCCATTCCTGCAATAGGGGACCCATGTTCAGTGACCTAGAAGAATGGAACGTGGAAGTGTTCGCGTGGTATGGGAGGGTAGGGGGTTTTGTTTTCACGTTTCCTGCTGGTATGGAGTGTTGTCGATGTAAGTTCAATCTTTGGCAGGTCATCAAAGTAGGTTCAGTGGTGTGTTGTTAAGGGGCAACGGGCTGGGGCATCTACATAGCTTTTGGCGCATTTATTATACATTTCGTGGGGCTCACCTGGGGGGTATATGGGATATGTATGTATGTATGGGGTATAAGTGTGTGCATCTGGGACTGCAGGCATGTGGGCATATCGCCTGGCCTTGGTCAGATTTGGGATTTTGTATTTGGAGACAAGTTTGTGTTATATGCATTCAGAAATGAGGGGAGTATGTCTTTGTGTTCTATATGAAGACGGTATTTGAGTTCATAGACTTCTATGGTTAGAAAGAGTGTAGGTAAATGGCATATTCAAAAATTAGGAGCAAGAGACCCTTTAATAACGGAGTTTTTTACGGAGATGTAAATGAGTCAGGAATAATTTTTTTCCTATGTTCTAAGCTACATAGTATTAAGATCTTAGAAAGTTGTTCCAGTTGCCCCTGACAAAAGGGGTACCTGCCGCCTTTCATTAAATGACTAGCAAAGATGATTCCCGAGGGCTCCCCTCTGACACACACGCCCAGCATCCCTGCCGGCGCTCGTGCTGTCAGGGGCATCTCAGGGGACCAGGAACGCGTTGTGCTGGCCGTGATGACCCAGGGAGGACATCTGTGGCCCTCCAGAACCGCTAAACTTTTCCAGAGATATTCATGGACGTAGGAACTGCTCTTGTCCTCCTGAGAAGGCTGGGGAGGGTGAACTTGCAGGCGGGAGCTTCCTCAGAATGATCTGCATCTGCTTAGAGCCCCGAGCTCCTCAGAAGGCTTTCAGACCTAAGGCCTCTGACCGGGAGAGCCGGCTCCTCGGAGGCTGCAGTGAGGGCGCTGTCACGAACCGGGGGCTTATTCGCTTCCCCGGGCTCAGGAAGACCATTGGAGGGACCGGCCTGGAACTTGGCTGGAGAGTGGGTTTTCATCACAGACTCATTGTTTGTGTTCCTCATCTCCCACTCTCCTCCTCTGGGTTATGCTTTCTTCACTTTCAACATGACACGGTTAGAGTGCCGAGACCTCATCCACACGAGTGTATTTTCATCTTGAAAAAAATGTGACAAATGGTGTGTGAGCATTCCTAAGATCTCCGCAGAATCTCGGGACAAAGGCAAACAAATGTCTCAACACCAGGGGACACCATATTCACAAACTTCACACTTCACACCCCCTCGCGTGGTCAGGTCCCCAGGTCAGGGAATCAGAATCTCCAAGCTCAAGCTTCTTCATTCCACCCTCTTAAACTCAACAGGAAACCCGCTTCCTTCCACGACGGTGCCCTAGTTTGACTCCAGCCCAACCCTGCTCCGGCTGGAGGCTCCCTCAGCTGTCGGGATATTCAGGGCATTGAGGGTCACATGTACTAGAACCAGAGATGCCCCAACGAGGGAGGACATAATCATCCCAGAATGACGTGGACACAGGTTCTCTTACACACACGCATTCCACTCTGAGGGGCCACCTACTCATCAGGCCATCGGAGTGACCCTCTTCAAAACGCCACCCTACAGGCATTACGATTACAGAGGGCTGTGTCAGCTCCTCAAAAGGGGGCTCATTCTTTAGTGAAGGCATTTTTCTAAGGAATGCCTGGAAAATATTTTTTCAGCGTAATACTAATACAACAAAAACAGAAGTAATTGTACTTCAGTGCATTCTTTCTTTTCACTCCTCAGCTTTCGTGGACCTAATTCTCAGCCAGGGAAACAGATTCAGAGATGTGGGCAGACCTTAGTCTACTAAGACACCATCCTACGGGCTTGGCTTTTCAGTGGGAGCTTCCAAACAATGCACATCCTGTGTGCTCCCACGCATCACTTCGGTCCGCTCCCAGCTCCCGAAGCATTCTATGTGCAAACCAGAACACAGATTTGATGGAGAAGGTGGGTTGGAGGCTGGATAGTTCACACTGGCAGAACTCTATCACTGGACTTCTTTGTAGAGAGAGGGAGATGAAGGAGGACTGAATGGGGGAGAGGTTCAGGCAGCTGGATTCCTTGACCCCAAATCATATACAGCCCTCCTTAATCTGCGTCCAGTTCCCCACAGATCTGAGACCAGTGAGGTGAGCTCAGGTGCAGTGATCTCCGCCCTGGGGGCCTGGAGGCGCTGCGGGCAGGGCTCCCCTGACCCTCTCCATGAACCCCACAGTGTTTACTGTTCCCCTGCCTAAGAGAATATTATCCTTCCAGAACTTAAATCCATGAGTCCAGCTATTTAATATTTTTTTAAAAATGTAAAAGTTGGGAGAAATTTGTGTTAGGTTTTGGGAAAACCAGAAGAGTTCTTCTTTGGGAATCATCTTTGAGAAATTTCTGCAGCAAGAATAGTTGAGATTTAGTTTTGCCAAATTCCCTCTGGCATGAACCTCAGAATTTACAAAGGAGATAGAAAAGGAGATTTTTCACTCACGTATTTCACAGTTAATATTTATTAAGGGTATAAATGAGGCAACTGAAATCTGAAAATCCAGTTTTACTGTGCTTTTTAATGTTCTTGTCAGAGAACAGACATTTCAATCAGATGTATATGGAGATAATGAAAAACTAATACTTGTCCACACTTGACACACAACACTTAGAAATAGAAAAAACATAGATTAAAACACTTGATTTTTCAAAATTATAAATGCTCTTTTGGGTAACTCCGGAATAAAGATAAAAACGTGAAATGTAGTAACTCAGGCAACTCGCTGAATGTCACGCACATTTGTCTCAAAGGTATTTGAATTTACGCATCTTCTCCAGACGTGTGCAATCACACCAGTGCCTCGGCCGTCCGTCCTCACTGCCCAGTCCTGGGCCCGCGAAGTCCTCCTGCCGCCCCGCGAGCAGGGACGACAAATGGAAGCCACCTTCCGCGGTTGTCACGGTGCAATGTCACGTTTCGCACAGGCGAGTTCGGCGTCCACACTCGTCCCACCGAAAAGGAAACAAACATTTACCAGGTGGAGCTGCAGACGTCCCTGGCCCGCACACCGCCTGCCTCTCCGAGCACAGAGGTCCCCGCACCCGGGCCGCCCCTCGGAGCCCGCGGGACCCACGGGCACGCGCACACAGTTTTTTATTTACGCCGTTCTCAAGCCGTTGAGAAGGAACTAGCTCCGCACTCCACACTGCGGGCGCCAACGCCAGGCTTTTCCTCAGAGGGCCTGAATCAATCGTTTGAAGCAGCGTGGGACAACCCGGCCCCACAGCCGGCCCTACACACCCACCAGGGACCAAAAGCGTGCCCCGACTCCGTGGGCGGAAGTACGCGCAGACCGGAAACGCCTTGGGGGCGGGGCGGAGGCCCGCGCGCGCCCCGCACAATCCCCTCCTTCCACGCCCCGCCCCACCCCACCCGAGCCCGCCGTTTCCGGCCCACCCGGAAGCAGATTTCCCGGATGGAAGGGCGTCTCGGCTGGAGTGCGGTTCAGCGTTTCTGGTTGCAGCTCGCCCGTTGATGCCCCCGGCGTTGCGTCCTTCACACCCGGAGCCCTGGGCCTCGCGAACCTTAACAGCCCCCACCTCCGTCCGCCTCGCCCGCGGGGAGCCCCGCCCGGTCGCGAGACCCTGTGCTGCTCGTCTGGATCCGCGCCTGTTTCCGGTAGGCTGGCTCCCAGGCCGTCTCCGCCCCAGCTTTTCTGCCTCCGTTCCGCACCCCGCGCGTGTCAGGTCCCCACTCGCGAGGTGGGTTCTCGCCCTTCGCCCTCCTGCCGCCGAATCCTGTAGACCTGCTCCTGAGTTCTCTTCCCCCTCCTCGCGTCGTCCCGAGGCCGGCCCGGCTGCTCCTCGGGGAGACCCCATGCTGGGGCGCTCACCTCCCCCTGTTCTCTGACACCCCTTGTTCCGTCCCATCCTCGCACTGGCTGTGCCACCAGAAAGTGTGCTTTTCCTGGGCAGAGGCGTCTTCATTCTGTTCCCGTGAATGTGGAGGTCGGGCAGGGGGATAAGGGGAAAGAGAGAGACCAGGGAAACAGCCAAGGAGAAGGACGAGAAAAAGCGGGGGTAAAATTGAGGATAGGGAAGTGGGTCCGATGGGCTTAGACGAAATAAGAGTAAGAGAGCATGCTGTGGAGTAAAAGAAGAGAATGAGAAAGGATGAGCGCAGAGATGAAAGAGTACAGAATGGGGGTGGGGGCGTCGAGCAACGGTAGCAATGGGGGCAAAAGGGTAGATCTCAAATTCAGTAGTCTTGTTTTTAATTTTAAACTTCTATTCCCTTTTAAATGTACTGTGTCAGATTCATATGATGAGATCTCAGTGGTTTTACAGTCTGTTATATTGAAAATATTCTTTGGTGCTTAGTAAATTATTGTATTTCAATGTGGTCTTCGTAAGAATGGTAGTAATTTTTTATGTTAACAGTCAAACTTTAGTTTAACCAGTTAGTCTAATATTCCACATCTTCTTTCTCCCCTTAGGTAATCTTTTACTGTAGCGGGCTGTGAGCTAGTTCCCAGTTATGTTTGTTCCCTTTGCCCTGTTTTTGGAAATGATCAAGGATGAGCTGAATTGTTGTGGAACTTTGTTGAAAGAGCGCCCATCTGTTCATAATTGAATAAATTACTCAGCTGTTTCCATTGCTGACCTTTCACGTTTTCCAGTGCTAGTAATTAGGTCTCCTTAATTTCATATTTTTTAATAGTTTAATAGGATGTTCTGGAAAAGAGGAATTAAATATTCGAGATTGTGAGTAAAACCATGACAGAGAAGCGGCTCTTGCTCAGGAGTATGAGATATATGATCTGAAATTTGGGGGCAGGGGTGTGAAGGGCAAACCCTGCCACACTATCCCATCCAGGCCACGTCATTCCCGTGAAGACAGTGCTCTTCCTCTCTACTGGCTTCACCTACTGACCTCTTCACATGCCTCAATACACATGCGGGGAGTCACAAGATAGCTTGCCAGGAAAGGGTCCAGAGTTTTTAAATCAAGCATAGAACAAAGATCTCTCTCTGAGGAGGAGGGAGGCGGAAGCGCTCTGACTGTGAAGGGAACCTGGAAAGGGAATCAGAGTGGTGTTTCCAGGAATGAGAGCGAGATGCGAAGCTGGGGAGCAGGAGAAATGGAAGTGTCTGCTCTGCCCCGGGCTCAGCGGGTACTAGCAGGGCCTAGGGTCTGTGTCTTCAAGGGAAAGTCAGCCCAGTGCATGTACTCACTGCTGCCACAAAATGTGTGGGCCTCACCAGGATAGGAGAGAGTACTGAAGACACAGGCAGAAAAACCCATCTGTTTATCTTCATGTAGGACTTTAATGCTCCTGAATCCCCATGTTTCGGTGAACAGCAGCGGACTGGCTTTGCCACGTAGCCGATTCCTCCTGGCGTGTGGCTGCGGTGCAGCGAAGTGTTTGGTTGACTGGAAGCCCTGAAAGTCCTCCACACTCAGGCGTGACTTCGCAAGACTGATTGTGCCTGAGAAAGAAACTTTCCTTCTGTCCTTTTTAATTTCTTGATTCGACTTTCAAAACTGTTTAACTGATTTCTATCAATTTTTCCTTGTTTCATTTAATCCTTTAATCTTTCTTTTAATTTTACTAATTATCTTCTTGCTTTGTAAAATTTGAAATGTCAGTTTACTCTTGCTTTTACTTTCTCTTAGTTTGTAAAGTTGAACAATTGGTTCATTCGTTTTCAAGCCCTCTCTAATAAGTATACTTAAAATTTATACATTTTTTCTTCTTTTAAAAAAAAAGATTTATTTAAGAGAGCACGCACCCACTCCGGTTGCCAGGGGGTTGGGGGGCGGGGGGGGGGGCAGAGGGAGAGAGAATCTCAAGCAGACTCCATTATGAGTGCAGAGTCTGATGTGGGGCTCACTCTCATGACCCTGAGATCATGACCTGAGCTGAAATGAAGAGTCAGATGCTTAACTGAATGAGCCACCCTGGCAGGTGCCCCTGAAGTTTATACAGTTTTTTCAAGACATTAACTGTGGCCTTATCCCGTAGTTTTGACATTTTTCTGGTCAGTCTTACGACATCCTCACTGAGTCTCCCCTATCAGCACAGACCTGTCAGTACAGGACTTTTAACATTCAGGAGGCTCATCTATGAATTAATGTCAGCAAGAATGATGTCTATGAACTAAAAAAAAAAACTGGAGTGGGATGAGATAGTGTGAGATGAGAAATGCTTGATGAATGGCCCCACCTTCCTGGTGGATTAAAGGAGATAAGAGGGCAACAGCTGGACATAACAGCAGCCCAGAAACTTTTTTTAATTCAAATTTCAGATTGGAAGATACCCTAACATTTAAGTGCTAAGAGGATCGATCAAATAGAGAGGGAGTAAAGTTACTAGTTTATAAGCAATAACATAAAATTCATGACATGGCAGGAAATAACAGGACCCAAACAAAGTTAGAGATAAAAAACCTGAGATTAAAAGTAATTCCTCACCTGTTATGGGGAAATGGCATAAACAGGAGATTCAAGTGTAGGAATACTTTAATGATTGAAAGCATCTGCCTCCAAAATTACCTACCTCATTTGTGAAGTAAGTTATCAACCATCTGATGAATGAAAGAGGAAATGGCATGGAAACTCATGTCATAGCAAAGGTTTGAAATAGCATTTATTTTACATGGGAATTGGAATTGACGTGCAAGACCTAATAGGATTGCCAGGTATTTTTGAGAAATGACCAAAATAACCTGAGATACAGTGGAATATTTATTGTGCTCCTTACTGGAATTATTTCATTATGGGAGCTAGATTTTTTTTTTTTAAGCCAGAAGATTTTATCTCTGCAGCAGTAGAAATGCCACTTAAATGTATAATTCAGTTGTATATGAGATACTGAAGAAACTGTTAACTACACTGTGTTGTGTATTAACATTTCATTTCCCATTAGCCAAAAAATAAAAGGTTGGTTTCCCATTTTAATAAATTAATAAATTTTTTTTTATTTTAAATTTTCAGTAGCTAATACTGTGCTCTATTGATTTCTGGAGTAGAATTCAGTGATTCATCACTTACATAGAATATTCAGTGCTCATCATAACAAGTGCCCTCCTTAATACTCATTACCCATTTAGCCCATCCCCCACCCACCTGCCTCCCATCAGCCCTCAGTTTGTTCTCTATTGTTGAGTCCCCTGGCTTGTTTTCCTCTCTCCTTTTTTTCCTTTCTCCCTTCTCATATTTTCATCTCTTTACCTTCTTAAATTCCATATATGAATGAGATAATATAGTATTTGTCTTTCTCTGTTGCAAGTGGCAAGATTTCAATTTTTTGATGGCTGAGTAGTATTCCATTGCGTATATATACACACTACATCTTTACCCACTCATCAGTTGATGGACATTTGGGCTCTCCGTAGTTTGGCTATTGTTGATAATGCTGCTATAAACATTGGTACATGTCCTCCTTTGAATCTGTATTTTTGTATGCTTTGGGTAAATAACTAGTACTGCAATTGCTGGGTGGTGGTGTGGTTCTATTTTTAACTCTTTGAGGAAACTCCATGCTGTTCCCCACAGTGGCTGGCTCTGTTCCTTTGCTTTCCAATTTGTGTATTGCTAGACGGTAAGAGGCAAGAAAGCAGGACTATTTTGGTTATGTTAACTTGTAAACTTTTATCTCCCTAGCACCTAGAATAGCCTGGCCCATCACTGGTGTTGGGATTCAAGGGAGCTCACTTAATAACATCGTTTTTCCAGATTGCAGTTCTGAAAGGGAAGGAAAGACAGGTGAATGGGTATAGATATCAGTCATTTTATTGGCAGATTTGTTGGAGAACGTGGTTTTGGTATGGAGAAAGCAAATGTTGATACCCCAGGACTAAACAGCTATGTCCAGATAACCTGGAGGGGGTTGGGAAATCTTAATGGTTAGCAGTGCTCTAAAAATATTAAGTAGTGTGTGTCCCTTTTTTGTCTTTGGCACAGTCTCTGTGCCACTAGTTAATGTATTGCTGATTCATCTGTGTATTTATACTTACAAATCTTCCCTAAATCCATCTCGTGAGAGTTAAAGGAAGAGTTCACTTGGTTATAAGGGTCACAGTTGGTTCCCCTGAAGATTTTATAGGCATTCTTCATGGTCACATTTTGTTCACTGAATATCATATCTCTTTTATAACAATCCTCAAATCATTCATGTTTGAATTACAGACTTTTTTGGGGGCACTTTTATTTTGTATTGCTTTAAATGTGTTTTTCCAAACTGCGTGTCCACAAACTCACAAATTCTTTTTTGTATGTTTTAATACTTTTTTGTTGAATTTATGAGATTATTTTTTTTCCTGTCATTTCCTTTGTAATCTTTATCAGTAACACAGATTTTATAGGTTGTGGGTGGGCTTGTCTTTCACAGCTTTCAATGATTTTTACTTAATCCTCTTCTCTTTTGCTCATTTTAAGCCTGTCAGCAACATGAATCAGTGACTTTGCAGCAGTGTATTTTCCTTTTTTGAATGTGGTCTCTTTTAAATGGTTTTTATTTTTGGAAGTTTGGGAGCTTTGCCAAGTCATTTTTCCTTCTTCCTTGTAATCTCTTTCATTCTTATAATTCTGCTTTGAAGTCCTATTTTTAAGTTTTGGGTTTTTTTTTTTTTTAAGATTTTTATTTATTTGACAGAGAGAGGGAGAGCAGCAAGCAGAGGGAGAGGGAGAAGGAGGCTCCCCACTGAGTAGGGAGCCCGACTCGGGGCTCGATTCCGGGATCCTGGGATCATGACCTAGCCGAAGGCAGATGTTTAACTGACTGAGCCATCCAGGCTCCTCTATTTTTAAGGTTTATAATAATTTATTGTTTATCCATTACTAAAATGATTGGATAATTTTTAAATGTTTTGCTCCAAGGCAAAGGATTCTTTGAATATTAATATTCATTTATTTTCTCACTCCTTTTTTCTTTTTTAATAGTTAACTATGTTAGTTATTTTTTTCATGCCATTTTCATTGAGTTCAACTCTCCTTAAACCCCACGAAATCATGATTGTAGTTTGCAGAGAAATACATGTCAGGACCTCTTCCTGGCTCAAAATGATGACTGTTTAACACAGGACATTTCGAAAGTTTATGGGATCTAGCTGGCATTTTCCCTAATCTAAGAAATATCAGCTGCTGAGAAGCTGCTTTTTTATTTACGGTTTTCATCCACTCATGACCTTTGATGTGTACCACGTGGAAACATGCACAAAACACAGTGATACCTAGGTAAAGTCTTCCTTTCCACTCATAGGACTTTCCTCTTTCATGTGTGTAGGGATTCCCTAGATATCCCTATATTTCCTATGAAGAAAAATTCTAAAGGTAAAACATAATTTTACATTTCAATCTAAATTTGCCTTGAAGGCAAAACCTAACATAATCCCCTAACCAATGCGATAGTAGTTTCCGTAGATTTTCCCTCTTTCTCCTTGGATTCTCCCGTATGTTCTGGATAACTCAGTTGGTAAACCATATTTTATAGAGTATATTTTAGATATTGTTGAGTGTCCTGGATATTGGCTACCTTTCCCCAGTTACCAGATCCTTGCTTTAATATATGGTTTCTCTTTCAGATCTGAATCAAAGCTCTGTCCTCTCCACTGGGTGACTCAGAGGAAAATAAGAGGATACGGTGCCCAGAATCCAGCTTTCACCTCTTCAGACATTTAAACAATTCTTCAGTTCCTCAGACCCTTCAGCTCACCCAAGAAGGCAAAAGATTCAATTTCTTCATCACAGTACATGCATACAGCGGGCAGAGAGCAAAGTTTGGTAATCACCTTGGCATTGCTTAGCTCTGTGATGCTGAAGACATTCTCATTTCTGTGCATTACAGAAGAGATTCAGATTTCCAGGTATGGACCTATGTCCAGGGGAGGGGTGTTCTCACTGTTTCGAAGGGCAAGTACCTCTAAGCTCAGGGAAGAGGCAGGTGTCGGAGGGGTATAGAGCCACAGGGCCCAGTCCAAGTGCCCTAAAAGGGAAAATACTGGTATAAGAGCTGAGGGCACAGTTGGAATAGGGTATCCACCCATTTTCTGGCCTTGTAGCCATGGAGGAGGACAGCAAGGGGCTAGGTGTGAAACTGTGGGTGCTCTCATGAGCCTTGGAGATGAATGTCAGTTTTCTCTCTCCACAGAGTGTGTAAGCTTTGGAAGATGCTAGTTGAGCATTCTGCACTATGGAGACATGTACCTGACACCTTACAGGGTATGTACGTATGGACTGTATTTGGGAAAATGCCTGATGGTATCTGCTTTATATGATGGCAGTTCTTACACAGAACGCATCCTGGCCTTCTCAGAGGGTATATATATGGTGGCTCACTGCAGCTTTGATACTATTCAGGAGCACTGAACATTAATCATTCCACTCTCTGATTCAAGTTGAAGGCAGTAGATTTTAGTCCTTTGATCACCAGAATGTTTGGCTATTGCAGGTAAGGCTTCTCTTCTGGCGATACATGGGATCAGGGTTCCTGTCATTGAGTGTGGGATGCTACTCACAGTGTGGGAGCTGAGGCATAAATCTGAAATCATTCCAGCTTTAATTAAGGAAGTTGGGAAGAGGTGCCCCCCACCTGACTAAACTGTAGTTGCATGTTGCATATTGAGGAAACTCCCAGTCACCAAAACTCCCCCAATTCCTGACAAATCTGGAACTACACATCGCTAAAATTTCAAAGTCATGGATCTTCGAGGAAAATGACTACTCTTCACTCCTCTTCCAACACAACCATGGCTTGGATGCTGTTCCTGCTTTCAGTGAGAGGCAGGTGGCGACCTTGTCCAGGCTGAAGGCTCTCTTATTTCCTGGAAGTGGTGGACATTTCCTTAAGTGTCAGATAAGGGGCTCATGATGGACCCTCTCTGAAGTTGATAGATTCCAGAACCTAAAACTGGTGAACTCCCTCTTAGCAGATGAATTCCTACAGGCAGTAGTCCAGCATCTTCAGAAGCTTTAGAAACTCAGTATGAGAGTGAATGGTCTCACCACCCAAGTATCGTCTCAACAAGAAAGGATGGATTCACTGCAGCCATTGGAGCCACATACTCCTCCCACCATTGAAGACTTCCCCTCTACCCCTCACATCTTCTCTGTTTGCCTAAGATGCGCAGATTCCAAACCTTCAAGTTCCTGTGAGTTCATACCCCATGTCAGGAGAGAGGATGCCAAGGCTCTTCTGCAGAAAGTTCTGCTCCACTCTCTGGTCCCCTTTAGATCGAGCCCAAACTCATCCATTGAAGGGTGGAAGTGAAGCTACATAATGACCCAGTCCCACTTCTCATCACCCTTAGACACTCTGCATCCTTTTTTATCCTTTCTCTTCCTGCCAAATGGTTTATCCCTCCAGGTTTCCTATTTTTCAGAGGCATTCGAAACCATGAGAAGACATAACTCATCATAAACTGGTCAGGGAACAGGTTTTTGAGCCAGATAAATATGAGCCAATTAACTATATGCTGTCTGGGTTTTGGCAGGTCACGTGAATCCTATCCAAATTGGTTTCCTAAGAGGAAAGGTAAAGATGATAATGGGTCTTCTGAATAAATGGCAAGACTATAAGTGAATACCTGTCACCTAATATGTGGTCAATATTGATGATGTATTTGGGCAGATAGCTTCTTAGCCTGTCCATGAGTTATCCGTAGACTTTATACAGGGCGGGGCTGGAAAATGTAACTGAGTTCAAGAGAATCCTTAGGCTTACAGTCTTGGAATGGACACCTGTGCTAGAATGGGAATTCTGGGATAGGGACCACAGTGCTAACTTTTTCACAAATGTGAATACTTTTTAAACACATGTGTTTGTTTTAGAAATCATAAAGCATGTTATTTTTAAGATAATGTTCTCAATTTTAAGATATACAAGATTCTATATGAATATTAAATGAGGGAGGAAATTAGTATTCTCTCAAGATAATGCTAATGGAGGCAAGAAACCACATTCTATGGTCCTGTTGGAAAGGGAAACCTACAGGTCAGTGGCCTCTGGCAGTTGTGCAGTAGTTAACTGACTCTGAAACAGTCTTGATTTGTATCATTTGCTGATTTCCTTGTATACTATGACAAAACTCAAGCAGTTAACAAGGGCTTACCATCCAGTTTGCAGAACTGAAGATTTTAAAAGCAACTCTTGGGAACCAGTGCATGCCAGGTCAAGCATAACTACCAGAGGAATTGAGGAACATATTAAAAAAATTAATAACTCTCCTTTGTTGCTCCAGGGTAGGAGTATAATGGTAGAACTGAGAAAGAACAATCTCACTTGGATTTCTGGCTTACCTTTTAAGGAAGCCAATTAGGGTAACTCCTCCTACCTCTGACTCAGTGACCTCTTGAATGGACCCCGCTTTTTACAGTTGGGAGGAATAGAGGCCACTGCCTTGTGAAACCAGCTCTGTCACAGCTGTTCCATTTGCTTGAGAAGGGATGAGCTGCAAGGGTCTTCATTGCTGCTCACGATAGATCTCAGTGATGGTGAATGCAGTTCCATGATTCTACACAATCAGGACCCAAGGGAAAACCCTGGTTGTGGATGACTTTCTTGCTGCAGCATTAGCATCATGCCTCTTTAGAGTTAGGTGGGCCCAGCATTGATTCAATCTTGATGGAGTTCTGGGATGCTGCCAAGGCAGATCCCCAAAGTTTAAGTGGTCCAGCCTCTTCAACCCTTACACGTTTCTCTAAGTTATTTTATCCCTCAGTCACTGGGTGTGGAGTCACTGGGTGTGTAGGCTTCTTTGGACGTATTCTGTGTTCCACAGCCTAATGACTGGAAATTTCCCTGATGCGTAATGAAGGTGCTTGGGGATGGTGGATGGTAGTCCAAGTCAGACTTCTGTTTTAAGTAAAAGTGAATGCTGTGGTCAGTTTAAATTCAGAAAAGAGAGGAGACTGGATAGCTGGTCTAAGGAAGAATGATCCAGCTATTTCTTTCCTTAATTACAAGTTATTTGTCTGAACAATAGGAAGAAAATATCAGTGCCATTACCTAATCTCAAAGAAAAGGTGGGCTCTAGTCCCATGCCAGAACAGAAAGGGAATTTGTATACACTCCAAACTCCAGGACTTTGAAAAGGAGGAACTGTCAGAGGCAAATGTAATACAAGTCCCAAATATGAAAAGAGCTTATTTGGACACTTGATTACCTCAAAGCCTTTTCCAGTGCTGGCATGGAAGCAGTGGCCTGGAAGTGAGGAACTGAATGGACAGTTGACATTTCTTGGATAGTTGGCTTCTCTTTGCCTCCTTTTACTGCATCTATGAAGTAAGAATAACATGAAGCCCTCACTCTCATTTAAGTCTAGAGCTGCTGATTCTGTGGGACTCCCCAAGGAAGACATTCACCAGTTTTTACTATAACGTCTGACATGTGCTTTACGGCACTTGTGCCACAGTTCTTCATAATGGGAGTCCTAACACGTTAGTATTTTGGGAGGCTGAGCACATTTAGGGTTCACAGAATCTTGCCTGGTGTCCATTAAAGCTCCAGTTAAGATTTATTTATTGATAAGCTTCCCAAGGCATCGAATAAAGGTCAGTTGCCTCAGAAATTTTATTTAGTAAAGTATATATAGATTGATGAGAAATATAATAAATAATTGATCTAGTAATCCAACAGATTGATCCAAGTGACTTGAATTACCTGGAATATGTGAGGGCAGTTGTTCTCGATCATCTTCTTCTTTTTTTTTTTTAAGATTTGTATTTATTTATTTATTTGACAGAGAGAGAGCGATCACAAGTAGGCAGAGAAGCAGGTAGAAAGAGAGGGGGAAGCAGGCTCCCTGCTGAGCAGAGAGCCCGATGCGGGGTTCGATCCCAGGACCCTGAGATCATGACCTGAGCCGAAGGCAGAGGCTTTAACCCACTGAGCCACCCAGGTGCCCCGTTGTTCTCGATCTTCTTAATACAATAGATCTTTTGGAATTCTGAAGGCATTACTGTAGCAGTAATACTAGCACAGTAACTTATTTATTGAATATAAGGTAACAGCAAGAACAAAATTTGCGTCTACCTAATTTGACCAAGGAAATATGCTTTTCATAGAAATAACAGCCACGGGGTGCCTGGGTGGCTCAGTCAGTTAAGCTCAGGTCATGATCCCAGGGTCCTGGGATTGAATCCTGCATCGGGCATCCTGCTCAGTGGGGAGACTGCTTCTCCCTCTGCCTCTGCTGCTGCCACTCCCCCTGCTCGTGCTCTCTTTGTCAAATAAAATCTTTAAAAAAAAGAAAAAAAAAGAAGGAAAAAAAAGAACAGCCACAAAAGACCAGTATAACATACTAATTTGTTTTTAAAACAATTTTACTAAAACCAGATTTAAAAGTTGTATTTGTATTGAGCTCTCTAGAGAATGTTCAAGCATTTATATTCACTTGTCCATAGAAAATGCTTTCTGGATGAAAAGTCGTCACTGTGGATTAATAAATCCTTACTTAAGTATTTCTGCATCTAAAAAAAGCCCAAGAATTTCCATGGAAAAACATTCAGGAGAATTTGCTCATGTGTATCCAGCATTCCCTCCCAGGTAGAACTGCGTCGTCATAGGTACAAGGCAGCTCCACAGAATGTGGGGACAGAAGTCTCCAATTCTACAATTGATCAGCCTGTGCCGTAGTGAGATACCTCCACCAGTCTCCCAACCACCTTCTGAGGATCACTTGATTGACAGCAGCTCTAGGACAGCTCTGTAGATCCCAGGAAGGGCTCTGACCTGAAGTCCATTCAGGTATTTCCTGGACTTAAATCAGTTTGCAAACCAAACCCCATTCCACTGAATTGGAGGAGAGGGGAGGGAACCCTCCCAAATTCTCAGAAAAGGGCTTGTCAGCAGCTCAGAGGCAGGCTAGTCCACTAGGTGGCAAGACCCTGGATCCTGAGCCCGCACTCTGGAGGCCTTCATTGTTAAACTGTTGGGGCTGTAGTACAGGAAGTAGTTCCATCACTTTGTGTTTCAGTTAGAAGATTAAAATTTGCTTCTGGCAGAAGGGTGAGCAAGAATAGTGCCACCAGAGCACTCAGGTTTGGCCCTACATTTGATATATCTAAAACAGAGGGCTTTGTTTAGATGCTAAATTACTCCTACACTGTTTTCTACGTTCATGGACTCTCTGTATCCCGTACGGTTTAGAGGGACTCTAGTACAGTGATGAGCCCAAGACAGGTGTTATCCTTGCTCCCCTAAGTTCACACAGCTCAGAGGAAGGGACTCAAGTGAGCTGTTGCAGGGAGGGGTCCTAAGTGCCCTGCTAGGAAAACGGGGAGGTTTGGCACCAACATTAGACTAAATGTTCAGGGAAGAGGATCATATCCTTCAAAGGAGATATGATATGTAAACAGATCCTTATAGAGTACGGAAGTTCAAGAATGCCATGTTGGGGATCGGAGGGAGGTTCTAGTAAAAGCGCTGTTCGTGGGCGAGACAGTAAATCGAGCTGGCACATGGCCCATGAATGAGGAAAGCCCATAAGGCAGATGATTTCAGTGCAACCAAGGATGAGTGAGTGACTCTGAGATGGTGAATCTGGCCATATCTGATTGGGGGGACCTGAACCCATATTAAGAATTTGTCTTTAGTTTATTAGCCACTTTATCATTTTTCAGGGTTCCACTCCACATCACAATCCCTGGTGTACTTGCCAAAAAGCAGACTCCTGATGTCCATCCTAGATCAAAAGGAAGGACTGCTAGGTCATCTTTCTCATGTCCACATTCTCCAGGGGATTCTCACCCTGTGAGGATTGTGATTGGTGTGAGTCAGGGGCCCCATAAGTTCGTGGTAGACTATTGTCATCTTCCTCACTGTTGCACTATGGCTATTTTATTTTTTAATTGTGCCCAAAAAATTATATCATGGAATTGTCAGCACTTTTAGTGTAGAATATAAGGTAACTTTTGTTTTTGTTTTTTTTACTGTTTCCTCTGTGTTAACAGTTCACTGTTATTTACTGGCTTATATTTCTACAGAAGATCCATCTATCCAAAAGACTGTGAAAGACACACATACACATAAGACAACAGATGTAAAAACATGAGCTCAGGGAGCTGTGGAGAGCGGTTCACAGATGTAGCCCAAACCCTCTGAGCCCTTGTTCTTCTGCCTACTTAGCTGCAGTTTGCCTTTCTTGCCCCAGACATAAGTAATTAGAGCAGTGACTCAAGTGTGCAAACTACACTCATTAACCCATTTTCACCTTTCAGCAGTCCTATGAAGGAGTCAGGGCCATCTCTCAATTTGTGCATCACCCAGCATATAGGGGAGCCTGGCTGGGGCTCCAGCAGGCTGAGACTAGAGCCTTGGCCCTCTGAAGCATATGGCCTCAGGAGAACCTGGTTCGACATTCTTTTGGCTTTAGTGCACCAGCGTTTGATGATGGTGGCAGTGATAATGATGACAAGGATGCCAATGACAATTTTTTCTAAATCAAATGCTTATATTTAAAATGTATATTGAATGATTACTCTTCAAAAACAACTTGTTCTTTTATATCTCTAGATCTCAATATATCTTAAGATGTGTCCTAATTCTTTGAAACTTTTCAAAAACAAAGCCCATCCTATTTATAGGAAAGCCAGTAATGAAGCTGTATAATTTATTCTAGGAAGCCCTAATATTTTGAAGCATGTAGGGTATTACAGTCCTTAGGCATCAATTAGCGAAATCTGATGGAGACCTATGCTGAATTCTTTTTCTATTTCTTGGTAGTAAAATGTACACACTCTAGATACCTGAGTATATTTTAAGCATTTCTGTTTATTTGGAGTCACCACAGTGCTCATAGTCAGAGCTGTCAGATTACAAGTCCTCTTAAAAATAAAGAGCAGGAGGGGTCCTTGGATGGCTCACTCATTTAAGCGACTGACTTGGTTTCAGCTCAGGTCATGAGCTCAAGCTACGACTCGGGCTCTGTGCATAGCATGGGGTCCCCTTGGGACTCTCTCCCTCTGCTCCTCCCCCCTGCTCGTTCATGCTCTTTCTCTCTCTCCAATAAATAACACCTAAATAAGAGCAGGATAGAGCTCTTGGCTTTAGCTTTTTTCCACTGTTTCCCAAAACCACCAAAGTCCACCAGATGGTGAGCCCTCTAGGAAAAGAGATGAAGGTTGCTTTTGAGATCTTTAGAAGGATGAAGAATTAAAGTATATAATTTATTCGTAAAACAGACAACTATATCAATGAAACACAATAGGGAGCCAAGAAGTATACCCACACAAATACGGTCAACTAACACTTGACAAAGGGGCAAAAATAATACAATGAAAGTATTTTCAACAATGAGGGGGCAGGTAACAACTGGAAATCCATATAAAAAAAAACTGTATCTAGACACAGACCTTATACTCTTAAGAAATTAAAACACATAACAGATCTAAACTATCAAACTCCTAGAAGAAAACTCAGGAAAAAATCTAGGTGACCTTGGGTTTGGCAATGACTTTTTAACTATAACATCAAAGGCAAGATCCATGGAATAAGTAACTGACAAACGAACTGAATTAAAATCAGACTTCTGCTTTGTGAAAAACACTGTCAAAAAAGTGAGAAGACAAGCCACAAGCTGGGAAAAAATATTTGCAAAACACATCTGATAAAAGGACTTACTCATATAAAATATTTTAAAAATCAATAAAAAAAAAATCAATTCCATTAAAAAATGGGCAAAAGATCTGAACAGCCACCTTACCAAAGAACATACAGATAAAAAACAAACATTTGAAATATGCTCAACATCAAATGTCATCAGGAAAATGCACAATAAAAAAAAAAGATACCACTATGTGCCATTAGAATGGGGAAAATCCAAAATACTGAGACCACCAAATACTGGTATGGATGTAGAGCACCAGGAACTCTTAATTCATTGCTGGTAGGAATGCAAACTGGTGCAGCCACTTTGGAAGATAGTTGGGAAGCTTTTTACAAAATTAAACCTATTATCACGTGATCCAGCAGTCACGCTTCTTGCTATTTATCTAAATGAGTTGGAATACATACGCCCACACAAAAACTTCCATGTGGATGCAGCTTTATTCATAATTGCCAAAACGTGGAAGCAACCAAAATGTCCTTCAGTGAGTGATGAATAAATAAACCATGGTATATCCAAATGCTACAGTATTATTCAGTAGTAAGAAGAAATGAGCTATCAAGCCAGTGAAAACACATGGAGGAGCCTTAAATGCCTGTTACTAAGTAAAAGCCAGTCTGCAGAGCACATACTGTGTGATCCCAACTGTGACATTCTGGAAAAAGTGAAACTAGGAGACCATAAAACAATCCGTGGTGGCCAAGGGTTGAGGTGGTGGGCAGGGATGAATAGGCAGAGCACAGGATTTTTAGAGCAGTGAAAATACTCTGATGATACTGTAATGGTGGATATGTTATTATACATTTTTCAAAACCAACAGAAGGTATAGCACCAAGAGTGAACAGTAATGTAAACTAAGGACTTTGGGTGATAATGATGTATCAGTGTAGGTTCATCAGTTCTAACAAATGTACCACTCTGGTGTGGGATACTGATAGTGGAGGAGGCTGTTCTTTTGTGGTGACAGGAGGTATATAGGAACTGTCTGTATTTTCTGTTCAGTTTGTGATAAACCTAAAACAACTCTAAAAAATATCATTAGACAAAAAGAAAGGGCATCATCTGTTTTCCTTAATTGCATCTATATGATTTATCTAATTAGAAAAGATTTTGTTAGAAAGGCTTGCCTTAATTAGGTTTATATTGACTGGCATCCAGATTGACCAGGGTGTGTCTTGATTTATGTCACTGATGAGGTTATCAACTGCTTATAAAGATAGATCAGCATCAAAAGGGTGATTTATCTAGAGTGAGAAAGAAACTCTGAGGTCTTTTGTGTGGGGTAGCTACACATCAAAGAGTTGGCTTCATTAGCTTTTCCATCTGTTTGGGTTTGGGTAAGTACTGGATAGAATTTTTAGCAGGAAAGACAGACTCCTATAGTTCAGGGAGGAATGTATAATCAGGAAGTGATGGTTTATCTGACTGCAGGCACTTAGGGGCAGGTTTCTTACTATGGTCATGGAATTTCTATCTTTCAGATGTAGTGGTCACAGGGAAATTTGCCTAACTCTACCATTCATAGGTAGATGTTTCTGCATTTAGGCCTTTGAGAGGACAGCATAAATAAATCTATAACAAATTCCATGAGTGACCTGAAAAAATAGTAGTTCTATTTAAGTCAAGGTAGAAGGCAAGGGAAACACTTTGGTTGGAGTTTGATGGAGATTTAACTTGTAATGGAGATTTAAACTGAAATTGGAGTAGAAAGAGTATGGGGTAGGAAGTTTGTGGTTGGGGGTAGAAACAAAGAATGATAATAGTGCCCAGGTTAGAAATAATAGTGGTGTGTTTGTTGGTTTGGTAAAGGCATTTAAAATGTCAGTACTCCGATGGAGCCAGCCATTAACTAATATTCAGACAAAGGAGTAATTCCTGTATTTGGAGGGATGGAGTTATTGTCCCGAGAAGTACTTCATTTTAGATGAAAGTTTGCAAGCCGAGATGATCGCTCAGAAATGGGGATCCAGACAAGAAATTGGTCACTTTCAGTTTAGAGACAGCAATAGAAAAAATTGGAACAATTGAAGAAATATGTGAGCCTGCCAGGACATGATATAAAAGAATAGGCACTCACATTAAGTCTTGAGATATTCCAATAGGGATGAGGAATTCTTTACAAAGGACATGGGAGAAGGACTGATTATAGAGGGGAGGAAGTTCTGAAAATGAGGTCAAGGTTTAACTCCTCTCTGTTTCCAGGTAAGAATTTATTGGAGAGACAGAGACCATCACTGATGTTAATACATATTTATAAAATAATCAGTGGTGGCCTTTTTAAGTTAAAGGGAGAGGAGGATGTGAGCGAAGGACAACTGCACTTCCAGTTTGATTTTGAAGGGAGGATACAAGAACAGGAACTGGACAGAAAATAGGTTCAGAGGAAATTTTTGCTTTAAGTTACAAGAGAGACAATAAACTTAAATGATGGGGGGATTGATTGTGGAGAGATGGACAGGTTTTTGGGAAAGGAAATTTAATTTATAAACAGTTCTCAACAAAACAGGAGAGAAAGGAATTCATTTGGAGGCATTGGACCTAGAGGTGGCATGACTTCTTTAATGGGAGAAAAGGAGTAAGCAAAGGATATGAATGTAGGCATATTTGTAGATATTATGATGAAAAACTGAGTTAGTGTGTCACCTTAGATAATTAATCTCTGTTATAGACTGAATTTTGTGTTCCCAAAAGTCAAATGTTGAAGTCCCAACCCTCAGGGTATATTTGGAGATTGGGCCTTAAAACTATCAATTAAGGTACGATGAGGGCATTAGGGTCGGCCCTAATCTACTTTGGTGTCTTTGCAGGAAGAGGGAATTATGTTACAGACATATGCAGAGGGATGGCCGTCTATGAGCTAAGTGTGGGGGGGAGGGGCTTAGAAGAAACCAATCCTGGTAACACCAGAATTGTGAGAAAACATATTTCTGTTGTTTAAGCCCCTCAGTGAGTGGTACTCTGTTACAGCAACTTTGGCAAACTAGCACAATACGTGTAGTAGGGAATAATCTCACCTTTTGAAAGGTGAGACTGTGTAGCATCAATAGGCATGGGAAAGATTTGAAATATTTATGGGACCATGGAAGAATGCTTTAGAGTTGCCAGACACATTTGAAAACCCCTAGGAGAAGTAGTTCTGTTTTTAGACAGGGATCAACTTCTTAGCCATGTATGTCAGATGCAGTCACAGGACAGGCAGGTACGTGGAGTCACCTGCCGTTGAGATCTTGATGGGGGAAATGTGGTTAATAGCGGCTAATAGTCCAGAGAACATAGAAAGTGCTGGTCCTGGAAGTGCCTGTTGAAATGAGTCAGTGTGGATTAAAGTGGGCAGAAAAAATGAAAGGGGGGAAAGCCTGATGTTTGAGAAGTAGCTAGTACACAGAAGTTCCCATGTACAGAGAACTGAGTGTTGGGTGTAATTTCTGTGTAAAGTAAGGAGAAGTTGTAATGATGGTCGGGCTTCTGATTAAGTCAGAATTGATGCCATATTCCAGGTAAAACCTAGATGTGGTGTGTAATCCTTAAGGAATTTTTGCATAGGAGACAGAGCAAAATTAAAATACAGGGTAGGCAATTTCCTAGCTGTGTAACTTTGTTACATTATTGAAGCTTTTTTGAACCTCTTCTGTTCATGTCATTTGTTAAACTGGTAAATAAAATCACTAGGTTTATTGTGAGGATTAAAGAAACGAATACATATAAATATCAAAGTGGGGTCATATTTGATACAAATTTCTTTTTTTTCTTTTTCTGGACCTCAGGTACAAATGGGTGAGTTAATCCTACTTTTGTTTATGACACATTATCATAATTTTCCCATGAAATACATCTAATTATTGGTATTTTAGGGGAGAATTGACAATTTATACATGTTTCTCACTGTGTCTCACACACATTTGTATATATGTAAATGTGCGTGGACATATACATGTGTGTGTAATAATGAAATGCAGGCATAGTACAGCTAATGAAGACTACTGACATAGAACAGGATTTCAAGGACTTCAGTTACCACTTTACTAAAATAATGAGAGCAACTAGATTTCCTCCCAAACCACAGCCATTCTGTATTATCTGGATGACCTTGAAATAAAGGATTTGGACAGTAAATGACAGGAACATTATGACTCATATATTCCTCCTTTCTGATGCAGGGGATTTTTAAGGACTAGACTCGCAAAATGAGTGCCACTGATCCCTCCAAATGGAGTAAGTCCTTGAATTGATGAACCCTATCATAAAATAGACTTAATTTTTTTGGCATCCAAGTCCATGGGCAGCTGATCTAAAAGTTAGAGCTGAGGGAGAGCAGGAAGGGAGTATGGCTCCAGAAGGCTGCTGTGGATGCTGGGGAACCACTGCTTGGGTATGAGAATAATGAAATCTGAAAAATTCCAAGTTTACCTACAGATGGAAATAAAAACCGGTATGTGGCATGAGTCCGGGATCTCTACGCTTTGGAATCAGGGAGGAATTAAATAACTCTGTATGCTGTGGGCTCATTAACATATATAACTCAGTACTTTCAATGTTCTTATTCATAAAATCTCTGTATTTGTATATTTTTTTATTAGCAACTGTAGTCCTAGTCTTTTTACTTTTTTTTTTTTTTTTTTTTTCTTCTTACTTTTGAACATGGGAGAGGAAGCAAGTCCTCTGCATTTCTTGTAGACTGCACTGCATGTTTGTTGGTTAGGCTGGGGGTCACACCCAGGTAAGGTTCGGGGCTTCATGACAGGTGAGACTGGAAATTGTGCACAGGACTGGAATCTCATGGCTTCTTTCTCCATCCTCAGCTTTGCCTGCTTAGTGCTTGGACTGTCTGAGAGTGAAAACCCAGAGAAAGACACTTGGCAACTGAGTTCTTGACAATGCAGCCACTGGTGAGTGGGGAAGCCTCTTTCTGCTGAAATAACACCCTAGTGCCATCAGATGGGCGAATTTTATTGACTTAAATGTTCACTTGCAGTCAGGAAATCCTCAGGGATTTGAGCTCCAGTGAAATTTCCCCAGGACTCTAGGATGGTTATAATGATTCAGAAATTCCTCAATAACTAGTAACATAATATCATAATAGTTTATCCCAGCCTCCATTAAGCTTGTGTATTTACAGAAAAGAAGAAAGAAGTTTGCTTTCTCTAACTCAGTCCATATCCTTATTGGACTGGGAAAGAATCCATCTATTAATCATAGTGTTGGCTCTAATGATCCTTTCATAAAGGGTTGTGGTTGAAGAGATGAGCCAGGAGGAGAACACGATGGTCCGATAGGGAGGCGCTTTCCAGGAGTCCAGTGTTTCAGGTGCTGGGTGAGGGCGTTGAAGGTGTTGAAGGGAGCACAAGAGAAGTTGAGGCCACAAAAGGCATGAGGAGTCATTCATATTTTTCCAATTTTAAAGTTTTGAGAGAATATATTTGCACTTTTGGAAACTTCTTAAAAAGATAACTAAATTTTCATTATCATTTTTGCCCCCAGTCACATACTTTACATTTTTGTAATTAACCTTTTTTTTCATATTTGGTAACTGCAATTAGTGTATAGGGAGTATTAACTCCATAATTGTGGCTATATATTCGGGAGAAGGGCGTATAGTAGAGTAAAATTTAAGATCTTGCGGAAACTTTTTAAGAACTACATAAAGCAAAAGTAGTCAAGAGGCTTCTGTTCTCCTTTAGCAGAGGGACAAGGCAGGAGACAGGTAATAACTGGTGTCTAAGGTCCAGAGAAAATTAGGGGTCCTCATAACACAGGACTGCCGTTCAGTACAGCCGTCTCAGAGGTTCCTGGCTTGTGCTGCTGACCCTTCTGTTCTGACCTCACACCTGATGAACACCTGAGCCCGCAGAGTCGAGCAAGACTACACTGTGCAGACCAAGTTCTGTATGAAACGTGTTCGTTTCTGAAGAGTGCTAGAGATGGTTTCAAGGCTCTTGGATATTTTAATGACTAATGGCTTGTGTTTAATACATGTTTACTTAGGAAGAACTTCATACATTAGTTCATTGGGTCTTTCAGTACTCCCAACAGGCCATTAAAGGTTCATCTGTGGAAGTAGTGTCATGGTTTAAAAGTGGCAAGTCATGGTTACTGTTTGCCTTACGACGAGTCTGTAAAGTTACTTGAAGTTAATCAGAAAGTGAGTTTTAGTTCTGAATTTTCAAGTGCCAATTTTATAATCATATGTCTGATATCATAATTACCAGTTTTTGTTTTAGACTTTATGTGTTTATTTTTATAAGTAGGCTCCACACCCAACCTGGGGCCTGAACTCATGACCCAGAGATCAAGAGTTGCAAGCTCTACTGACTGATCTAGCCAGGCGCCCCCAGAATTACCAGTTGCTTAAAAAAAATCCAGGCTATGTAATATCACACTTCCATGTAATATTCCCTTATAATAAGGTTTTATTAATTCAGATTGTATCTGTAATATATGTGAAAGGCAAATGTCAGTTCAGCACCGAGATTGAACTGACAGGAACCCTACACTTAGTTTGATCTTTCTACACACCCAGCTCCTCCACCCTCTTCCTCAGTGCTGTCATCTCAACCCTCCTACTCTGGACGTCGGTAGGGAATGCCCTGTCTAAAACAGAATATCCGTGATGTTTTAGGAATCAGTGACATTTGAAGATGTAGCTATAGACTTCACCAAGGAAGAGTGGGCCCTGCTGGACATATCCCAGCGAAAGTTGTTCAGGGATGTCATGCTGGAAAATATACGTCATCTCGTCTCCCTGGGTGAGTCTGCCAACGCATATACGTATATAGATGGGTGGGTAGGAAGGTAAGTCGGTCACTCAGCAAGTATCTGGAACAGCTTCTGCATACCTGCATACCCACTCCACTCTCTACCCTGAATCTTTCATAGACGCTACTTGAAAGAAAGTTGTTTCTTTATATTTTACTACATCTAGTTTGTCACACCACTAGAATATAATTTTGACCACAATTTAATGTCTTTGTTGCTACTCAGTCTCTAACACCCAGAGCAGAACTGGGAATTCAGTATTTCTGAATGCATCAACAAACTGTTTAAACATTTTCTAAGTAAATTACTCTGCTGTAGTCACTATTTCAAGGGTTGAAACTAGACCAGTGACAAAAATAGAACTTTGATTTCTCTTGTTGAGCTTATTTGGTGTCTGTTTGAAAGTAATATTCAACCCACTGTGGAGACATTTAATTTTTCCATTTCTGAAAAGACGGAGGATTCTGCATTGTCTTTGAATTTGGGCATGGATATCAGCATCCAGAGGTCTTCACTATTTTGGACACATACTTGGATTTCACTGTTTTTTCCATTCAAGTTCTTGTTGTGTTCTCCTTATTCTTCCTCAGTTGCCTGTCTTGGACTTAATGATGATAATTAGCTTTTGGGAAGGAGAGGACTTTTAGTAGTACAGAATTCAAAATCATGTACCTTACCTTTTTTCAATAAACAGGATATCAGCATTGCAAATCAGATTTGATTTTCCAGTTGGAGCAAGGACAAGAGCTGTGGAGTGAAGGAACTGGATTTCTTCAAGGCCAGAGTCCAGGTGAGCTGCAGGGACCTGTGCTTCAGTATGAGGAGGTGCCTACTCAGTAGTATGTTCTTGGAAATACCAACTGAAGATTTTGTCGAGTGATAGTTTCTGAAATGTAGAGAAGAACATTGGGGCAAAATTCTTCAAATATTGTTCTTTGTCCTTGCATGTGTCAATCACAATTCATGTTTCCTCTTGCCAGTGTCTTTTTTGGCTTTAGGGAAAGCATATTCATATACCTAAATGAAGTTAAACTTTCACACAGTAACTCCTACCCTAATATTCCCCTTTGAAGGTTTCCCTTCTCTTTTCCTACCCAATCTACCTTCATTAGAATTTTTTCATAATTCAGTCCTGAAAATCTTTGTGAATTAGTATTCCTAGAGTATTCCTTCATTTGACATATTTGCCCCATCAAAGTACCCGTTTTTGAAACATACTCACATGGGTCTTAGTGCTTTTTAACATTTTCATTCCCCTAATGCCATTCTAACTATTTGTTTTGTTTTCAATTATTTCAGGCAGGGAAAGTGCCTTTAAAGAACAAGAAATGATAACCACACAACATATCAGCAGGAAGGACACATCTGCAATCATGCCAGTGGTAAGTTTCATGGGTAGTAACCCTGGTCATCCAAATGAAAGACCTAGAAATAGGATGTTAGTAATTGAGCACAATAGCCTAATTCATATCCCAGCCAAAGTTGGGATTAAGCTTTTTTTTTTTTTTTGAGCAAAAAGTTTTGGATAGTTTGAATTTAGTGAAGAAATTAATCTGAGCCCCAAAATCATAACCTGAGATCTTAAAAAAAAAAAAGACAACTGCATAAACATTGATTGTATGCCCAGTCTTTGAAACATAATCTATAAGCCCTATAGTTGGGATGCTACAAAAGAGAAAGTCTTTATGTATGCAGGGGAGTAACAAACACATCATGTGTATGCAAGTTACAATGGCAAAATTTTATTTGGAGACTGTCACTGAATGGTTAGTTTAGGATTTCTATGTAGAGAAATGAATGTATGGATATGTAGGCCAAGTTTTAACAACCTTTCATCTCTTTCCCAAAAGCAGAAATCTCATACTCCAGAGGATCCCTTTGAATATAAAGATTTGGAAGAAGATTTCACTCATAGCTTCATGTTGACTCAACATTTGTTAACTCACACAGAAAAGACACCTTATATCAGTAAACAGTGTGCAGAATCCCTTAGTGACCAGTCATACCTTAATCAACACAAGCAAATTCACACTAGAGGTAAATCATGTGAGTGCCATCTGTGTGGAAAAGCCTTTAGTAATTGCTCAAGCCTTAGGAGACACGAGATGACTCACACTGGAGAGAAACCATATGAATGTCATATATGTGGGAATGCCTTTATTCAAAGCTCGGACCTTAGAAAACACAATCTAACTCACACTGGAGAGAAACCATATGAATGTCATCTATGTGGGAAAGCCTTCAGTCAGTCCTCCAACCTCAGACAGCATGAGAGAACACACACTGGAGAGCAGCCATATGAATGTCATCTATGTGGGAAAGCCTTCAGTAAATGTTCTGCCCTTCGACGACATGAGAGAACTCACACTGGAGAAAAACCATATGAGTGTCATCTTTGCGGGAAATCCTTCAGTCAGTGTTCTGCTCTTAGACGACACGAGGGAACCCACAATGGAGAGAAAATTATGAATGCCTTCAGTAAATATTCTGACCTTAGATAACATGGTATTATAAATGTAACGACTGTGGGTGGGACTTCAACCATAGCTTTAACATTTAAACACACCTCTAGAGGACTTGCACATTGCAGAAACTGTAATCAATGTAGAAGATCCTTCAGTCGTTCTTCCTCATTTGACATACACAAACTTACATGGAAGAAATCCCTGTGTGTGACATCTATACAGCAAAACCATGAAGGACGTGAGAGAACTCACTCTGTAAATAGGAGGAATGGAGAGGTCTTCAGCAGCAGCTCTCAACCGGAAACACACTATTGGGCCTGCACAAGGGAGCACCCCTAGGTCTGTAATCACTGAACAGCATGCAGCCAGGCACGAGGTGTGGTGCACGCCAGAAAACTCCGTGAAGTCTGAATAAACACTAACACAAGATGTCAGAGGACGAATGCTCTTGAGGAATAACATAATTCATATTGCAGTGAAAAATCATGAGAAACCCTTTGTTCATAGAGAAGCACTTGGGGCACATGTGAAGATTCAGACTGTATACAACACTCAGTGTCAGTGATCACTTATTTCTCAGCCAGCATTAAAGTTCTTACCTGAGGAGATGGCAGGCAGGAAATCAGTGGTAAGAACTTCAGGCAGATTTCATATCAGGAAACTAAGTCTAGGGAAAAACCTCTAAAATTAGAGCCTTTAACATACAATGTAGCCAGTAATTCAGGATATTGAGAAAAATAACTATTCATGGGGAAAATGTGACATATAAATGCAAAAAGGTAAAGTTGATCCAAGTATATTGAATACAGATTTTTGTAAAAGGTAAAACTTTTTCAATACATTATTTCCTGTAAATATTTAATAAACCCTGTTGCTGGAAAATCTGTTGTCGAGGTTCTAGTTTTCTCTGTGCAGTTGTGAACACATGGGTTTGAGCCTGCACTCCTTGGCATGTAGATGAGAGACTCAACAAGACTCTGAGTCCCCCCCTTCTCCAACAGCTCCTTCCACACAGATCAGCTCCACTGTTCCGACTACCCACCATCAGCTGGCTCCTTCTGCACCAGGTGGTGGGGGACCTTCACCCCAATTGACAGGTTACTCATTGTGCTATGAGCCTGGCCTAGTAGGACCACGAGCACAGTATCCCAGATACTAGTGTAAACCACGAGGCTGCTCCAGCCCTCCTGTGCCCCTGGGAAACTCGGTCTTTCCAGACCAAGAACATTCCTTGGAGTTTTTCCATGAAGCTTCTTCGAGGGCAGGAGTTCATCCGATGACCACATCTTATATCTTACTCAAGTGAGTCCTGAATTATGTGCTTTCCTGTTCCCCAAACAGAGCCACCGCTATGCACCCCCACAACAGTCCTGCAAAGAAAACTCAAGTGATAAAATCCCCTAACAGACACCACATAAGCAATCTCTTCTCCAAACAAAATGAAAATTCTCACAAAGGCAGTCTCCCTGGCTTTGGTCCCAGGGCTTGGAAATGGATTGCCCTTCAACAAACCCCAATACTGGACCTATGTTCGTTAGAGAGAACCCAGCTGATTTGTTCTCTTCCCAAGCTGACACAATCCCAGAGTCTTAGCCTGAGACCAATTAAATGAGCACATCTCTGGGTAGAACTGATACATCATTTTTAAAAAAATATCCATAAGTGATTCTACTGTGTAGCCAGGGTGAGTCAAGTCACAGGTGAGGACAATGAACAATCAATATCCAGCATCTTGGCCTTGGCTGGAGAGGCAGGGTCCGTGATCTGGTGGGGACACAGGGAGGTGTGAACAAGGGTTGAAGGGAACAAATGAGTGATCAGAAGTTCAGACCCTGCAGACAAACATCACGGGTTGTAATTTCTACCATCACAGCCAATTAGATCTCATTACTGAAACTTTCTGTGACTCACTCATTTTCCTCAATTCTAAAATGGAAGTACGCTTAGTGCCTTCATCTTAAGACTTGCTGTGAAAACTTTAAAAAAAGAAAAAAAGGTGTTGTGAAGACTAATGAGTTGGTACTGCATACACCAAGTTATTACACATAAAAAGTACTTTGTTTTTGCAAATATTTTACAAATTAACTTGAAATGTGAATATACCACTCTGCCTTATTATATTTGATCTGCTTACAACAATATGTAACTTATCTCCATGCTATAGTTGGTTTTAGGTGTAATCCTGGCTTCAACTAAATTTTGAGACCTATCTGGTGGCTCAGCCAGGAATCACACACCCTCTGCCCCAGTGTGTCTCCAGCAAGGGAGGACTGGTCCTGGGGCCTGTGCTAGTGTTGGGACCCCTAAGGTTGATGCACACACCCCCTCCTCAGAGGAGGCCATGTCCCAGCGGGCTTTATCTCCACTCACCTAGGGCTGTAAGTGCGTTGGGCAGTTGTACTGAGATCAACGGACTTCATGGCAGATAAAGGAAAATTATAGGACTACGAGGTGACAGAACCACACAACTAGCTTTGTTTGAGTGACACAGTGACAGCTTGCTGTAAAGGGAAGTCCCACACAAGTTCACTCCTTCCAGAGGCTACAGTGTGGGGCCCCCATCCAGAAGGGGAGGATGGAAAGGGAGCTCCTGGGGGAGAAGTGTCAGTCACAGATGGGGAGTCTCTGGGTCAGAACTACGGGGGATGGGGGTGGCTAGCAGCAGCTTAGAGACTTGCACAGTCCATAGTTTACCTTTATGGCTAGCAGATAGGGGGTACAATGGTATGCACAACATGCAAGCTCCGTATGGTTAAAAATCTGCTAATTCCAGCTGTTTAAAAACAATTCAGTGTAAAAATGTGAGTCTGGCACTGGTGGGCTTTTAAGCTCATGGGCCTGGTCTGCTGCGAAGAAGTAAAATCTTTGGCTCATTTATAAACTACTTGATAATTTCAATAGATTTTTCTTCATATTCACTGGTTATTTCTTTTGCCTGCTCAAATCCAATGCGGCAGCCTTTTATTTTTCATTTCGGTTATACTTTTCAGCTCCAGAATTTCTATTTGATTCCATTTTATAATTTCTCTTTACTGAAACTCTCCATTTGGTGAAACGTTGTTTTCCTCAGTTCTTTGAGCATCACTGAACTGCTAAGTTTAAAGCCTTTATCTAGGAAGTCCAAGGTCAGTGCTTCTCAGAGACCAAGTCTGTTCGATTTTCTTTTCCCAAGAGTGGGGTGTACTTTCTTCTTTCTTTAAATGGCTCAATTTTTTTGTTGAGTACTGGATATTTTAAACATTATAATGTATTTCTGGAAATCAGATTCTCCTGCCTTCCCCACATTTGTTGTTGCTATGTTATGAGGGTTGTACTTGTTTAATGATTTTTCTCAACTGTTTGTAACAGCTCTTTGTTGCGTGTGGCCCTGAAGTCTGTTCTTTTAGCTTAGTGATCCCCTTGTGATTTGAGAGAGAGCTCCTGCAATGCCTGGAGTCAGAGCAATCCTCAGCCTGGCACTGCAGACTGCCCCCTGCTGGCACTCTGCTCCAAGGCTCAGGTAGGGAGTTAACTCCGTCTTCCCTTCACTTGCCATTGCTCTAGTGCTGAATGCGAACTCACATAGTGCTCTCGGGTGTTTTCATGTCCAGCCGTGGGCATCAGCATGGCCTTTAGACTGCCCAGCGCACAGCAGATTTTCAGTGCCCTTCGTCCCTCAATTATGTCCCAGCATCTTCCTTCTCAGGCTGTTCCGTCTGCCTGCCTGACTCTGGCCCCTCTGGTGGATCCCTTGCCCATACAGGTGCTGCTAGTTTATTTCACTGAAATGGTCTTGACAGTGCCACCCAGGGGGCCCTTCAGCCCCTAGAAAGTTCTGAGGCAGCTGAAACAAAGGAAAGCTCGGGTCTGTCCGTCTTGGGAGTCCCCAAAGAGGTCAGAACACACAACCACAATTCTCTGAGAACAACGTTTGTGTTATGCTGCACCAGGAATGTGGGTGGGCCACTGCCATGGCTGCCACAGAGCTGGGCAGTGTGGCATGGTAGGTGGGTAACCTAAAACACCACCATGCTGTTTATTGAAATTAAGTAACTTTTTCCCTACATTAAGCATTCCCCCAATTATCTAAATTATCAATAGCTCATTCTCCAACTTACTTTTGCAATTTTTGTTTTCCTAGTTCAGTTCTGTTTTTCCTGTCATTTCAAGATTTTGACTTACTTATACTCTAAAAAATCTTACTAAAATTAGGTAAATATGTTGTCGTATCCAAACAAATTCTGGACAATTTTTCCTGAAACATTCATTTTCATTTTATTACTACCTGAAGCACCCAACTGCCTTGTGTTTAGAAACAATACCCATTAACATGTATAACATATTTAAATACCCCTACTTTTATTTTTTAGACAAACTACAATATAGAAAGTATTAGTATTAGCATGCGTTTCTCTGGGATAAGCTTTAATCTATGGCCTGTAAGAATGGGAAATACTCTGCTGCTGGGGTTTTGGTTTTTGATTTGTTTTTGTTTTACCAGGACAAAAAATTTAGTATAACCCTAAACCTAGTCTATATTTTAATTACCTTCACTTCTAAAACTAGAATACAAACTCCCAGAGGGACTTTACAGTTTTCTCCTCTCTGTCATATTTCACTAACTCCCAGCAATAGAACTCAATTCAAGACTTGGAGCTTTGGCGAAGCCGTTTTCCATACCACAAATATTCTTGTGGTTAATAGGTTTCAAACACTGCTCACATGTCACTCCTTCATAAAGCCTGTCTTAATTCTATCAGCCCAAGATCCTGTACCCTGAGACCTTTCACAATACTTGGTTTTCATGTCTCTGTTATAGGTTTTATTTCACCACATCACTTTAGAGAATTCTAGTTCAGTTTTCATTTATTCAATAAAAACTCTGTACATGAAATGTACCAGGCATTGGTCTGAGAGCTCATGATGCACTGATAAACACAACAGAATTACCCCTGACTGCAGTGTCTGGTGGGTGTTGTACCCAGATCATATCTTGAGAAGCAGCAGTACGAGGCAGCGGTTTAGGAGCACACTTTGGAACTATACTGCACTGTCTGAAGACCATCTCTCCCACTGAGGAAATGTGTGACTCTGAGCAACTCATTTTCAGCATTTATTAATTGTGGATAATATTTCATAGGTTTTTTTGTGAGAATGAGTTAAATCATGTAACGCATTTACAAACACAGCTGGTATATAAGAACTCAATATCTGATATTTTAAAAAATCAAGATGTTTCCTTGGAAAGCTTTATTAAATATTTCCACATTGTTCTAAATACTGTACTAAAGTGATTAGCAAAGAAATTTATAGTCATCATGTGGTGCTTTATTACATATATAACTTATGATACATTTTTATATATGTATTAAAACATGTATTTGATAAATGCCACAAATTCGATTGATGTCATTAATTCACATAGGAAGTGCCGTGACTGCATCAGAATTGATGCCCAGTGGGTATTCTCATGTGTTTATAAGTCTTTAGAAAAGACATGAGAATATCTATCTGCTCACTGAAATGTGTACCTGTCATCTGTACAATATTTAAGACCATCCAACTTAAACGCATAGAAAAGTTTTGCACACAAATTATGACTTGAGCAAAGCAGTGATCTTCCCTAATCATGGGGGCAGGGGGTAGACAGGGTAGATAATAGCTTCTACCCTTTTATACATCTGACAGAGTTGTTCCACAGTCATGGCTCAGCCAGATACACTTTTATATCAAAATCATCTTTCAACAACTTATTAGTAATATCATAAGCTAGATCATGTCCAGTTTTGTCTTTCATATCAGTGAAGTCAGTAATAATTCTTCTATTTGATGACCGTTCATATTTTATGATTGTTTATATGAACATACCTTATAATCTAATACATTTGTTCATAATCAGTGACTTCTACTATACAATGGAAAAAGCATGAAATGTATTTTGCTTCATATATTCTTAACAGTACTTAGGTCTAACATGATTTCTTCATCAGAAATCTCATTTGAATTTTGTTACAGATAACATGCAAATCTTTTGTGATCACTAACTGTATTAACTATATCAATATTATAACTTGTAAGGCCAACTATATCTATAAATATTGCTAGGGTGGGGCCTCCAATAATACTATGAGGTATACTTTTTCCCCAGAAAATAGCAACATCTGATATCTCTTACAAAATAGTCTGTGATTTTTATGGCTTTATAAAAAGCCATCAAATCTTCATGGTGCTAAATTCTGTTTACATTCTTACAAACTTTGGCAATTTTCTCTTAGTTCAATGTATTTATGCTAAAACTGTGTATGGAAGCAAATACAAATAAAAACACTCCAAAGATTCTTTGGAGGAAGCCAAAACCGGTTTTTGAAAATGCTGAGCCAAGATGTGATAGAGAAATTTAAAGTCTGAAAAGCTCCTCATAAAAGCTATTTTTAGAGGGTAGACATATAAACTCGACCATACCAGAACCAAATATATATACTATATGTAATACACAATTATATATCAGTATTCTTTACTCATCTGTGTCAAAATGCTTCTAAATAAAAAAAGAGAATATGACTAGTACATATTGCTAATTATGAGTAGTTAATAGCAGGAATAATCAAACATGTATGAGTAGTTAATAGTAGGAATAATCAAATGTGTTAGAAAATTATAATGGTATTTTTAATAAACTTTTAATTTTGGAACAGATTTTATTCAGATTAAATTTAAAGAAAATTTGAGAAAATATACAGATATTTCCCATATACCTGAGACCCAGTTTCCCCTCTTATTTCATCTTGCACCACTATGCCATATTTGACATAATTTATGAATTAATATGTCATTAACTAATTCCATACTTTAGTCAGATTTCTGTGGGTTTATCGTCACTGTTCAGACTCCCATCCAGTATACCACATCACATTTATTCAGCATGTCTCCACAGGCTCCTCTTGGCTATGACATTTTCTCAGATTTTCTTGCTTTGATGATTATGAGTCTTCAGAATTACCATAAAGGTATATTTGATTTTTTTTTCCCTGTGATTAGAATGCTGTGGTCTTTTGGTTTTGAGAGGAAGATAACAGAGATAAATTGCCATTTTCATGACTTTATAGCAAGGCTACATGCTCTCAAGATGACTTAGTAGTCTTTGTCACATTTCTTCACTGACTTTAGTTGTGTACCCCTCTCCGTACCGGTCATTCTCTTCAAAAGAACATCACTGTGTATAGCCCACATTTAAGGAGTGCAAAGTTATGTTCCACCTTAGAATGACGAGTATCTAAATCAATTATCTGGGGTGTTTTCCATATAAGTAGTATCTATTCTTTCCCATTCATGCATTCACATCAATATCAATTCATATATGTTTATTTTATACTTTGAATTAGAATTCGATTCTACTTTATTTTGTTGTGTTCCAACTGTGGTATGAGAAGATCTTGTATTTGGCTTGTGTTTTCCTTTGACTTAATCCCATCCTTATTTTTTTATGTTTTGTTTTGTTTTGTTTTGTAACTTCCTTTTCGGAAACTCAAGATTCTCCAGGGTTGTCAAATATTTCCTTCCCAGTCCTAGTGCCATTTCTGCAAGGAGCCCTGGTTCATCTTATTGGAGAATAGGACTAAAAACCCAGGTTCTGGAGCTAAATGTGTTCACTGCTACTGGGGTTTGCTTCTTGACAATGCTGACATTGCAAGGAAGTGTAAGTGTGTGTGTGTATGCCAATCTATGTATATACACCTAACTATAGATACTGCTTATGAAAACGATCTGTATCTATACTAAGCTAAACACTAGTTCATAGTGATGTATCCAACATGGATTATTCTAACCTTCTTTCCTTGCTTATTAATTTCCTACTCTAACAGTGAGACACCTGGCTCCTGCTATCTGCCATCCTTTTTTATTAATTGTTAAATTCCAGTTCACATGTATAATGGTTTCCGAATTGCTAACCAGTACCTCCCTGGAGAAGAACCTTATCAAATAGAGTATGCTGTTTATGTAATAATTCCTTTTGGTTTTGGTCTTAAAATTTCAGTCATTCCAAGGTACTTAAGTCAGCCCTTCCTTTCCTCTATCTATAGTTCTTTGTTTCATACTTTTTAATGATATTAAATTATTCTATAACATTATTTCATCTTGGGATTCATCTACCTCCCAAGTGATTATTTTCAAATTTATTAAGATTTACTATTTTTGCTGTAAAACTGTGCAGCAGGAGGAGGGGCAAGATGGCAGAGGAGTAGGAGACCCTATTTCAACCGGTCCCCTGAATTGAGCTAAATATCTGCCAGGTTACTCTGAACACCCATGAAATCAGCCTGAGATGGAAGATTACACACTTCTGGATTTCTATGGAGGCAGAGGATTATCAGTAGAGATGTACAGAGGAGTTGGGAGTGCGCAGACTGATATCAGAGGATAAACAGAAGGGGGAGGGAGCCACCAGAAGCAACCCATTGTAAAGTAATACCCCAATGCAAAAGTGCCCTGTGCTTGGGGACCAGCATTAGCTTGGAGATTGGTTAACAGCACTCAGAAAGAACAAAAGGACTTAAGGGACAATTGCTGGGATTGGGCACAGACCTAAGCCCACAGTTCCAGGACAGCCACAGCCAGCGCCTGCCCGCACCTGAGAAAGCCGGGCACAAGCTACAGTTGGCGGTCCCTGGGTCCGAAGCCACCACACCCACCTCCACAGCCTGCACCGCCTCCAGGGCTGAGCACACCCGGTGTGGGCATGGGCTCCAGACAGGAGTCCCGGAAACAGCAGCCGCTGGGCTTGCCCAGACCAGTATCACTCCCGGTTTTGGTGGCACGGGAGTATAGAGACAAGTGGGAGCCTTGGGCGACCACTGAGATGGTGGCTGGGGGTGCGCACCGCCTGTGAGAGGTTGCGGTGTTCAACCAAGTTTGCAGAGGAGGAGTCTGTGTTCTGGACCACCCAGAGGGGAGCAGACTGAGGTTTCTCTCTGAGGCGGAGGTCTGGGTGCAGACAGTTTACCTTGCTCTGATCCTCCAAAAAGGAGCAAAAAGCTGCCAAAGAACAAAAAACTCCAGAGAACAAAAGCCTGAAAAACCAGTTCCCAAAGAGCCCAGCCCCTTGACAGGGGGCAGAGCAACTCAGCCCAAGCAAGACTGACTGAAAAACAACGCGTCAGGCCCCTCCTCCCAAAGACAAGTCAAAAGAACAAGACAACAAACAGAGGGTCCCCATAAAACTCTAAAACCCCAACATCAGGGAAAAACAATATATTAAACTCCCAGTATTATCCCACAGCCTATTTTTTTTTTTTGTAGATACAAGTTTTCTTTTTTTTCTCATGATTCTTGTTCTTTTCATTTTTTTTTACCTACTATTTCAACTAGATGTTTAATACAACATATTCCATAGTAACGTTTTAACTTGAACTTTTTTCATACATATATCTTTGTTTCGTTATATATATAGACAGACAGACAAATGTAAGTTCAAGGTAGTCCCTTTTCCCCTATTTAATACTACCCCTATATATATACACCAGTTTTAATTTCCGTATATCTCTGGAAAGTCAAGTCCTTTGACAAAGAAAACAAGATACACCCAGGAAGAACTGAAATAACCTTCCTCGCCCACATCAATGGTTTGTAACCACCTTCCCATCTTACTCTTTTGTCAGTGTTTCTGTGTGTTTTTGTTTTTCTACTTTATAAATCTTATTCTTGGGGTTCATTTTGGCTGGGTTTTTCTCTTTTTTTTTCTTTTGTTGGTCTTTTTGTTCGTTTTTGTTTTTGTACTTTATAAATCTTACTCTTGGGGCTCATTTTCGCTGGGTTTTTCTTTCTTTTTCTCTTTTTCTCTTTTTTCTTTCTTTTTGGTGGTGACTTCTGATTGCTCTGAAACTTTCCAGGGTGCACCTTGCCTCGACTGTGGTTGATATTTTCAGCTATACATTCCCTCAACCACCTCTCACCACAATGACTAGGAGGAGGAACATTCAACGGAGGAAAAATTCAGAGACTATGACCTCTGCAACAGAACTAATAGATATGGATATAAACAATATGTCAGAAATAGAATTCAGGGTAACAGCTATCCAGACAATGGCTAGACTGGAGAAGACCATTAGTGGCAACATAAAATCTCTAAGGGCGGAAGTGAGAGCTGATCTGGTAGAACTTAAAAATGCTATCAATGAGATCCAGTCTAATCTAAACACTCTAACAGCTAGGGTAAATAAGGTAGAAGATCAAATTAGTGATCTAGAAGACAAACTGATAGAAAAGGAGGATCAGGAGGAGGCCTGGAACAAACAGCTTAGAAGCCATGAAAACAGAATTAGAGAAATAAATGACGCCATGAAACGTTACAATGTCAGAATTATTGGGATCCCTGAGGGGGTGGAGAGAGGGAGAAGACTAGAAGATATAGTTGAACAAATCCTAGATGAGAACTTCCGTAATCTGGGGAATGGAACAAGTGTTTGTGTCCCAGAGGCAGAGAGGACACCCCCCAAGATCAACAAGGGTAGAAAGACCTCCAGACATGTAATTGTGAAATTTGTGAATCATAAATTCAGAGAGAACGTCTTAAGGTCAGCTAGGGAGAAGAGATTCCTTATGTACAGAGGAAGGAACATCAGAATAATGTCAGACCTGTCCACAGAAACTTGGCAATCCAGAAAGGGCTGGCAAGACATATTCAGGGCACTAAATGAGAAGAACATGCATCCAAGAATACTTTATCCAGCAAGGCTGACATTCAGAATGGATGGAGAGATAAAGAGCTTCCAAGACCATCAAAGTCTAAAAGATTATGTGACCACCAAGGCAGAACTACAAGGAATATTAAGAGGGGTTCTATAAAAGGATAAAGACCCAAAGACTGATATAGAACAGAAATTTACAGAGACAATCTATAGAAGCAAGAACTTCACAGGCAACATGATGACAATAAAAACTTATCTTTCAATAGTCACTCCCAATGTGAACGACCTAAATGCTACCATAAAATGGCACAGGGTTGCAGACTAGATAAAAAGACAGGACCCATCCATATGCTGTCTACAAGAGACAAATTTTGAATCTAAAGATACATCCAGACTGAAAGTGAAAGGATGGAGAACCATCTTTCATGCCAATGGGCCTCAAAAGAAAGCTGGGGTGGCAATTCTCATAACAGATAAATTAGATTTTAAGCTAAAGATTAGTCAGAGATACAGAAGACACTTTATCATTCTTTAAGGGTCTATTCAACAAGAAGATCTAACAATTGTAAATATTTATGCCCCCAACATGTGAGTAGCCAACTACATAAGCCAACTGTTAATCAAAATAGTCAAATTGATAAGAATATGTTAATTACAGGGAATCTTAACACACCACTCTCAGCAATAAACAGATCATCTAAGCAGAAAATCAACAAAGAAACAAGAGCTTTGAATGACACATTGGACTAGATGGACCTCAAAGATGAATACAGAACATTCCACCCTAAAACAACAGAATACTCATTCTTCTCGAGTGCACATAGAATTTTCTCCAGAATAGAACACATAGTGGGTCACAAATCAGGTCTCAACTGATACCAAAAGACTGAGATTATTCCATGAGAATTCTCAGACCACAATGCTTTGAAACTGGAACTCAAACACAAGAAAAAGTTTGGAAGGAATTCAAATACTTGGAAGCTAAAGACCATCCTACTCAAGAATGTGTGGATCAGCCAGACAATCAAAGAAGAACTTGAAACAATTCATGGAAACCAATGAGAATGAAGACACATCAGTCCAAAACCTATGGGTTACGGCAAAGGCAGTCCTAAGGGGGAAACACATAGCCATCCAAGTCTAACTCAAAAGAACTGAAAAATTCCGAATACACAAACTCTCTTTACACCCTAAAGAACTGGAGAATCAACAAAAAATTAAGTCAAACCCATGCACAAAAAGGGAAATAATTAAAGTTAGAGCAGAGATCAATGTTAGAAACCAGAAATACAGAACACATCAACAAAATTAGAAGCTGGTTCTTTGAAAGAATTAATAAGATCGATAAACCACTGGCCAGACTTATCCAAAAGAAATGAGAAAGGACTCAAATTAATAACATTATGAATGAAAGGGGAGAGATCACGACTAACACCAAGGACATAGAAACAATAATCAGAAAATTATTATTAATAGCCATATGCCAATAAGTTAAGCAACCCAGAAGAAATGGATGCATTCCTGGAAACCTATAAGCTTCCAAGACTGAAACAGGAAGAAATTAACAACCTGAATAGACCAATAACCAGTAATGAGATTGAAGCAGTGATCAAAAACCTCCCAAAAAACAAGAGTCCAGGACCTGACGGATTCTCTGGGGAATTCTACCAAACATTCAAAGAAGAAATATACCTATTCTCTTGAAGCAGTTTCAAAAAATAGAAACAGAAGGAAAGCTTCCAGACTCTTTCTGCGAAGCCAGCATTACCTTGATCCCCAAACCAGGCAAAAACTCCATCAAAAAGGAGAATTCCAGACTCATATCCCTGATGAATAAGGATGCCAAGATTCTCAACAAGATCCTAGCTAATAGGATACAACAGTACATAAAAAAGATTATCCACCATGACCAGGTGGGATTTATCCCCCGGATGCAAGAGTGGTTCAACATTCGCAAATCAATCAGTGTGATAGAACAAATCAGTAAGGGAAGAGAGAAAAACCACACAGTCCTCTCAATTGATGGAGAAAAAGCATCTTATTGAGGAGGGCATGTATTGCATGGAGCACTGGGTGTGGTGCATGAACAATGAATCTTGGAACACTGAAAAAATAAAATTAATTAAAAAAAAAAGAAAAGAAAAAGCATCTGACAAAATACAGCATCCTTTCCTGATTAAAACTCTTCAAAGTATATAAAGGAAACATTCTTCAACTTCATAACATCCGTCCATGAAAAACCCACAGCCAATATCATTCTCAATCAGAAAAAGCTGAGAGCCTTCCCACTGAGAATACGACAAAGATGCCCACTCTTGCCACTGTTGTTCAACATAGTACTAGAAGTCCTAACAACAGCAATGAGACAACAAAAAGAAATAAAAGATATTCGAATTGGCAAAGAAGAAGTCAAACTCTCTCTCTTTGCAGATGACATGATACTTTATGTGGAAAACCCAAAAGACTCCACCCCCAAATTACTAGAACTCATACAGCAATTCAGTAATGTGGCAGGATACAAAATCAATGCACAGAAATCAGTTGCTTTCTTATACATTAACAAGAAAACTGTTTAGAAAGGGCAATTAGAGAAACGATTCCATTTACAATAGCACCAAAAGCCATAAGATACCTTGGGATAAACCTAACCAAAGAGGTGAAGGATCTATAATCTAGAAACTACAGAACACTTATGAAACAAACTGAGAAGACACAAAAAGATGGAAAAACATTCCATACTCATGGATTGGAAGAATAAACGTTAAAATGTCTATGCTGCTCAGAGCAATCTATACTTTCAATGCCACCCTGATCAAAATACCAGCGGCATTTTTCAAAGTGCTACAACAAACAATCCTAAAATTTGTATGGAACCAGAAAAGACCCCAAATCGCCAAGGAAATGTTGAAAAAGAAAAACAAAGCTGGGGGCATCATGTTGCCTGATTTCAAGCTTTATTACAAAGCTGTGATCACCAAGACAGCATGGTACTGGTCTGCACAAAACAGACACATAGACCAATGGAACAGAATAGAGAGCCCAGTTATGAACCTTCAACTCTACCATCAACTAACCTTTGACAAAGCAGGAAAAAATATCCAGTGGAAAAAAGACAGTTTCTTCAATAAATGGTGCTGGGAAAATTGGACAGCTATGTAGAAGAATGGAGCTCGACCATTTTCTTACACCATACACAAAGATAAACTCTAAATGGATGAAAGACCTCAATGTGAGACAGGAATCCATCAAAATCCTAGAGGAAAACATAGGCAGTAACCTCTTCAACATCGGCCACAGCAACTTCTTTCAAGACACGTCTCCAAAGGCAAAGAAAACAAAAGCGAAAATGAACTTTTGGGACTTCATCAAGATAAAAAGCTTCTGCACAGCAAAGGAAACAG
>CM052899.1:4843382-4903553 GCA_028534135.1 Potos flavus | reverse complement strand
AAACAATCGGTGGCTCCTATTGAATGACGGTTAATCCCAGTTCCTAACAATGAGGATGTACCTCATCGCATCCAAAATTAACTCTTGGCAAGCATTTAGTTTCATATGTACTTTTTGTTGTTTTGTTTTTTCTTAAGATTTTATTTATTTGACGGAGAGAGAGCACAAGCAAGGGGAGGGGCAGAGGGAGAGGTTGAAGCCCACTCCCCAATGAGCAGTGAACCGCTGGGACCCCAGGACCTTGGGATCATGACCTGAGCAGAAGGCAGATGCTTAAGGAGGGAGCCACCCAGGCACCCCAAGTTTCATATTTAGTTTATGTAAGGCATAACCGATTTTTAAGTTATTCAATGATGAATATTTAAATCAACGAATACATAAACTCCTAACCATGAATTTAATTATTATAACGGTAATACCTAAAAACCTCAAAATTATTTCATTTTTCATATGTATTCTCTTGCAAGATATTTCTGTGAAAAGGATAGCATTGAGAGTTTTCACGCCATTATCTCTGAATTGGTTCATGAACAGTAACAACAATAGTAAAGCTAAATCCCCCATGAATGCATTGGTCACTGTCTTCATTTTCCAAGGAGACCTCTAAAGTATGAGGGAATCCCTCCGGTTGGAAGACTCCTCCAAGGGACTCAGCCACATGCGTCCGCACAAGGAGGACCGGACGGTCATTAGAATTAAACACAGCCACTTGAAAACCCTTTTATTCCTCACCAGGTGTTTGTTTTACAAAAATATTTTTCTTCTAAACAAAAAAAGTACTTTATTGGAAAAAAAAATAACATGCCTAGGCCTTCTAAACTTGCAGAGTGTCTTCCTTCCGAGAAAAGACTTGCATTCACCTCTCATGACATGGTCTCTCTCCACCTGGGGACCTCCTCACAGAACAGATGAAGTCACAGGAGACACTGAGAGGCAATTAAATCTAGAATACGCACGCTTAAAGAGTCCCACCAATAAAGACTAATACAAATTATCTCTTGACTTCATATATTGATATTATATCTGTTCATATACTATTTTTAATATACACACCAGATAAATACATGACACACATTTTTTATCTCTACTTTATCACTGGCAATGCATTGGTGTAGGCTTTAATTGAGTCTCTATAATCTATTATAAATCCTTTTCCCGCTCCTACTCCTCTTGGTATATATTCCTATAGCCCCAGCCCAAGACAGCACGGAAATGCCATTCCACGAGAAAGAATCACACTCCGTCTCTGTCTTTCCTCACTCAACGTCACCTCACCGGAATGAGAAACCCAGATCCCTGGGTCCCTGCAAGGGACCAGCACCCCCCTTCTCCTCTGTGGGGTCCTCGTTCATCCCAGACACAGGCGCAAATCAGATGAGCTACCAAGACACACAGCGCAGACCGTAAGCCCTACCTTCTGTCCGTGGGGATGAATGAGGTGTGGATGCTTCAGTCTCCTCCTCACGAGGACGGTGATGGTAAACTCCCTTAAAGGAAAAAAAGAGAGAGGGACCAGCGTAAAAACTCACCAAGAGGACAATACCACTAGAGTCAAACTTCCAAAGCAGACTTCAGCTAAGACGGAAGGTGCATATGACCTGGTACCTTCATTCTTGTGGCTCAAAAAATCATGAACCAAACATGAACTTTTCCCCCAGGCTGATGTGAGGGAGCCAGAGGCCAATTCTCTATCATTTATAAATAAGCAGATATTATAAACAATCACTGAGAGAAATGTGGTGCTTCCTTCACCGAGTCCCAGGGAGTGGTCACCGGTTCCCTTGGGCTCTGCGGGGTCCTGGTTCCTCCCAGGACACCAGGTCCGAGCCTCTGACAGACACAGGCTCAGCCCCCGCGGGGCGAAAAACAAAGGGTTTTGGCGCCGCCTGCTGGCCACGGGGTATGCAACCGGCGGGAAGGCTTCGGAGTTCCTCATAATGATGATAATAAGGGGGGTATTAGTAAAGCCTGTTAAAATCCACAGCCAATGGAGAACGGTGTTGAAAACCAGGAGCAGCCAAATCCACTTAGTCAAGAATGAATAACTGAATGTAGCTAGTTGTTAACTTGATTGTGACATTGTTATATCTTGTTTCTCCCTATGAAATTCATAAGGAAAACAAACTTCTCCAAGTTGGCATGTGGTAATGAGTATCAGTTCCTGTTATTTATAAAAACGTAGTATTATACTCTATTACTAGGAATAATAAACAGCCAATGTCTTCCCACTATATAATATGCTTTATAACAATCAACCCCTGTGCCTCATCCTTTGATGGAGTGCTCTAGGGTTCAAAGTAAATTTTAAGTTTGTGCGCAATAAACTCTTACTCATTACTACTCAGTGATTCATTGAGTTTAGTTCTATTATTACGTCATTGTTCACATACCTATGTATTATTGTATATATTATTATATTAAATGCATATAAAACATTTTTATTACTCTCTCCTGTCTCCTGTTAAGATGCATTGATATTGGCAATTATTTTTAGAGTCTCTGTATTTTAATCTAAAAATAATCTAAATAATCTAAATAATATAAATAAATATAATATAAATAAAATAATCTAAATAATCTAAATCTGTTCCCCCTCTCCTCTGTTTATATTTATTCCTCTAACCATTAACCCATGAGCTCATGAGATGCTATTTTACTCCCAAGCATGCTAATTCTGTCACTTTCCTCACTCAACTTCAGCCCCCCTCCCCCCCCCCCATGTGATGACTCCTTCAGTGAGTCCCAGCATGTCCCCTGTACTCTGGAGAGTCCTGGTTCCTCCCAGACCCTCAGGAGCCAAAATCAAGGGTTGTTATCGCCACCTGGTGGCCACGGGCGATACATCAGGTGTGAAAGCGTTTGCGTTCCTCTTCAGATGATAATGACGATAGCAATACTAAAGTCTGTTAAAATCCAAAAGAAATGGAAGCCAGCTTTGAAACTTCTCTGAGCAGGTAAAACCAATTTATTGAAAGAAGCAAATCTTAATTTTAGTTATTTCCGAGACTCACTGGTTCTGTGTCATATTTTGTGTGTGCCTCGGTAAGTCATAAGCAAAACTTGAACTGTTTCCCAAGATTGACACCAGGCAACCCGGAACTGATCCTTTATCATCAGGGACTTCTGATATTATCAATAACTGTGAAGAATAAACTCTCACTGCTTTCTCAATATATAAGCTACTTTACAACAATACAGTCCTGAACCTCATCCCATATTTGATTTGAGTCTTCCTGGGTCATGCTCTATGTTTTTTAGGGGATGCACAATAAAGTTTTGCTGAGTACTGTTCGGTTATTCTTTGGCTTTACTTCTGTTACTGCTGAATTTTTGCCATATTTACATATTATTTTATATACTATTATATTTAAGGTACATGATTTTTAAAAATAATTCTTTCATTTGTCACCTGCTATGATGCATTTTTATAGGTTATTTTACAGAACATTTGCAATTTATGATAGATCCTCCCCCTCACCCCGTCCTGATTTTTATTCCCCCCACTAGCCCATAAGTCTATGAAAATGCTATTCCACTCCAAAGAATCATGCGCCTTCTATGTTTTTCCTTACTCATCCTCCCCTCCTCAGAATGTGGTGACTCCTCCGCTAAGTCCTTTTGAGGGGCCAGCAGCCCCTGTTATATTGCGGGGTCCTGGTTCCTCCCAGACTCTCTGGTACCAGTGTCTGACCGCGCGCTGATGGGCCCAAACCACGAGGCTATAGCGCCACCTGCTGGCCACAGGGGCGCATCGGCTAGGAATGCTTCCTTGTTCACTTGTTCAATTATTCATTCTTGTATTATAATAATTATGGTAGTACTAAAGCCTGTTAAAGTCAAAATAAATGGAGACCAGCCTTAAAATTTCCCTCAGCAGATAAATACAGTTTAGTGGAATAAGCAAAACATCATTTAGTTTAGTTTGTAAGACAAATTCAAACTGAGTCATTTCTTTTTTATGCTTCTGAAAATCAAAAACAAAACTACAACTGTTTCCCAAAGTTGATGTGTGGTGACCAGTAAGCAATTCCCTACCATTTAAGAAAATTCTCATAGTATAACTAATCACTACAAAGAATAAGCAGTCACTGCCTTCTCACTATATAATCTGGTTTATAACAATATACTCCCAAGCCTCAATCCCTATATGGTTTCTGTGCTCCTGGGTCACAAAGTGTCTTTTTGGTGTGTGTAGGATGAACGTTTCCTGATTACTACTTCTCTGATCCGTTGGCTTTCCTTTTCCTTCTCTTATTGCTGAACTTCTGATATAGTAATATTTTTTTCTGATATAGTAATATTTTAATAGCATTATATTGAAAGTACATAATATGGCTTCTTCTATGGTTTGTCACCTAAGAAGCATAGTTATAGGCTGTTCTTTTTTTTTTTTTTTAAGATTTTATTTATTGATTTGAGAGAGAAAGAGGGAGAGAGCAGAAAGCAGGAGCAGGGGGAAGGGCAGAAGGAGAGGAAGAAGCAGATTCCCTGCTGAGCGTGGAGCCCAATATGGGACCGGATCCCAGGGCTCTGGGATCATGACCCGAGCCCACGTCAGGCACTTAACCAACTGAGCCACCCAGGTGCCCCTATAGGCTGTTCTTCTTATAGAACATTTACAGTTTATGATAAGTCCTTCTCCTCCTCCTTGTCCTGATTTGTATTCCCCCACCCATAGCCCACGGGCCCATCAGAAAAGCTATTCGTCTCCTAAGAATCATGCTCTTTCTGTGCCTTTCCTAACTCAGTCTTCCCTCCCCAGAATGTGGTGATTCCTTCTCTGAGTCCCGGGGAGGGGCCAGCTGCTCCCGAGTCTTCTGTGGAATCCTGGTTCCTCCCAGACCCTTAAGCGCCAGTATCTGACAGCCACTCTGATCCCCGACTGGGAGCCCAAACCGCGGGGGTCTTGGCGCCACCTGCTGGCCCCAGGGGACACATCAGGCGTGAATGCTTGTGTGGTAGCGGTAAAGCCAAACCACTTCAAAACGCTTTTAGTATTGGGAGGTACTTTATTTGTGGGATCGCTCTCTTTTTTTTTTTTTAAAGGATTTTATTTATTTGAGAGAGAGAGACAGAGAGAGAGAGAGAGAGCACAAGCTGGGGAAGCAGCAGAAGGGGAGGGAGTAGACTCCCCGCTGAGCAGGGACCCGGGTATGAGTGGGGCTCCGTGTGGGGCTGGATCCCAGGACTCTGGGATCATGACCTGAGCTGAAGGCAGATGCTTAACCGACTAAGCCACCCAGGCGCCCCTGAAATTTTATTTTAATAACCCCTAGTCATATTTTTATTTAATAACAAAAAATTAAAAATTCTCTTTGTTTAGAGCATGATTCCTAATTTGGTCACAGAAGGGAGGTAGAATAAAACTAAGAATGTTTTCCATCGAAAAAAAAAGAAAAGAAAAAAGAATGCTTTCCATCAAGTCTTCAATTGGTTATGATAGTTTTCATGTCATTTTTTCCCTCACCCATGACAGCTGAGTATTTCATTATGGTATTAGTGTCTGATCATATTATGAGCTTGGCATACACCTCAGCAGAAGTTTTAGTTGGGGAGTTTCTGTGGAAGGAGGTGATCGGTCCGGAGGAGGAAGAGGTGAGGAGCCTCTGAATGTGCACAGTGCAGAAGTCCCCTGATGGGAAATGGGATGTGGTGGGGGAGGAACATTAGGAAGCCCTGTCCCAGCCACCTGGAGGAGGAAAATCGAGACCTGATCAGTGAGGATTGTGGGGCAATCCCTCGAGTCCCATCTCTGGGCTTTCACTGTCCCCTGGACACTCCCCCCACAGCCCCTGCCTCGGGTTTGTATAAGTGACTCTGGCTAGGATGCGGAGGGGGCAGTGAGGTTCCTGCTGAACATTCACTCCCCCCAGATGTGGACCCATAGGTTAGGGTGAGAGCAGCGACCACAGGTACTAGCTCAGTGAGTGGCTGCTGGGACACTAGGCGTTTGGGAAACTGCACCACTCGAGTGTCTGAGGACACGATTCACCACACAGATTCATCAAAAGCCCATCGGGCTCACCTCAGTGGAGGTGCAGCTGAAGGCAGATGGTTCCCCGGCTGAGCAGAGAGGAGCCTTGTCTACGTCAGATCAACTGAGGACTTGTCTCAGTGTTCAGGCCTCCCGGAGATAGGTCGGGTCATGTCCCCAAATTTGAAACTGGGTGGGGACAGAGACTGCTGAGAAGAGGAAGAAAGACTCATGTGCTTGTTTCCATCTCAGTACTTAAGACACTGGTGTCTTTCACTTCCTTCTCTTGGAACATTCTTTTTGGGATCCCTGGGCCACCATATAAGAAGTCTGACCACTCTGAGACCAGCACCAGGGAGAAACTGTGTGCAGGAGTCATGAGAGTGGCAGGACCACTGAAGTCTAGTCTCTCAGTCATCCCTCCCAAGCACCAAGGACAAATGAGTGATGGCATCCAGCACTCCTGAAACCAGCCCGGACGTCACCAGAGTACCGCTGACTCTCCCCAGTTCAGACCACACAGAGCACAGTCAGCCAGGCGAACCTTTCTGTTCTTAGAAATATTCTTGGTAAGATGCGTTACTGAGCACGGCCAACGTTCATAAAATACAACACAGAGACAGGTGTGCAAACTACATCTGATTGTGTCAAATAAGCATTTGTTCCACTGAAACTTTAACATTAAGTATAAATCACATTAAAAGATATGGAAGATGACCTAACACCAAGCTCCTAGAGAAATTTATATTTACATAGATAGACTTGTGTGTGTGTGTGTCTATATATATAATCTAGTTAGGACATTTCCATAAATTGTCAGGAGAATTGTTTGTCAATGATCCTACCTTAGCAGTTGGAATGAGAGGTCAAGTGGCATGAGGAATTTTAATTTTGGCATTACACTCATTTCACCGTATATTCCTGATAAGAGAGCATCTTTGTCCTACTTACCACCTGAAGCAGGAATCAGGGAAGCTCCACAGAGGAAATGAGGCCCCCGCAGGTCCATCTTCCCCTGGAAGGTGGTCCCCTGACTGCTGACCATGCTCGATCAGAGAAGCAGATGGAACACCAAGGACCCTTGCATGAGGTAAGACCCCAGAACCCCAGGGCCCTTCCTGGCTTGACAGGACTATCTCACATTAACCAAGGGACTAAATACAGGACATAAGGCACAATTTGCACCAATATCTTTCCTACATTCTGTGACATTCTGTGTAAGGACTGGTATCCTTACCCCTTATGTCTCTGTTTATATTGTTAACAGCCAGAAATCTGAGCCTCCGTGGCCATTCGTGGACATGCAGACTCATCTCCACAAAGATACGTAGCCCTAATCTGACCCACCTCCCACCCCCCTGCCACCCAGCCTTCCTCTGTGCCTTGTCTCCTCCTATGAGCAATTACTGAGGGCTTCTGTGTTAGAGATGTGACAATTACTGTCATTTCTCTTTAAAGTACTAGCAGAACTATATAATCTCAAGGATTTCCCGTCCCCATTGCAGTAGTCAACAAATTATAATCTATTTAATGGATCCATTAAATGAAATGAAACTGACCAACTAAACTTTGGCTAGGAAAGTTTAATTGGCCAAACTAACTAGAATTTAAATAAAAACTTGAAACAAAAAAAAAAGATTATAAATTGACTTAAAATTCATTTGCAATTGCCAAAAAGTATATATGTTTGGTAAGTCAGATATACTGATGGATGTTGCAGTCTTCCATATTTGGGTCATTGAATTGTGGCAAAATTATTGAGGCCAATTGCTTGTAGACAATGTACCGTGTTCAGTAGTTATGATGGAGGTGGTGTTCTAGAATCTGAGTGTAGATGCGATACACCGTTCTGTAGAATCAAGATATTATGGGGGACTTCATTTATTCTTACTACCAAATTCATAATGTGCAGAAACTAGAAGCAAATAATACAAAGCTATCAGTATATGTGATTTCACCAGCCTAAAGGACTCTGTTTCCTAACACCTTTGGAAATCAAGGAAGCTTGTTTTGTTTGGTTGCATTAAATTCTACTTCAGCACCATTTAGTGGTACTTTTCTTCTGGAACCAATTTCCTCTGAGAAACCTGGTTTCCACCATGTTAGTATTATATTACCAGTACAGGAAGACTCAGCTTTGGGCTCTGTTTGCACTGTATGTAGTGCTTGGATCTGGGAATACAAACTGGACCTTTCTATGCTTTTGTTTCTTCAACTAAAAAGGAAGGAATAGGGTGAGATCACTGGTCTTAAAGCTTACTTTAAGAAGAGACTATTCTCTTTAAATAAATAATACCAATATTCGAAATTCACAAAGGCTCTGGGTTTAGAGGCGAGCCTATGCCCTGAGCCTGCAGCCACATCTACCTACCTGTGTGTTGGCCACCCACTAGAAGATGTTCTCTTTCTGCACCCATGTTTTGTCACTTTTAAAACTGTATCTTTTTTAAAAAATATTTTTTAAAAGATTTATTTTAGGGGGGAGAGGCAGAGAAAGAGGGAGAGAAAGTCTGGGGCAGACTCCCTGCTGAGCCCAGAGCTAGACGCAAGGCTTGATCTCACAACCTCGAGATCAGGACCTCGAAATCACAACCTGAGCCAAAACCAAGAGTCGAGCGCTGACTTGACTGTGCCGCCCAGACGCTCCTAAACTGTACCTTTATGTACACACCGTGATTACATATAAAGTGGGTCACAGACATGTTTAACCACATGTTATCTAAACCATCCTAAACCGATCAAGTAAGAAGATTGCTTGGCAAAGTTAGCAAAAAATCATCAATGCTTGTTTTTTAAAAATTCTATATATTATATATATGTATTTTTTTTCTAGTTGCCTTTCCTGATTCCGGTTTGCCATCAGTAATTGTTTGAATAACTGAGATACCTTCATGCTAAACCTAAATAGTTCTTGCCTTTGTGATAATGAAATAATACGTAACATTTTCAAGGTGTGGAGTGACAATGTGGTATCTCTAAAGGTCACACCTCACTGGGTTATTTGCCATTAAAAAAAATCATTCTAAACTATGCTTTAAACAAATTCTCTTTTATTCAAATAGTAACAATGTCTTGAAGATTTGCATAACTTGGAGAACGGAAGAATGAATCTAAAGAGAGTTAAAAATTGGAAGAACAGACAAATTGGATTATAGATTTTTCTGTTTTCAATAATTTCTTCCCACAGAATTTTAAAAATACACTATAAATATAAATATAAAAGGTATTTGGTTATTCATAGGGATCCTTGGTTACCACTTATTAAAACCCAGGAGTATACAAAGAAGTTAGTTTATCTTCACTCTTTCTTGGTATTTATTTGGGCTCCACCAATTACCACTTGTTTAATCAATACACATAATCCTTTGGTCTCAAAGTCCTTGCTAGTAACGTGGACATTATGACAAATGCCTGAGTCAAGAAACGCATTTTCCTGTGGAGCACTGCACAGACCTGACACTCACAGGAAAAGGATTTCTTGGCTGAAGACATGATGATGTGGGTGAGAGGAAAGGGAGAGCAGAGACCTAAGTCAAGTGTGGAAACTAGAAACAGAATAGGGAGAACCCCGGATCTCTCCCCCAGCGGTGTGGCAGGATCTCCAGTTACTGAGAGACTACAATTTTATAGAGAAATTACTGAAAAAATTCAAACAAGTTCCTTATTTGAGGAAACCTAAACAAAACCAACAAAACAGAAAATAGTAACCTTTTAAACATCAAAACCTTTAGAAATTGCTGAAATAATGATAATAAATTTTCTCAAATCACTTAAAACTGCCTTTGACCAGGGTGGACTTTTATTCAACACGAACGATTACACAGCTCCCAAGGAGCAGAGGCAGCGATCAGGGAAAGGAGCTTGGCTCACCTCTGGAGGCCCGTGTAGGGGAAAAAACCTGCTTCAGTGCTTGGCTGTTTGTTCAAATAGATATGAATCTGGAGACACTGTGGCCCATTCTGTGGGTCTTCCTGCTGCTCTGGCAATCGTTAGTCATCGCACTGCTCATCTGGCTAGATCTGGTTTATGTCCAGAGACTCTACAGCCCTGTCTCCAACCTTGTGCCACAATCGAATTCTGCAGAGCATTGTGAAAACTTGTTTCCACTTTTTCAAAAGTTTTTATTGAAATTGAAACACTTGATATATTTTCACAACCTGAATCCACTGCAACCCACAACGAGGTTAAGCAGCAGACAGGACCAGCACCGGCCGCTCAACCCCTGTGCACCCCGTCTGTCTGTATCACCCCGAAGTAGCCCCTTCCCACCACTTCTCACAGCACGGATTCACGTCGTCCTTTAAATTTGGAATTTACAGATCATGTGTCCTTTTGTGTCTGGCTTCACATTTTGTCTATTAACTTTGTTCTAATCATTGGTCAATTTGTAGATCACGAATTCACACTGCTGCTTAATGTTCCATTTGGTGACTATTCAACATTTTCATACCCACCTTTTGTTAACGGGCATGATGTGAGTATTGTAGCGAGCATTCTTGGGCATGTCTTTTGGAGACCATATGGAAGAATTTTTGTTGGAACTGAACCAGTACTAGATATCCTCAACCACAGGACACACTTATGTTGATCTTTAAACTTCCACACCACTTGCCCACACTTGCCCACACTGTCTCACGGCACACACTCTGTCTCTGATGAGAGCTCCAACACTTACGCCAAACACCGTGTTACCAAATTTAACTATGTTAACTATTTAACTATGTTACTGGAGTTAACAGGAGACACAGCACCTTCCAGTTGCGTCCATTCACGTGTTGTCGATGGACATTTGGATTGTTTCTACTTTTTGACTGCAAATAATGTTGCTACAAACATTGCTGTGTACGTATCTGACTCCCTGCTTTCAATTATTTGGGGCATATACCTAGGAGTAGACTCGTTGGCTTATATGGCAATTCTGTATTTAACTTTTCAAGGACCTGCCAGAGTGTTTTCCACTGGAGATATTTTATACCATTTACATCCCTGTGGGCAATACACAAGGATTCTGGTTTCCCCATATCCTCACCAACATTTATTATTTTTTAAATAAAAGCCATCCTAATGGGTGTCAAGTGGTATCTCATGGTCGTTTTAATTTGCACATCCCTCATGATGTGATTTTGTGCATTTTTTTCATGTTATTGGCTATTTGTAGATCTTCTTTGGAGAAATGTCTGTTCAAGTCCTTTGCCCAATTTTTAACTGGGTCATTTGTTTCCATCAGTTACTTTTTAAAATTTGAGAAATACACCACAGTGACTTTCATGCAGGATTTAAAAAAAAAAAAACCTCTCTAACGGTGTTTTTTCTCTGTGACTGTACCTCACACTGCCTCTGGGGTGAAGTCCATGCTACCCAAGCAAGGGGCCGGGGGGGGGGTCCCTCTGCAGCCACCTACCTGGCCACTCGGCCTCACACTTGATACTATAGTCCCCCCTCCTCACAGACACCATGCCTGTGTCCATGCTCCACCTTTTGCAGAGAACTTCCTCTCTTCTCTTCCTTCTCGTTGCTCATCTTCAACTAAAATCTAATCATGCTTAAAGATTCTGCTCAGGACCATTTTTTTCAAATCATCCTTTCAAACCCTCCAAGCTGAGCTCTGGTCGTACTCCTGCCTTTACCACATGCAGTGGGTGTCTCTGCCATCCGCCTCCTGATGGTCGTTGCCTGCATCTGTCTCCCACACAGGGCCTACTCACTCCCTGTAAGCGTGGGCCTCTGTCACCACCTGCATACAGCAGTATCTCGCACACAAAAGGAGTTCAGTATTTGTCTAACAGAACTCCTGATTTACACGAACTGCTACCAGAAAGGCTTTCTATTTTGTCAATCAGTAATGCATGGTGATACCTGTGTCACTGTGCCCTCACCTGTGCTGGCAAGGATAGTATTTGTGGCCAGGCCTGGGGGCCAGTGTCAGGGCAGTGGCCGCAGGGTCAAGGGTAGTGATGGTCAAAGTGTGATTTGGGAATCAGGGTGGGGCACAGGGCAGAGGAGGATGCTCTGCTATCGGTAGGGCTCAGAACAGTGGCAGCTCTGGTACTGAGCATGGTGAGTCACATCCCAGTCCTGGGGAATGGGGCTAGCAGCAACTAGAGCCCCTGGGGGCCGGTCTCGCCGCAGCGACAACTCTGTCAGCTGGCGTCCGCTGTGAAGCAGACCATGGGAGAGTTCAGTAGCAGAGGCTACAAGGTGGGAGCTCCACTACCCAGTGGTAAGGCTTGTTCTCCTTCCCTTTTCCACGTGGGGTAGAATCCCTGCTCCGGCGGATCCCTTCCTGTTGCCGGAGCTGCTCTGGACCGGGGCAAGGTCTACACTGCTAGAATGCTTCCTTGGGTTTTGAGCTCTGCAAGGTTCTTGCTGCTTCTTTGTCAGAGGCCACAGCTTTCTCAGAGCTACTTTTTCCAGTTGTCTATTTGTTGTTTCTGTGGGAGAAATGGGCACTGGGACCTCCTAGCCTTCCATCTTGTAGATGTCACCCCTCAGGGTTTTTCTTTCTAGAGTTATTTTTTGTCACATTCAGAGAAGGGCATGGTCATACAAAAAGTTAAATCTAGTCATTCCACCTCGGGAAAAAAAAAAACAGAAGAATTTCAAGGGAAAACATTTTCCCAATCTTGCCATATATCATATTAAAAGTTTTAGGGGCAGTTGCTTATATAACAGCAATAAAACAGTCTCTCTCCCAGAGACTATCACGATGAACTTGTACGAGGGGCCTGGTTCCTAGGTATCTGCTTGTTACTGGGGAACTGCCCATGGGAAATGGAAACCACCCTTAGAGTTGTCGCTGCTTTAAACATCTCTGTAAAATGTGATGAGTTTACCAAAAAAAGGTCCAAGCAGATTGACTAGTTTCAGGGTTGTGGCCACCTTCGGAGCCCTGACTGGGAGGTGCTCATCCCCTCTTCCCAGCAGCCCCCCCCCATCTTCCCTTAGCCCCTCCGCTAAGGCTGTGGGAGGACGGGCAGCGGGGGTCCCTCGAAGGCACTAGCTTGTCTGTGAACTCAGCAATGACGGGTTAAGAATACTTATCTCGCAGACTGTCTGCATTCTTATTGTAAGTTCATTAGTGTGCATCTGTGACCATCTCTGTCACCAGCTCTGTGATGACACACAGGAACCAACTTTGTTTTACTATCCCATTACCTCACACTATAGTTGCACATGGACAAAACCTCCACAGTAAGAAAAGAGGTCCTCAAATCCTTTGAGGATCTCCTCTGCAAGACATGTGTAAGACCTGGAGATTCTTAAAATTTAAATGTGTAAGAGGCTGAATGACATGCAGGACTGTCTCCAAAACTGGTTCTGGTGTTACTGACTCAGAAAAAGCCATTCGAGGACATGAGTTTCCCTTACCCACTGCTCAGTGGCCTTCTTTATCACTGTACTCAGCCCAGTTAGTTTGAGTACGTCAGCCTGAACTATGACAAGGAGCAAAATCACCTAGTTTCTAGTCTTCCATGGAGGAAAGCAGTCTCTGGGTGATTAATACCAACACTACATTTAAAATGCAAACACGTCCCTTACTCAGGTTATTAGTTCCTGAAGATAAATTGCACAGCTGTTCTTTGGGGAAAACTGTAGCCCAGAGAAAGGTCACCATTTGGTTATTCATGATTACATGTGTATGGAACAGTTCTGAAAATCATCCCTGGATTAAACAAGAACTGTAGTCAATCCATACCAATTTGCATTGCATTTAGTGACAAGAATATTCTTAGGGATTTTCACATTTAAAAAACTGTTTTAATTAAAATATTAGAAATCAAATATGACTGAATATGAAACAAAGTTACATTTCTTCCTGCAGCAGCCAGGCAGTGGGAACCCTCAGATTTCAAAACAGCAGGATTCAATGATAGGCTGACCACAGTCATGTCTGAAATTCAAAATAAAGACCAATGAGAAGATTTTGATAGAATTAAACTATAACAAAACACTTAATATCAAAACGGAGGTGTGAATCGGAATAATAAATATAATAATAGCAATATTAATGATATAGCAATTACTGAAAATATTATAATGAAATTTCTAATGGTAAACATATCTATTTCAATAACACTATATAATCTGTGCTTATACTATTTCTACTGAATTATTCGGTAATTACTAAAAATAATTGTACTCAATGTAAAATTATGAAGTACTATTAATATATTCTACATTACTAATTTGTGTTAGTTTGATATAACACATAATGGCAATAAAGCTTTAACAGAATGTTTTCTAAGTTTTTCAGAAATATTTATATAGAAGTTATGTGAGGTATTGTTTGGCCAACAAAGAAAGCGATTTTTTTAAAGTGTTGGCATTTTCTGGTTCACTGTTTTTTAAGTATTTGTTCAGAGCAGTTTTAGGTTTACAACAAAATTGATGAGAAGGAACAAGACTTCCCATCTCCTGCCTGCCTGTGCACAGGCACGCCCTCCCCCACTATTAGCGCCCCTCACCAAGGGGCAGGTGGCCTGCACTGACACGCCATCATCACCCACAGCCCACAGCTTACCTCAGGGTTCACTCTTGCTGTTGTACGTTCTGTGGGTTTGGACAAATATTTAATGACATAAATCCATCATTACAACATCATTCAGAATATTTTAAGTGCCCTAAAAATACTCGTGCTGATTAACTTTTTAAAAACTGTGTATTTTCAAAAGAATGGAATATCTGGAAGTTAAAATGTCCTTTCATTTTCTACATAATAAAATCATTATTGTTCACTTTATATTTATGAAGAATTCCTAATACTGGTTAGTATTCTCACTTGAAATGTTAAGTGGTTCACATTACGGCATACTGTAAATATATCATTTTCTAGTAAAGAGTCCTTTATTTGAATATTCAAGTTATTATCCACTATTTTAATCATTTGGCCTACGCTGTAAAACTATGTGTTGTGTTTATACTACTGATTTCAAATTTCATAATAATTGCAATTATTCAATTTTAATTGTTTTGGAAAAGTGTCCCTAAACATTCACAGTTCTGTAGCGAAATGTGGCCAGATAACAGACCCTAAAATAGAGTTTAAAATAGAATTATTTTATTCTTTATGACTGAAACATAAGAATCCACATATTATCACATGAATCAACAATAAATATCACACATAAATTGAGACGCGTTTATATTTTCCCACTACCTAGTTCTCTAAAAAACAAGATTTAACAGATTTCTAAAAATCAACCTTTAATATATATATAAAATACAATAATTCCTACTTAATAGTGACAATAACAAAATACCATCATGTTCCTGTTTTATGCTACAGGTTATCACTTAACAGAATTTAGTAATTGCTCGTATCTTGTTATTCTTCTGAATCAAAAAGCTAGAGAAGTTTAGGAAACAGAAGATTTGTCTACTTAAAGGAGAAAATTACCATTGATCCCCCCCCAACCACCAAAAGCAGGAGAAAAAATAGCTTCATGGAGACAAATGTAGACCCTCGAGACAACTTTTCTCTAGGAGAGTCAGCCCACCAAGCTTAGAGAAGAGCAACCCCCGAGTCAGCTTAGCATCCCAAGTATGTTTCGTGAATGTGCCTCCAAACACACCTGCTCATGGGCCCTCCCCGGTCAGGGCCAAGGGACAGTGTCATTTAATTCTGCCGTGTTGTGTAGTTTACACATCAATTTTCAGAATAAAAGCCAAGGTTTTTAGTTTTTATTTCAACTATTTTTCACTGTCGTGAAAGTTCCATACAAAATGATTTTCATGAAAGAAATCTTTACTTTTTGTCAATTCACTTATTTGGCATATTCTCAAATGTGACATAGGGGAGCCACTGTGACACAAGAGTGTGAATCACTGCTCAGTCTTTGTACCTCTTACCCTCTCCAAGTTGGCACATGGCAGTGAGGGAGTCTCAACATTTCCCAGCCTTAAATCCTACAGAGCTGGCATTTTAAGTAGTTTCTGGGATGGAGCTGGGTGCAAAGAGAGTGCGTAGAGTAAAGCTGGAGGGTAGGGAGCAAGCTGACACCTGGTCTTGATGCAAGAGAAGGTTAGGGACCAACTTAAGGAGACACTGGGGAAGGATCATCCGCTGGCTGTCTGGAGAGCAGTTTGTCCCTTTGCTTGAGGTCACTGTAACCCCAAGCCTAGCTCCCTTCCTCCTACAGTCAGGCTCAGATGGCTCCGTTATTTTTTTTTATTCCACTTCTCTTTTTACAGACCTGGAGCCCAGAACAAGTACACTGAATGCTCCAGCTCACCTCTGCCCCTACTGCTCTCTAAATTGTATGTGGAACATAAAAGCAAACCATGTCATCCATAAACTGGTCTGGTATCGTCTGCTAGGTCTTGGTGTGCTCCTGGTGAACATAACCAATTGCAAAGAACATCGATATCATTTAAGGCTGTTACATGACCATCATGGATCAGAAAAAAGACACATCCACCCAGTTTTCATGTCTGGACACAGACAAAATATGAACATCATCCAAGCCACAAAATACCAACCACATTCCTCTCCCAGCCTATGTAAGACTCTTTCTTTCCAAATTACAGCTTAAGTCTTAGTCTATTTATACCGCCACAGAGAGATTTCATAAGACACCAATTAAATTATCCCTGCTTTCTGACAGCAAATAATCTAGATCAAATCACTGCTTCTCTTCACTCACTCCCAAAATCAACTAACACAAGTGAAAATAAGGTCCTTCTAACACCTTCTTAATGAAATATTACAGAGTTCCATTTTGAAACTTGTCTCTAGATGAAATGAGTAGTGAAGCCAATTTTTATTCAATTGCAGGCATGTTCCTGATAGTCTTTACTGGGAGATCACTAATCGTATGAACATATGCATGTATTATATAAAGGCATAGATATTTTTACAAACCTGAACCTCAGTCCTCAAAGTTTAAACCCAATTTCACAAAACAAGATCAACAGGCTGAGCTGGCAGTCCCAGTGAGGACTGGTACATCGACTGCCAGCTGTTGTGGAGCCAAGATACACTGCTGGTAGTGGAGTGTGTGTGAGCAGCAGCGCAAACACATGGAACACGGAAGAGAATCTACCATCACTAGCTGGAGCCAACTACCATCACTAGTCGGAGCAAAGAAAAGGTGTTTGCGGTTGTGTCTGGCCCTCAGATCCCCATCCACTGAGGCATGACTCGGTGAGGCTGATACAAGGGCACCACAGTGTCAGCAGACAGAGAGGAAACTGGGCTCTTCTGGGGCTGTGGGCTCCTGCTTACGAGTCTTAACTCCCCATCCTCAGTCCTCTCTTACATTTTCTGCGTAATCTCAAGTCAGGGGCAATTCCAACTACACTCATGGAGTCTGGGATGGGATTCTAATACAGCCAAAAAAGAAACCTTGAAGCAGATGCCCACGGTTGAGGTGACAGATGGATCAGTGAGTCACATTTCTACTGAACCGTTAGACTCTGCTTGCGTCCATATTATATTTCTGCACAATCAGACATGCACCTTCCACAAGAAAGCAGCTAAAAGGTGTGTCTATCATGACTGCTTCTACATTTGGTAGCAAATCACATAAAAAATGCCAATGTTTTAAACATCTTCCACCCAAACTCCACACATCATGATATTATGACCTTCTTCTTTGGTGCTATGTTCCCCCTCTGGCCAACAATTAAAGGAAAACAGGCCAAGGAAAGGAGTTCAGGGTTGCCTGCTATTTTACTCATTTCTCTCATTTGTGAGGAGGAGCATCCAGAGGAAAGTCAGAAATAATGATTTCAAGAATGAGAGAAACAACTCTTTAGGGAACCCATGAAGCAAACTCCTAAAATTAGGAGGGCAAGGCTGGATGCAGAGGGGCCAACATTGCTGCCTTGAGGTTCCTGGGCCCCAAGCACATGGGCAAGTGGAAGGCTCCACTGCTTTGGCTTGCAGCCATGGGGATATTCTGTATCCTGTGGAGCTGTCCCAGCTCCGAGTTCGTTTCTCCTGTGACCATAGGGCATATGGCACCCCAGGATTCTGGTTCTTTAGCTGGTGTCATCTTCTTTAATTGAGATACAGTTCACATTCCATAAAATTCACCCTTTAAACTGTAACTTTTTTTTTTAGTGTATTCACAGGCTCTGTTAGCACCATCACTAATTACAGAACATTTTTATCATCCCCCAAGAAACCCTGTGCACATTCACAGTCACTCACTACTCCCCCTCTCCCCAGTCCCTGGCAACCACTCCGTCTCTGTGGACCTATCTGGACATTTCACATGAACTGAGGTCCATGATATGTATCTTTCATACATGATACATGATATGGCTTCTTTCACTTAATATAATGCTTTCAATCTTCATCAGTATAGGAGCACGTACTCAGCATTTCACGTTTTTTTAAAATATTGTTTGAGAGTGAGAGAGCACAAGCAGTGGGAGAAGGAGGCAGAGGGAGAGGGAGAAGCCGGCTCCCCGCTGACCAGGGAGCCTGACCCAGGGCTCAATCCCAGGACCCTGGGATCATGACCCGAGCTAAAGGCAGTCGCTTAACCAACTGAGCCACCCAGGCGCCCCCTCAGCATTTCGTTCTTGTTTTCATAGCTGAGTAACATTCTGTTGTATGAATATTGCACATTTTGCTGATTCATTCATCACTTTATGGACATTTAGGTTGTTTCCACTTTTTGGCTCTATGAAACTACTGAGAACACCCACATAAACATTTTTCTGTGAACGTATGTTCTCAATTATGGATATGTCAGTAGAAAATGAATTGCTGAGTATATGGTAACTTTTTATCTTTTTGAGGGACTGTTAGGCAGCTTTCCAAATCACCTGTACCATTTTACATTCCTACCTGGAGTGCATGAGAGCTCTAGTTTTTCCATGTCCTCTCACTCACCTACCATCTGTCTTGTATCAGCCATCCCAGTGGCAGCGTGGAGGTATCTCACTGTAGTTCTGGTTCGCATTTCCCTAACAAATAATGATTCTGAGCATCTTGTTTGTATTCTTACTGGTCGGTTTTAGATTAGAAAAAGATCTATACAAGTTTTTTGCCTGTTTTTAAATTTGGATTATTTCAAAATTTTTGAGTTGTAAGAATTCTTTATGCATTCCGGATACTATGCTCTCTTCAGATCTTTGATTTGCAATTATTTTCTCCCATTGTGTAGAAAGCCTTTCAACTTTGTTAGTGTCCTTTGAAGCATATTTTCACTTTGATGAACCCAATTTATTAATTTTTTTTCCTTTGGTTGCATGTGCTTTTGGTATTGCCTAATCCAAGAACAAAAAACATATATATATATTTATATAAATATATATGTAAATATATATGTATACATATACATAAATATATACATAAAATACATATATACATAGGTATTTATATATAAAATATGTTACACATACAAATATATGTATTTGTAGATATATTATGTATTTTGTATATACTATATATATTTATATATTTGTGTATATAATATAAATATTATATGTGTATATATATAATAAATATATATATATTTAACTATATCTTTTATTAATCTCTACACCCAACATGAGGCTTGAACTCATGACACTGAAATCAAGTCACGCACTATTCTGACTGAGCCAGCCAGGCACCCCCAAGAACACAAATATTTATGTCTTTGTTTTCTTCTAAGAGTTTTGTGATGTTAGCTCTTATATTTAGCTATTGTACCCATTTGAGGGGTTTTTTTGTATGTTAGATAGGGGTACAATTTCTTTTCTTTGTATGTGGATGCCCAGTTGATCCAGTACCATTTGTTAAAATAACTATTGTATCTCCCACTGAATATTCTTGACACTTGTCAAAAATAAGTTGACTATGAGGATTTATTTCTGAACTCTCAATTCTAGCCCACTTATCTAGAAGTCTATCCTTATTCTAGTACTAGAGTCATGATTGATGTACTTTGTGGTAAGATCTGAAAGTGAGACATGTGGGTACTCAATTTAATTTTTCCTTTCAAGGTTGTTTTGTTTATTCTGGGTCCCTGCACTTTCACATACATTTTATGGTCAGCTGGATTTGTGATATAGGTTACACCAAATTTGCAGGTCAAACTGGGAGTACTGCCATCTAATATTAAGTCTTCAAATCCATAATCACTTTCATTGCATAAGCACTTTTTTATGGTATATTTAATTTCTTTCAAAATATTTTATTGTTTTCAGAGTACAAATCTACCTATGTTAAATATATTTTCAGTATTTTATTGTTTGAGGCTATTAATTTTCTACTCTCTAGGATCCTATTCTGGATCATACATTGTTTTTACCTCTCTTATCTTGATACTTTCTTGGGTTCTAGAACATGTTTCAGTTTTGTCTTCCATGAAATAGCCATTTTTGTAGCGGTTGAGCCAGTTGTTTACAATTCCCAAAAATGGTATTTCCTTCTGTTTTCTTACTGTGATGAGATTTAGTTCATGTATTATTGTCATTCTTTTTTTTTTTTTTCCCTTTCATTTTTCAGGAACACTACACAGTGATATTTGGTCTTTCTCAGTAATTTACACCAGGAGCTACAGGATGTCAATATTTTTCTTTACAATGTTAATTTCTTTTTAAGATTTTATTTATTTATTTGACAGAGAGATCACAAGTAGGCAGAGAGGCAGTCAGAGAAAGAGAGGGGGAAGCAGGCTCCCCGCTGAGCAGAGAGCCTGATGCGGGGCTCGATCCCAGGACCCTGAGATCATGACCTGAGCCAAAGGCAGAGGCTTTAACCCACTGAGCCACCCAGGCACCCCTGTTAATTTCTTCATCGAGGGTAAAAACTTCAATTACATGCTTAAAGCATTTACCTAACATTAACCTTTCACTATGATGGCTTCAAGTGGTGATGTTTTTCTTACCATTCCCTCTGCTTTTAGTTGGTTTCTACTATAAAGAGTGTTTCATTTCTCTCCACATAAAGAGGCATGTATGTGTATGAATATGTTAATCTTTTTATTCTTTATTTTTTATTATGTTATGTTAGTTACCATTACAGTACAGTTTTTGATGTAGCATTCCATGATTCATTGTTTGTGTATAACATCCATTGCTCCATGCAATATGTGTCCTCCTTAATACCCATCACCGGGCTAACACAATCCCCCGATGCCTCCCAAAACCCTCAGTTTCTCAGAGTCCATAGTCTTTCATGGTTCGTCTCCCCCTCCGATTTCCCTCCCTTCATTTTTCACTTCCTTCTCCTAATGTCTTGCGTGCTATTCCTTATGTTCCACAAATAAGTGAAACCATATGATAATTGACTTTCACTGCTTGACTTACTTCACTCAGCATAATCTCTTCCAGTCTCATCCGTGTTGATGCAAAAGCTGGGTATTCATCCTTTCTGATGGCTGAGTAATAGTCCACTGTATATATGGACCACATCTTCTTTATCCAGTTGTTTGTTGAAGGGTTTTTGGTTCTTTCCACAGTTTGGCTATTGTGGGGACATTGCTGCTATGAACACTGGGGTGTACATGGCCCTTCTTTTCACTACATCTGTATCTTTGGGGTAAATACCCAGTAGCACCATTGCTGAATCATAGGGTAGCTCTATTTTTAATTTTTTGAGGAACCTCCATGCTATTTTCCGAAACGTCTGTACCAACTTGCATTCCCACCAACAGCGTAAGAAGGTTCCCCTTTCTCCACAGCCTCTCCAACATTTGTTGTTTCTTGCATTGTCAATTTTTGCCATTCTAACTGTTGTAAGGTGGTATCTTTTGATTTGAATTTCCCTGATGGCTAATGATGATGAACATCTTTTCATGTGTCTGCTAGTCATTTATATGTCTTCTTTGGAGAAGTGTCCATGTCTTCTGCCATTTTTTGATTTATTTGTTTTTTGGGTGTTGAGTTTGAGAAGTTCTTTATAGATCCTGGATACCAGCCCTTTATCTGTTATGCCATTTGCAAATATCTTCTCCTATTCTGTGGGTTGTCTCTTTGTTTTGTTGACTGTTTCCTTTGCTGTGCAGAAGATTTTTATCTTGATGAAATCCCAAAAGTTCATTTTCGCTTTTGTTTCCCTTGCTTTTGGAGACATGTCTTGAAAAAGGTTGCTGTGGCCAATGTCAAAGAGGTTACTGCCTATGTTCTCCTCTAGGATTTTGATGGATTCCTTTCCACATTGAGGTCTTTCATCCATTTAGAGTTTATCTTCGTGTATGGTGTAAGAGAATGGTTGAGTTTCATTCTTTTGTATATAGCTGTCCAATTTTCCCAGCACCATTTATTGAAGAGATTGTCTTTTTTCCACTGGATATTTTTTCCCGCTTTGTCGAAGATTAGTTGACCACAAAGTTGAGGGTCCATATCTGGGCTCCCTATTCTGTTCCTTTGGTCTATGTGTCTGTTCTTGTGCCAGTGCCATGCTGTCTTGCTGATCACAGCTTTGTAATAAAGCTTGAGATCAGGCAACGTGATGCCCCCAGTTTTTTCTTTTTCAACATTTCCTTGGTGATTCGGGGTCTTTTCTGGTTCCATACAAATTTTAGGATTGTTCTAGCACTTTGAAAAATGCCGATGGTATTTTGATCCGGATGACGATGAAAAATAGATTGCTCTGGGCAGCATAGACATTTTAACAATGTTTCTTCTTCCAATCCATGAGCATGGAATGTTTTTCCATCTTTTTGTATCTTCTTCAATTTCTTTCATGAGTGTTCTGTAGTTCCTGGAGTATAGATCTTTCAACTCTTTGGTTAGGTTTATTCCAAGGTATCTTATGGCTTTTGGTGCTATTGTAAATGGAATAGATTCTCGAATTTCTCTTTCTACAGTTTCCTTGTTAGTGTATAAGAAAGCAACTGATTCCTGTGCATTGATTTTATATCCTGCCATATTACTAAATTGCTGTATGAGTTCTAGCAATTTCGCGGTGGAGTCTTTTGAGTTTTCCACATGAAGTATCATGTCATCTGCAAAGAGAGAGAGTTTGACTTCTTTGCCAATTTGAATACCTTTTCTTTCCTTTTATTTTCTGATTGTTTAGGCGAGGACTTCCAGTACTATGTTGAATAATAGTGGCAAGAGTGGGCATCCTTGTTGTGTTCCTGATCTTAAGGGAAAGGCTCTCAGCTTTTCCCGACTGAGATGATATTGGCTGTGGGTTTTTCATAGATGGATTTTATGAAATTGAGGAATGTTCCCTCTATCCCTATACTCTGAAGAGTTTTAATCAGGAAAGGATGCTGTATTTTGTCAAATGCTTTTTCTGCATCAATTGAGAGGACCATGTGGTTCTTCTCTCTCCTTTAATTAATTTGTTCTATCGCATTGATTGATTTGTGAATGCTGAATCACCCTTGCATCCCTGGGATGAATCCCACCTGACTGTGGTGGATAATCCTTTTAATGTAGTTGGATTCTATCTCTAGGATCTTGTTGAGAATCTTGGCATCCATGTTCATCGGGGATATTGGTCTGATATTCTCCTTTTTGATGGGGCCTTTGCCTGGTTTCAGAATCAAGGTAATGCTGATTTCATAGAAAGAGTCCGGAAGCTTTTTTTCTGTTTCTGTTTTTTGAAACAGCTTCAGGAGAATAGGTATTATTTCTTCTTTGAATGTTTGGTAGAATTTCCCAGGGAAATCAGGTCCTGGACTCCTCTATTTTGGGAGGTTTTTGATCACTGCTTCCATCTCATTACTGGTTATTGTCTATTCAGATTATCAATTTCATCCTGTTTCAGTCTTGGAAGTTTTCAGGTTTCCAGAATACATCAATTTCTTCTAGTTTACTTAACTTGTTGGGAAACAGCTGTTGATAATAATTTCTGATGATTGTTTCTATTTCCTTGGTGTTAGCCATGATCTCTCCCCTTTTGTTCATAATTTTATTAATTTGGGTCCTTTCTCTTTTCTTTTGGATAAGCCTGGCCAGTGGTTTATCAATCTTATTGTTTCAAAAAACCAGCTTCTAGTTCTGTTGATGTGTTCTACTGTATCACTGGTTTCTAATTCATTGATCTCCCCTCTAATCTAAATGATTTCCCTTCTTGTACATGGGTTAGGCTTAATTTGTTGTTGATTCTCCAGTTCCTTAAGGTATAAAGAGAGTTTGTGTATTTGGGATTTTTCAATTTTTTTGAGTGAGGCTTGGATGGTTATGTATTTCCCCCTTAGGACCACCTTTGCCGTATCCCATAGGTTTTGGACTGATGTTTTTTTGTTCTCATCGGTTTTCATGAATTGTTTAAGTTCTTCTTTGATTTCCTGACTGACCCAAATATTCTTGAGCAGGATGGTCTTTAGCTTCCAAGTGTTTGAATTTCTTCCAAATTTTTTCTTGCACTTGAGTTCCAATTTCAAAGCCCTGTGGTCTGAGAATATGCAGGAAATTTCAATCTTTTGATATCAGTTGAGATCTGATTTGTGACCCAGTATGTGGTCTATTCTGGAGAAAGTTTCATGTGCACTTGAGAAGAATGAGTATTCTGTTGTTTTAGAGTGGAATATTCTGCATATATCTATGAGGGCCACCTGGTCCAGTGTGTCATTCAAAGCTCTTATTTCTTTGTTGATTTTCTGCTTAGATGATCTATCGCTGAGCATAGAGTGTTAAGGTCTCCTGCAAGTAATGTATTATTATCAGTATGTCTCTTTATTTTGGTTAACAGTTGGCTTATATAGTTGGTTGCTCCCATGTTGGGAGCATAGATATTTACAATTGTTAAATCTTGTTGGATAGACCCTTTAAGAATGATAAAAGTGTCCTCCTGTATCTCTGACAACAGTCTTTAGCTTAAAATCTAATTTGTCTGATATGAGAATTGCTACTCTAGCTTTCTTTTACAGTCTGTTGGCAAGAAAGATGGTTCTTCATTGCTTCACTTCCACTCTGGATGTATCTTTAGGTTCAAAATGAGCCTCTTGTAGACAGCATATGGGTGAGTCTTCTCTTTTTATCCAATCTGCAACCCTGTGCCATTTTATGGGAGCATTTAGGCTGTTCACATTGAAAGTGATTACTGAAAGATATGATTTTATTGTCATCAGGTTGTCTGTGAGGTCCTTGTTTCTATAGATTATCTCTGTAAACTTCTGTTCTATATCATTCTTGGGGTATTTCTCCTTTTATAGAACCTCTCCTTAATATTTCCAGCAGGGCCAGCTTAGTGATCACATATTCTTTCAGTTTTTGCCCATCTTGGAAGCTCTTTATCTCTCCATCCATTCTAAATGACAGCCTTGCCAGATAATGTATTCTTCGCTGCATGTTCTTCTCATTTAGTACCCTGATATGTCTTGCCAGCCCTTTCTGGTTTGCCACGTCTCTGTGGGCAGGTCTGACATTATTCTGATGTTCCTCCCTCTGTTCATAAGGAATCTCTTCCCCCTAACTGTCCTTAAGATGTTTTCCTTGGTTTTAGGATTTGCAAGTTTTACTATTACATGCCTGGGAATTGGTTTATTCTCCTTGATCGTGGGAGGGGTTCTGCCTCTAGGACATGAATACTTGTTTCATTCCCCAGATTGGGGAAGTTCTCAGCTAGGATTTGCTCAAATACATCTTCTAGTCCTCTCTCTCTCTCCATCCCCTCAGGGATCCCAATAATTCTGACACTGGAAAGTTTCATGGCATTACTTATTTCTCTGTTTTCACAGATTCTAAGTTGTTTGTTCCAGGCCTCTGCCTGTTCCTTCTTTTCTATCAGTTTGTCTTCTAGATCACTAATTCATCCTTGTGCCTCATTTACCCTCGCTGTTAGTGTGTCTAGATTAGATTGGATCTCATTGATAGCATTTTAAAATTCTGCCCGATTAGCTCTCACCCCTGCCCTTAGAGAATCTATGTTGTCATTAATGGTTTTCTCCAACCTAGCTATTGTCTGCATAATTGTTACCCTGAAGTCTACTTCCAACATTTTGCTTTTATCTATATTCATTATTTCTGTGGCAGAGGTCACAGTCTCTGAATTTTTCCTGTGTTGGGGGTTCCTCCTCTTAGTCATTCTGTTGAGGGGTGGTTGAGGGAACGTACAGAATCCAGATTATTGACCACAACCAAAGCAAGATGCACGTGTTTTATATGGGCCTTAGGGCTGCTGGCCTCTTGATCTTCCAGCCTGTCTTCTGGGGGAGGGGTCTGCCACACTGTTACTCAGGCAACCCTGTTTGGGGAGAGTTGCCCTGCCCCCTGTGGAGGGGATGGGCTAAGTGAAAACTGGTTTTGGGGGGCTTTTGTTCTCTGGGGGCTTTTCCTGGTGGCTTTCTGGGTCTCTTCCAAGAGTCAGAGCAGAAGTGACCATAACCAAACTTTTGTCTCAGAACAGAGAGATCGCAGTCTGTTCTCCGGTGAGCCCTCCAGGCCACACTGCCTGTTTCTGTCTGTGCTGCTAAAAACTGCAGCATCCTTGGTTGTGCGCCCTACAGCAGTACTCCTAGCCTCACTTCCAGGTCCAGGCACTTCTCTGCCCTTTGTGCTTCTAAAACCGCCATCTGCCCCCAGTTCACATGGGTGCTCCCACAGCTCCAGGTTTTGGTCTGGGGGGCTGGCCTAAAGTCCTTTTCCTGCCGCTACTGGTCTGCAAGTCTGTGCCCAGGCCCAGCACGGGAGGCTTTTGCACTCTAGTGGCTCAGGATCCCAGAAGCTACCTCCCCCTTCTGTTTATCTTCCAATATCTGCCCACAGAATCATGGCTCCCTGCTTCATACCTCAAAACCAATCGCCGGAGATATTCTGTTGGTATAGATCCGATATATCTTCTTATATCTCAGGCTGATTTCATGGGTGTTCAGAGTGGTCTGGTAGATATCCAGCTTAATTCAGAGGACAGGCTAAAATAGGGTCCCCTACTCCTCCACCATCTTGCCCCATCATTATTTTATTTTGATGATACGGTTGTCCCAAATGTGGCCATAGGGGTCCTTTGATCTGCCCCATTTTCTTTTCACCTGTCTACCTCTCCTTTTGTAAGTACTCCCTTACTTCCTAGCAAAAGATACCTTAGATACTTTCCCTACCCAATACCAATCTTGTATTTGCCTGCCTCAATCAACCTTTCCTTCAAGGAAGCCTAGTTCCTATTATTGAGAATGAAATTTAAAATCCAGTATTTGAGTGATATTTATCATGGCAATGAGGTGTCCCTGCTTCTAGGCCCTTTGAGAGGACAGGATCAGGAAGCACAAGAACACACATCATTAATTCATATTAATTAAGTCTATTTCCAATCCAACACCCTGAGACTTATCTTCTCCTTCTTCAAGTATTTGTGTCTCCATTTTCCACTACCAGGTAAAACTTTGGCTCAACAACAACCTAAATATATTTAATCACATACTCAGTCATACAATACACAAAAAAACTTCAAAAATTGCTACACCACTGCAAAAAAAAAAAAAAAATCAAGTAGGCATAAGGATAATTTGCAAGTATTTTTATATTTCACTTAAGTGTATATAGTAAAAACACTGTGTTAAGAATTACTTTAATTTAAAAAAAAAAAGAATTACTTCAATTTATTTTGTGATTATGGTAGTTATTTGATATAAGTTAGGCTCATTTGTTTTTTCAATTTTTTCTCACTCATCCTTGTTGGCTTTAATTTTGTGGTGAGTGCACCACGGGTTTCCAAACCAAAATCACACAAAGGGTATTCTCAGAAAGCATCCTCCTCCTACCACTTCCTCAATACTTCGCTCCACCTCCTAGGGGTTACATTTATTGCTTATCCTCTCTTTGCTTTTTCAAGGCCAACAGCAGACTGACTCTGGCTTCACATCTCTCTGACATTCTCTGTTTCTGACCTGCAGATCCTCTTCAAAATGGCTCACCTAATTAGGTTATGCTTATTCTGGAAAAACTCCCCTGTGATTATCTTACAATTTACCAATTAGAGACCTTAATGACATCTGCAAACCCCTTTCCCCATTGCCATATAATGAGGAGAATGATATTCCATCACATCCAACAGTCCAAAACAGAAGCAAATGGAGGAAATTATACAGGTGTGAACCCCAAAGGACATAATCTTGGGGGCAAACTTAGAATATTGGCTAGCAAAATTACCCAGAGACTCTGAGGTTCCAATTTATATGGAATAACTGCTTGGAGGTTTAAAGAAAGCACTGGGAAAGAAGAAAAAGACTTAGATTCCACCCACACTCTCTACCACTGTTCCAACCCCTCACCTCAATCTGGACTCCTATGTCCCCTCAGTGCACCCCATATTCCCCCATCCTGTCTTTTAACCTACATTAACCCTCCCTACCTGGACCCTCTTCCTGAGGCCTGTGCACATCCTGGATCACCAGTACCTGTCCCAAAACCCTGTTCTTCCTCTGCTCAGGTTGCTTCCGGTGGTGTGGCCTCTCTATGACCATGAGTCCACCTCCACATGCCCTCTTCTGCATCCTTACTAAATAACTTGTCTCCTATTCCTTTCCCTCCTTTCAGCTTTTGTCAATCCCTAAGGTCACCAAATGCTCCCTTCAATCTGTCCCTGCTCCAACATCACCTGGTGCCTCAGATGCCAGCCATGTACTTGCCTCCTTCCCCACTTGCACTCACTTCATCCTCTGCCCCATTTTTTCCCTACTCCAATGGGGCCCTGGTCTCCTGGCTTCCCATCCCCCCTCTTTTCCTTCCACCTGTTCAGATAGGAATGATTGTGGCTGTGCAACTAGGAAATGTGGACAAGCTGGACATTTTAAAAAGAGGAGTATTATTTTAACATTGGACTTTATTCACAAACCAAATGTTTATTTTTCCATGTTTGTATTAATTTATACTATAGATGTATATGCTTTAACACTGATATAATATTTAAATCACGTTAGTTTGTATTATGGCCTTCCACTTTATTTAGGTTATTCTGTGATTGACTCAAGTCTCTAATTATGGTTAAAGCTGCATAAAAATATAAACTGAACAACATTATTAGACTTTTGAGGAACAACCTGTACTGATTTCAAGTACTAATCTATTGAAATAATTTAATGTTTTATCAATTGTTACAAATTCTTCACTAAATATTCTTGGATCACAGCACAAATCTACAGATGTCTATTTTCATCTTACATTATTTATAATAGGTCATTTGGCAAAGTCCTGAAGACTCTGAAGTGTGGATTTCAGGAGTCTTGACAGAGTTTGTAATCTCTGCTGTAGAGTCTGCTCATGGTGCTTAAAGGGTAAATTATAAATCATGACACTCTATGAAAGCACGGGACTGTACACATACAATTTCTCCCTATGTGAGCCCTCTGGTGTCTATTAGAGCAGAATATGAAGACCGTTCTTCTTTACATTTATAATACAAGTTCTTTCATGTGAACTAAGGTCAGAGACTGATGAAGGCTTTTCCATTCTATGTGATTATTTTAACTAAAGGATAGGACATTCACCTAGCATTCTGGACCCATTCATTTCATATACAGGGCTCTTCTCTGGTATAAAATTGCTCACGCTTTAAAGCTGGAGTTTTGACTAAAAAGTTCCTATGGTTTTTCTTCAGTGTGACTTATGTTATGTTGACTAAAGGAGGAAGGATGATAGAAACCTTTTCCACATTTATCACAGATGTAGGATCTCCCTCCTTTGTGACTTCTTTTGTGTGAATGGAAGTTAGCATTTTGGCTGAAGTATTTCCCACATTCATTGCATTTACAGGGTTTCTCTCTGGTGTGTGTTCTTTGGTGTATATACAAGCTGAGTGCTCCGATGGAATCCCTTCCCACACTCATTACATTTATAGCATTTCTCTGCTGTGTGAGTTCTTTGGTGTGAATTTAAGTTAGTGCTTTGCCTGAAGTGTTTCCCACATTCATTACATCTATAAGGTTTCTCTCCTGTGTGGAATCTTTGGTGTGAGTAAAAAATAGCCTTCTGGATGAAGCATTTCCCACATTCACATTTGTAGAGTTTTTCTCCAGTGTGTGTTTTTTTGTGTATAGAAAGCTTAGTGCTCTGGCAGAACTCCTTCCCACATTCCTTACTTTTATAGGGTTCTCCCCATGTGAGTTAGCACATGTTGACTCACTGTGGATGTGTAAGTGAAAAACTCCCCATATTCATTATATTCATAGGTATCCTTTCCAGTGTGAGATCTCTGCTGTTAGAAGGGGATGAGAGGCTGTTAAAGAATTTCACATATACATTAATTCATTTCTCTACACGACTCGTACTTTGATCATGCAGTGAACATCTCCTGTTAACATCTTTCCTGCTATTTACACATGCCATGCATGTTATTTTCTGCAACACAAAGAGATTTCCTTTTTCATGACATCTCAACTGCAGAACTACCCAATTTACTTGAAAGATTTCATTAGTTTCAAAGACTAGATGCATGAGCCACGTTTATGTGGCTGTCCTTTTGTAAGAATGCAGGTGATGGCTTCGAGCAACATCTTGATTTTCTCCCTAAATTCAAACCACCCAAAGCTTTCTGCTGAGACAGCATTTATCCCCAACTGAAATCACAGTCCTGTGCTGTGTTCTAAAATCTGTTGGCTCCCATGTCTTTCCTGTTGAGGAAGGGTTCACCCCTTGAAACTTACCACTGACATGCAGTTAGATGGGTCCTTTCTGCAGATGTCTTCTTGTCTCTCAAGGCCACTTTTCCTGTCTAAAATAATGTAAACGAAATGAACTGCTAGTGTGCATGAGAGGATGAAAACTGTTGAAAACATACAAAGCCTGTGTACATTTCAAACACTGATCCTTACACAGGGGAAAATGTGAGAAGAAGGAATGTATCAGTGAGTTGAAATGTATTTCAGGAAAGTGAAAATTATGAAGTATTTTCAGGATTGAAATAAGATGTATGTTGTGGACATTCCCCTGATCCTGCTCTCCCCATAATGGGATCTTCCTGGCACTGGGCACACACAGCCCGGAGCTCACCTGGATTCAGGCCTTGGGGAAATCCTCTTCCCTCCCTCCACAGCTCCACTCCTTGTTCCAACTGGGAAATCACATCTGATTTGCAGACATGATACCCTGTTTGTGGGGAGTAAAAAGTATATGGATTTTAGATTCTACGCAGAGAAACATGAATAATCTTTAATTTAAGGGCATAATACCAAGGAAGAACACAGTGAATAGTGAAGGAGAGCCAAGGGAAGAGCACCTTGAACACTGAAAATACTAAAGTCCTTTGCCAGAGCAGAAAGAACATCCTGACACTATGCCAACACAGGTAGATTTTCTTGTTGATGGGCAGGACCAAGGTCAAAGATAGAGTGAACAATCTTTAATGTTTTCAATAAATGAGAAATTACATGTTCCCACAGTAGGCTGAAATTAATTTTTTAAAAAAATTAAGTACACAGAAACTGCACCAGAACACTTGATTTCTCTTTGGAAATAGATAATAGGTATAATTTTCACAAATGGATCTTTAATTACCAGTTGAGTACAGAGAGCAGAGTAGTTGTTTAGTAATATTTAGTGCTTTCATTCGTATAAAATATCCACTGAATTCCCAGCACAGTCCTGGGCATGGGAGGTCCAGAAGCAAGAAAGACATGAAAGAGGGGTCAGGAAAACTACATATTCTTTTGAGGTGACAAAATATGTATAAGTAAATAAATACATAAATTGCATTCAAGTAGTTTTAAGAACCATGAAAGAATTTTAATGAGGGATGAGAGGGGAGGGGATATATGCGAAAGCTGGATACTTGCTGAATAAATATATTAATGTTGACAGACTCACCAACAGAGACTAGATGACTGATGTTCTCCAGCATCACATCTCTGTACAGTTTTCTCTGGGATGTGTCCAGTAGGGCCCACTCTTCCTGGGTGAAGTCTACGGCTATATCCTTGAAGGTCACTGATTCCTAAAATATCACAGACATTTTGATGCAGCCAGGGCCTTCCCTACCAAGAGCCATGAGAGTAAACTGGACATGACGGTGCTGAGGATAGGCTGCTGTATAAACAGAAAGCTCAAACTCTGGCTGGGGTCCCAGTCAAATGTTTCTCTATGCTGCCTTATCATGTGTCTTTCACATAAACTCACAGAAATATACACACTTTGTAAACATAACTTCATTATAAATGATTATCTCATGAGGTGTGGTGGAAATACCCAGGACACAGCACTGCCCAACTTCCTGCTGGACTGAATGGGGCTCCTACACAGCCTGGATAAGCAAGTGTGGCCTTGCTTACACAACACACACGTTCATGATAAGACTTAAGACATACAATCGAGAAGCAAAATTCCAGGGGCCCTAAGTCTGATGTACATAAGGAATGTCCTAGCCTACCCCTCCATTTCAATCTTCTTGGGCACTTCTGAGCATTGCTTATCACTACCCTCCTATAACATCAGCCTCTTAATTGAAACTGATCTTTTCAGTCCTGCAAAATTTGCTACAGGACCTTAGGTTTTATTCCATTATAATCCTTCTCAATGCACGGCCCATGTTAGGAAAATAATACTTACCAGACATTTGTTTTCAAATTTGAACAAAGTTTAATTACAAGAATGAAATTGAGTTGCTGGGAATAAGAGTGGTAAGGACAATTTTTCTTTAAATCATTAAAATGCTCAAGCATATTGTATATGAACTTCAGTAAGTTTAAAACTGGGAAAAATGAATAAATGGTTCCTTACTGTTCTCTTACTCCCTACACCGAGTCTCAATGCTGCTCTGCAGCACCTGAAACCCTGGATGGACTGAACTCACCTGAAGGAACCTCTGGCTCACCATAGGACTGTAAGCTTCTGCTTGTTCCCATTTCTATCACCTGTGTTCACCACAGGCCTAAGCTCACTGCAGACACTCACCTGGTTAATGCGCGAGTCACTTAGCTGAGGCCGTGGGATGGATGAGAAGAAATAACTATTCTGCAAGGATACCCTTAAGAGGATGGAATAGAGTAATACTTGGTATCAGATTATTTCTCGATCAAACCCTGACCTGCCACAAGCCTCCCTGAATACTGGTGAAGTGTGACTGACACTAATATTTCATGGGGGCACAAAAATGATCCAGGCCATGAAGATAAATCTGCTCCTCCTCTAGAAAAACAGGTATCCATGAGAAAGAGCAAGTCCTACTCACCTGTGCTTGCATTGTCTTGAACTCAGTTGCCCCTTTCTTCCTGTGTATTCTCACCAAGGGAAAGTCCAATAATTAAGCAGACAAGGCTGAGGAAAGAGAAAGAACCCATGAGACTTGACTTTTCCAATATTCCTAGATATGCCCATCTTGAATCTGCAAATCTTCATATGGTAGTGACTCCCTGCCATAGTCCAACTCACATGTACCTGCAGAGTAAACAAGGACAAACAGGGAGAGGGGCTCTCCTCTCCCAGGATCAACAATAAGAAGTCTTTGCCTATTACGCTCGTAAAGAAGATATTAATATCCTCATGAGAGAGATAGCAAAGGCACAGAGGTGTCGTTTAGACTTGCATTCAGAGGTCCTACTTATTTACATCCCTGGCACCAAAATCTTAGGAGAACCCGACTCCTGTCACATGGAGATTCTTGTATCAATAACTCAGGACACGATTTTGGAATTTTGTATTTTATTATTCTTGGGTGAAGTCTGCTAGCATTGTTTCCCAACACCCATCTCAGCTCATGACTGCCCCAAGCTCTCCCTCAAGGAACACCTGCCCTCAGTCACATTGGCTCCTCCATATGCGGGATTCAGGCAGTGTTAGTGCCTCAACCCAACTGTATACCTCATGGCCAAGCAACCACGGAATCTCTTTAACGTTGGGCTGGAACATTTCAAAGACCTAACCCTTGCTCAAGTGTTCAGTGACTCTCATCATGTAAGTCTAGTATATACAATCCCTTGCACAGGAAAGGAGTACATATGTCATAATGCTACACATTAAGGATTGCTACACAATCCCCACAGAGCAGACAGGCTCATGAAATATAGAGCAAAGAGGTTTAGTTTTTGAGGTAATTTATTGATTTCTTGGAGTCTCGAGTTCTAGTTATTTTTGTCAACAAGATTATATCTGCATTTCATAATTTAAGTATATAAAAGAATTTATCATCTCTATAGTACTATCTCAATGTTTATAAATAAATATACTGCATCAACAAACACTGATAATGTGTCAAGAACAGGATATGATTAAAACCCAATGACCTGAGGACCTGGAAAGAGGAAAAAAACTACTGGTATTAACTGAGACTCTGTAAGTGAATTTACATACATGTTGACATACGTTGCACTTAATACTGAACAATAATCCTGCCTTTATGGATTACTTACACATTTGAGTGATGTGCACTAGGTTCAGAAAACTATATGACAAAACTACACAGCTAAAAATTGACAGCTAGAATTTGAAATTAGCTCTGCCTGTCTCTGAATATCAAATAACTAAAGAATTTCATCTTGAAGGACACTAGACACCAGAACCAGTTTTACCTGCATATATCTCCACTCAGATCCATAACCAGAGACTCCTCCCTCAAAACCTCCTCCTTTCAGCCTGTTCACACAATTTTTCATGTTCAGGATCTCCTATTACATAGGAACCTCCAGTTCAGTGACCCCAATTTCCCAATTCAGCTCCCACGTCTAATTTCTATTGATTGGTATAACATACACGTATTCATTCCAACACATACACACCAAGACCAACAATTCTAATGCCCCTTAGTCCTTCCTAACATCTGCTAATCAAAACTCCAATCCCAGATGATGCCAATATCTCATCTTCCCCTTGGCTGCATCTGTCACAGCTCAGAATGAAGTATTGAGCTGGTCTAATTACAGCGCCACAAATCTCCTAAAAGCTTTTTCTAAATGTCTGGCATCTTACTATGGCTTAACAATAACTCTGCTATGCTTCATTAATATGTTGATATTCCCTGTGCCTTTTTAATTTTATAATCTCACAAATTCTCACCTTTTCCCTTAGTTTTCAAAAATGGTTTCACTTCCTATGGCAGAGATGGACCTGATAATTTGAAGAAATATTTCAGCTCGCTGGCAAGAATACAATTATTCCTGATTTCCAATCCATCAGTGTATCTGCTCTTGTAAAAACTGAAAAGTAGGGGCGCCTGGGTGGCTCAGTGGGTTAAAGCCTCTGCCTTCGGTTCAGGTCATCATCTCAGGGTTCTGGGATTGAGCCCCACATCAGGCTCTCTGCTCAGCGGGGAGCCTGCTTCTCCCTCTCTCTCTGCCTGCCTCTCTGCCTGCTTGTGATCTCCCTCCTCTCTGTCAAATAAATAAATAAAATCTTAAAAAACAACAACAACAACAAAAACACAAAAAAAACCCTGAAAAGTAATTATTCCTAATTAAATCCAACTTCTCCAATTGTATCTCTTTCCTCCTCCCTCAAATATTTTGTTACTAATTATAAACCAAACTGCTTTTTTTTTTTACCAGTAACCCCTTTGTCATTTCCCCATTCACCTCCTTAAACTCATTTAGTCTCTCGATTCGTCTAAGAAAAACCTCCTCTAAGCCAATTTATATCTAGTTGTTGACACATGACCTTTTCTCTTCAAAATGAACCTGAAGAAACAGTACATATTTACAGTTTCTTCACATTCCCTCACTTTGACTTACAAAAATCACTTATGATTTCCACGTTAATAAATCTTGTTAAGATCAGTTATTCCCCCATAATTAAATCCAGTGAGTGTTTCTCAGCCTTTTACTTGGAACCAAAGCAGTATTGGCACATCATCTCCATTTGGGAACTTTTTTTTTCCTAGGCTTTTCTTACAGTTCAGGTTCCTAAGTGCCGTTCAAACAGTCTAGCCACTCCTTCCAGGAGTCCTCTGCAAGGTCCTCCTCAAACAGTGTCTCAAGGTTCAGTTGTACCCCCTTTCTCTCCTCTTAAAATAGAACACCACCTCAGAAATCTCACTACACTCACTTGCTTCCATTTCTTCCACTGTTCTCTCTAAAACAGAAAAATATACCTAGATTAATTTCTATGTTGTAATCTCCACCTGTATTATAGGCACATAAAAGGAAATAGATTTCAAAACAAAACTCTTCCACAATAAAAAGTTTTCTCTTCTAGTCTTCGAAGTCAGATAATGGTTCCACCAGATATCCAAGGATTAATCCTGGACACTACTTTTTAGAGCCACAAAAATAAGCACTGCTGTTATCTCTCCACTGAGCACTATTATCTTTCACTTCCACCCTGACATCTACATATATATGGCACTTCATACTCATTAGGTGTCAGTCTGAGACTAAATGCCATTCTTTAGAGATCCCTCCTCTAAACTACTAAGTTGTTCCTTCTCACCTCACTGTCTTAAGTAGAACCTTACTTTTTTTGACATTACTCTTAAATTTCTCATTAAGCATTTATATCTTTGCTCCTTTCTTTATTGATAAGACTACCTGCAGCAAGACCACCTACAGAATCTTAAGACAAGGTCCTCTCTGATTTATGAATTATGAATAAACAGAAATTCCACACCCCCATCACCTAACCTACCCTTAGATGTGGTATTACAAATGGCCCCCATTATATTAAACAGTCATTTTAATAATTAAAGTTCACTAGCAAAATAAAGGAGGTTGGATCTGACTGAGGAAATTTTTCTTCAGTACTCCCCGGTACCTAAGTAGATGGAAAACCTGTGATACTGTGTGGTTATCGAGTGTGCCATCACCACAGTTCTGAGCTCAGAACTTCTTTTACTTTAAGAACAGACATATATTTGTTTTTGGACTCACTTTGACATAGTTGATAACTTCATCAGATTTACAATGCAATTGACAGACCCTATTTACATTGGATATCAGTCAAGATAAATATAAACAAGGAATAACAAGTTAACAAAAAAATTTCCCCTCTAATTAATTAATTTAGATACAATTATGAAAAACAAGAGTAATTCCTCAAATCCTGTTGGGTGTTCTAAAAGCATTCAAAGGCCTCATTACTTTGTGGGTTTGGGCCTGTTCTGGCAAGCACTGCAGGAAATTCACAGCAAGATGACATTTTCAAGTGGGTTTAGCCTACAAAATATTCTTAGGCTGCAGTCTTCAATGTGGCAATTCTACTTCTGAGTAACTTACACAAAGGAAACAGAAACACTAACTCAAAAAGATACATGCACAGTCATGTTCACTACAGCATTTTTAAAAAAGATTTTATTCATTTGAGAGAGACAGAGCACAAACAGGGAGAGAGGGAGAAGCAGACTCCCCGCTGAGCTGGGAGCCCAACATGGGGCTCGATCCCAGGATCTGGAGATCATGACCTGAGCCGAAAGCAGACGCTTAACCATCTGAGCCACCCAGGAGCCCCTCCAGCATTATTTACCGCAGTCAAACCATGGAAGCAACAATGTCCATCAACGGATGCATGGGTAAAGAAAATGTGGTATATATACACACAATGGAATACTATTCAGCCATAAAAATAAGGAAATCTTGCCATCTGGGATGATGTGGATGAACCTGATGGACATTATACTAAGCGAAGTCAGTCAAAGAAAAACACTCTATGACCTCACTTTTACGTAGAATCTAGAAACAAAACAAAACACAGACCCATACATACAGAGAACAGACTGGTGGTTGCTAGAGGTGGGGGGTAGAGGAGAGCAAAATGGGTGAAGGTTATCAAAGGCACAAACTTCCAGTTATAAAATAATAAATCACGGGGATGAAATATACAGCATGGTGGCTATAGTTAACAATATTGTATTATACACTTGGAAGTTACTAAGAGTACATCTTTTTTTTTTTTTTTTAAGATTTTATTTATTTATTTGACACAGAGAGAGAGATCACAAGTAAGCAGAGAGGCAGGCAGAGAGAGGGGGAAACAGGTTCCCGGGTGAGCAGAGAGCCCGATGTGGGGCTCGATCCCAGGACCCTGAGATCATGACCTGAGCCGAAGGCAGAGGTTTTAACCCACTGAGCCACCCAGGCGCCCCACTAAGAGTATATCTTAAAAATTTTTATTGTAGGGGTGCCTGGGTAGCTCAGTTGGTTGAGTGTCCAACTCTTAATTTTGGCTCAGGTCATGAACTCAGGGTTGTGAGATTGGGCCCAGCACTGTGCTCTTTGCTGGGGGCGGTGGAGCCTACTTAAGATATTCTCTCTCCCTCTGCCCCTCCCCACTAAAAAGTTCTCATTATAGAAAAAGTTTGTAACTATGTAATTATTTTGTGCTATATACAAATATCAAATTATGTTGTACACCTGAAATTAATATATTGTTACTCTATTAAGTAAAAAAGTTCTGAGAGGAAGGCAAAAAATGAGCTCTGGTTTTGGCTCATCTCAAACTACTTCTTTGTCCTTGGTTAAACTCCTAAACTCAGAGTGAATCCTTGTTTTCCCCTTACTAGACAGAACAGCAAGCTTGAGAAGCCCCCTTTTCACCTCAAAAGCTATTCTGGCTGTGGCTGGCAGTGGGGGACAATTCTTCCCCATTCCCTGGACTCAGGGAATGCACAGCTGATCCATACATTGTTGTGAGAAGTAGCTAATTCAGGAAGCTGCTTTTGACTAATACCTTCCTAGAAGCACCACCCCACATGAGGTGAAGCAAGGTAAGATACACTTTTAAAAGTAAAGCAAAAAATTTCTGTCTTTACAGAACACCTTTGAGCCTTTAGCTGGTCTCTTGTTGCCTGATTTTAACTTATTAAAAAAAAAAGACAGAAATACAAAGAAAAAAGATAGAACTTATTAAAAAAAAGATAGAACTTATTAAAAAAAAAAGACAGAGATAGAAATATACTGGTGACATGTCTGAAATTAAAATGGGGACTGGGCATGAAAGAAGAAATGTTTCTTTTCATACCTATGTTTATCATAGGTCTGCATGGGAGCCAGGTATGGAGAAGCCAGAGGCAAACGGCTTCCTTCTGGAAGCTGGTCCTGGCACGAGGCCCTGGAGGGCGTGATGGGGGTCCCCATGGCTGGGGTGGGGTCCTGACTGCGCCCCTCGTGGGACTTCTAGGACTGACCCTCTCAGCCCACATCCTCCCTGGCTGTCCTTTGAGACTCTTTCAGTGTCCAAGACACAGGAGTGCCCTGCCCTCCCTCCTCTCCGCACCCTGCTCTCCCGGGTTTGCTCTCACCTGGCCGGCTTGGAGCCCACCTCTGCTACCCACCAGGTGACCCCCATGGGTCGTGAAGCCCCAGTTTCTCAGCTGAAAAGTGGGACCAATGGCAAGAAGCAGAACACATTGAGGGTTCTGTGGTGTGCGTGCTTTAATACAAAAGAAGAGAAAGCCAACCCATCTTGCATCTGTCCAAGAATATTCTATGTCTTAAGGGCTATAAATCAAGAAGTTTAAAAATATTAGGACCTCTTGGGCGCCTTGTCCTAAAATATTAGGACAACTGAGCGCCTAGCTCAGTTGGTTAAGCCTAGGACTCTTGGTTTCGGCTCAGCTCATGATCATGGGGTCGTGAGATCCGGCTCTGGGCTCAGCATGCAGTCTGCTTGTCCCTCTCCCTCTGCTCCCCACCCCCCCATAAAAATCTTAAAAATAATAAATATTTTCAAACAATTTATGAAAAAAATATATTAGGACCTTTCGAGATAATTGAGGCACAATTTAGAAGTGATTTGAGTATAAGCAGAACGTGTTTTAACTGATTTTTTAAAAAGTAAAATTTAAAATTTAGACGTCTCAGGTATTTCTGCCATCAAGTAGAATAAATGATTCTGAAGAAATGTTTTTTCATTTTGGGCACAACCGTCCCTTCGGAAAGCCGTATTTCCTTCCCGGTTTATGAACGTTCTGTAAATTTGGAATTGTTCTAGCTTTGAGAACCCCTGTCCCCGGGCGGTCCTACAGAAGCCCTCCTTTCGGGGGCCTGACCTTTCTTTACAACTATCCACGGCTCTCACCGCGCCACGAGACGAACGTTCATCCTGCTACTACTTTGGTCTGAAAAGGAGACGCGCTGAGGGCCATCATTTTTAACAGAGAGACACACGACAACTTGCCTTAAAAGCCTGGAACGTGAAATTATAATACATTCCGATTTAGATGTAAACGAAATACGGCTGTGAGTTTTAACGCACCCACCTTTCTATTTCTCAGCAGGTCCCTGGCTACTTTCACTTTCTGGGACAAACCCCCCCCCCGCGGCAACGAAGACCGAAGACCGGCGGGCGCGGCAGCGGCGCGCGCAGGGCCCCTTCCGCCCGCGGCCGGATGTGCCCTCGCGGGCCCTTCCCGCGCCCCAGGTTCGCCTCAACACCCCGACATTTCGGTCCGTCCTTGCCTCTCACCCACGCGGTTCCATATCACCGAGGCTGCAATACAGTCCCCCCCCCCAACAAAAAACACTCCCAAATCCATAAAATGACCACCACGTGCTACAGTGCCGGGAACGGGCCTCGGGTAAATAAGTCCCGGGAAAACACTACACGGGAAAGGGGAAGGTACGCGGGGCAGGGCCGAAAATAAGTTTCTCTCTCACTATTTACGAAAAACCATCCCGCAGCAGCCGGGGGAAGCCCCCTCCCAGCCGTCCGGGCCGCACAAGGATGATACTCACCGAAGACGCGGCCCTCGTCGTCCGCAGCGTCGCCGCCTCTGTCAGTCACGAGGGAACGTCGCTCCGGCTCTCGTGCAAACGCGGCGTCGAGAGCAAGGGGCGCGACGCGCATGCGTCCCACGCGGGCCTCTGGCGCCGCGTCAGAGAAGGCGGGTCGGCGCGCCCCCTGCCGGCCTCTAGGGTGCAGTGCAGGAAACTCCCAGCTCCCTGGGTCCCGCTCTGAGACCCTGACAGGTGCCCGCACAGATGGAGTGGGAAGCAAGAGCCAGGTGAGGAGACAGCTAGAATGGTCCACGTGTGATGGATTATAGATGGCAATACTGGTATGAACTATTAAGCTATGTTTCCCTTAACACGAGGACTATTCCTTGCCGAAATGCATCTCTGTCTCTATGCATTGATGAGCGGATGGGTAGACACTATGCACATGTATGTACACAGGTTAGATACACATAAATTTCTTCCCGCTGTCAGCTGAGACGTCAAGAAACAAGCCTCCCCTGCAGCAGTGAGTACATTCAGGTGTACGGTGGTGGTTTATCATGTTCACCAATAAAGAAGAAACCATATTCCTCCTAGACACACAGAGGTCCCTCATCCATCCCTGATGGATGGGGTTGTCTCAACCTAAGCTGTTCAGTCAGTGCTGGGGGTGAATAAGAACAGGAACCTGATTCCAGGGGATCGCTGTCAACTTTGTCATACTCCCTGAGGACTATGAACCACGTGGGATCCCTTCTCCTGAAGAAACCCGAACCAAAGTCCTAGATCTGGCATCCCAAACCTCCCTTCTCCCTTCGGCCTCTCTGCAAACTTATTTCAAGTACCTATCTCATTTTAGGGGGGTGGCTCTTACTTGACTATGTATGGAGTGTCTTTCCCTATTTTTAGAATGTTTTCCTTTACATTTGAACCCTCTATTAAAGGTATCATAACGAAAGAGGAACTGGTCATTGGGGTATTTGGGTGGAGGGGCCAAGGGTCCTTGGGATCTCCAAGTTCAAGTGAAAACTCTTCTGAAATATCCAGGGTGAGAACGGGGGTAGCAAGATACATCAGAGTTTAGTGGTTTCCCAGACAGCAGGGTGCTTCTACCTAGTACTGGCAGAATGCCCTCCTCCTTCCTGACACTCCATCAGAGGCCCAGTAGGATTGAGACAGGAATGTTTTTGGTTGTGGTAACTCTGAGACTCAGACATGGATAAGACGAGGCATGTGGGGATGCCCAAAAGCAGTAGGGCCTGTGGGCAGAGGACCCTCTCTGATCCCTAGTTTTTTGCCTAACCAGTAGGACTCTATTATATGGATATACCACATTTTGCTTACCAGTTTATCTGTAGCCTATGATTTTAACTCAGAAACATAATATGAACTGATGCTTCTAGAAAGTGTGGAGGTTTCTTAAATGAGCTGGATCTACTTCTGTGAATGATAACAAATTGTTAGCCTAGATGGAGAGGGATTAGGAGAGAGAAGATGGAGGAGATAAGTCTACCATCTCTACGGAAAGACACCACTTTGTAAAAAAAAAAGCACGCACATATACACACACACACACGCATATAAACAAATGCAAAAAATCTTAAGCAGACAGCAGACAGACATTTTTCTAGAGGATCAGGTTGGCAAAGAAAGTCCTCCTCAGGGCTCCCCTATCATCACAGACCTGTCCATGCCTCTAGAGGGGGACACGCAATAGTTCACGGGGCTCATCAGAGGAACACACTTCAACTTCAACTTCAACACACTTCATACAATGGAGACACGAAAACAAGTGTGGGAATTATAGGTCTGTTGGGGAACGCTCCATAATCACCTTCAAAAAATCTGACCTGTTTCATGAAAAGAGAGACTATAATGTGGTATAGCATCAACAGAAAAAAATAATCCATGATAAAAAATTTACTGGTAAAAAAAAAAAATTTACTGGTAAAAATAATGAATTGTAACTGTCATCATGAATAATATTAATTCCACTACTATTAATATGGGAAATAATGATAAATAAGGAGGTTGGGTATTGAATCCCCTAAGTGAATGACAAAGTGACTGTCCTGGGCCTTAAAGAGTGGAGGGTTTGGAACCCTGGGTGTATATATGAAATCCATGACATGAGGCAGAGATGAACAACAGGAGGGGGAAAAAGCCAGCCTGGAGGAGGGTCTGGGCCAACCTGGGAAATTGCAGGCAAACCCCTCGAGGGCAGCCCCCGAGAGGGAGTGGGAATCTGGTGTGGGCCCTCTTGCAGCAGGACAGCCACCAGATTTCAGGAGGTTGGCCCCTGTGCGGGTGAGGCGGGACTCCATGTCCACACCTGGCACAAAAAAGCCCATCGCCGAATGGACACCCGAGCTGCCATTACCATCCCCACCCTCCCTGCCCCTCACCCCTTCTGCTTCTTTTCCACTTAGACTCTGGAGCCTCCAGACTTCTCAGTTCACATCTTCAAGGTCACTTAAAATATTTGCAGAGGATCAGACGGGCCTGGGCTGTAGGAGGCATCACGTGGTGCTCCCATACCAGCAGAGTGGCTGCCAGACTCCCTGGGAAGACTGACAAAAGTCGTGAATTATACAGGATGGGAGTTCCCAGTCTCTGTGCCTCCTGGTACTGCACTAGCTCATCCTGGGTACCTGCTGGGAATTGGATTTCCAGAGTCTCAGGCTGGTCTAAGGGTATTGACTCTAGTCATCTAAACTAATGACCTAAATGCAATGAGATAAGTTGATAATTGACCATAATTGCCTGAATGTAATTAAGTTAGGATTAAGTTCTTTGCAGGCAAAAAGTTTCTAAACTTACACCTAAAAGACCTGGAGAAAAAAACAGCAAAAAAAGCCCAAAGCAAGCAGGAGAAAAGAAATAGTAAAGATTAGGGCAGAAATCAATAAAATAGAAACCCGAAGAACCATAGAACAGGCCAACAAAACTAGAAGCTTGTTCTTTGAAAGAATTAACAAGATCAACAAACCTCTGGCCAGACTTACCCAAAAGAAAACCAAAAGGACCCAAGGAAAGAGAAAGGACCCAAATTAATAAAATCATGAATGAAAGGGGAGAGATCGTGACCAATGTCAAGGAAATAGACAATTTTAAGAACATATTATGAACAACTACATGCCAAAAAATTGGGCAATCTGGAAGAAATGGATGCATTTCTGGAAACTTATAAACTACCAAGACTGAAACAGGAAGAAGTGGAACATCTGAACAGACCAGTAACCAGTGAGGAAACTGAAGTGGTGATCAAAAACCTCCCAAAAAAGAGTCCAGGGCCAGATGTCTTCTTAGAGGAATTCTACCAAACATTTAAAGAAGAAATAATACCTATTCTACTGAAGCTGTTTCAAAAAGTAGAAATAAAAGGAAAACTTCCAAACTCATTTTATGAGGACATTACCTTGATCCCAAAACCAGGCAAAGAAAAACATGAAATGGTTTTCCGAAACCAGGCAAAGACCCCATCAATAAGGAGAAAGAAAACATTTCATGCTCATGGATTGAAAGAATAAACATTGTTAAAATGTCTATGCTGCCCAGAGCAATCTACACTTTCAAAGCCATCCTGATCAAAATACCATCAGCATTTTTCAAAATGCTGGAATAAATAATCCTAAAATTTGTATGGAACCAGAAAAGACCCTGAATTACCAAGGAAATGTTGAAAAGGAAAAACAAAGCTGAGGGCATCACATTGCCTGATTTCAAGCTTTACTACAAAGCTGTGATCACCAAGACAGCATGGTACTGGCACAGGTACTGGCACAAAAACAAACACATAGATCAATGGAACAGACTAGAGAGCCCAGAAATGGACCCTCAACTCTATGGTCAAATAATCTTCAACAAAACAGGAATGAATATCCAATGTAAATAAGACAGTCTCTTCAATAAATGGTGCTGTGAGAATTGGACAGCCACATACGGAAGAATGAAACCGGACCATTCTTTTACACCATACACAAAAATAAACTCAAAATGGATGAAAGAACTCAATGTGAGGCAGGAATCCATCAAAATCCTAGAGGAGAACATAGGCAGTACCCTTTTTGACATTGGCCACAGAAACTTCTTCCAAGACACGTCTCCAAAGGCAAGGGAAACAAAAGTGAAAATGAGCTTTGGGACTTCATCAAGATAAAAAGCTTCTGCACAGCAAAAGAAATAGTCAACAAAACAAAGAGACAACCCACAGAATAGGAAAAGATATTTGCAAATAACAGATAAAGGGCTGATATCCAAGATCTATAAAGAACTTCTCAAATTCATCAACTAAAAACAAGTAATCCAGTCAAGAAATGGGCAGAAGACATGAACAGACATTTCTCCAAAGAAGACATACAAATGGCCAACAGACACATGGAAGTGCAAATCAAAACCACAATGAGGCACCACCTTACACCAGTTAGAATGGCCAAAATTAACAAGACAGGGAACAACAAATGTTAGCGAGGATGTGGAGAAAGGGGAACCCTCTTACACTGTTGTTGACAATGCAAACTGTTACAGCCACTCTGGAAAACAGTATGGAGTTTCCTCAAAAAATTAAAAATGGAGATACCCTATGACCCAGAAATTGCACTATTGGTTTTTTCCCCGAAGATACAGCTGTAGTGAAAAGAAGGGGCACATGTACCCCAATGTTTATAGCAGCAATGTCCACAATAGCCAAACTGGAAGGACTTAAGCTGTCCTTCAACAGATGAATGGATAAAGATGTGGTTCGTATATACAATGGAATATTACTCAGCCATCAGACAGGATAATTACCTACCATTTGCATTTACATGGATGGAAGAGAGGGGATTAAGGTAAGTGAAATAAGTCAAGCAGAGAAAGACAATTATCATATGGTTTCGCTAATATGTGGAATATAAGGAATAAGTGGAGGATCATAGGGGAAGGGAGGAAAAACTGAATGGGAAGAAATCAGAGAGAGAGACAAACCATGAAAGACTATGGACTCCAAGAAACAAATTGAGGTTTGCAGAAGGAAAGGGAGTGGAGGGATGGGGTAACCAGGTGATGGGCATTCAGGAGGGCATGTAATGTGAGGACCGCTGGGTGTTATACTCAACTAATGAATCATTGAACACTACATCAAAAACTAATGTACTATATGTTGGCTAATTGTACTTATAAAATAAATAAAATAAAATAAAATAAAACATTAAATAAAATTAAGAAGGTTGAACACCTAAAAAATATTTTTAAATAAATTATACATTTGATGCATTAAAGGAGTCACACAAAATTTAGAAGCACATTCTGAACGATTCTTTTTCTATGTAATTCCAGAAAGTATACAATAAGTTTTAACTACTTTGTTCTGTAACTTATTAAAATTTAATGCCCCAGGCATAAACATGAATCTTGAAACACTGGAAAAATAAAATAAAATAAAATAAAATAAAATAAAATAAAATAAAATAAAATAAAATAAAAATAAATAAAAGTCTTATTTCCCAGAAAAAAAGGTCCAAAATTAGTATATGAAAATTTTAATTATAAAGAGAGTGAAAGGTATGTTACCTCCTGCCAAGCCCCATGCCAGTATATAGTTTATTTATTTTTTATTATTTACTTTTTAAAAAATATTTTATTTATTTATTTGACAGAGGGAGAGATCACAAGTAGGCAGAGAGGCAGGCAGAGAGAGGAGGGGGGAAGCAGGCTCCCCACTGAGCAGAGAGCCGATGCGGGGCTCGATCCCAGGACCCTGAGATCACGACCTGAGCCGAAGGCAGAGGCTTAACCCACTGAGGCACCCAGGTGCCCCGGTATATAGTTTATTATAATAGGGGTGTGGCCCTGAGGCACTGGTGCCACTGTGTCCAAATAGAACAAAGGGCCAAGGTGTTGGTTGAGGCCAGGTGGGGCATAAGAGGATTGGGACAGGGTGGGAATATGGGTGGGGCATGGTCAGGCTGCTGGGCATAGGGCTGGGGCTGTGGCAGGGCCCCCATGAGAATGGGTGAGGCTAGGTGGAAGCTCGGAGAAGCTGTGGTGGGGCTGCAAGGCACCACTGGGCCATAGCTTTAGGGCCGTGCACAGAGGCCACAGGAGCAGCCTCATGAAGAACAGAGGAAAGGCCCATTCAAACATCCATACAACGTCCAACACACGCCAACCTTAAAATCAGGAAATCACCCAGAGGGTCAACATGATTGGAAATGGAGGCTCTCCCTGTGGGCTAGTGGTGGTGGGACTTGTTGGACTGCTTTGGAAGAAAGATGCTGTCTTGGATTCCAGTCAGGAAGGTGATAGGATTCCAGGAATCCATCCCTGACTGTCACTGAAGAATCCCAAAGACAGAGGTGCCTGGGTGGTTCAGCGGCTGACTAGGCCAGCTCTTGATTTCGGGTCAGGTCCTGATGTCCGGGTCCTGGGTTCAAAGCCTGCGTTTTGCTCCACACTCAGTGAGGATTCTCCTTGAGGATTCTCTCTCTCCTCCCTGTGCCCCTCAGTCCACTCCCGTGGGCTCTGTTTCTCTGAATAGAAAAGAATTAAATCAATCTTCAAAAGGACAAAAATCACAGGGACATCTGCCTGACACTGGAGAAGGTGATGGCAGGAGCGTGAGAAATGGTGGAAATCACACAAAGATTAGGCGAGAGGAGAAAAGGCTAAACTCAAAAGTACCAGTTGCTTGACAGGAATAAGAATCAAAAAGGAGGAGATGAAAAGACATAGAGCCACATGGGCCACAAGGGGACTAGCCAGGACTCACAATTTGGGTCCCAACACAAATGGCCAAAGAAGCCAGTTTCAAGAGGACACGTAGCAAAGGATGCCATTGCTCTGAATATCCTAGCGCAGGCAAAATCCTAAGAACGGAAAGGAGAACGGGGAGGGCAGCAGGTGCAGTGAAGGGACCCTGGAAATGTGTCCTGGATGCAGAGTTTCAGTTGGGAAAGGAAGAAGCTTGGACGTGGAGGACACTTACGGGTCCACAGCAATGTGAATGCACTTGATGTCGGGAGAAAACATGCCTCATTGGACCCGAACAGGAAATTCTAGTTGAGGAAAGGAACAGGCATCCAGGGGCACCCAGGTGGTCAGTCCCTTAGGCGGTGGACTCTTGATTAGCTCAGGACATGATCTCATGATCTTGAGTTTGAGCCCTGATCTGGAGCTGCACTGGACCTAGAGCTTATCTAAGATTTTCTCTCTGCCTCTGCCCCTCCTCCCCCACTCGTGCTTACATTCTTTCTCTCTCTCTGGCTCTAAAAAAAAAAAAAAAGAAAGAAAAAAAGAAAAAACGTAGGCATACACTCTAAACTTTATTATTCATACAAAATATATGCATTCTGAAAAGGATATCCGCACATACATACGACATATAATGCATGAAAATGCTAGACAGGAAGGGATGCTTCACTGGGTCTGGCCTACTGACAGGAAAGAGGATTGGATTGGTGGGTGTCAAGGGCCTGAAAGGTCACGTGACGTTGGGCCAGTAGAAAAGTCAGGGAGGGAAGGAAGTGGCCCTTTCTGACCATTCCTTGGGCACGCTGGACACAGACGCTCCTCCAGCAGAGTCCCTCTGCAACGCTTCGAGCCTCTACTGAGAGACAGGAGGAGCACCGTTGCATTTCAGGTGAGTTTTGGGACAACTGGTTCTCACTTCAGCTGTCAGAGAAATAAGACAGTGAGGAAATTATGGAGGGATTTGGCTTTCTTCATCGGGTTAAGCATACTACCTTTGGAAAGCATATTGTGAGGAGAGAGACTGGTCAAAGGCATGGTTGTCAATGCTCCTGACTCCCTGAGGTTGTAATTCTAAGGGAAATACACCTCACAGTCTGATGGGTGTGGGATCGTGGAAGAGCCACGAAAAATCCTGGTCCACTTGGCTATGGGCACTGAAAGCCTAAAGAAGGAACTTGTTCCCAAGATGTGGAAAGATCCTCATTTCCAATGGATTAGAAGTGAGTTAAGAATGGGACCCTGAGAAGAGAAAATTAAGGAAGAGATTACAGACATCCAGATGGGCAGCTTCCAATTGGGTAGAGGAGAAAGTAGGTTTTGTAAAGTGACTTTGTCGTTGAAAATGGCTTCCTGGTGTGTCAAATGGGAAATTCAGATTTTGAGAGGAAAGCATAGGTTCTTTCCCATTTTCAACTCTGTGTACCCCATGTTGTATCGCCATAGCATGGATTCTTGTGTGTTCACTGGGGCCATGGCTGGTGCCCCTGGGTATGAACTGAGGCCAGTTGCAGCATGAGAGGATAGGGGAGGCGTGTGAGTCTGGGTGGGGCAGGGGAAGGATGAAGAGCACAAGGGTTGGGCAGTAGCAGGGGCCCCATGAGATTAGGTGTGGCCAGGAGGAGGCTGGAGGAGGCTCTGGGAGGGCTGGAAGGCTCCAGGCTGGGACTGGACTATGGCTTTAGGGCCATGCACAGAGGCCCCAGGAGCACTCTCATGAAGACTAGAAGAAAGGCCCATTCGAAAGTCCATTCTCCGTGCAAGGCACGTCAATGTTAGAGCAGGAAATGACCCAGAGGGCCAACGGGATTGGAAATGGAGGCTCTCCCTCTGGGCTGGTGCTGGTGGTACTTGTTGGAGTGCTTTGGAGAAAGATGCTCACTGGGATTCCAGTCAGGAAGGCCCAGGTGATAGAAATCCACCCTTCTATCCTCCACTCTCCTTGAGGAATCCCCAGGACAGGGACGCCTGCGTGGCTCATTCACTTAAGTGGCTGGCACTTCATTTCAGATCACGTCTTGATCTCAGGGTCCTGGGATCCAGCCCCACATTGGGCTCCATGCTCATCGGGGATTCCGCTTGAGGATTCTCTCTCTTCTTCTCCCTCTGCCCCTCATCCCTTCCCACCTGGCCCCTGCTCTCACTCTCTTGCTCTGTCTCTCATTCAAAACAAAACAAAACAGAACAAAATGAAACAGTCATAGCCTGCAATGTGTACTTTTCTTAGAGAATAGAAGTATACTGAAAAGACGACATGTGTATCATACGATTTTCCATGCGTGAAAATGCTCCACAAGAAGGTGTCTGCCCTGTTGACAAGAAAGAGGATTAGATTGACGGGTGTCAAGTGCCTGAAAGGTCATGTGACCTCGGCCCCATAGGAAAGTCAGGGAGGGAAGGAAGTGGCCCTTTCTGACCATTCTCGGCCATGCCAGACACGGAGTCTCCTCCGGTGGAGTCTGTCCAGTACCTTCCTGAGCCTCTACTGGGGGCCAGGAGGAGCACCATTGCATTTCAGGTGGGTTTTTGGGCAACTGGGTCCTTACCTTAGCAGCCAGAGAAATAGGACAGTGAGGAAATTATGGAGTGATGTGCCTTTTCTTAACGGGTTAAGGGCTGGTTCCCGTGAAAGCATATTCTGAGAAGAGAGACTGATCAAAGGCATGACTGTCAATGCCCCTGACTCCCTGAGGTTCCACTTCCAAAGGAACTGACCCCAACAGTCTGATTTGTGTGGGGTCATGGAGGAGCTGTGACAGAATCCGGGTCCATTTCACTGTGGGACTGGAAGCCTAAAGAAGTCACAGGTGTAGAGCACCTGGGTGGCTCAGTCGGTTAAGTGTCTGACTTTGTCTCAGGTCACGATCCCGGGGTCCTGGGATGGAACGCCTCATTGGGCTCCCTGCTCAGGGGGAGTCTGCTTGTCCCTCTGCCCTTACCCCACCTTGAGCTTTCTCTCCCTCTCTCTCTCTCTCTCTCTCAATAAAGAAAACCTTAAAAACCAAAAAGAAATCACTGGTTCACATGAAGTTAAAAGGTATTCCTTTCCCAAGGATTAGACGTGAGTTAAGAATGGGGCACTGAAAAGAAAACATGAAACCAAAGAGTTCGGACCCTCAGACGGGCCACTGCCCTCCTTCCATCAGGAGAAGCGATGTTTTTCCAAGGAATCCTGTAGTCGAAAAAGGCTTCCTTGGGTGTCAGTGAGGGAAATGGAGAATTTGGAGAGGAAAGGATACGTGCTTTTCCATTTTCAACTCTGAGTGTCCCATGGAGTAGTGCCATAGCTTTGATTCTGGTATAAAGCGGGGGCAGTCCTGTCCCCGGTTCTGCTTCCAGAGTGCACTGTGAGAGAATTCACAAGCATCCCCCCAGTCAGTCATTCAAGGCAACCTCACCTGCCTTTCCTAAGGGCTCCAGCCTGGGGGTGGGTAGGCAGGAGAGTATGGAGAACAGGAAGGGATGAGAGGTCACAGGGTGACCACTGTGTTTGATCCGGTGGTCCCAAGGCCCCCTAATACCTACTTAGAGAAGAAGGGGCAGGACGGAGGCTTGCATCTGTGCGAATATGACTGTCCTTTTCCTTCTGACTCAGGAAATCCAGACACCCACCCCCGAGGCAGCCCGGCCGACTGCCATGTCCCTCAAGGAGGTGGGACTGATGGCGGGCAGGCACACCCAGCTTGATCCCTACAGACGCTTGAAAGGCCAGAAAGGGAAGAGGCCACCGAGGGCACCCATGGCACCCAGGGCTCCCGGGCCAGAGGAGGAGGATCCCAGGGTAAGTGGAGGCTGGCACGTGTTGTGAGCAGGGCGTCTGCCACGACTCTGGAGACAAGCTTGGCACATGCAGAGCTCTGTGTCCGTAACTCAGTTGTCCTCTCCTGGGCCAGGATGACCTGCCCTGGAATCTCATCACCAGACACCCTGGGGCGTTCGGAGACACGAGGATCCAGCTCGGGGGTGCACGGGTTCGGGTCCAGGCGGGCGTTTGTCCACATCTCTCCATGTGATACTTGCAATCCCTCCTCCATGTCCCTCCGGAACAGAGGCTGGGGAAGCATCCCTAGTCTTCAGGAGGCTGGCACTTCACAAGCCATAGGTGATGACCCCTGTCCGAAACCACTGACCCTTCTTCCTTCCTCCCCAGGTGAAGTGCAGGGACTGTGGAGCGTTTGGGCATAAGGCATCCAGCAGCAGGTGCCCCATGAAGCACTGGGGTAGGACCCTTGTCCCCCAGGCCTTGGGCTCCAGGGAGCTGAAGGAGAACGTAGAGCCATGGGGTCAGCAGGACCAACAGAATCGTGGGCCCTTGAAGCAGGCCGAGAGGGAGAAGGAAGAGGGACCAAGGTGAGGACGGGGCTCACTGCTGTCCCCAATCCCAGGGCTGATATCTAAGGACACTGTCTCTGCCCCTGGACACTGTGTGCTGTGCCGTCTGCAGGCACGGACGGGGTGCGGAGGCAGACAAAGGAGCTCTCCATCCTCCAGGCGTCCACACTCAGCTTACCGTGCTGCCCTTGCTGAATCGGCGAGGGCGTGTGTGTGGTGGGGCGGGTGTCCCCTTACCAGGGGGCATATGGGAACCTGGCCAATGCCAGGCAGACCCGCAAGAGACCCCGAATGCCAGTAGTTCCTGGGCAAACCTGGAGGGCTCGAACGGCAGGGGAGGGAAAGGACGCTGTCGTCCGAGGCCCCAGGCTTGTGTTCCAATTTGAAGACACGAAACCGAGTTTCTTCCACTTCCATGCTTTGTTGTGCAGGCAAGAAGCCTGGCAGAGGGAGGCCCTGCTCCAGAGATTCCCCAGGCGACCCCAAGAAGGGCAGAAGCCAAGCTGGAAGGATCGCACAGAATCCTGCGACTATGTGAGGGTGAGTGCCCCCTGCTTCCTGGCTCCTGTTCTCTCTGGGGGACCCCGATGGCCTTCGTTGCCCTCCTGGGTGAGGACAAGGCTCCACTTCCATTCTGAGCAGTGTGATTTCAGGGGGTATCCTGTTCCCCCGTTTTCCCTCGCCGTCCCTCACGTTGCCTTATTCCTCGGATGCGTGTGCACAGTGAGCTGGGCGGGATGTGAGCGCATTGGCCACTCTCCTAACACGCAGAAGAACAGGCAACTTTCCTTGGGTCACGTTATCCCACATTGTCCGTCCAAACTCAGTAGCCACTGAAGTGACGGCCACCAGCAGGATTGCGGTGCTCCCGGAGCACAGTGGATGGGGGAGCGTCCACTGGAGGAGCCAGAGACGTTTCTGCAGAACTTTTCTCTGTGCCTCCTGATATAAAAGGGCATCAAGGTGATCCTGTCGAGTATTTACTCCTGACCACCCCGGAGCTGTGGTCCCACCTCCTGTGTAAACAGAACCCTTTTCTGTCGGCCACTGTTGAAGCGAACTTATGAAGGTCTTGGGGTTTTGCGGGTTTCTTGGTTTTCCTTCAGGGCAATGTCGCCTTGGTGCTGAGGACAAACTAATGTGCGTTCTGTGTTGTCTTTTCCCACAGCGTCCACACAGGCCGATGCCCGTCTACACCACCAAGAGGGCGTCCGTCCCGGAGCTTCCCCTCCCGTGGGAGCCACCTGCCCGGACCGCTGACTCAGGAGCCGGGTACCACTCAGCGTCTCCTCTCAGAAGCCCTGCGGGGAGCGGCTTCCCACCTGGTGCACGACAGGAGGCACAGCGAGTGGTGACCCCGGACAGCTCCCCCCGGGAGTGCCAACCCTTTGCCAGGGAGCGTGGCCAGGTTGTGCACCTGAGAGAAAACAGGCCCCGAGGAGACTCCGCTGATGTTCCCCAGGCTGTGTCCACGGCACACGGCGCAGGCCGTGCCCGGGCACCAGCCAAGGGTCCCGAGGAGAACTCACATCCTGATGCGAGGCACGCTGTGGGCCAGACTCCCCAAATCCACCTCAAGACAGCAGGCAAGAGACGTGTCCGGATCCCCCTCGAGACGGGCCTGAACCCCCGAAAGAAAGCACGCCGGAGCCCCTTCCAGCGCCGCCACAAGAGCATACGGGAAGGCCACCTGGGGGCTTGTGAGGGTCTGTGTCCTCCAGCAAGGAGGAGTGCCCGCGCACCCCCAGCGGCACCCCCACCGACTGGGAAGACACCTGCCCCAGGGCAAGGCATTGACCTGCGGCCTGCACGCACCCGCCCTCTCCTGGAAACGGTGCGGGCCTGCGCCGAGGCCCCCTGTCCGCCCTCCAAGCCCGCCCCCGGCAAGCCCCTGAGAATGGTCTTCACGAGACTGGACAAAGCCTGCTGGAGCTCCAGGCTCCTGGCACCTCCCTCGGTCCGTCCTCCCGAGAAGCCAGCGCCTCCTGGGCAGGGCCCTCCTGTCCTTCGGAAATCGCAGGGACCCTTCGGTCACGTCCCTGTGAGTGTCCTCCATGATGACCTGCAGGTGTCCTCGTCCTCTGAAGACAGTGGGGGAGAGTGAGCCAGCCCATGGCCTCGGAGACTTGTCCTCCAGCCCAGGGGACCCTGAGGAGGTGTCTGTTGAACTGAGGACAAGTCACAGTCCTGGGCTGATGTGGGGAATCGGCACTTCCTCAGCTCCATTGGATGGAAATGGTGGAGTGCACACCATGTTGGGTGTCATGGTTGTGGGGGGTGCCCACATGCAAACCACACACACACACAGATACACACACACACACACACACACACACACACACCCTTTCTCCTCATGTAGATGTGACTTTTCAAAAGGTGCTCTTCCATCTGGGATGTCAAGCTTGTTTTATTTAAAGACATTCTCTACAAAATTGAGTGAAATTATACTGATCAGCGGTAAACTCAAATGTAAATTTAACCCAGTACTTAAACCTGTATTTGGTTTACAAATATCTGAATTGGGGGATTCTGGATAAAGACCCCACCGTGTGCTCTGCAAAGGGTGACGGTGTTTTCTCTGGAAATGAGATTTTCTTGACTCTGTGATGTGATTTTTATGGAAATTGTCATGGGGAATATTTTACCTGGTTTGCTCCTTTTCGTGATTAAATGTTACTCCCAAGTTGTGTGTAGTTGTTTTATCCTTAATAAAATCTTCCCAACTATGACTTAATGTGAATGTTTTTTTTTTCCCTCGGCATTTCAGATCCTTTCTGTAATGACTTTAATTCCTCAAAGCTCGGTTACCTGAGAGGAAAGGGGAGCTCGGTAGGACCTAGGGCTTCTTAGACATTGCGGATCTCAGGCACACCCAGCTCTCTTGCATGAATCGATGCCTAGACCACATAGTTCCCCTTGCATCCTATGTACATGCCATGGGCACTGCCTGAGGGCTCAGTCTCGCTTTGGTCTCTCCTGGGATCAGTGGTGAGTTTTCCTCTATTCATATTTTGGAATCCCCCTTGCAGGAATGGATACTTTTGCTGCCTTTTTGACGCCTGGGCATTGGGATTACTGCCTTTCGGATGATTTCCTAAGGCAGCAACGTTTGACAACCCGGGTGGGTGGTGGTCAAAATATCACCAATCCCAGGCTCTGGTTCTTCTCTCCGTCAGGGGGATGTCTGATGAGGAATAAGGGGGAAAAATCCCATAGGTCTGTAGAGAGGTTTTCTTTCTTTCTTTCTTTCTTTCTTTCTTTCTTTCTTTCTTTCTTTCTTTCTTTCTTTCTTTCTTTCTAAGATTTTATTTATTTGATAGAGAGAGATCGCAAGTAGGTGAGAGGCAGGCAGAGAGAGAGGGGGAAGCAGGCTCCCCGCCGAGCAGAGAGCCCGATGCGGGGCTCAATCCCAGAACCCTGGGATCATGACCTGAGCCGAAGGCAGAGGCTTAACCCACTGAGCCACCCAGGTGCCTCGAGGATTTCTTTCTTAGGAAGAGCCAATGACTGCTCCTGCCTCCCTAGAGAGCACCAGCTGGGCCGATGCTGCCCCCTCTCTCCGCAGATCTCTGCAGTTGGAATGCAGGGGAGACACTGGTTAAGCACAGGAGCTCGTTGAACCTCAGAGGGAAGTACAGAAGTCACGGTGTGGGACACTCCCAAACCCTCCATACCTCCCATGCATGCGATGCAGTCTTTGTGTGACCTGGGCCAGAGTCTGGTCGCTTTAGCCTGAGGTGCCTGTCTCATGCCCTGCCTGCTGCCCCATTGCTGTCTCATGGACTCTGACGAAAACATAGCATCATGGCTCTTGATTTCTGGCAATTCAAGAGGTGCAGGAACAAACCAAATCATTTCCTACTCTCTGGAATCCTGTGGGGATCACAGGCGTCGAAGAATAGAAAGGCCTATGATAGATGGGGCTCTGGGATTGGAACCATGGAGGTAGGCTACATATTTTTGGTTCTGCAAGTACGGGACACAGGGGTGAGGAGGCGGGCAGCCTGGACCCGAGGGCATGGATGCTGGGCTCTCCAGCTGGACGATGATGCCCCTAGCAGTGGGATTCCTTCAGTGGGCCCAGCGGTACCAGTGCGAAAGCTCAGCTGAACAAGTCCTGCCGAGGGCTATTCTCTTCTCTCTAATGGCCTCTAGTGACTTTCTGCGCCCCTTGTGTAAGCCAACGAAACAAAACTGATCTTCCCAAATGTCAATCCAGTCTAGTCCACATGTGGACTAAGAAAGAGTTAAACTTTGGACAAACTGGTCTGGGTTTTGGGAACACCAGTAGGATGCCCTCGCACGGAATCATCCTGGAGCCATTTCGGTGGCAGGGATAGTAAGATTGTCATTCATGCAATTGAAAAGCGATGTTTCCTTTTTTTGATATTTATTAAAATTTTTGCATATATGACATCATGTGCATGGGTTTCATTTCTCAGCATTGCAGATCCTTTAAATATTTATTTTATTTCATGTTAAATATGACAGGGATGTTCAACAGCTACAATGTACAATTCCAAGAGAATACTCCCAGTAACGGTTTCTCTAAAAATCGTTCCACAGTAAGTAATACTTCTTGTGTCAGAACACATTTCCTCTTAGAAGATACCGATCCCATATGTCACTCCTTTATCTAGAATTTCCCAAAGTTCAGTTATTTGGATGCCAAAGTCAGATGAATTTTATAGTTTCCTACTGACATGTTACCATTTCCATTATTTTATTCAGGTTTAATAAACTTACTGAACTAAAAGCCCTTCCTAGTCCATTTTCAGCAGTTCCATTCTAAATCAAACTTGTACGTACATAACTAACAGGACGGTGTGTCTATCTGGCCATGATGTATGGGGCTCCTTTCCGTGGGCACCGGAGGTGGGTAAGACTAGCCCCTCACACAGCCTTCTTTGTCTGCTTCCCCCGAGTGGACGCCCAGCAGCCACCCCCGGTCACCTAGCTGAAAGCCATGTCCTCCGTCCTATGGGAGCTTCTCACTCCCAGTCGTTGGCTCAAGGTAGGTGAAAGAGCAGGAAGTTATTTAAGAAGAAATTCAATGGGACATAGGGACAATGCCCTTCGAAGTCTCTTAAATTGTGAGGGCTCCGACCGGGAAAGTGGTTGTCTCAGAAAGGAGGAAGGAGGGAGTGTTTCGGAACCTGGAGCACACTGTCCATACTGTCCATGGTCCAGGGTAGTAGAGAGCCCTGGGAGGGATGTGCTGGAAGAGGGCTGGATGGTGGGGAGTGGGGACAGTGGAGGTCTGGACAGTCAGCAGATGAATTCTCCGGTGGGGTGGGTGGAGGTCAATTCTCAATCTCTGACCAGGGTCCTCTGGGCACTTGGGGGTGTCTTTTTGTGTCCAGATATATTTGTCGTGAGGCCAGACTGAAGACTCTGTGTAACCTCCCAGAACAGGGCCCCGAGGGCTTTCCTGGGGGTCTGGAAATGCCACCCCCCGGATGGAGTTCTAGGTAGACCTTGTTTCTGGCGACAGGATGCAGAATTAGGATTCCAGGCTCCACTATGTATGGCAGGATGCGAGCTTGGCATTGATTTCACAATAGGGTACTTGGCTTGAACCTGGGGGTTGGGGGCAACACCAAGGCAAGATTCCATGATGGCACCTGGAGGTTTATCTCACGATGCACCATCACATCTGTGGTCTGTGAGCCTGACGATGAGCATAGGCTCCTCGCCACTGTCCATGTTCTTCTTGACTGCATGAAAATGAAGGAAACGAACCCAAAAACATGTTGATCTCAGGGTCGTGGGGTGGAGCCCCGTGTCAGAGCCTCACTCACTGGTGAGTCTGCTTGAGATTCTCTCCCTGTTCCTCTCCCCCACTCCCATGTGTGCTCTCTCTCTCTCAGATAAATAAATAAATAAATCTTGAAAGAAAACTTGTTCACTGCAAATGCACCAATGTTCCCACATCCACATGGATTACAATTCTTGGAGCCCAGTGTTATTCTGTGTTTTAGGGTGTGGGGAATATTAAAGTCCTACAGACTTTGTTTGGGCAACCCTGTCTGTCCTATGAGGTCATCTTCCAACTCCAGGTCATTGACCCGGTTTTTCCATCAATGTGGTCTGTCGTTTTGGGTCTCCCGTGCACACAGTTCCCAGGTGTTCCCTGGTCTGCCCCCTTACTGATTCTCCGAGAGTAGCATGAGCTCCTTCCTGAGTGTGGACCTATGAAGATTATGGAGTCTTCCTCTGTTTCTGTCCCGGTCCCCTGGTCTTGCCCAGAGATGGCTGCACACAGGGCGCGGAGGTGCAGAAACAAAGTATCTTTAGCTTACAATAACCCAGAGCTGGTTACAACCTTCCACATTCCTCACCCACATCTTGGTTCCTCTTGTCTGCTCCTGAAGGGACCCTGTGTTCTGGGGCTCCCAGAGCTTCCACGGTCCCAGAGTCTCCTTGTCTTTATTGGATCTGGGGACTGGGGTCATAGAGCTCCATCTCTGAGCTCCCTAGGGCAGTTCCCACGTCCCCATTCTCCGCCTAGGGAGAGCGACCACACCCTTAATCCCTTACTCCAGCCAAGTGATTGGATAATCTCGTACCTAGTCACGTGGGCGGAGTGAGCCATAAAAGGCTGAGGAGATGGCCACACCCGTCATTTGGAGAGTGGCTCAGGGAGAGAAGCATCCCTCTGCAAGGCAGGCTCCACGTTGGGGAACTTTTGAACCCTGTTTCTGGAGACATGGAGGCTGCTGTTCTGCACCACCAAGAGGACGCTCAGTTCAAGGTCTTTCCAAAACTCAAGTCTTACTGGTCAAGTGCAGGTCATGCTGCAGTCCACGGGGGACCCTCTCTGCCTGAGAAGCCATCGCCATCATCTCACGGACTGTGCTACCTGACTAATGGTTTGGCTCCCACAAAGAAGCTCGTGAGTTGGAAGGGACCTTCCGTGGTTGGGGCCGGGCTTCAGAACCTGGGGAACACGTGCTATGTAAACGCGGTCCTGCAGTGCCTCACGTACACGCCGCCCCTCGCCAGCGCCCTGTTGTCCCAGCAGCACGGGAACGCCTGTGGGAAGCAGACGTTCTGCATGCTGTGTGCTCTGCAAACTCACGTGACCCGGGCCCTCCGCCATCCTGGAGATGTGATCCGTCCCTCGCCAGCACTGCTCGCTGCCTTCCACACGCACAAGCAGGAAGACGCCCATGAGCTTCTGATGTTCACTCTGGGCGCAATGCAGCAAGCGTGCTTGCCTCAGGACAAGCCTACAGACGCTCAGTCTGAGGACACCACTCTCATCCGTCAAATCTTTGGAGGGTACTGGAGGTCTCAAATCCAGTGTCTCCACTGCCGAGGCGTCTCGAGCACTTTGGACCCATACCTGGACATTAGCCTGGACATCGTGGCTGCTCAGAGTGTGAGCCAAGCTTTGGAGCAGTTGGTGAAACCCGAAAAGTTGGATGGTGAAAATGCCTATCATTGTAGTACTTGTCTAGGGAAGGTGCCTGCTTCCAAGACGTTGACTTTGCACACTCCCTCGAAGGTCCTTATCCTGGTGTTGAAACGATTCTCACATTTCACAGGCAGCAAAATGGCTAAGGAAGTGCGGTATCCTGAGCGCCTTGACATGCGACCCTACCTGTGTGAGCAGAGGGCAGGACCGCTGGTTTATGAGCTCTACGCCGTGCTGGTGCACGCTGGGTGGAGTTGTCACAGCGGACATTACTTCTGTTTCATAAAAGCTGGAAATGGCCAGTGGTATAAAATGGATGATGCTAAGGTCACCACCTCTGATGCTACTTGTGCGCTGAGCCAGCATGCCTATGTCCTCTTTTACATCCGGAAGACTGACCTGGAAAGAGAACTTGTAAGGGGGTCACTCGGGGAGGGAGCCATGCCCTCTGAGGCTGACCCCACGGGCTTGGTTGGGTTCCAAAGGGAGCCCCAAACAGACTCCAGCCTCAAAGGTCCTGAATTGGAGGATCCCGTGGAGGAGACACCAGTGCCACAAGTCACGTTAGACCAGTGGAGAGTCCTCCAAGAACGCAACCGACCTAAGGCTGAATTCAATGTCAGGAAAGCAGAATTTGCTCTTCCCGCGCATGCAGTCATAATTCACCAGTCCAAATACGAGATGACAAAGAATGATCCTGAACAAAACATCGACCAGCTCGATACTTTAGCTGGGAACCTTGCACATCAGAAGGCAGGGGATGTGGGCAAAGTCCCTTGGGTGGCAGGGAGAGCCCGAGCTACCAAGAAGAGCAGGAAGGGGCAGAGGTCTAGGGAAGCAGTCCAGGAGTCTCACTACTAGCTCGGATGCACATGTCCCCTCCCCCCCCCCACATACATACACACACGCATTCACTCACCTAATACAGGATGTATTTTGTGTGGTGTAGGTGTGTGTGGTCTGCACATGTAGAGAGACCATATCTGGGTGTGTTCATGGGATATGGCATTCGACTTGAACCGGAGGATACCAAGCGTTAAGCCTGGCTTGTTATGGTGATATTATTAAAGAGGTTTGGATTTATTACTGGCTCTGTGTCTGTGGATGAACCCTCCCTTCCGTCAGCACCGGGGAGAAGTGTGGGCAACTCGCAGTCTGAGAGGATCGGAGCAAGTGGGCGATGAGACGTGAGGGCGGAAACAAAGCTGGGGACCCGGAGTCCGTGTGAGCGCCCCTGTCAGTCACAGTCCCATCATCCCATTACTTACTTCCTGTTTACTTTGAAAGAACATTTGCCCAAACATATGCATGGGCGG
>CM052899.1:4821470-4842882 GCA_028534135.1 Potos flavus | reverse complement strand
GGCCACCGCCTCAGCCCTTTCATGGCTCGATCTGCCCGCGTGGCCAGGCACAAGGTCCTCTAATCCCTCCAAACACTTGAGTGGAATAAGGGATTTAGGGTGTGGTCACTCTTCTTCTGTAGGAAGACCATTCAGGCCAGCCCACCTCCTTCTCCTCCCTCCCACAAGGGACAGGCACACATTTTAGCACTTTCTCAACCTCCCTAACCTCCATGCACCCTTCTGGACGGGGTTTTCTTGAGAGTTTCCAAGTTCAGAGGGAATCCTTTATGAATATCCACTCTGCTTTCAGAGTAATATCATGCGAACCAAGGAGTGTGGGACCTTAGTTTTCTAGGATAGGGAGCATCATTTTCCCAAAGAGTTCAGGGATTGCATAGGAAGACAATCTTCCTCAATGGCCAAAAAAGTTTTCTCCCAAACTTTTTGAACTCTCTCTAATATGATCCATATACACAGTGATCATGAAGGTCTTTATAAATGTTTGTCTACCTAAGTATGGCCCAGAAATTGTAATAATGGAAATCCTGTGGCTGGGGCACCTGGGTGGCTCAGTGGGTTAAAGCCTCTGCCTTTGGCTCAGGTCATGATCTCAGGGTCCTGGGATCGAGCCCTGCAGCGGGCTTTCTGCTCAGCAGGGAGCCTACTTCCCCCTCTCTCTCTGCCTACTTGTGATCTCTCTCTCTCTGTCAAATAAATAAATAAAATATTTAAAAAAAAATCCTGTGGCTGGCTTCACATTTCTTTATAAAACATTTTTTTTTTTCTTAAGCACCATCCCAATATCTAAAACCCAGCGCTCATTTTGAAAGATTTTAAATTTTACCTCTGGGAATTATGCAGCAAGATAGTTTATGTTCCCTAGTTTAAGTACGTGTTTGTTGTAGACTTGTGCTATTTATACACAGTATGAGGTTGGAAATTTGAAATGCAGGGAGGAATGCACTTATGTTTAGCCTGTGGCTTAAAGGTGTCAATATGTCTTGACCAGGTTTCAGACCAGGCAGTGTCTGCAGAAATTTTTGAATGGATGAGAGAATTATTTCATATTCGTGATGATGATGAGTTTCCATTAGAAACTGAGTAATGCCGCTGCACTATGTAACTTATAATGGGAAAAAAATGTTTCTGGGGGTGCCGGGGTGGCTCGGTTGGTTAAGCATCTGCCTTTGGTTCAGATCATGATCCCAGGGTCCTGGGATCGAGCCCCACATCGGGGTCCCTGCTCCATGGAAAGTCTGCTTTTCCCTCTCCCTCCCCCTGCTGCTCCCCTGCTAGTACTCTCTCTCTCTCTCTCTCTCTCTCTGTCAAATAAATAAATAAAATCTTAAAAAAAAGAAATGTTTCTGAAAATGTGTAAAGCTTAGGAAGGAGAGACACCGAAGTCTATTTCTCTTCTTTGCTAAGGACACCAAGAATTATATGAGCAATTTGCCTGGTTTTGTCACTTCAGAAGGAATGTGGCCCTGCTGGCATCTTGCGTTTGGGCTTCTGGCCTCCGGACTATGAGGGAATGATTGTCTCTTAAGCCACCAAGATTGTGGTCATTTGTTATGCATCCCTGGAAATCAATAGCATGTCTTTTTTTTTTTTTCTTTTAATAGCATGTCTTAAGTAGGATGTTATTTACGACATTTCAATTTTTTTTAAAGATTTTATTTTTATTTATTTATTTGACAGAGACAGCAAGAGAGCACAAGCAGGGGGAACAGTAGAGGGAGAGGAAGAAGCAGGCTCCCCGCCAGGCGGGGAGCCCGATGAGGGGCTGGATCCCAGGACCCTGAGATCATGACCGGAGCTGAAGGCAGGCGCTTAACCATCTGAGCCACCAGGTGCCCATGACATTTCATTTTTTAATTGAAAGAGTTTAAATTGTTTAAATGGATTTTAAATTTGAAATGATTTAATTACATTCCATCAGTTTTATTATTTATTTGAACCTAAACTGAGTAGAATCTTAAGTAAAATGCAAATAGTGCATGTGCCCATGAGCCATGAAGCAAAAAGCCACCAAAAAAAATTGACTATAGGTCAACCACAGAAATTTTGGTGTCCAGCATACTCTTCCTGGATTTACATCTGCACACACACACACACGCACGCACACACACACAGTTTGAAATGGATCTCATGAGAGCATCCAGAAGCATCCATTAAGCTCCCTACATGACAGAGGCCAGCATCAGAAGACCATGACCTTCTGATGTGTGGTCCACGCTCGCCTGAGGAAATCCACACCTGACTTTGCAATCCACAGGGAAGGTCACACGAGGGAGTCTTGTATGGTGCTCTCCAACCAGCAGGGGGCGAAGCTGGTCCGCACAAGCATTTCCTAGGCTCCCAAAGAGACTTGACATTGTGCAGGTGCTCAGGCTGGCAGGTCTGCAGCTCCATGCCCTGCAGCTGCAGCCTGGGCATCTCCTAGGGCCCTAAGGGGACAACGAATACTCACGGAAGGTCCCCTTTTCTTCCTGTGCCTCTAATTTTGGCACTGCTGGACCCTGAGCTCTGAGCTAAGAGAATTTTGAGGGTGCTCAGGCACCCAGGATTTTAGGATGGCAGGAGCAGTTCCAGGGCACCCAAGTGGCATTAGAAAGATTGTCCTAGCTCTAGGAGCCAAGGAGGGCTGCCTGGTTCTTCCGGAACCCATACAGGGGTCCCATACAGGATATGTGTCTGATATCTGCAGGGAGCATGTACATGCTTCCAGGCTCAGCCAACCTGGGGACATTATCCGCATGGCTTCCCTGCCGGCATGGGTGGGCATGTGCCGCAGGAAGGGGACATGAGCATGTCCAGGGGCACATGAGAGGAGACCAAGCAGTGGGGCAGGAGAACTGTAGCCTCAGCGTGTGAAGGTCTTTTTGAACCATCGGAAATGGTCTCCCCAAATCAGACACGCCTCATGAATAGAAACTGTACTCAATGCTTTGTAACAACCACCTGTGAACGATCCACAGTAAGAAACGTAACGATCAAAGTAATAATCAATAGCAACGTAATGATCGGAGGATGATCGCGATGACTTGAATGCTAGTAAAGCTATTAGTACTGGCAATATGACTACTACAAACCTAAGGAGGGGGGAGATCCAGGCACAGAGTCCTCAAATTCCTTGTCAAACGACAAGGTACCGGGATCATCTTCCTGGGTATTTCAGACTCTGAGCCCTAGGTTTTCACTGAGCAAATTATCCCGTAAGGCAAAAACAGGCAGCCCGTGACCTAGAAAACCGAGCCAACTAGGTCCCGGTTATGGGTGAACTAGGGAGCTGGTGTGCCCATCCCAGCAATGGAGCCCTACGCCATGGAGGTGGTCTGGGGCTGGCCAGCCACACCATACCCATCCGATTTCAGGTGTTTGGCCAGCCCTGGGTGCCATGCAAAGAAGGCAGGAGCCATACCCACACCCGGTATCCACAAACCATGCCTGGGACTCCCACTAAACCCCAGCATTTTCTGAGCCTTAGCATCGCCATTGCCCTTCTGCCACCTCTTCCATCAGACCCCTGGAGGGCAAGGTAGCCATAGCTGCATGTGGAGGCTCTGGGCTGCGGGAGCGCGAGGTTCAGTCATCCAGACCAGCAGGGGGCGACAAAGGCCAGCACGGGAGCCTTACACTGCTTTTGGGAGGACCTGGAGAGTGCTGAAGTTGCTGGCGTAGGTGGGCCATCACCATCCTGCGCCCTCCAGAGCAATACCAGCCTTTCTTGGAAAAAGGAGGGGACTTTATCTTCTTTTATGATGTTCAGTTAGCCAGCATATAGTACATCCTAAGTTTTTGTCGTAGTGTTCAGTAATTCATTACTTGCGTATAACACCCAGTGCTCATCCTAACACGTGCCGTCCTTACTACCCATCACCCGGCTACCCCATCCCCCACCCCCCTCCCTCCAGCAACCCTCAGGTGTTTCCTGGAGTCCAGAGTCTCTCATGGTTTGTCCCCCTCCCTGATTTCTTCCCAGTTTTCCCTCCCTTCCCTTGTGGTCCTCCACGCTATTCCTTATGTTCCACATAGAAGTGAAATCATAGGATAATTGTCTTTCTCTGCTAATCCCCTCCAGTTCCATCCATGTCGATGCAAATGGCGGGTATTCATCCTTCCTGATGGCCGAATAAGGAGGGGTCTTTAAACATTTCTAGGGACTGTCCCTCTGTCTGCAATGCATGGTCCTCATAAATACCAGCATCACCTTCAGCCTTCCTCTCCCTCCCGTTTTGACTTACTGCCGTTGATAATTAGGCACTATTATTACCTCTATGTCTACTTCCCACATTTCAGCACACCCTAAGGTTCTTGTTCCTCAAGACAAATAAATACCCTGCTTCAAGTTAAATAATATTGCTTATGCCTCCTTGAATATACTCAGCCAGGAGTTTTAGAGACTGCTGTTCGCTTTTACGCTTCCAGTCGTTTCTTTGGCCAAAAGCAGGGAGTCTGACGCAAGCTGCCGTTAGGTATGTCCGGGCAGGATGGTTAAGACCGCTAGTCCCTGTTTCTATCCTGAGCGTGGAAGGGCATGTTCGATTCTGGAGTCAGCTGCGATCTCAGGAGGAATCCATCTGAGGAGACCAGGGTTGAACGGGAACCGGGAAGGAGAGCCAAGGGTGGAATAAAGTCACACAGACAGAGTCAAGCCCCAAAGATCAGCTGTATGGAGCTAGCTTTCTTGGGCTCAGTTACCCTTACAAGTACGTCCTCATCACTTCCCTCTGCCTGGGTCCGAGAGCTTTGTTACGGCTCTGTCGTGCCGTTATCTGAGGGTCACTAACTCTTGGAGAACATAAGCAGAGGGAGTTTGGAGACAAAAAATTATGAAAAAAAAAAAAGCCCCCTTTTCTGTTACCCAGATCCTGTTCAGTTCCAGTGAGGAAACACAGATGGTTCTAGACACCCGGAAAGACTCTGACCGCGCCGCATCTAAGTCCGTCTTTACCAGACGTAGGATGTGGGGCACACGCTCGGAAAGCGATCATTCGGGGATCAGGAGATTACGGTTCTCTCAAACACTGACTTTCCCGTGGGGCCCCTTCGCACTGTGTAGGTAGTGGGGATTTTGTCCTGTGTGTACGACTCTCTCAAGAGCTCAGATTCTCAAACTGACCAAGTCTTGAATAAATTTGTTTTGTTACCTGGGGAGACTTGGTTCGAAAAAGAATAGAACGGCCAAGGAAAATGACAATGGCTCTCATGGGTGAGGCGTCCACACAGACAGGTGGGAAATGACTTCATTTCAGGTCGCAGCTCACCAGGTCCAGCGGGGTGGCTCTGTTTGCATAATGAGGACATTTCAATGTCTCTTAAGGGTATCTAGGGACAGAGGTATCCCATGAGACCACAATGGTCTTCAAGGGAGGACAGAGAGTCCTCGTTATTTTGGAGGCTCCTGAAAGTGGGCAGTTTTGAGTGGAAATAATTGCCAAATGGGAACATAAGCTACTTACATATTGGCAATAGAATGGAGCAACGATCTTTCAGTCCAGTTAAAGTGATTTAGGCTAGATCGACAAAGCACCGGGTCTGAACAGGGACAGAGTATTTTGTCTGTGAACTTGTTTCAGATTCCGTGAACTCCAGTTATATTCAATCATCCTGTTCCGAGCTCCCACATCAGGCTGTGGAACCTGCCACGTTGTATGTTAGTTGGCTGGACACATATCTGTCTTCCTGTTAAAGTCTCAGCTTCTAGAGCACCTGGGTGGCTCAGTGGACTCAGCCTCTGCCTTCGGCTCAGGTCATGGTCTCGGGGTCCTGGGATCGAGCCCCGCATCGGGCTCTCTGCTCAGCAGGGAGCCTGCTTCCCCCTCTCTCTCTACCTGCCTCTCTGCCTACTTGCGATCTCTCTCTGTCAAATAAATAAGTAAAATCTTTAAAAAATATATTCTAGATGACTGGAATCAATTTGGTTCTGGAAACATTGACCTATATTATTTTTTTAAAGATTTTATTTACTTGAGAGAGAGACAAAGTGAGAGAGAGAGCCTGAGAGTGAGAGATGAGGGGCAGAGGGAGAAGCAGACTCCCCCTGAGCAGGGAGCCCGATGCGGGGCTCAATCCCAGAACCCTGGGATCATGACCTGAACCGAAGGCAGCCACTCAAATGACTGAGCCACCCAGGCATCCCTGATTTATATTACTTTTAAGCCCACTTCTAAGCTCTAATATTTTAATGTTCTAAGAACGTTTATAAATCTGAGTGTGACACTTCTACCTTGTTTTTATGGTTGAACAACACACATGGTGTGTGTGCGTGCACATGAAATGTGGAACAAAGCCCAATCCTCAATTCTAGGTAAATGAGAACAATGTTAGAGAGGAGAAAGAAGGGAAGAAAAGTTACAACACAATTTGCACATACTAGTGAGTAATCTATGTAGATTCATGCAATGAGGGAATTGTGTGATTTGTGAGGGAGAGCAACCATTATTAACTTGAGTGTCTGAGTAAATGGTAACGATATTTACTAAGATCTAGAATAGTAAATGAAGGTCAGTTTTGGAAAGAAAGGGATAAATTGCAATAAACACAAGTCACTTTTAGGTGCCTATCAGAAATCCAGTTAGGAAGACCAATGCCTCATAAAACTTTAGCAAGAAGTTCAAGTTGGAACTACAGTGTAGGATTTTTATCACACAAGGCCCGTGTAGGTCAACAGAAATTACACTGGGTATTTAGAACGAGGGAATGGTGACCAAGACGTGCCTAAGAGGTCACTGGTCTCCTTGTCAAGAGAAATCCCAGCAGCACGAAGGTGGCAAAGGATGTTTCTGTAAGTCGAGAAGCAAAGAGAGATACGTTATGCACACCACAGTTCATTTGGCAAAGAAAGGGAGGAAGAACAGGGGAAGGGACCTAAGTGCATTTAGATTCTCAAAGGCAGGTATTTTATCCGAGACCGCGGGTGAGGAACTTCTGGGGAAAGCCCAGGACCTGAGGTTCTTGCAACACAGACCTTCATCTACCGGCTTTGCTCTTGGATAGCTTTCAGAATAAAAAATTGAGCCCGTTAGCCATAAAGATAGATAGCAGCACCAGAACATTTTTTTTGAAACACATTTTTATTTCTTATTTTACAGGCTTTTACAAATTGTCTCGTCCTAGGAAATTGTGTTTTATTTTGTTCTCTCTCGTTTACATCTCTACAGGAAGCGGGCTTAATCGAATAGGTAAGGAAATTCTTCAGAGCAGAGCAAAGGGGCTGTGTCTCTTCTGTTCTGGAAAGGGCATGCTGTAAATCGAGGATGAAAACGGCCTATGAAATATATCCTGCTCTCCCTGAAAGCTGGGACTCTGAATCTTGGCAAGTCAGGGCAGGGGCAAACCTGTGTGCCCTTGCCATCAGTCCGGAGAAGCAAGGATAACAGGGTCACAGGAGGGATTTTGGAAAGTGTGCAATTTTTTCCACAGCCGGTTTCCACTTCTTCCTCCACCCAACTGTTCACTGGAGCTGCTAAAAAGTGTTCCATCTTCGGACTTCTTCTGCCCTTGGCCAGCACACCATTCTGTGGACATGCTAAGAACATAAGACCAAAAAACCGGAAGTCTGAATATGGCTGTGACTAAGCCAGCAATGGTGGGATCTTCTTGGGCTTGTGTCTCCTTTTCTGCAATGAGCGTGTTGAGTTAGACTTATCTCTAGGGACCTTGAGCTCGAATAGTTCATGAATGGTACCTTCTCATTGCAAGTGGCGAGAATGAAGACGCTCCCCTCCCAGAAACTGACACGGGCCAGTTTCTTTGTGGCACTCGATGTCCCGGATCGGACAGGGAGCGGGAGCCATTCTAACTACCCGTGAAGGAGCTGGAGAAGTCCATGCCAGCAGTACGGCTAAGGCAGCCGCAGTTCGTGTCCAGCAGATGGGCCATTTACTACGTGGTTGAATCTCCTTTTGTTACCGACAGCAGAGTCTGCACCGCAAAGGCCCAGGGTCACACTTCTGTCTGAAGCCAGGACTTTAGAACTCCTCTCAAGCACAGTCCCACCTTTCCGTTGTACCTGTTTTATCTACTCATTTGCTCACTCAATTTATCAATCAATCAATTAATGGGTCCTATGCCAGCAAGTGAGGATGGCCAAGGTGACCACAACACAGTGCGTTCCTCTGGGCAGCTCATGGCCTAGAGAAGACATTTCTCTGCAGCGTCAGAACCTGGACTGACAGCTTCATTCAAATAATGCCAAGTTGGAGGTCAAGAGAGAAAATCCAGACAGGTTTGCTGCATGGAGCTCACAGCCAGAGGACCTTTGCCTCTCACCTTTTGTATCTTCTGATTGGCTTTTACTTGTTCCCCTTTTTCTTGCAGCAAAATGGCGTCAATTCAGCTCGACAGCCCCCAATCTTAACTTCAAAGGAGAGGCACTCGACTTCGCAGCGCCCGTCCCTTTTGTGACACTGCATCTGTCTGTATATGCCTCCGCGGGCTAAGTGAAGAAAGCAGAGCTTCAGTTACCCAATCGTTGGTGACCAGAAAGCAACATGAGATCATCCAGGCCAAATTCACGACTCCCCATTACCGAATCTCCTGCAGACACAGCGTACACACCTAGAGATCAGAAAAAGCACCTGCTCTCTGAACAGCGGTGTGGGAGCTCAGATTCTCTGCACAACTGAGGCACTGTCCTTACTTGGTATTCAATTCCCTCTACCAGAATCATTTCTAGAATATCTAGAAGCAGAGAATTTCTTCCTGGGAGGGAGGCAGTATACTTTCTAATTCCAAGAAACAGTCCTTCCCAATTTGTGATTTTTTCACGTCTCCAAATTAACAGTCTCAGATATATAACAAAAGGTAAAGACAATACTGTTGACGCTGTAGGCAAGTCAACGATAGCCTACATGCATTGCTGTGTGGTTGTCACAATTTTAAGTGCAAACATAAAAGAAATGTGGTACTGGTCCATTTTGTAAACACATCAATGGGATAATGGATTTAATTCTAGAATTTAGAGTGGTGTAGGCAATGGGTTTTCCTACAGAACAAAGACTAAGCTGAAGAGAGTAAAAATATTTTGAGAAGAATAATCGAAAAAAGTTTTTGGTGATACGTGTTCTTGGGGGAAATAACAGAAAGAATGGGAATCAGTTCTCAAGAGGAAATTATTCTCGAGGGTGGGGGAGAAACATACATATTGTTGTCATATCCCTGAGATACTGCCGTGCTGAAGAGACCCCGAACTTGTTCATGCCCCAGTTAGGACTCAGACCAATGGAAAGGAATTACACGGCCTTAGATTTCTGCTCAAAGTAAGGGGAATTTTTTTAATAGTTCAAAGTTGAACTTGGGATATCGTAATAGACCACTGAACTTCATCAGGCAACTGGGCAATCAACTGACATGGAGTACCTAGAAGGTGTTTATATATTTAATTGGGGCAGATAATGAGAATGAGAATGATGATAAAAACCAGTGACAGGCAAACGATAGTAATAGTGAAATTTCTCAGGGCACAGAGGATGTGCCTGGCTTTGTTTAAGCAGTTTATACAAACAGAGGGATTGTTAAACTTTCCCCAAGTAGTAATTTTCTTTTCAGACAATGGATAACACATGGAGACTCAGGAAAATGTGTCAGTCCCTGGTCCTGTGTCTCTGCATGGCCACAGGATAAGTTTGGACCAATGAAACAGGAGTGGAATGATGTAGCTACTTCTATGCAATCTTTTCGATCATGCCCTTTACTTACTTTTCAGCCCTTCCCATTAGAGCATCTTTAGAATCAGATAAAACAGTCACATGTTTAGGATGCAAAGTTGACCTTCCTCCCTAGTCTCAACATGACTTGATGGAGAAGAACCTTCTTTCTACCCACAATAGTCAACTTACTTGTCTTTGGACTTTTCCATAAGAGAAAAATTAATTATTTTTTTCATTTACTCTCTTTTACTTATTTTGTTAAAATAAGTTTGCCTTTACTCTAATTAATGCAACAAGTGTCTTCATCTTTCAAACAATCCCATTATTATTACCATTTATCGAAAGGAAATTGAAGCACAAGAGTTGACAGAATTTAAAAGGATTGCAACTGAGATCCAACCTCACATGTTTTGGCATAATAGTCTGTGTTCATTATCTCTCGTATTGATCATTACTCACTTCCAGCTCTGAGATTCTGTGTGGTTGTTGCGATCGTGGTGGTCCTAATTCGAGCCCACACTGTGGGCTTATTGTTAGGATTCAAATGTGCCTGAGTGAGTTTGGGGACAAAGAGCCCTTAATGAGTCAGAGACCTGATGAATGGGGATGGAGAAGACCGCTTAAAATGTGTTTCTCCACCTGAATCCATTGTGTGACCTCTGAGAAAAAAGACTGGGGCAGAAGCTAAGAAACTGATTTGATAAATGAGATTTTGAAACACGAGGACATGTTTTTATGTCTGTTTTCAAAAGTGCAATATGAATACCACTTCCCAGAAAGCCCCTCCTGATCCCCCAGTTGGAGCCAAACTTCTATTTCCATGGATTCTCTTTATAGTCTGCATCTCTAATGGCGCTTATGGGAACTGTTTTGTGCATCTTCCCATCTCAACCATTTACTTATATACACATTTGAAATGTATCGAATGCCTATTTACTATTCTGGGCAACCTATTTTTTTACCAATACAGAAATAATAAAATCATAAACTTCAAGCAAATTAAGGGTGAAGACCATGATCTGATTACATTTTTGACCTTCACTTTACCTACTTTCGCTGTCATGCCCAAGCAATTTCTCATTAAGTGGTAGGCACACATTTCATATCTATTGCCTTGGTAGGCCTACCGAGGCCTGATTGTGTAGAAGTAAGTGTAGAAATCCAGGAACCATGAAGAAGTAAAGTGCTTCATGATACATGGGGAACCCCCATTAAAAATGGCTACATAACAGAAAGAATGAAGCATAGTTGAGAAGAGATGGATATAAAAGTTTCTTAGGGGGACACCTGGGTGGCTCGATTGATTGGGCATCTGACTCTAGATTTTGGTTCAGCTCATGATCTCAGGTTCATGGGATCAAGCCCCACATTGGGCTCTGTGCTCACTGGGGAGTCTGCTTGAGATTCTCTTTCTCTCTCGTCCTGCCCCTCCCCAGCTCTCTCTCTCTAAAATAAATAAATAAATCTTTTTAAGAAGTTTCTTAGGGATAAAGTCTTGGCTGTACTGAGCAAAAAGAGACCATTTCAAAATTAAAAAAAAAAAGAAAGAGAGAGACCATTTCAAAGCTCTCAAAGATCGAAAAGCAAACTAACCAAGACGCTAGTTGTTTAAATGATACAATTTTCCATAGGTATGGGAGAATTAGAAAGAAATTCTAAATAATCAAAGATTAGGAGATTTGGACCAACTAGTAAGACATACAAAAATAAACCAAGAAACTCTTATCATGAGTTTAGTCTCACTTAGGCTACAAAAGCTATGATTCTCTAAATTAACAAGTGGGTTTGGAATTTGCCTCTGAAATGTTCTCTCGTTTTACAGCAATCACTTTGGCATATGCTGAAGCTGTGTTGAAGAATACAGAAGGAAAGAGATCTAAATGTAAAGAGAAGTCTAAACCCTTGGTAGAGCGTTTAGGGAAATTAACCAGCTACTCTTCTAGGTGGAGCTAGTCTGGCTTGGTGTGGTCCCATTGTTTTGGGTCTAAGCTCAAGAAAAGATTCCAGTAACTGCCCTGTCCTGGGACCATTTTAGAACACAGGGATGAGTCATACACTTTCCTAAAACCTGAGCTTTCTTCGCAAAAGACAGATCGTCATCCTTACATCTATTAGGATTTCCTTCTTACCTGAGAAGATGTGAAGAAGGAGAATGAGAGCAGCAGAAATTAAGAAGAAGATTCTCATGGCTCCAGACATCGGTGGAGAGAAGGTCCAGTTGCTGGAATCCAGCTCTTTTATCAAGGGAAGTTGATTAAAACAAGTTCTACGGCTCTGAAAGGGCTGGAAGTCAATTTTGGGTTTAGTGTTCATTGAGAAGAAACTATTGTTCATGCTCCACTGAGTAAGCGTGGGCTGCCGGATCGGATATTACCCCAATGATGTTTATGGGAGAATAGGGCAGACGACTTGTTCTCCTGATTGTATTCCTCCATTCTATGTCTCTGCCCCCACGTCTATTTTTCCCTGGAGCCCCCATGTCGGATACCTCCACTTCCAGAAGGTCTATAACCTCCATTCCTTTTCTTCTTCTCTAAGATGATACATGCAACTTGGTCTCTTATAAGACTCACTTGGCAGTTGTTAATAGGTGCCTGGAATAATGGCTTTTCAAAAATTATAGTATATGAAAAATTTTTACCTGTCCAATGTGACTACAAAGAAGCTCCACAGAAGAAAATGACTCTCCTTCTGTCCTTTTCCTCCCATTCATTCCTCGTGACACTGCTTTGCAGCAGTAGATGTTCAAAATATATGGGTTCTTTGACTTATTAATTGATAATTGTCTAGTTAGAGGAACTCATGAAACAATTAATGGAAATTGTTATTAAATGCTCAAAGTTTTTATATTTGTAAGATATTAATATTAAGGATAATGGCATTATGATTAAAAATGACCATATCTCAAATGTTATGGGAATCACTTTCATTCAACAAATATGGGTTGGAGAACTATTTATGCCTATTTATGTTACTAAGAAATTTGAATTTTATCCTAAAATCAAAGGGAAGTTATTGAGGGATTTTAAGTAGGGGGGTTATTTGAAAGATTAAAACGCAAACAAGGAGTTCCATTTCAAATAAAGCAAAGTGAGCTCCTAACAGGTGGACCCTCCCACTGATAAGAAGTAAAATTTTGGGGGGAAAAATTACCTGAAGAATATGAAAGCTTAAACAAATACAGGCATATTTTAGAAAAAAGCCAAAACTTGGAAAAATGAAACAGCACAGAGTATATTCGTTCTGATGGCAATGTAGCATGGAGAGGCTAACTCGAAACAAACAAACAAAAATATCTATCCTCTTTCTAAACTTAGAACAAAGGGCAGAGCCAAGGGAGACTGCAGCTGTTGAAAATGAAGACCCAGAGAAGGGGGCCTAGGTTCTACGTGTGAGCTCTGCCCATGACTTTTGCTAACCCTTGAGCCATGCATGCACCTAGTTAAGGTCAAAGAAAATGACAAACACACAAACACCCCTGAGATTTGAACTGCAGCCCTACAGACAAGGTAATTGCAAATTGAGTTTAATAAAGTCACTTTCCTGTTAAAACAAAAAACATCAGGGCGCCTGGGTGGCTCAGTCAGTTAAACATCTGCCTTCAGCTCAGGTCATGATCTCACAGCCCTGGGATCAAGTCCCACATCGGGCTCCCTGCTCAGCAGGGGGTCTGCTTCTCCCTCTCTCTCTGCCCCTCCCCCCTGCTCATTCTCTCTCTCACTCTCTTTCAAATAAATAAATAAAATCTTTTTAAAAAAGCAACTTTTAAAAAATCAGCATTCTTCTGAGGATGTAGCAGCATTCACGTCCTCTTCAACACAACATTCACAGTGACCAGGACATCAAGGATGTTGAAATAATCAGACAAGGACTTTAATATACCTATTTTAAGATGCTCCAATAGTAAAGAAAATATGTTTGCAATCAATTTTAAACATGGAAGATCTCATTAGAGAACAGAAAGTATAAGGATACTTTGATACTAAAAAACACAATATCTGAAAAAAATTAACAGAATAGATTTGACGGTATAGAAAATATGACAGGATCAAGAGTCACTGTATCAATAAAAATTAGGAGATCTGTAGATCAGAGAGAAAAAAGATTGAGAAACAGGCCTTCGAGGGCCTGAGGGATAATATCAAAGGCAGGTAATTGGGGTCTCAGAATGAGGAGAGAAACATAATGGGGTAGAAAGTAGTTCAAGGAAATAATGGCTGAAAACTCCCAGATTTGGTGAAAGACAAATTGACCAAACGAGGAAGTTGGCAAATTGCAAAGGACATAAGTACCATGCTTAGGCACATCACGGTCAAACTTCTGAAACCCAGAAAAGGGAGAAAATCGTGAAAGCATCCAGAGAAGAGTAACACTTTCGGTTCAGGGAAATGGCAATTAAGTTACCATTGGCTTCTGCTCAGAAACGAGAGGTCAGGTGACCGTGCTGGAACCTTGCAGCACAGGAGGAAAACAGGCACGGCACTGCCAGCTCCAAACTCCATCTGTAGGAAAAACCCCTTTAACGAAGGATAACCGGGTGATGGGCATTAAGGAGGGCACATGTGGTGACGCGTACTCGGTGTTACATGCGACTAATGAATCGTTGAACACGACCTCAAAAACTAATGATGTACTATTACATGTAGGATGATTGAACATAATAAAAGAAGCAAAAGGGAAGATAGACTAAACATTTTTTCAGGGCAAAGAAAACGAAAAGAATTTTTTCTCTAGCAAAGATTCCCTACAGGAATAATGTAAAAGGAAATTCTGTAAAAAAAAAAACAAAGGGAAGTGCCAGAAGGAATCTTGATTTTTGAGGAGAATGAAACACATTAGAAATGATAAATATCAGAGTAAGTATTTAAAAAGTACCTTGTCTTTTAATGTATTTGAAATGTATGTGACTTCTTAATGCAAAACCTGTAACGTTGCCTTGGGGGTTTATAATGTATGTGGATGTGATACATACAGAAAATACAGCAAAAAGGACTATTATGAGAATGGTGAGAAATATATCTACGTGTACAATTACAAGGCTTCCAAATTTTAAATAAGATAGATTAATATCAACTCTAATTAGATATAAAAAGTTAAGGATGTCTGTTGCTATCCCCAGTGAAGCCACTAATCATAGTAAACACATTATAATGGTAGTTTTGACACAAATATCCCAATAATCTGAAGAAGACAAGAGATAGAGAACAAAGAAATAAACTCAAGGAGAACAAACACAGCAAAAATAATAAATTGACAGACCAACATCTAACTAATCTGTCATTATTTATGTAAAAATATCAAGGGACTGACTGAACATTCTCCGTAAAAGGTAGAGATAATCAGATGAATTAAACAGGAAGACAAAACTATGTGTTATCTATAAAGGAACCACCTCTCCAAGCATTTTCTTTTCTTTTGAGGTAATTATAGACTCATAATAAGTTACAAAAATGGTACAGAGAGGTCTTGTGCACCCATTACCCAGCCTACTCCAAGAGGAACATAGCCCATAATTGTGAATTGCCAAAGCTAGGAAACAAATTGGCAGAATAAAATCAGACCACAAATTATAAGGAAAGCATTGTAAATATAAAGAGGCCCAGAAAGATTGAAAGTAAATGAATGGAAAAACATAAACTATGAAAATATCAAGAGTGAGGAGGCTGGAGTGGCAATAATCGTTTCAGATTAAAAAAAAGAATATCAAATAGAAAGTGGGATGCTGCGTAACATGTTTACACATTAACTGATTGAATTAAAGGGGGAAACAGTTCTATACTCAGAGTAGAAGATTTTGCGATCACTCTTCTCTGCAAAGGGTAGAACCAAAAGTAGTAAATACGTTTGCCCTAAACAACTCTATCACCATGTTGACTGAATTAATATTTACATAATGCAATATAAAACAACAGCAAAATATACATACACATTTTTTTCAAGTACATACGATACATTCGTCCAAATAGATCACATGCTAGGCCATAAAACATTTATATTTTTCTTGAATTCTCAATTTCTCCCTTCAGTGTGTCAGTTCTCTCTTCATGTATTTTGTGGCTCTTATTAGGTTTATACACGCTTATCATTGTCATGTCTTCTTGAGGGGACGATATCTATATCTTGAGGGGACTATCGCTATACAATGTTCTCTTGTCTCTAGCTTCACGTTCTTTCATTCTTCTACTTTTGACCTCTTCATTTCCTTGGATCTAAAGTGTGTCTCTTGCACACAGCATATAGTTGGATCTTTTTTTTAAAAAAACTCCAGTCTGCTAGGCTCTAACTGGAGTGTTAAATCCATTTGCATTTAATGCTATGATTGATGAGGTAGGATTTATGCCTGCCATTTGCTATTTGCTTTCTTTTTTTTCTTTTTCCTTTATTTTTTTAGAGAGAGAGAGAGCTTGGAGGGGGGAGACAGACAGAGAGGGAGAGAGAGAACTCCAAGCAGGCTCCACCTCAAGTGCAGAGCCTGATACGGGGCTCGATCTCATGACCCTGAGATCATGACCTGAGCTGAAATCAAGAGTCAGATGCTGAACCGACTAAGCCACCCAGGTACCCCCTGCTATTTGTTTTCTAAATGTTATTTCTTTCCCTCCCACTCCTGCCTTACTGTCTTCTTTTGTGTCAAATAGATGTTTTTTGAGGAACCATTTGAATTCCTCTGTCATTTACGGTGCTGTGTATGTTTGAGTTATATTATAAAGGACTTGGGGGGTTGCAATCAGTTTTAAACAATCTAGTTTGGATTAATACTAACTCGATTCCAATGGTGAACAAAAACCTTACTCTGTATAGCTTGTTTTTTCTCCCCTTTCTTTTGTGCTGTTAGGAAGAAGTTGGAGTTTTGAAGTAGGAGAGACACTCACACAGACGTGTGAGAGAATGTGTGATGTTTTAAGCTGCTAACTTTTGTGCTACTTTGTGACACAGTGACAGAAACAAGTGCGAGAGTATTCCAAGGTAGATCTCCTTTTGGGGAACACACTGATGTGTTCTTTCGAGGCTCCCGTGTGGCCCACGGCATTGCACTGTTTCCTGAATGGTTGATGTTCTTTCTGGACCATCTTAGGAATCTCCCTCCACCCCTCACCTCCCAGGGCTGTATCCTAAAACCACTTACTTTGCTTACTTTGCTTTAGCAGGCCACAGCATTGGGGAATTTTCCCTGTCGGATGGTTTCAGCCCAGTGACCTTGTGTAGCATTCTCTTGGTCCATGGGAGCCACGGCCCTTTTGCTCTGCCTAATATGGTAAGTGCAGCCATCCCATGGCTGACCTTTCTACCCTGCCGCTGTGGACAACTCCAGCCACAGCTCTTCGCCTGCAAACAATTTCAGGTGTGAGCACCACAGGCCAGTGTGTTTGGTTTTCCAAGTAGCCTCTTGAAATGAAGCGCATTTCATAAGGATTGATGTGAAAGGGTTATTTTCCTCGCCTGTTCCCCTTGAGAGCCAGAGTGAGGTCCCAATCACAGCACACCAACCCATTTCCCAAAGAAATCTGCCCCCTGCCTTCTCTTGCTTTCTTTTATTCTCTCAAGGCACAGGAACAAGACTAAGTGTTTCAGAGCACATTTTGTGGTCAACTTCTTTGCTATTCCCATATCTGGGGTCCAGGACTTCAGCGGGGAACGTGGGAGAAAATGATACTTAAGGTTTTGTCCTCTGCCCTTTGGAAATTCAGCCCAAACTGATCAATCTTGCTCTATAGGTTCTGCCGTTCCCTTTCAGTTAGGGTGAGGGATTTCCGAAATAGAACCCCAAAGAAGAAGGGAGAATACGCAGTTAGCCTAGTAAGACCGGAGCCACAGTTTCAAAATGAACGGAGGTAAAGTCATGCTATGCAGGAGCATTATGTAGACTGGAGTGGAGATACTTGGGGGAAAACCAGCTATATCAGTGTCTCTTCTCCCCGACCATCTCCCTCTGGCCCCTCCACCATGTGGAAGACTTTTCCCTCCGGAAAATCCGGCGGATTGATAGCAGAGATCTCCATGAGTTACTGTGGAAATCGACAAACAGAAACTTACCTGAAGACGCCATGGGCAGCCACTCGACCCCTGAAAGGGCTGAATTTAATAAGAAATTAGCATGGGTTTAGACTTTATTATTTTATAGGGAGGATTGAGCGTCTCAGGAAGAAGGGGTGTGGATGAAAATGTCCTAGAAAGAAGCCAAGTGAAGAAGAGAGGCGGGAGCAGGAGAAAGAGAGGAGGGGTAGTTTGTGAGTAGGCGATCATCCATGGGATTCTGGACGAGGTAATGAGTAAGGGAGCATCAGGGGCACAGCCCCCGGTCCACCACTCTCCATGACTCTGCGACGTGCACTTGAATCCTTTCCTAAAGGAGGTAAAAAAAACTGGGGCTCTACGCTCTTCCCATCTATCCTTCTCCCACCACACACCCACATTGACAGACGCCAGCTGGAAGCCGGGAGGCGTGGAGAACGGAGTTTGCCATGAGTAGTGCCAGTTACACGGAGCAGAGCAGGGAAAGGATGGGGAGTGTGTCTGAGTGCAAAACAACAAGCGGTACGATGCTAACTCAGACGGGAAGCAAAATACAGTCAGCCTCCCATGGGCAAACTGAGCGATCAAATTTGAGGAGCTGCTCATAGGATGAAAAATTTTTGACCTTTATTGTGTGAAGCTACAAATTTTATTTCATAAGGCAAAAGTTATACAGTCAACACCATTCATGCATAGACCATGTTGAACATTTTAAATTAATCTCTGACATTGTCATTTACTGGCAAGAAGACAAATGCAAAGTTGGTGCCACGGACATTAACTGAGTAGGTACGAGTTGCTTAAAAAATACACCCTAAGTATCAGAATCAATGACTGACAGTGTGTCAGGTAGTATACGGATAATTTTTTGTATGCTATAGAATTATAATTCTATTAACACAGATGCGGATGTCATTTCTATTTATCTTTTCGGTTAAAATTATTACATATAGACGGGTACACAGAACATGATAGGGGTAAACATACACTTTCCCGGCTCCCGGGCTATGATCTTAAAGCAATGAAAGCTTCTCTGACTCTCAATTTTTTCAAATCCAAATGGAGATAATAAAACCATAAGGTGATCTTGAGCCCTATGACGAAAGTGTGGGGAAAAGATATGAACACTATAAGGGAGTCTATGTAATAGTCGTATCTGAGAAGGCTACTAGCTGCCCACTCAGAGGTTGATTTTTTTAAGGATTATCTTAAAACATAAGCAAAGAAACAAAACAAAGGGAGGGAGACATGAGAATGATTCTGAGACTCACTCACAGTGTGACTTGGGTAAGACTCACAACTTCTCTTGTCCTCCCTTGAATACCAAGTCCCCCTCGGAAGGCCAGGAGAGTGCTGACCTGCTTCACCCGATCTTCCGCCGGCAGCAGAAGAAGTTCATCTTGCAGTATCCCACGACCTTCTCATCCTCGGTGCACATCCTCCTGCATTTTCCCCGGCCGAGCCGGCACCGCTCACAAGGCGCAAACTCACCTGGGCCGACAAAGAGCAGCTGAGACATCTCCCTGGGGACTCCCCGGAGATGGGGAGAAGGTCAAAAGCCACCAAAAAAAAAAGGCGAGGGTTTGTCTGACTGTAAAGGGTGTTTTTAAAGAACCAGCCCCGATTTTTCCAAGAGCTCTGCTTTCTTCAGGATGGAGGTGGGCAAGAGTTAACATTGAAGCGAGAGGTGGGCACCATCCCTGTTCTCCGTGCCTTGCACGGGTCAAAAGCCAGCAAGCGCAGCGGGACAGTGTCATGTCTACTGTAGAGCCATAAAAATACATCCCTGATACTTCCGCAAAGATTACAGGATGAAGGTGGAAAGGCCGCCTTGTGGTTTGAAAAGGTCCTCGAAGGTAGAGGCAAAGTTAGCTTCAGTACTGGTTTGAGTCCGGTAACGGTGGTGTGTCCTCAGTAACCTGCCTGGTCTTAGCTTTCTCATTTGTCATATCAACATTCTAGAAATACTTGTCTACACTGTCAATTTCTCTAGTGGCCAAATGGAGTAATTGATGTAAGAATATTTTGCCAAACACTATGTCCTCCATTAGTTATTTTTGTTGTTGTTACTTTAAGCAGAAGCTTTTTTATAGGACCACAAAAAAATTCTCCCATGTAAATTGCATGGACCAGGTAGGTAGGGCCTTTGCCAGCCAAGAATCCGTTACCTGCTGGTCTGGTTCTCCGGGGGCAATGTTCATGCTGTGACCTCTTATTCTCTTTCCTGTTAACCAACCTCTTCTCTTCTGAGGTCAGAACCTCAGAACTACATGGAAGTTTGCAGGTTCGTCTCTCTACTGCAACCATTCACTGGGCTCCTCGACAGCCCGTTTGCCTATCCCCAGTGGTTATTTCAGTCCTTATGCTCCCTGTCTCACCACCTGCTCCTGCCTTTCTGCTAGCAGCATTTTACACCAGAGCTTCCCTGATAATGTTTATAAATAAAGAACCAATGTCTTGCTTCCTCGCCATGACAGTCTAGCCCTACAGCACAATTCAGTGGCTCCGAGGCATCTCCGCTCAATCAGCATGTGCAGCCTTGGAACCAGATAGGGTAGAGAATTACGCTGTATTTCTAATCTGACCTGCTCTTTGGCATGCCAGGATTATCTCTAGATGCCCATTTGCTGCTGAATTAGAGCACGCGTTCCCGCACCCATCCCCCCGATGACCCTCTGGATGCGTTTACGTTCACGGTTTCTATGCAGCCGACGGTGATTATTTGTGACAACATCTGCTCTTTTCAGGCCGTGGACGGTCTGATTGTTCAGCGCTACTGTTTGGTTGAGGATTTTGTATGCCACCTCTGCTTAAGAGTGTTGTTGGGCACTGTTCTACCTGATTGAGAATCACAGAATTGAAACTTTGTGACTCTGGCGTCCTGAGTTGGAAGCCTCGCTTACCACTTATCATCGTGTCCCCTAGGCAAAATGATTGAACGTCGCGTCTATGTCTCAGCTTCCTCATCTTCTATAAGGTGGCAGTTACGATAGTACCCACGTCATAGGGATGTTTGAAGATTAAATGACATAATCCACCTCAGGTTAACAGACTGTCTGGCACATAGCCAGTGCTCAGTGACTAGTAGCCACCTGAATTTTTTTTCTCACTCCACAATTCTGTCTAAGCACTTTTAAATTCTGTTTGCAATTACCCAGGGGTATTTCTTTCAGTTCTGTTTATCATATGCTTTCTTCCTGTAGAAGATAAGTGCACAAATAGAGATCGGGAGCTCTTCGCTCTGTACAGCTCGTCTGTGATGGTGATGAGATTTCACTTTATTTGATCCTTCCTAGATTAGTACTGTAGATTGGAACACATTTTACTGGGTTCGGGAACAGAGCCTATAGGAGACAGGTGAGCATGTTCTCAGAGCAGTCAGTACTCATTGGCTGGTACAAGCATGATCCCCTAATCTTGCCTTTATTAGCACCATGAGCTAATGAGACCAGCCACCTGTTCCAAATCTCTATGGCCAAAATTTCATTGCAGTAACACAGAGATTTCTCTGTGAGATGAAAATCCAAATATGATACTGGCTACAAGAGGAAGAGGAGACAGAGTCAGAAATCTGGGATTTCAGGCAACTCTATTCTCACTATCATTTCCTTGTCCCCGGAAGTCAGAGGGAGCTGACAGCCCAGAGGTCCTAAAAGTAGAAATTATGCACAAGGGATTCGACTTACCTCCCGGAAGTGGCTCGGAATACTCCAGTCCTGCCTGGCACCCTAAATTCAAAACAGCATATTTTGGATATTAAAATC
>CM052899.1:4789048-4820970 GCA_028534135.1 Potos flavus | reverse complement strand
AGAAATCTGGGATTTCAGGCAACTCTATTCTCACTATCATTTCCTTGTCCCCGGAAGTCAGAGGGAGCTGACAGCCCAGAGGTCCTAAAAGTAGAAATTATGCACAAGGGATTCGACTTACCTCCCGGAAGTGGCTCGGAATACTCCAGTCCTGCCTGGCACCCTAAATTCAAAACAGCATATTTTGGATATTAAAATCAATGCAGGAAATAATGCTGTATATAAAACAGTCTTCCCAGTCCCACACATCTGCTGTCAAAGGACAGCGGATTGCAGAGGCTGTATCTTTGTTCTACTTCTGAAAGCCAGCACTCCCAGTAACCAGTAAGAAGTTTTAAAAAGGTGTGTGGGGAGTAGTAGTTTGCTTAGAAAATTCCACTGCAGATTCGAGAAAATCCCGTGAGAAACTCAGTGGGGAGCTGACCATGACTCTCAATTTTACGATGGTCTGCAGAAGAGCCTTCAGGCTTTATGATCTGCCCCCTTCGCAATCCCATCCTTTTGCAATTACCTGATAGAAATTGAGCCAAAATAAAGAAAAAGGCAAAGACAAAACAAGACATCTTTCTGCTTAGGGTCATCTCCGAGGGACGCCTTTTCAGGGCAGAGGTTTGGGACCTCTCTGAGAAGACAGGAGGCTCGCTTATATTTGCAAGTAATGGGGAATGCTCTTGGTCAGTGAAGTGAATCAATAAAGAAAGCACGTTTATATGCCCCATTTCCCAGGATCAAGGCCTGATGCGATGGACAATAACCCTTGACCTCCACAAAGCCTTGTATTCTGGGAGCTCTGGGAGTGCAAGGAACACAAGGCCAGGGGCTGGAAAACCAGCAGCCACCCCGATCCTCCCGACCTCGGGCGGCTTGCTTACTTGGTCGAACCTGTTTCTAAATCTTAAAATGGGAATGTAATAAAGATACGTACTTCAGAGGATATTTAAAAGGACTCACTGAAATGAGTATCAAGTGGCTATCAGACCTCAGGCTTGGACTGAGTGCAGACGTACCTAGCGATGGGATGGGGGTGTCTCGAGGATAAGAGTGCCATGGTGTAGGCGGGAATCTTGGCAGCAGGAGGCCTCTCCCCAGCCCCCAACTCAATACTGATTGCCTCCCAGCACAGATGTTGAGACGTCCTTGGAGAGCTGGTCACCATGGGTGACCACGGGTGGGAGCGGCAGGCTCACGGAGGAAGCACACGCAGCTTGACTCTCCTGCAGTGAGGCATGGCGGTCCCGCGGCAGCTGGCCAGAGGGGCCGACCCAGCAGACCCTGGACCTCGCACAGATGTGCAGTGGCAGTGAGCGGATCCCCGGGCACCTGTGAGGGTCTGCAAGTGTCCTGCCCGTATCCTTGTGCCTGAGGAATTGTGATATTAAGTAGCAAAGAAAAATCTCTATGACAGAGGAACTCGGTGCCTTTAATGGCACCTTTTTCCTGCTTCCTGAACATGGGCACTTGCATTTTTATTATGCGCCTGGGCCAGCACGTTATGCAGCTGGCCCTGACCTGGAGTGAACGTCTAGTCTTAGAAAAATAAGACGACTCTTGCAGCTCTCAAATTAAAGGGTTGGCCCTTGTCATGGGGATCTCAAGACCTCCTTGCTACATCAGTGGGCCACCGAGGCCCCTGTGTGGTGGTCCCTACGGTGGTCACTTCTACAGCTCAAAGCCCCCTACTCCAAGCTCAAATTCTTCCATGCTTGAGTGCTTTGAGTACGGTGCAAATAAACATTTGTTTAGCCATTTAGAGCCTGCCTGCTTTGCGTGCCCCCCAAAGTGTCCCCAACGTCTATTAACATAGACAAGAAAAAGCCCATAGCCGTAAGACTCCAAATTGTCACTGTCCTCCTGAGGGCTGTGATCCCAAGATTCCCCACCTTGCTGCTGAGAGGTATCGTCTAGACACGTGAGCCCATCTCCGGTGCCCTTCTCCCCAGGGAGTTCCCTTCCCCTTTAAGGCGGACGCTTCATCCTACCATCTCTGGGGGGGCCTTCCCCCCATACAACCCTGTCCAGGTGCCACCCGATGCCACCTGTCTTCCTTGAGCAGCCCCCACACCCTGGAACTCACCACCCTCCAGCCCTTAGAATTCACATACTCACATCTGTCCTCTCCATAGGGAGGTGTGAACGAGGCGGCTATTAGCCATTGCAACACTACCGTCCCTCAGGAGAGGGAACTGGCTCTTTGGAGTGCTCAGACAAGATTACCTATGCCATGGTCTGATTAGCTGTGTCCCCCCCCTCCCCGACATCCATGTGGAAACCTAATCCCCACAGTGATGGTATTTGGAGGTGAGCCTTTGCAATGTGATTAGGTTAAGAGCCCTCGTGAATGGGATTATTGCCTTATTATAAAAGGAACCCCAGAGAGCTCCCTGTCCCCATCCTCCAAGGGAGGACACAGCGAGAAGTCAGCCATCTGCAGCCCAGAAGAGGGTCCTCACCAGCACCTGGCCATGCCGGCGCGCAGTCTTGTGTCTCCAGCCTCCGGAACTATGAGAAAGGAATGTTGTTTATTAGCCACCGCATCTGTGGTGGTTTGTGATAGCAGCTCAAAGGGACTGAGAAATCATCTGAGTTTAGAGGAGAAGCCATGTGAAATCCTACCGCCAAATGGGGTTCCCATCACCTGCGTAACATTCGTTTGTGTCAAAAGGTCCAACTATAATTGCCTTCGCTTTCTGACAAATCAGACGAGCCTTAAGAAGTGGAGATAAATGACATAATGGGATAATAAATAAGACCGATGAGACTGTGTGTCGTTGAAAATGTTTGGAAGTTTGTCTTTTCTTATGGATTTAAATCATTTTAATTGAGGGTTGGACGGGAACAGAGAAAAGTTAAAAATGTGTCCCTTTTCTGAGTTATTTATGTATTCAATCATTTATTGGTATCAGTACGGCGCGAGGATGTAAATGGACGGTCTTCTCCAGATCACATATAAAACCCGTGTTTTCAATAACACAGCAAGCATCTATTGCTTTTCGGGAGTTTATGATTATTTTAACTAACACTTCTAAGGTGTTTCAACTTTTAGTAGCAATAATAATAGGGGGGTGATGATGAAGGAGGCTCATCTCCCTAATATTGCTTTATTATTTTTTTTAAAGATTTTATTTATTTATTTGACAGAGAGAGATCACAAGTGGGCAGAGAGGCAGGCAGAGAGAGAAAGGGGGAAGCAGACTCCCTGCTGAGCAGAGAGCCCGATGCGGGGCTCGATCCCAGGACCCTGAGATCATGACCTGAGCTGAAGGCAGAGGCTTTAACCCACTGAGCCACCCAGGCGCCCCTCCCTAATATTGCTTTAAAAAGAGGCATTACACAGAGGGAAGAACTAAAGTGGATAATTCAGGTCTTTCTCTCCACCCACTTAGTTGATTTACTCCAGATTAGGAAAAAAGAGGTAATCAAATTAGTGGGAGTCTGTGACATTCAGGTATATAATTACTTGATATATATGTATATAGTCAGTCAACTATCCCATAAGCTCACAACTATCTGGGGAGCTGTTTGAGGATTAAATAAGATAATTAAATAAGATAATGTATGTAACACTTAAAGTGTGTAGCACTTATTTTTTAGATTTATTTATTTATCTGAAAGAGAAAGAGAGAGAGAGAGAGAGAGATGGAGGGCAGGGGGAGAAGAAAGAGAAAGAATCACAAGCAGACTCCCCACTGAGTGCAGAGCCTGATGCAGGGCTGGATCCCAGGATCCTGAGATCATGACCTGAGCTGAAATCAAGAGCCAGCCACCCAGGCACCCCTGTGTATCACTTAAAAAAAAAAATAAATAAAGAAGAAAACATAACCTTCGGTAGAGCAACTTGCCAAGTGTACACAGCTCATAAATATTGGAGCTGAAATTCAGACTCCACTGACTCCAATATGATATTCTATAATTACTCTCATTTTACATATGAGTGAACTGAAGCTATTAAGGAGCATAGTCAGGATTAGAAATCCAAACTGCCAGATTCTAGATCTTTTGTTCTCACGGGTGCATCTATCTATCCCTGGTCATCAACGCACCCTCTACTCTGTTTTCCCTTCTTTCCCATTGTCCTTCTTGGGAACTTTCCAGAATCAGAAAAACAATGAGCTGCAAACTGCCACCCACTGAGATGTGTGGGCTCTCCTCGGCGGAGCATGCACAGGCCCTCGTTTCTGCCATGCCTCGTTGATCAAGATGTTCTTTGGCTCAGAGAAATGTATAAATGTGGGTGTTATGCTGCTTTTTTTTTTATCAAGGACACTGTGCTGATCTTTCAAGACCTTGCGCATCATGAGGACGTTCCTCTTTCTCTTTGCTGTGCTCTTCCTTGTGGCCCCAGGTAAAATCAGCGTCTTTGCAGGGAAGGTTGTAGAGGTGGTGGTCCAGGGACAGCGTCTGCTTCAGCAAGCTCCCGGGTGTGCTCAGCCCGGCGACCCTGCTGGGGAACATTTGCTACAGGTGGTGACTGTCCCCTATTGCCTTTTCTGTAAATCCTTTGCATTTTTCATTATTGTCTAGGTTGGGGTATCACAGGGTTGCAGAAAGAGAGATATGCCAGGAAAGATGCCCTTTGGTCCCCAGGCCCATGCTCACTAACAAAAACAAAAATTGGGGGAACAAAATATTAAAAACAAGCATAGGCATCAGTGGATCTTTTAAAAAAATAATTGTGATAGAGATGCAACAGGTAAGGAAAAGAGCCAGGAAAAGGAGTACTGGACAAGGAAGGGGATGGAGGGCAGAGACGCTGTGGTCATGCCAGGCATGGCACAGGTCAGACAGCCGTGAAATCGTCACTCCTTCGCCACTCTCCATGGGGCTGGGTCTGTGACAAACAGTTCACACCAAACTGCAAGGAGTTCTCCAATGCCAAGGCCTCTAAGGAAACTGTCCTACTTTTTTTTTTTTTTTTTATAAGGAGGCCAATGCTGGGCTTGAACTCAGGACCCTGAGATCAAGACCTGAGGTGAGATCAAGAGTCGGTTGTTTAACTGACTGAACCACCAGGCGCCCCAGCTGTGTCCTCCTTCTAATTTAGTGACGTTCAGAGCAACTCTTTCGGCCTGGAAGGCCTGTCTTACGTATATTTTTCAGACGCAGAAACTGGGCCTCAGCTGGGTGAGGCAGCCTCTCAAAGTCCTACAGATAAGCGGGAATGAAGCCGGACCCGAGAGTCCACATGAGCTCTCTCCTGCTCCCGTCAGATTAAAGTCCAAGACTAGACTCATCCCAGTTTCCAGAGAGCTGAAGAAAGGGCTTTTTAGAACCTACAATGAGCCCAAGTTGGTGCCAGATGCTACCAATGTCCCCTTAGGAGCCTCGCAATTCTCACAGCTGGCTGGTCTTCTGTGCAATAAGCCCGTGTGAGTAGATTCTGTGCCAGGTGTACAGGGAGCCAAGACCTACAGTGATCTGTTCACTCCACTAGCCTCCATGCGCACATTGGAAACTGACCACGGCCCCCTTTTCAGCCCACGCTTATTATATAATTAGTCAAAACACTATGTGAACATGCAATAGAAAATTGTCTAATAAAAGCAAATGGAGCTGACCTCTTGCTGTGCCATATGCACACACACACACAGTTCCATCAGCCTCTAGATGGGTGCACGTGACGATCCATGCGAAGGCTTGTCCACACAGCTACCCTCTCCCCTTGCGGAGGCTTTCCGTCTTTGGACCATTGCTGCCAAATGGATGTAACACGAGAGCCCTTGTCAAGAGTGAAGTCCGGTACCCCCCCCCCACACACACACTGCCTGGGATGACCTTACAGCACTGGGAGGGCAGCCAGAGGCGCCTGCAGCGGGAGCCACAGTTCCCTGAGCTTTGAAACATTGGAGTCCGTGTACTTCGGAATGTCAGTGCTGATGCTAGAAACGATTAAGCCCCTGCTGGGACCCGTCCGCCTGGTTTTAGTTTTACATGCCCGTGAATTAGCCACTTCTGTACGTTGACCTCAATTTCAATTTGTGTACATCTGACGCTATCCTTACATATCCCCAGATTAGGTAAAACTCTACAGTATTGATTCTGATAGGATGCGCGTCTCTTCTTAACTTGAAGTGGGCTTGTCCTATGATTGCTACTGCTGAAGTACTAAGGCCAGAGCCGGTATTCTGTGCAGAATAGACCAGACGAGTCCCGGAGAGCGACTCCCAGCATCCGCCCTTACGCGCTCTTGAACACATTTGGTGAAATGTGGAAAAGAAATTTGATTGAGCCTTTCTAAGCAATCTTTTTCCTTTCACCCACAATAGTAAATGTTTCCCTTTCTATACATTCATCCTTGTTTACCCCAGTCTTGGACCATCTCCCCAGCCTCAGACCCGCCCTGCTCTCACCAGGGAGCACTCTGACAGTGAGCTGGGGAGTTACTCACCCTGGAGGGGTTTACAGGAACAAGGTGGTCATTACCCCAATAGCTTCTGATAAGAGAACAATAGCTTCTGCTTCTCAAAGCGCCCACACAGCCTAACCCCAAATGGCAGAACACAAATCTGTTCTTCCTGGTCTTTAATCCACTTATGACAAAAAAACGGAAAAATCAAAGAGAAAATAATTCCCTACCATCTCATCTACTGGCAATGTGACAGTATGTCAGCTTGTAAAGAAATCTTTACTAACTAGTTACGTGCCCATACCCGGTAACTGGACATATCTGAGAAGAGAATTAATCCGGCGGCTCCTTCCCTTGTATAGCCAGGAATGCATTTTTTGATGAGAAATGCTTCAAGCTTAACGGGAAATGCGTGAATTCTTGTCGGAAAAATGAAGAACTTGTTGCTCTCTGCCAGAGGTCTCTGAAATGCTGCCTGACGCTCCAGCCATGCTCGAAGAGTAATGATTGAATCTGAAGACGGGCTTTCCAGAGCCACATAAATGACCTGGTTTTGTCTTCTCTTTACTCTGGCCTCTTCAGTGAGGAGAAACCTTAATAAAAATAAATGACTGTCTTTTATCAATTTGTCAAGTGCTTCACTTAGAATAGGGAAATATTAATAGCTAACCTTGATGGTCCCTGCCTACCAGCTTCTTTTTCTGTAATTTTTTGGTAAGGGGATTTTCCCAAAGCCATCTGATACTTCTTTTTAAAGGGGACTGGTAAAAACTGTAAGCCAACAAACCTCTGGCTCACTGTTGGCCCCACCACCTGTTGAGACAGATGATAGATAAATGGATGGGTAGAGAAATGAACATGTATCTATATGGACAGTTATATTGATGACAAATAGATAGCAGATAAATGTACTTATTAAAGACTCTCGTGTGTCATACACACATCTAAATTAATCATCTTGACCCCATGGCTTTAATTGGAGATACTTAAATACTCCCTGTGGATTTGTCCCCTATTCATAAGTCTGGAATCAAATTTACTGATGGGCAGAGGGATTGTAAATATCTATAGTTGATAGTAGCTCCAATGACCTGGGTCCTGGTCCCAGATTGACTTTCTATGATTTGCCAAATTACTCCCTGACTCTAAGCTTTCATATTACCTGTTTCAAGTAAGGATTCCTGGTCACGTTCCCCAGGTCTAAGATCCAGCCTTGGTGTCCTGCTGGGTCAGAAATCTTGCCTTATTTCCCTCTTGATTCCTCAAGGTCAATGTATTTAATCCTGTTGGAATCAACAATCCTATTATTATTATTATTGTGTTATGTTAGTCACCATACAGTACATCATTAGCTTTTGATGGAGTGTTCCAAGATCCATTGTTAACAATCCTTTTTAATGACATTTTTCTGTTTTGAGATATTTATAGACTCATGTACAGGTATAAAAAAATAATACAGAGACATCTCCACCTTTTAATCCAGTATTCCCAATAACACAACCAGAGTGCAACATGGCCGCCAAATATTGACATGATACAAAACAATATCATCACCACAGAGACCCCCCCCCCCCCATGTTGTCCCTCTTCCCTCCTGCCTCCACCTCTACCTTAACTCCTGGTATGGCTAATCTGTTCTCCACTTTGACGACTTGTCCCTTCAGGAATGTCCAATAAATGGAATCATACAGAGGTAACTTCTGGGGACTGGCTTTTTTACTCACTGTAGTTCTCTGGAGATTCTTTAAGGTGGCTGTGTATCTCAGGACAGTCTTCCTCTTGGTTGTTGCGTGGTAGTCCGCGGTATGGATGTACCACAGTTTAACCATTCGCCTGCTGGAAGACAGCTGGGTCTTTCCCAGTTTGGTGCTATAACAAGTAAAGTTGCTGTTAGCATTTATGTTTTGTTTTTTTTAAAGATTGTATTTATTTATTTGAGAGAGAGAGCAAACAAGAGAACAAGCACAGGGAGAGGCAGAGCGAGAGGGAGAAGCAGGCTGTCTGCTCAATCCCAGGGGACACAGGGCTCAATCTCAGGACTCTGGGGTTGTGACCTGAGCCGAAGGCAGATGTCTAACTCACTGAGCCACCCAGGAGCCCCAATATTAATGTTTATAGGTTTTTGAGCAAATACAAGTTTTCATTATCCTGAGATAAGTGTCCTGACATGCAATTGCCAGGTCCTATGGTTGCAAGTTTAGTTTCTAGGAGAGAAAGCCAACGGTCTTCCAGAGCGGCTGCACCGTTTTAAGCTCCCACCAGGAATGTAAGCGTGGCCTGGCTTATCCACACTGTAGTGGACATCTGCTGCGGAATTGTCAGTATTTTTTTTTTTTTTTTTGCCATTCAGATAAGTGTGTATCAACAGCTTGTGTGTGATTTTTCTTTTTTTTTAGATTTTATTTATTTATTTGACAGAGATCACAAGTAGGCAGAGAGGCAGGCAGAGAGAGGGGGAAGCAGACTCCCTGCTGAGCAGAGAGCCCGATGCAGGGCTCGATCCCAGGACCCTGAGATCATGACCTGAGCTGAAGGCAGAGGCTTTAACCCACTGAGCTACCCAGGCGCCCCTTGCGTGTGATTTTAATTTGAATTTCTCTAAAATCTAATGCTGTCTCACACTTTATCTTGTGTTTTTTGTTTGTTTGTTTGTTTTACCATTTTTATATCTCCTTCAGTGAAATATGTGTCTTATACTTATTTTGTAATTGGACATTTTTCTTGTTGTATTTTTTCTGTTGAGTTTTGAGAGTCCTTGATATGTTCTTGGTATAGGTCATCGGTTGGAAGCGCGGTTTCTAAATATTTTCCCCCCAATCTACAGCTTGTATTGTTAACCTCTTACTAGATCTTTTGCAGAGCGAATTTTTTTAGACTTTGTGAAGTCCAACTTATTTCTATAAATTGTGGGGTTTATTTGGTGTCAAGTCTAAGAACCTTTTGGGTAGCCCTAGATGCTTTTCTCCTATATCCTTTTCTAAAAGCTTAATTATTTCACACTTACACTTACATCCATGAACCATCTGAATTTTTCTAAAAGCTGTAAGATGGTGAAAGTTTTGTTGTTTCTGTTTCTGTCTTTGCCTGTGAGTGTTCCATTGGTCCAGCAGTGTTTGTCCAAAAGGTTGTCTTTTCTCCATTGGATTCCGGTTGCTCCTTTGCCAAACACTGGCTTGTTTTTTTGGTTTTTGCTTTGTTATGTTATGGTTTGTTTTGTCTTGTTTTAATCATGCTGGAAGAGAATCAGATGGCGGAGACCATGAGGTAGGAAGGCAGAGGGAGGAGGTGGCTGGAAAAACCACGCCGTGGACCTGTTTCACCAGTGCTCTCGAGAATTCTCTACAGTTGGTTCAGTCTCTCTCCCCAAAAACCACTGCTAAAGTCTTGCGTCCCCGTCCTTGGGGCACAAATAATCACACTGACTTATTCTGTTATTTAGTGAGAAGTGAATTTGACATATACAAGATATGTGGTTATGGGACTGCCCGCTGCCGGAGGAATTGTAAAGCGGAGGAATTCCAAATCGGAGTATGTCCCAATGTCCATCCGTGCTGTTTGAAAAAGCAGACCCACTGAATCCGTGGCACCCCGAAGCCCAGTGCAGCCTGGTCCCCAGAGCCGCTGACGGAGGGACCTCGGAGCCTTCCGTTCCCGGGGCCTCACAGCTAGACTCCCCCCAGCGGCAGCCACTAGCCCGATTACTGAGACTTTGCTGTGCCTTCACTCAGTGCAGAGCCCAGGTAGGAGCCCCGAGACGGCCTTCTGGGGCGGGGAGAAGGGAGGACAGCGATGTGGGATATGTGAGAGTCTCAACACCTTCCCAGCTGAACCAAAAAATATGTCTCAATGGCCACAAGCCTAAGTGAACATCTTTTTATTTTTTTGGCTGAATTGTATCCATTGATCTTGATAGCGTTCGTTTTCTGATCAGAAGTTTTGCTCTGCAGTTGTATATGTCTTTTGTTTATCAAAACAGGGCAATAAATCAATATTGAGTGCAATTCATTTGGCATGCACTGTAATTCAAAGCACAGACTTCCAGGGAGCAAAACAAAAGAGATGCTATGCGATGACCCACGTGCATGTGCGTAGAGGGTCACGTCCTGCAGACTCACTGTCCTGAGCTCTGGTGAAGAAAGCGAGGTCATAGGGGGCGCCTGGGTGGCTCAGTGAGTTAAGCCTCTGCCTTCCGCTCAGGTCATGATCTCAGGGTCCTGGGATCGAGCCCCGCATCGGGCTCTCTGCTCAGCAGGGAGCCTGCCTCCCCCTCTGTCTCTGCCTGCCTCTCTGCCTACTTGTGATCTCTCTCTCTGTCAAATAAATAAATAAAATCTTAAAAAAAAAAAAAAAAGAAAGAAAAGAAAGCGGGATCGTAAAACCTTGGACCTGCCGTTCCTTTCCCAACTTTCTTTCGGGGTGACCCAGTGATTTGTGGGGAAAAGCTTCTCTCTATAAAAGTAGCTCAGCTCATAAATGACAAAGAATGATAACGTAAGGGGAATATCACTATTTTTCAACACCTCGAGACATAATGATCTAGCCCATGAGTGTCAATAGCCCCACTCAAATAAACAAGGAGGTCATGACCCCTGGAGGTCACGGCTGCCTCCAGGAGGTTGGACACAAAGCCACCAAGGACTGGTTACACTGTTGCCTTTTTACCGAAATGGTAAACTGAACCTTCGCACAACCATCACCCAGCCTTGACGTGTGGCTGATCTCATTTCATTCCCTGATGAACTCCCCCTCCTGGGTTATTTCCGAGAATACGCAACATGCCATGTCACCTCTCTGAAAACATTTTGGAATATATAATTCAGAGAAAATAACTCTTAAAAAGAATACACACACACACACACACATATACACACTTATATATGTGTGTGTGTATATATATATATATATATATATATATATATATATATATATATATATATAAAACCACAGTGCTAGGACCATACCTAGAAAAAAATCAAAACCAGTCCCTTACTACAATCAAATAGTCGATCAGTGTTCAAATGATCCTGGTTGTTTCATAAATGCTTTTTTCAAAACTGGTTTCTTAGACTCAGGGTCCTAAAAGTCCATCCACACACTGTGTTGGATCGTCTGCCTCTGAGGCCTCTTTTGTGGGTGGTGTCGTATTCTTGCTGTTTCACGTGTAAACTACTGTGTCGAAAATCCAATGCAAATGTGAGTCTTTGATTTCTGCCCTGAGGGGGGTGGAGAGGGGAGCCTGGGAAGCAGCCCCTCGAGGAGGCAGCAGCCCAGATGCCAAGATACGGAATGTGCTTTAGGACAATCTAACGTCGATTTTCAGTTATGTCTTGTCCCCCGTTGCTGTCCCCCTTCGTGATTCTCACATTGTGTATTTTACAAGGTGCTTTCACGTGCATAATCTCTTTTGATCCTCACAATACGCTTGTGAGACAAGACATGTCACCCTGACCTTTTTTATGTGTGGAAACAAAAGTGCAGAGAGGCGAGTGCCTTTCCCAGTAGGTCAGGGTACTAGGCAGGACCCGGCATCACCCCCACACCTCGGGTTCAAATCCGAAGCAGCAAGGCACGGTGTGCTGGAATCCCAGCCCCTCGGGATGGCTTCTACCTTGATCCCAATCCTTAGAAATAAATATAAACACAACTCTAAGCATAGCTTTTGGGCTGGAATATGAAAGTAACATGGCTTACAGGTGAGGGGCTAAGAACATCTTTATTTGGAGTTAGGCTCTCAGCAACTTCCCACCCCCTGCTTGACCATCTAATTTCTTCCAGCCTCCAGTTAGCAGCATCTGGTGGCTTCTGTGATTAACTACACTTACCAGGGACCCATTGCCTCCCACCTCTACCCGTATCTCCAAGTCCCTCTTTGAACTGCAGATTTCCTAATGCCTAAAAATCAAGACTGTAAATGATCTTATGCTGGCATCTCTGTACTCCACGACATTGAATCTGACCCCAGATCTGGAGGAGAGGCTACAGCACGACCCTGGGCACACATGTTAGTAGCTCCAAACCTTCTTTACTTCACTGTTGCTTCCCAGATGCCCAAACGCCTGCGGGGACCACTGCTGCCTTCTTCAGTCTGTTTCCACTTCCCTCCAGGCAGATTAGTTTCATTTACACAAATGATCTTAGACATTTTCTTTGGAGCAAAATGTGCCTGCAAATGAGACACATGTGACAAGCACCACCCTTTCCAACACCTCTGAGGCCATATTGAATTTTTGATAGTTATAACATCTTGAACCAAAGCCCACATTTCTCTGGTTGTGTCCAAGACAGACTGCCTGGGGTATGCGTGCCCGAGATAATGCAGCGACCTAAAACTCATCCCTGCTAAGAAGAAGAAGATGAGGGGACCCTGGGTGGCTCAGTCTGTTAAGCGTCTGCCTTCGGTTCAGATCATGATCCCGGGGTCCTGGGATCGAGTCCCGCGGCGGGTTCCCTGCTCAGCGATGAACTTGCTTCTCCCTCTCCCTCTGCCTGTCTCTCTGCCTACTTGTGCGCTCTCTCTGTCAAATAAATAAATAAAATCCTTAGAAAGAAGAAGGGGAAGTGGGAGGAGGAGGAGGAGAAAGAGAAGAGCCTTTTGCTTGTTTATTACCAGAAGAGAAAACTCAGCCTCAATTACAGATTTTTGTTTTAAGCATAATTGAATTGGACTCAATGGCGGCAATAGCCAGGCGTCTGAGGAAAAGACAAGAAGGGAAAGGAGGGAGAAACATGAAGAAGAGTCAGACGAATTAAAATCAAAAGAGATGAAAGAGCAGCAGAGGGGGGCCAAGAAACAGGGAGAGAGACGGGGTGGGGCAGAAAGAGCAGAAATGAAATCTGGAGTGACTTTGAAACTTCAGGAGATGACAGTTGTGCGAGCCAGGTCATCCCCGATGTGTTGGATATCTTCCTGCGTGACATTTTACCCCAAAATAAATACGTCCAGAAGACAGGACCAAAGCCTTATGGCGGCCGTACGTGTGTCATCACGTGGGCGCCCAGCAGCGGGCCAACGAGCCCTGGAGGGAATTGGTGCTTTTTTGGTTAATGACGTCGGTTTTGCCCCCTCTCGTCCCTCCTTCTGCTCCTCTTCTCTTGCCCTGTCATTTCTTATTCACCAAACCCATCCAGGGCATTCAGGCACGAGATTTACTTCCTGAGGAAAATGGCTCAAACGTTTGTTCCGCTAGCTAGTGGTGGGAGAATAATGTGTCCACGTGTGGCCTCTGTGACCCAGAGATTATTCCCGAATGCCTCTCTCGCCCTGCTGCAGGCCCCCTCCCCGCAGCTCGGGGCTATAAAGGGAGCCCTGCTCTCTGCCCCCCCCGCACCTTCCCAGCGGGCAGTCCCCTCGGTGACATGAAGCCATTCTTCTCTCCGCTGCTCAGCCTTCTCCTTGTGGCCCTGACGTTTCCAGGTAAATCAGAAATGTGACCCGGTCCTGGGCCGGGGTCTCTCCGCAATGGCTGTGTCCAGGCTGGGCGTCCAGGCCAGGCAGAGAGGCACTAAGCCCCACAAGTGCATTTCCTGGCAGGGGTTTGGGCAGGAGTCTCTGGGCTGGGTGTGTAAGGGACACTTTGAATATGTTGATGGCACTGGCTCCCCAGGAGACAGGTCGCAAGCCAAAACCGACTACTACGCTTTCTTATCCTGTTAAGATTCACCTACTGCTTATAAAGAAGGACAGCCTGCATCACAAAGGACCTTGAACGTTAGGGAGTCTCAACAGCTGTCCTAGGAGAGGCTCGGCTTGGCTCCCACGAAGCGCTCGGGCTCCACTGCCCACCCTTCTTCGTCATCGCTCACCTCCTCCGTCTGTCTCTCCCTCCTCCCTCCTTCCCTCTCTCTCTCTCACACACACACACAAATAACATTTGCCCTGCTTCCAACCCATTCCACCCCATTCTCCGGTTGCTCTTTTTCTTTACAGCTTCATGGAGGTATAATTATTACACAAAAAATGGCTCGTATTTAATGTGCACAATTTGACAAGTTTGGATGTTTGCCAACAGCCATGGCACGGTCGCTACAGCCGAGGGCACAGCCACACGCCACACCTCCCAACGTTTCCTTGTGTCCCTCTGCGGTGGTGTTTAGTGTGTGGGTGATAAGAACACTTAGCAAATGATCTAGCCTCTCCCCAAACCTCGAGTGGCACGAAACCGCGCTGTCCCGTGTAGGCGCCGCGCTTGGAATGCCGCCCTGTTGCAGGACTCCAACTTTCCCCCCACTGAGCAGCCCCCTCCGCCTTCGCTCTACCCTCCACTGGCGCTCGCCCCCCCTGAGTGATGCACCACAGCCTCATGGTCTGCCCAAGAGGGAGCTCTAAAAATGCCCTGCTGTGTATTTACTGTGAAACAGGACTGCCCAGAGCCGGAAATGTTCGCCACCAAGACTCCGACGGTCCGAGAGAACCCAAAGAACCCGGGGAAGAGTCTCCTGGACGAGGGAAAAACGGATTTCCCTCGCTGCACCACCAAGGAAAACGCTACCTCTTACCACGCACTCCCCCTTACCCGGGTAAGTAAAAAAAAAAGGTGTGACAAGTCCTTCCCCTCTGGAAATGTTTAGTGAAGGAACAGATGGGAAGGTGTCTGTGCAGGTGGGGGTGCTGAGCAGTGGCTGAGGTAAGGACGGGCTGTGCTTACGAAGACGGTAGGTACAGGGCTCGAGCCGCCCACCCTTCGGAAAGGTCACGGGGTCTGAGGGCCTCCCTGACGGACGACTGAGGGTCCCGTGAGACTTGGGAGCGTGAGGGACAAAGAGGCAGAAGTACGGAAGGCACTTCTCTAATCCCTGATCTGACCCATCCCGGAGAGCCCGGGGAGATGTTACCGAGCAAGACGCCCTCCTCCTGCCAGCCGCGCGCCCGGCTCCCGGGGCCTCCGAGAACTTGCCCAATACTCGCTAAGTGCCGGGTGAGCAGTGAGCACCCCGGGAGTGCCCCAGAGACAGGTGCAGAGGACGGGCCGCTGGGGTGACAAAGCCGAGGAGCCCTCAGCCGCTTCTCTGGTCGGTCCCGAGCACCCGTGTGGAGCCCGCTTCCAATCCGTAAGGACCTAGAGGGGACAGTTATTTCCGAGATGTCTCCTTAGTCCCAAACTCATTCCCGGCCCTGAAACAGGGAACAAGAGGCTGGACGCTCGGTGGGCAAGAGCGGGGAACACACACGAGGGCGTTGGCAAAGGGAAGCCCGTGATTCAGATCTGCCACGTTATTCCTCCCATTGTCCTTTCCTCACTCCGATCCCTTTGGAGGTGGCCCTCGGTTCCCAGGGACTCACTGCTCTGGTTCTCCTCCCAAGAGAAGGGAAACAGAAAATACCATGATCACAACAACTATAAACACTACAAGGCATGTGTCATTTATTTTAACAGCAAATCTATGAGATGGGATTATTATTTTTTTTTTATTAACATATAGTGTATGATTTGTTTCAGGGGTCCAGGTCTGTGAATCATCAGTCTTACATAATTCACAGCGCTCACCATAGCACATGTCCTCCCCAATGTCCATCACCCAGCCACCCCATCCCTCCCCGACCCCCCAGCAACCCTCAGTTTGTTTCCTGAGATTAAGAGTCTCTTATGGTTTGTCTCCCTCCCCGGTCCCATCTTGTTTCATTTCCCCCCAACCCCCCACGACCCCCCATCCTGCCTCTCAAATTCTTCATATCAGAGAGATCATATAATAATTGTGAGATGGGATTATTATTCCCATTTGATTCATGAGGGAGTTGAGGAGATTTAAAATAACTCCTCTGATTCAGGACAACAAACTGGGGGTTACAGAGGGGAGGGGGTCGGGGATGGGGGAACCAGGTGATGGGCATTAAGGAGGCACATATTGTGATGAGCACTGGGTGTTACATGCAACTAATGAATCATTGAACACTACATCAAAAACTAATGATGTACTATATGCTGGCTAATTGAACCTAATAATTAAGCAATAAATACAATACAATAAAGTACAATAACTTGTCCGAGATTGTACAACTGGAGAATGGCAGTCAAGAGTGGAACCTTCGAGAATTTAAGTCAAACTTCCCAGTGTCATCTTCCAGGAAGAGTCCCAGTGTACTTCTTTTAAAAACATACCCACTTCCCTCTTCTCTCCGATACCCTGTACTCACTTCCTGCCTCAGTTTCTCAGGGTGCATCACGCACTCCTGAATTTTTACTTGCCTTCGCACTTGTGATTTCCATCCAGGGTGGGCAGCCTCCTTATGTTTGGACGGGCCCTGATTGTGTCTCCTCAAGCCCAGTGCCACACCCGGAACGCAATACCAACCACCTCTGCCTCTTTCCCCAACTCAGAGAAGAAGCAATTAAAGAGAGACAATGTCCTACATAATGACTATTTCTGCAATATAATTTTCCTAAACATTTTTATTTCTCTACTGGTTTTCTATTTCCCACTTCATTTGAGTGTACTGGAAAAATATTTATTACGAAGAAAATTCTCTCTCTTAATTGCTCCTTCTCCTGAATTGGAGAAAAAATCTCATTACTTCCTAAACTGGCCTAATACTTTGATCTGTGTCTAGAAACACAGTATCCCAAAAGAATACATCCTAAAATACTTAGCCAGCTGTAAAAGTCTGTGTTAGGCTGGCATCAAGCTGTCCTACCCATATTTCCCACCATTATCCATCATTGCCGTGGTCCTCAAGCCACGCCCATGATTCCTAGAAAATACTCCACTCTTTCCTGTCTTTGCACAACTCTGTGGAGCATGTCTAGCCTTAGTTCAAGACCCCATTTAGATGCTACATTTGACATCCATTTAAATTTAATAATCTCTGTGACCTTATTTGGCTGTTCTCTATGTTCCCAAAACACTCTGTGCAAACTCAACTATGGATTGATTATATTGAATTTAAATATATGACCGTGTGTCTCTTTCCCCACTAGTCTCAGAGGTCCTGATCCAGAGAATGTCCCTTGACTGTCGTAGCAGGCGAAGATGTCTTACATCATTCTGCCTTGAAGGAATGAGCAAGTGAATTAATTTACCAAATGAATAGACGTCTGTAGGGCCTCCCCTATCTGTTCTAGTCTTGTCTTTCTAGGATTATCTCTTTCTCTCTCAAGAGTTATTAACTTCCTGTATATAGCAGCATGCTTAAAAAGGTCTGAAAACAGAATTTTCAGCTGAGATTCAGAACACGGGTGAGTGGGCACGCACACCACCCTGCAGAGAGGAGGTAACCCAAATCCAGTGAAACAAGGCTTAAATCCTAGGGCCACTGGCTCACGAAGAGACCACCCCTTCTCCCGAGGGCAGAGGCCTGGGACCCCTGCTCCCAACTGGAGCCACGGAAGGTGGGTTTCGGTAGGCAGACCGGGAGAACTCACCGTGTGTCTCCTGCCTCATGGGGCTACAGGGGAGTGCATCTCCTCTGCCTCCCAAACCGACAGGCGGGAGCTGCTCAGGTGAGCTTCACTAACTGCAGGTGCAGAGGGGAGACGGGTGCTACTTTGGAAGAGGCCTGTAGTTTGCTTGGTATAGGGTCTCAGTTATGCTAGATGAATAAATTCTTGAAAACTGCCCTACAGGTGCCTACCTATGGTGGGCGATGCGGTATTGTGCATTTAAAAATATGTTGAGAGCCTAGATCTGGTGTTAAGTGCTCTTACCACGGGGAAAACACAAACAAAACAACAGAAACAAAGGGACGTAAGGGAGCTTTTGTAGGTGATAGATAGATTTACTACCTGGATGGTGGCGATCGTGTCATAGGGCTATGCGATTGTCCAAAGTCACCAAGTTGTTCACATTCGATCCGTGCAGGCTTTGTATATCTATAGGGATATACCTAGGGAAGGATGACTACTGGCCAAAAGATGAAGTGATCCAAAAATAATTTTTATTGATCAATTGATTCATCGATCTAGGCAAATACTGGCGATGCATATCGGTGAAACCGATTAGGGCAGGAAGAGGGTTCCATCTCTTCACGGTTAGTCTGTCTGAGGGTCACGTCTCAGGTCGATGACAGAGCTTACGATGGCCAGAGCAGCCTCAGCTTGGGGTCGACCAGAAGGCTTCCCCCAGCCCTGGTCCTTGCCTTTTCTATCAACTGTCTTCATAATATATAATTGAAGATTTATATTAATTAAGAATATAATTTAAGAATTCGTGTTTAATAATCTCAGTACTTGAATTGTAGAGTGAGGTACCAATTTCACACTGCTCATGTAAACTGGCACATCTTTGAGGAACCAAATAGCCTTCCAGGTGCTTCCTTAGAATGAGGGGAAGAAAGAAATCTTTTTCACTCTTTAAAATCTGCCCTCGGCTCCCTGTCATCTCCCTTACACAGATGGCTCAGCCCAGCCCTCCTTCCTCGGGGGACCATCCCACTTCTGTGGGTGTTCGGTAGGGCTGTGTCATCCCCAGTCGGCCTCACAGAGCCTGATGGGTCCCCTTACACAGCGCCCTAAATTGGCGTAAATGGAACATCTGTATTGTATAGCAGATCTATTACTATTTTTCTTCCCAACTGGCTCTGAATTGGCAGCTGGTTTTTTGAGGGAGAGTAAAGGTGACTTTTAAGCCAGAATCAAGGATCTGATTTTTCTGCTCTCAGGATGGCCACGGGGAAATATGAACGCTCACTGACAACCTCCCTATTGTCGTCCTCCACCATACCCTTTTGGGCTAAAATAACCCCTGTCCAATTCTCAAGATGGTCTTAAGACGCTAATGTTGGATATTTCTTTACACAGAACCCGAACCGGATTTCAAAGTTGTCGACTGCAAGAAAAGTGAGGGCTATTGTCAAGAATATTGTAATTATATGGAAACACAAGTAGGCTACTGCTTTAAAAAAAAATACGTCTGCTGTCTGCATCAGAACTGAGGTTGTTGAAATAGAAGCCGAAACTTGGTCCACCTGCCTGGGGCCATAGCACCCACCAAGGGCCCTAGCACCGACCCAGACTAAGGTGTTTTTGGAGAAGAAGCTGAGCATGAAGTTGCTGGAGTGCTATCATTTGATCTGGACAGTCTGGACATTTTGTAGGAGCCAAAGAAAAGAAAACCAGCTCTGCCTGACATAGAGAAAGTGACTTAGCCTGAGACGGACAAAATCTTCAAAAATCACACAGCTTTTAATGTAATAAACTTTCACAGGAAAATATTCAAGTAATTCCTTCTGTTGTTTGAAAAATATTTTTTGAGTACCTATTTTTTTCCCCTAGGCACTGAGAAATGTAACCAATTGGAAACATGAATATGTGTGTTGGGGGGGGAGATAAACACCCAAGGAAATAAAAACAATAAAATGCCACACATTTTATAACACGCATATATCCAAGGCAATAAGTGGAACAGATAAATACAAGAGATGTAAGAAAGGATTCCTAGGGAAATGTGAGCAGGGTTTTGGAGGATGAGTAGGAGTGTGTGCATTGAAAGAAAGAGACAAGAGATTCGTAGGCAAAGGATACGATTTGCAGAAGGGCATGGAGGAGACGTGAAGGAATGGGTTTGCTGAGCAAATGGTGAGGTCAGTGTCACTGCAAAAGGGGGGATTAACTCCAAGTGTCAAATGAGGAGGGTGTAGGAAAATGGTGTGAAGTTGTCAAAGAAAATGCATATTAAGCTAAAGAGTTCAGGCTGCTAAGCAAGAGGAGCTTATCAGGTACTCCAGGGGAGTGACATGGTCATATTTTCAATTTAAAATGTTCCTTCTAATGAAAGAACTAGAAATGGACTGGAAATGGGTGAGACCAGAGGCAGGAACATGGGTAAGAGCCGACAGTAATGGGGCAAGTCTAGGGATAGGCATTTAGTGACCAAGGTGGAGATCATGGCTAGTAAGGGGGGAGAACTGGGGCGAGGGGGACAGCAAGGATGTGGAGGTCACAGGTTTGGTGACGGAGAGGAAGGAAGGACATGGGGCAGAAAAGAACTGTGTTAACTGATGCAACACACACATGGGATGAGGACGAGCGGAAGGGACCAGACTGGCTCTGGGCACATTGCACTGGCAGGCCTGAGGCATTCACGATGTCCAGCAGGGCCTCGAAAGGGCTGACACGGATTCCAGGAGAGACGGGGCGATAAGAAATCCGAGTGGAAGACCGACAACCTCAGGTGCCGGGGCGGCTTTCGGGGCCGCAGAGGGACCACGCCGAGCGATGCTAACGGTTCAGGGAGGCACAGAACGAGGGGAGCTACTGCGGGACACCGTGGGGTTCTGAGAGGGGACGCAAATGGCATGACGAAGCATCTGTCCGGGAGACGAGCACGGGGACCGTTTGCTGGAACGGAGGACGGCCCGTCCAGGAGAGGAAGGCTTCGGTGTTGAGGGTAGAGGAGGGGATAAGGCAGAAGCAGAAAACTTGTTCGGAGGTTCTTGCAGCAATCGAGGTGAGAGACAAGAGTGGCAGGGCCTCGGAGGTGATAAGGCACCACATCCTGCATAGGGTGACGTAGGAGCCAACGCTGGATTTGGGGCATGAAAGCAAGAGGGGACGCAGGGGCGACAGCTGCTCCTAGCAGAAAGCCCCAGATCCACAGCCTCCTAAGTCCAGCGCGCATCGACATTCCCTCTCCTCTGACGCTGAGTCCTGGGCACGGCGGCTTTTCATTTCTCGAGTGCCACGTGACCTCCCCCTCCCCCCCCCCCATCACCCTTGGCACAAGCAAGCTTCTGCTTTGAATTCCTCCTGCATGGCCACGGCCCCTTCATCTGATCTACTCATCTTCAGAGGGAGGTTGAAGGGCTTGCATCCGGAACAGCACCCCAAATCCGGGCAGACCCCATCGTTGCCCTCGCTGTCCTTATCAGGACCACAGGGAGGTAACGGCAGCTCCGTCACACGTCTAACGCCCAGACGACGAGCTGCCCACCACGAACACAGGGAGCCCAGCGGACCCTTGGCTGCCATGCTGCCACGCTTGGCACGTCTTATACGTAATACCTGCTCGTAAATATTTGTGGGTGAGCGTAAGCGTGAGGACAGAGAGTCACTGGGGCAGAGGACGCCCAGGGAGAGGTCTCAGGCCCCTTCCTGTCCTGCAGTAGTCACCGGGGGTCTGCCCTGTGTCACGGTCCTCATGAGTGGTCCCGGCTTGGCCCATCCAACAAGGGAATTGTTTTCCATCCGGAGAAGTAAGATGCCATATTTACCGATCCTACTACTTCCAAGTCTCAGTGCCAGGCTTCGCCATGCTTCTAATGAGGTCCTGGGGAGGCCTGCAGCATGGATGCATTTTCTGTGACTAGAATGGAGAACCTGGAGGACTGCAGGAAGCGTCCCAAGGACGGTAGGAGCAAGAACCCCAGACAGAGTCACCCTTTGTAATAAGGGCCAACTACATAGGCCTTCCTTTCCCCGTCTACCCGAGAGCTAATAATCCGATGAAATTTCCGATTTTACTCAGATCTTGAAGGACAGGGAGGACCTCCACAACACTTGTTTTTCCAAAATAACCCACCAACAAAAATCAATCTGGCTAAGCAGGCCCCAGGCCCTCCTGTGGTTTTACAGAATATCGTAAACTGGGAGGCAACCGGGGACCGGCCTCCACATACGAGAACCCTTGTGGGAAACAAATGAGGGCAGAGAGTACTCAGCTCCTCATCAGCGAGACAGCAGCCCCGAAGGAGGTAGGGGTTGGGGGTCAGGACCACAGCGGCTCTGCCTGGGGAGAGGACCCCGATCTCCCTAGAGCAGGACACGCACTCTCCTGCAGCTGTGGGAAGAGCGGCCCACTGCGCTCTTGTTGGGGTGGAGTTTCTTCAATGGACAGAACAGGAAACGGAGCCCCAGACAGCTGTTGTTATGTGTGGGTATCTATCGGGGTTATAATCAAGCTTCTGCTGCTCATAAAGACAAAACTAGCTGCATAGATAGACCTCTTTTCAGGGTGCTGCCTTTCCAGGCTTCTTTCTGGATGACTGGGCTCCATATTGAATCCACACATAGACGTACTCATGCAAGGCTGATACTTAAGGGGTAGCGAAGGCGTGGTGGAAACAGGACTTACATATAAAGCCAGGAGCATTGCCAATTTACATATCTTCTCTGAGAAGAGTTTTTTTTTATTATGTATGCAAGAAAGAAAATACTTGTGCTCATTGGCTGTTACTGGAGAATAACAGAAATGACAGATCTTCAGTGGGTGCAAAGTTACGGTTATGCAAGATGAGTAAGTTCTAGCAATCTGCCGTACCACGTTGTGTCTGTGTTTGAAATACTGTGTCACGCACTTAAACATTTCTTAACAGGGGAAGTCTCATGTTAAGTGGTCTTACCTCAATTTTTTAAAAAGGGTGGGAAATTGTCCTCAGGAGTTAGCAAAAATATCTTGAGAAACTTTTTGAAATAAATCTAAGTATTCAAACTAGAACAATTATCTTAGCAAACTATGGTATATCTACTTAAAGGGATATTACATATCCCTTAGGTATAACAAACAGAAAAACAAATAAAAACCATAAAAATGTGTAAGATCAAGATTCCAAGATAACTTTCTCTTAGAAAGTACAAGATACAAAATTTCATATGTCTGATGTAAAATTAATTGTGAAAAGTATGTCCAAAAGCAAAAAACAAACAAACAAACAAAAGAACCACAGGATTTTATGCTCTGATGTTTAGATTATTGGCAATTTTTAATTATTTTATCTTTGAAAATATCCTGTCAAGTTATTGCATAACTCTCGGGATGCCTGGGTGGCTCAGTCGGTGAAGCGTCTGCCTTTGGCTCAGGTCATGATCCCAGGGTCCCGGGATCCAGTCCTGCATCGGGCTCCCTGCTCAGTGGAGAGCCTGCTTTTCTCTCTGCTGCTGCTCATGCTTGTGCTCTCTCTCTCTCTCTGATATATAAATAAATAAAATCTTTTACAAAAGTTATTGCTTGACTCTTAAATTTAAATATACACTTAAAAAGATAAAATAAATGTGCCTAAGGATAAATATGTATGTATATATAAACAAAGACGTACTTTGATTGTAGGCAAAGACATTGCACCAAGAAAGTCCTAAATCTAACATAAGAAAGAACTTCTGGGTATTAAGACTGTAAAACATTAAAGCACATTCCGCAGAGAGATTCTGGAACCAATTTTGGGTTGGTATTTTTCCACCACCCACAGTACTTGTCTCCTGCTTGGAGACAAGGGCATGAGCACTGTGGGCTCTCCAGGCGAGGTCCGAGTCAGCAGCTCTGTTGGTTACACTTGTGTTGTTCTTTTCCCAGAAGCCTGCCTCGTGCAGGACCCTGAGGACGGCCCAGCTTTATGGACACCAGCTGTACCCCTGGTGGGAAGAGACCCTCGAGCTAGCAATTGCTTTAGGTCATTACAGCCACGCCTGGCTGCCTCCACGTCTGCTCTCCACGCCCACCTTGCACACACGGTGTCCTGCCTCCCACTGCACCCCGACCTTCTGTGAGCTTTGATCCCTGTGACCCATCCATCCCCCGGAGCGCGCCTTCATCGGGGAATCTATTTTCTCCTCAAGGCCCTAGGTCTGCTGGGGTGGGCGTCGGGTGGGCAGGCTCAGTCAACCAAATCCGATGACTTGGCTTCCTATGACTTTAATAACAGCCATGCCGAGTTTTTCTACCTGTCCACACATGTGGTGGTCACCAAAGACTGACCTGGCTTATCTCTTGGGTCAGAGGAAATTACCTTACTGGACCCAGGGCGTCCCCTCATCATTAAGAACAAAAATTAAAATTAGTATGTCCAAATGAAGGGAAACTGAGATCATTAACACAGCACTTGCCTCTTTCTTTTTTTTTTAAGATTTTATTTATTTATTTGACACAGAGAGAGAGATCACAAGTAGGCAGAGAGGCAGGCAGAGAGAGAAGGGGAAGCAGGCTCCCTGCCGAGCAGAGAGCCCGATGCGGGGCTCGATCCCAGGACCCCGAGATCATGACCTGAGCCGAAGGCAGAGGCTTTAACCCACTGAGCCACCCAGGTGCCCCGCCTTTTTCTTGATAGACCAAAAACAACTCCCAGGAGTCAGATGACTAGCATTAGCCTTGCCTATGAAGACGGCAGGGATCGGGATTGACCCTGGCTGCAGGGAAAGGACATTGAGCCCCGTTAGGAGGCAGGGGGTCTGATTAAATGTCCCTGTTAGGTCTCAGCGCATCAGCGGACGCTGTGGTTAAGCGTGGGGCTTTCGGGAGAGGGAAAGCATCCCAGTCTGTTCTCTCTCTTCTGCCTGCTTCCTGTGGGTCCCTTCTGTGATTTGCCTCTGCCCTGCTCTTCTTTTCTCTGGGGGCTCTGAGAACACCCTTCGAGAATTCAGTGCTACCCCCTACTGTCTATCCAAGGCACTTGCAATGGGCAGTTACTGTTCCTATCTCACTGTAGGACAAACTAAGGACAGAGTTATGTGATCCAATCCAAATCAGATGGGGTATCAGATGACATAACCCGGACACTAACCCAGCTCACTTCAAGCCAGAAAAGTCCAAGCGTGGGCTTTCTCGTCTTACGCGACACTGACATTTCCAAGAGAAACACACGTATGTTTCTCAGAACGTTTCCTGGCCACAACCTCAGAGAGACGGACTCTGGCCAGGACGGGGGCTCAACCTCTGGGGGAAGGCACTGTGCCTGCAGGAGGGCGTGCGACTCTGTGAGTCCCAGATGCCACTAGACGTGGGTGTGTGAGCAGAGGAATTAGCCCTCACCAGAAATGCTGATGCTTGGTCCTGGTTGCGACTCTAGAAATAATTGTGTCGCGGCTATTTGTAACTCCTGATGAGCACAGTGGGCAAACATGCCCTTCTCAACCCAAGCTCTCCGTGACAATCAGTGAGCTGCATTTGTAAGAACAAACGTGAAAATTAGTCTGTCCAGATAAAGGGAGACTGAGAGCTGTTTCTGTAAGTGACCCAAGTACAGTCCCTCCGGGGACAAAGGAGGTGTGTTTGCAGGAGCTGAGCACTCTCTCCTGCGATGAGTTACGTTGAGCCTGGAAGAGAAAGAAAGTCCGATGAAGTAAAGAAGACAGAGTCTGGTGTAGGACTCTGGGAAAATGCCAAATGTTCTCCCTGGCTTAGCCAAGGGTCTGGTGAAAATGCCAGCCATGCGGGGAGCTGTGATATAGAAGATCAACCACAGAATTGAATTAGGACAGTGGAAGAAAGCCCCAAAGGAGTTTCCAGAGCTAGGAGGAAAGGATCATCTTTGGTCGATCAGTCACATTTTGTCTTTATTTGAAGCTACAGGAATAAAGGCAAAAGGAAGACACAGGAGAAAGAGCCCACGTAGATTCTTGGATAAGAGGAAGTCAGTGGGAAGATCATTTCAAGGGGATATTGTGGTAAGAATCGTTAGCCAGAACAGTAAGAACAATTACCCGCAGCCAAAATCGGGTGGTGGAGACCCGGTTTATCATTTCCCTTGGTCTAAACCCAAGGGCTGTGTTGACCCACTTCGAGTGGCCGGGACCACACGCTTGGCAAAGCCTCTGGTGAGTGGAGGCGCGGCCCTACATTAGATGATCAAGACGCTCCCCTGTGGTTTTTAGGGGAGCATGAGATTGTCCCACGGGAATAGTGGCGGCCGAAAATTCTGTTTATTTCTCCAGGAATAAAAAGGAGGACGCGAACCACAGTACGTAGTAAAACAGACCCACAGAGAGGAAGAAATGCTTCTGTAAAGGTGAGAAGCCAGTCCGGCTTGAGGAAACCTGACTGTGAAAGTAAATACAACTTTGAGAGCGGAAAGGCGAAATCTAGCCAACCCACTATACGCTTTTCACTGGGAGATGTAACTTTCCGAATCCATAGTATTGTAAAGCCAGAGAGGCTTAACCTTTAAAGGGCACAGCCATGCTCTTGGTCCTAAGGACACAGGGAAATGGGTTTGAATATGGCAAACGGAAAGGAGGAAACCGGCATCTAGCATTTCTTTTCTCAAAAAAAAAAAAGAAAGAAAGAAAGAAAGAAAGAAAGAAAGAAAGAAAGAAAGAAAAGAAAAGAAAAGAAAAAAAGCCAATGTAGTATAGAAACAAATGTATCACTTCTTCAAAAATGGCATTGGGATGAAATATTTTCTGACTTGTTGAATATTTCAGAATGATTTTCTCCTTTACCCACAACAGATAATCAGCTATGAAACCAAATCCTTGCAACACAATTTTCCTCTTAAAAATCTCAAAGATGCCATTCCTCATCTGGCATTTCGGGCGGCATAAACACACATGAGGCAGGTCTGTTTTTTTTCTTTTCAGGGTGCCCGATTTCTGCGGGTTTCTTTTCATTTATTCTTCACACATTTCATTTAGTCATATTTAACTGTAATTCTCATTTTATTAGTTTCATCTGAAAAATTAGTAAACCCTACCAACTGGCTTATTCTGATAACTTTCCAATTCATAAACAGTTTCAAAATTGTATTTTAACATTATTTCCTTAAAATAGGGGGATGGGTGAAGCAGACAAAGGGAATTAAGAGAACACTTGTCATGATGAGCACAGAGTGATGTATGGAATTATTGAATCACTATATTGTACACCTGAAACTCATAACATAACAATTATACTGTATGCTAAGTACACTGGAATTAACTTTTTTTTAAATAAAAATACCTCTCTCTCTCTATTTTTTTTAAAGATTTTATTTATTTGACATAGAGAGACATAGCGAGAGAGGGGACACAAGCAGGGGGAGTGAGAGAGGGAGAAGCAGGCTTCCCGCTGAGCAGGGAGCCCGATGCGGGACTCGATCCCAGGACCCTGGGATCATGACCTGAGCCGAAGGCAGACGCTTAACAACTGAGCCACCCAGGCGCTCCTCTATATATTTTTTTAATTTAAAAAATAGAGATACAAAAAGTGGTGAACCACATGGTCAAAATCAATTGCAAAAGTACTGAGGCAGGAAAGTACTGAGAACTTGACAATTGAGCCACTAAATTGTTGGGATATAAACAGTGTTAAGCAAAGATGCAGTAATAATTCAGTAAGAGTCACTTCATTTCTTCTGGTTTCCCCTATACATTTCTCATTAAAAATTAATTTGCCTTTTAAAAACTTTGTAATTGTATTGTCATAAAAACACTTCACATGACATCTATCCTCTTAACAAATTTAAGAGCACATTATTGTTGACTCTAGGTAGAATGGTGTACAGCAAATCTCTAGAGCTTAGTCATCTTGAGTAAGTGAAACTTTATACCTCTTGGTCACTAACCCCCATGTCCCCCTGCCGCCAGCTCCCCATAACGACCATTCCATCTCATTCCTTCTTTGAAAACTTTCTGTTTCATCTCAGGGATCACTTGGCCCTGAGGCTGGCTCACCTGCCTTTCTAGAGTGTCTCACCTTCTCTAATAAATGTCCTCCCATGTCTTTTTCCCCTTGCATCTAGAACGCCAACTCAAATTTGATCCCCATGTCATTAATTCAACTTCCAAAGGATCAACTTTTCCTTGCCACCATAAACTTTTCTTTACTCTTCTAATTCATTGTTTTCATCTTAGCCCGCCATTCCATTTCACCTTGTTTGGGCCTTAGAGACACTTGCTTCTAATTAGTAGATACTATAGCTCTTTTTTTTTTTTTTAAGTATGTGAGACAGAATTGTCATCTCATTCCTGCTAACTCTATCTTTCCACCAAGACAGCTGGCTGGCTTAGTCTTCCCAGTAATATTCCCGTACCTTTATTTTGTACTTTTTTTTTTCTTATGCTTTGTGTTGATTTGAATTCTATCTCTACTGGAAAACATATGAATTCATTCAACAGCTATCCATTGAGCTCCTATTGTATGATAAGCACTGCTCTAGGTCCTAAAGATAAAGTAAAGAGCCAATCACAAAAACCTCTGCCTGAATGGAGATTACATTCTCCTGGGGCAAATAGGTAAGTGGAAAGAGTCAATGGCTTCACTCACCATTTATTGGAAAGCAGTGGAGCCCTATCTCAGAGTCAGCTGGATGGCCGGCGGGTGGGGTTCTCGGCCAAATTCTAATCATCTGGTACTCGTTTAGTGAAGACTAAAATTGGAAATAAAACCTCTATGGGTCATCGGGCAGCAACATCATTTTGCTATTGTTGTTGTTATTATTATTATTATTATTATTATTATCTCTAATGGACATCCTTGTGCCTGGGAAGTCGTGTCTCTGTGGTTCTAATTGCATTTTCCTAATGATTGCTGATGTTGAACACCTTCCCTGTGTTTGTTGGCTATTTGCATTTCTTCCCTGGAGAAATGTTTATTCAAGTCCTCTGCCCATTTTTAAATTAGGTTGTTTATCTAATTTATTGGTGAATTATATCAAGGTTTTTTAAAAATATATAAAAATGTTTCGCCACTCTCAAATGTTTTCAAGCCCAGGGACATCTTTCATCTCTCCTTATACCATCTTCCTCTGTATAAGGCACACCAGAATAATTATCTTCCATGTTGGGACAAACTGAGCTTTAGTTCCTTTCAAGCCTGTAATTAAAAGAACCAATGAGCCTATGACCAGATTAATGAGATCGTTCAATGAGCTCGATTTCCTAGTTTGTCTTCTGTTGGGATGGCATGTCTAATTCTCCAACACTGTTCACGAAATTCTTCCTTAGCATTTGTATCTGAGTCTGTGACTTGGAAATAATAGATCTGCGGGTAAAGAAAAAAGTGGGTGGTAAATTCTAATACTGCTCGTGTATTTCTCTCCCAGGTGAGAACATATGTGAGACCATTTCCAACATAGCTCATAAAATTTCCAAACTATACAGAAAACAATTTCCAAACTCTAATCTCACAACTACTTGTGTGCTGGCTGGACCATGAGAAAAAAACACACCGTCCACATTTACCTTAAATCTTTTCTAAATCAGGTAAGTCTAATCAGCAAGAAAGAACACCAAGTATGAAATATGCTTCTACGGTTTCACCTACCAAGGTGACTTAACAAACGACCCATACATTTGGATATATACATGCTAGAATTTTTACTGAACAGTAATTCTTGTATCTCATAGCTATACATTCTCCATCCACGGAGGTGGATTCAGAATTACAATCATTCATTGGAAGTCATGAATTTAGGATGTGTTCTTGGCATGGAAACCAGTTTTCTCAAGGATCGAATCGAGATGCTTATGCCTTTTTCACAATGGGAAAGTCTGGAGATCTGTTCAGCACAAGTGCCCCAGAGAAAAAGAATTTCAAATGTTAACAGATTTCTTATATACTGTTTGACCCCCCACAATACACATCTTGATATCTTTTTTATGATTGCTTCGTTCATAGTTACCGAGGGTGACCTTTGGTTGGCAAAGAGAGAAAAGCAGCATTTAGTTCCCAAATAATTCCTCCTTAACTCCTATTTTCACATTTTTAAAAGATTTTTTAAATTAATTAATTACTTTATTTATTTATTTTGAGAAGGAGTGAGTGAGCACCAGAATTGGGCCAGAAGGGGAGGGAGAGGAAGAGAGAGAGAATCCCAAACAGACTCCACACTGCGTGGGGAGCCCGATATGGGGCCCCATCTCATGACTTTGAAATCATGACTTGAGCCAAAACCAAGACTGGAGGCTTAACTGACTGAGCCACCCAGGGGCCCCTCTTCAACTCCTATTTTCATAGGTGTTTTTACAAGGTACATGAAGTGGGTCCTTCATTAGGACCCACTGTCTTTGCTTCATCTTTCCAGTCCTGGAATGTCCAAAGTGAACTCCTGGCCCTCCCCTCTTCTGGCCACCTGCATTCTCACCTATGTGTTCGCTCACCTCCGGAAGTCTGGGGCCACCACCTGACTTGTCATCGAAATCCACCGTGTGAGTGAGACGCATGGTGAGATATTGTTGCAGACGGCGTAAATCAGGTGGGGGACCAGCTAAAAGAGCTCATATGCAGCTGTCATAAAAAATGAAGAAGCTCTCCATACACTTAGTTAAAAAATCTCCAGGGTGCATCATAAAAAAAAAAAAAGTCCAGAGTAAGAGGTATAGTTGGTCACTGCTTATATGGAAAAGGGTATAGGGATTCATCTCCGTGTATGCATGCACACGTGGAAAACGTCTGGAAGGATGGATAAGAAACCAGCAACAGGTGTCATGAAGGCCTGGAGAATGCGATGGGAAGAAGGCTTGTAGCGAAGTAGGAGGAGCATGAGTAGCTGCAGCAACTGGGAATTTTAGCGTCGTCTACCACATAGAGCTGCGTGGCGAGCTGTCCTTCCAGACGCAGGTCTAATGCCATCCTCCTTACAAAGGCTCGCCTGGCGTCCCCCGAGGCGGGCTCCGTCCTGCAGCCCCAGTGCCCTGCAGAGCCTTCCCCTCATCTCCCCTAGGCTGCCCCCTCTCTCACTCAAGACAACTTTGTCGAATGAGAGAAGACTGGACCTTCTTCCACCAAAGTAGGCAACTTCCTGACTTTTAACACATAAATTAGATTTGCCACATTAAAAAAAAAATAACGCGGTGTGCATTGTCTGGCTTTTTCCCACGCAGGCTGTCTGCGCGGCACATCCGTGCTGTGGCACTCTGTGGTGACGGCTGTGTGACCTTCACCGCTGTGGGGGGGATGCCTTATTGGTTTTATTTCTGGGTCGAATGCGCTACGTGGTTCGTGTCCTGCTGATGGCCATCGTGAAGGAGGCTGTAACAACGCTCTCGGGCGCGTCTCTCAGTGCAGGGGACCCAAGTCTGTTGGGTTTACACCTGGGAATGTATTCCTGTGACCAACACGTGTGTTCCTACCGCCCAAACAAAAGCTTCCTGAGGGCAGGAAACGTGTTGGCAGGGCCATGTCCGTCGCCTAGCCCAGCACCTGTTGTAAGGAGCCCCTCACGGCTGTTGGTTCTCTTTCCGGGGCGACGTTGGTGAACCCAGCCGTCGGTGAAGCCATGCTTCTCTGATACCAAGAAGCTTGTCTATTTTTAGGCAGAAAGGAAGAGTATCCAGTACCTTCTGCCCACAGCCTTACTCAGTAGACCAGATAAATGTGCTCATTCCTGATCAGTGTTCCCAAAAACCTATAAATGCCCCATTTTTGTGTCCTTGCTACTCCACTGCACTGTCTCGTTGGCTTGGATTTTCTGCACAGGAGGGCTGGGACAGCCGGAGGGAAACTTGAACCATGAAGGTCCTCTTTCTTTTCAGTGTCCTCTTCTGTCTGGTCCAGGTGAACTCAGGTAAATATCTCCTGGCCGGTGCAGAAGCTGCTGGAGGAGACCAGAGCAGGTAGGGCAGGAAGCCCGGGGACGAGGGCCCGTGCGGAGGGCTGGGGGGTCTACGCGTTGGCGACGTTGCCGCTGGACCCCCCCGCGGCTCAGCTCTGGACTGTTTGGATCTTCCTTGGGAAGAGTTTTTCAGAAAGTGAAATATGGGCTATCGGGGTCGTCTAACACAAGACAAAGGCTCCGACACGTAGGAAACATTCACCGCAGTCTGCGAAGAGTTCCCAGGAGGAAATGACAGTCACACGAATGTCAGAGCTGGAAGGGACTATGGGTCTTCCACGGTGCCCTACAGGGAGAGGACACGGAGCTCCCGGGAGAGCGACGCTGTATCCTGGGGCACTCGCCAGTTACGGCCCAGCAGTGAGTGACTCACACGTAGGACAGCGTTCCTCCAGCCCCCAACCCCCAACC
>CM052899.1:4750370-4788548 GCA_028534135.1 Potos flavus | reverse complement strand
TCTCTCTCTCTCTCTCTCTCTCTCTCTCTCTCTCTCTTTCCTTGTCAGAGAAAGAGTGAAAAAGCAGCAGGCAGAGGGAGAGGCAGACTCCCTGCTCAGTCCCAATGTGGGACTTGATCCTAGGACTCTGGGATCGTGACCTGAGCCGAAAGCAGACCCTTAAGCGACGAAGCCACCCGGGCGCCGCCCCCTCAGCGTTTCTTGAGGGAGCTGTCAGCGGGTGGTTATCCTGTTAGAGAATTTAAATCTTAGATCTAGTTTCTCATGAATCCTGGCCTGTCTACCAAATTAAATGCAAACCTGCCCAACATGCTTGTCTACTTGACTTCGGCCAAACTAGACTAGTCACTGCTCCCTACCCTGGCCGTGTGCCTCGCCACCTCTGTGGCGGCTCCTGGGGAGAAGAGCTGTGTCTAACTCTCTGAAGCACCCCATCAACCCAATGGCGTCCTGCAACTCCCGGTAGGTCCCTCGGGCCCAACTCTTATCCCCTCCTTGCACACCTCCCTTGCCTTTCTATTGATATATCCCTCCTTTTTTCGTACAGTGGATGGAGCACAACAGCAAGTAAATACAAGGGCATTTGTAGGAAGCCGAAGGGACAACAATCTTTGTTCACGCTTGCAAGATACAAAAATGGCAGGAGAGCTTGCTAGCTGAGGATGATACTATATACATCATATATACATATATGTACATACATACATATACGTGCACTATATACACATAGGATGCAAATACAAGTATGTGTCCACACTGCATGGTTCAGTGAAGACAGACAACTCGGTGGACCTGTGTGCAATACAGCCTCTGCCTCTGCTAGCCTACCTCGACCTTGAGAAGTAGCTGTTCGACTTGGGTTTGGAGGGGAGATAGTATCTTCTAGAGCAGGGGCGGGCCTAGGTCAGACGCTTTCAGGGGCTCTGCAAACATATCAAGGCACAAAGCAGGGCCTATGGGACGGCCGTCTCAGCTGGGCGTTAAAACCTCCCCGGGGGCCTAATGCACCGGCAAAACAAAGTATCTCCATGGTCCCAACTAGAGGCCTGCAGTTTGCTATCTTTCTGGAAGAAAAGGTAATCTACGGTTACATAGTTGGAGGAAGGTTTTCTTTTTCCTGTTTCCTTACTTACACTATTTTGTGGAAAGATAATTTAGCTAAAATAGCAGTGATTAATCAGAATGCTGGAAACTACCTTGCACACACGTGCGGTGGAAGCAGGTAACAGGGGGCCGCGATGCGCTGGCGTTGACTTACAACCCCCTTCCGCCGCCTCAGAGATCCCACTTCGTGCTGAATCCTGAGATGCTCATGAGGCATTCAGGAGGGCCGTGTAGAGCAAAGCATTGCTCTAGCTGGTGACAGCACAGTGATATCACAAGGAGAGGAACGAACAGAGCTATGACACTGTGATGATTTGGAGCATGGGCTTTGAAGAAACTGAAAGACATTTAAGAACCTCAAATGGGGATAATTTAATACAGATGGTTACGTAAGAGAACCGAGAAGCCAAATGTATACTGAGTCACCTCCGAATTGGCAGCAGCAGAAAGGCAAGCCTATCCCTAAGGCCAGAGGGACGCAAGGAGGAAGGAGGTAGTATTTCCAAAGCCTAAGATAGGAGCTCCTAACAGGGCATGTGGACCTGCCCGCCGGAAGCTAGGGCCACGAATGAAGCGGCTCCTGGTAGGAACCGGAGGCCCAGAGGAGGGACAGCAGAGGGACAGCAGAGGAATACCTCAGTTTCCCACCACCTCCTGCCCTCCCACCTTCTGCGAAGGTATCCCGGGGGCCAATCTACACGGCGCATGGAGAGCAGGGGCTCCCGGAAAATGCGTACAGTTCCCTGCAGTTTACAGTACGGCATTGACAGTCTGGGTGGCCTGGGAGGGCAAGTCACTCGCCGCAAACTCCGGGTCCTCCTAGGACTGGGGTCAGGCCTCTCTTTGCCGGTGTAACTCATCCAGCGGTGGGCAGGACAAGGTTAAAATGGCCATAAAGGAGAGTGGCTGGGCCACGCTTGGACGGTGATAAGATAAAGAAAGGAACGCAATCCCGGATTCCCGTGCTGGGAGCCGAGGGCATCGTCCAGAAGCGGCCTGAGTATCACCATCCCCTCCTCGGTTGGGCTCCTGAAGGCCCCACGGGCGCTATTCGGGTCACGCGGTAATTTGCAGTTGCTTCCCCCGCGGGCTCACTGCTGAGGGCCCAGATGCTCAGGGAGCTCAGGAACTCACTCCGGGAAACTCAAACCATAGGTGTTGGGGCTGACAGTTAAACGGCTAACTTCTGTCTCCAAACCCAGTGTCCTCGCGGTCTGCGCTCCACCCAGGGCCGCCCCTGGACCCAAAACTCGCATCAACCAAATCTCCGTTCCGTATTTGCAAAAATGGAATTAAAAAAAAAAAAAGGAGGTGAGCGGAAAGTCTAAGAAAAAAGTTAAATAACTGACGTCTCTCCTCCTCAACCTTCTCAGCATCGGGAAAGCGCGTTAGAGCTGAGAGAGAATCCGGACGCCAGGGCATCAGGGTGTGGGGTCTGCGGTTCCGAGCTCGCTCTGCGGTTCCGAGCTCGCTCTGCGGTTCCAGGCTCCGGGACTCAAGGCTCCAGGGCCAGGGTGCGGGGCCAGCGTCTCCCAGCGCATCCGACACAGCCGCGTCTTCATTCTCAGTGGGAGATGCGTCACTACCAGGACTGGGGAGGCTGGAAGTATTCCTGACATTAAAAAAAAAAAAGTATAATAAGCCAAGAAGAAGGCAAACCCCAGTTACCAGGGGCCCCCCAGGTAGAGGAAAAGTGAAGAACATTGTCTACCTCTTCTATTTTTTGAATTTTTACCACAAACATTCCTAACTTTTATAAACCCTCTCAAAATGCTCCTCAAAATTCATTTTGGAGTGAGCAGGGTGCCAGAGCCCAGCCCCCGAGCCCCAGCTTCCAAATTAGCTGATGAGGAAAATAGCTTGCATTCCCTCTTATAAAATGGTGGCATTGCCTTGGAAATGCCTTCCAGGCTTTGAAGGAACCAGTGAGACCAAGAGCTCACTGGGGTTCTGTCTTCCGTGTGGAAAAGAAATCATCCTCCCCGCCCCCCCCACCGTGTCCTGACGCTCCGATGACTCCAGCCCCGCACCCGGACCTAGAGCGGGCTGCGCCTTCCCTCAAGGCCCACCCCGCCCTCTCTCCAGCCTGCGTGAGACTGAGCAGCCTCCTGGGCAGCTAACACCCGTCCCGGCCCACGCTCACTTCCTTCCCCACTTACGTATACCTGCTTGGGGGCATCTGGGTGCCTCATGGCTGGAGCATCTGACTCTTGATTTCGGCTCAGGTCATGATCTCAGGGTTGTGAGATCGAGCCCCACGTGGGGATTCCGCGCTGGGCATGGAGCCTGCTTAGGACTCTTTCCCTCCCTCTCCCTCTGCTCCTCCCCACACCGCTCTCTAAATAAATAAATAAATAAACAAACAAATAAATACAATAATACCTGCCTTGTCTTAAATCCTGAACTTCTGAGAAAATTTTGATTTAAAAAAAAAGGAAGTGTCTACAACTCGAAACCCTTCTTAAATCATCTAAACCTGCCTTCCACTGTGAATTACCTTTCTTTTACATTTCCATAGCCTTGTGCTGCCGTGACACCCTTACTGTGACACTTGTCGAAATGCCCCCCTCTGTGGCGTCTTTGCACACACGTCTGCATGTCTGCCTTTACCTACACAGGTGCTCCCTGAGAGAAAGAACTTGAACTGCTCCCTCTTTGCATCTCACCCTCTCCCATCCCACTGGCCCCGGGCATATGGCACTTGTCTCTCTATGGGCAGTGTTGAGAGATAGCTCACAGAATCCGATGGCTGCGCTGGGATCTCGAACACACGCTCCTAGAACTAATAGACCTGGAACCTCGGTGGATCCGTTGTAATTGTATCAACTGCCAGACAACGTCATGGTGACTTCAGGTCCCAATTAAATAGTCTATCGACAAATATAAACCACTAATGGATAACTGAACATTTAAGTCTGTTTTTTTTTAAAAAGCTGGTTCTTTAAACACTGAATCTATAGCCAGGGGAAACCACCTGATCTCTGGACTTCCTTGAATGCTCCCAAGACATGAGTAACCAGAAATCTTAAATGCACCTTCCTAAGCCCCTTATTTGTATAGGGAGTGTCATCAACAAGGAACGGGTGCCGGTCCCCCAAATACGTCATCCCAGCATTCTCCTTCTCTGATGGAGACTGAGACACCTTGACTCATGAATCTGACTGTTTTCAGACAATGATGACGTGTAAACCATGTTTCACCCAAGTTACAGCCCATATCACACACCAAAGAGCATAGAGTAAGGGAATCTGGAAAGTAGCCCATTTTCCCTTCCTTTCTTATTACCTAGAAGCTGATCCCATTTCATCTCAATTTCAGGTGTACCTGTGCAGGCTTGAGGTGTGACCCAGCCTGAGCTTACACCTGGATTCTGGCTATGTCTGGACTGCTATGTCTGGACTGCTATGGTCCCAGGTGAGCTTCAGAATCTTCTAGGACTTTAGGAAGATAGCTTAGAAATACCACGGTGGGGGACGGCAGCTCCCAACTACATGCCCTGGGAATGCTCCCAAGAGGAGAGGTTCTTTGCGACCTATACCTACAGCCGGCTCGCGGCCAGACCCGGACGCGCTCCTGGAGCCCCGAGGGCATCAGAATAGCTGTGTGCTCACATCAGGCTTGCTTCACCCTTTAGGTTTGCAATTAGCTCGGGGTGAGTGGGCGTGGCCTGTGGGATAAGAGACACTGGCATGCAGCATCCGGAAACACGTCCTATTGTCATCACTGTACTATTACAGGTATTGCGGCTGCCGCTTACCCGTACCCATTGTGTCCTGCAATCCTTATAAAGCAGGCAAGCACACCTTGTCGCCCAGTCTCAGCGTGCCACGAAGCCGGTCGGCCATGAGGATCTATTACCTTCTCCTCCTGTTGCCCTTTCTGTTCTTGATGCCTGTTCCAGGTGAGACGGGTCGGGAGGCGAGGGGGTGGAAGGAATTGCAAGTATGTCATTCCAAGTCTGTCTGTTTCCATTCCTCAGGAACTTCAGACCAGGTAGATTTGTTGTATGGGAACAAACATCGCCAGTTTCTTTTTCCTGGTGAGACTCATCAAGGATCTGGAAGCCTTTTCCCGATCTTTCCAGATACTAAATAGCTCACAAAGACCACCCCTTTGTGGACAGGGACGAACCTTACCTGCTCATGAGACATAAAGAAAGATATAAAAACTTTAACCCCAGCAGGAAAGATGGATTTAATCTGAGATCAGAAGCACAGACTCCCACTTACCAGCTTTAGGGGTTGTAAGTGGAGTCTCTGGGAAGCTGCGAACCCCATGGGGTCCCTGCAGCCCCAGCCCCTGTGAGCCCGGGGGCCACACCCCATCCCTCACGGCCACCTTGGTCCACGGCTGAGCTGTGGCCCACAGAAGCACAGGTCAGCTGGTTGCTTAATCCTTCCTCTACTTTACTTCTCCTTTTACAGAAAAAGGAAAAGGTGATTTAAAAAGAAAGAAAACACCCTAAAATAAAAGAGAAACAAACCATTTCCTGGGGACAGTGATCGGAATATTTTATTTATAGAGGAAATTACAAATTGGTAGCTACCAAATCTAAACCAGTATCTTTCCAACATGTGTTTTGTCGTTTCTTAATTTAAAGAAATGTATGTATGTGTCCATCCCTATGAGGTGTACCACTAAGACTATAAATGAATTCACTTTCCGATTCAGGAAAGGGGGGGCAGGGGAAGAATAAAAGAAAGGCAACACATCAGTTATTGGGGGAATTCCAAAAGCTTTGTACTTGGACTAAAGGCTTCCCGTGTGTTCTATTTTGTCGTTGCAGGAAACGGAGGAATCATAAATGCCCTGCAGAGGTATTATTGCCGAATCAGGGGCGGACGGTGTGCTGTGCTTAGCTGCCTGCCGAAGGAAGAGCACATAGGCCGCTGTTCTTCCTCCGGCCGAAAATGCTGCCGAAGAAAGAAATAAAAAAAAAATCCAGAAACGTGATAGGGAACGTCGTAAAGTGTGAAAATGCCTCCTGGAAGTTTATAGAAGAAAAATCAAATTAAATATTTTTTTCAAAAGAAATAGAAGCTTGATTGTTCTTTTTAAATTCCAGTTATTGTGGTAGTTGTTACCAAACTGATAATTTAGAAAGCCTTCATGGACTCGCCTTTGATTCAAATGCAGGATAATCTCTGGAGGAATCCTCGAAGGGGTCCAAACTTATTTTCCAAGCCGTATCAGATTTGACTCCTCTTCTGCAAACGATGTACCCCGATGAGATTGGCCTCTTGTCCCTCCTAAAAAATTCCCTTTGCTTTCCCATCACCCATGCTTCTGTCCCAGCTGACCTCCTACCTGGCATATACGCAGCCTTCCAGCGTCATCTCTAAACTTTAACCCACCCCCCACCCGCCCTGGGGCGGGGGCATCGCAAATCCTACCACCTCCTTACAAAGAGAGCTGCTTTCCTAAAAGAATACGAGCTTTCCTCTGATACACTGCAGGGTTCGGACTGAGAGCCTCTTCTCCGAATTTTGTTTGATCTCTGTGTTGTACCATTTGCATATTTCCAATCTCCCTATCTGGTTGCATCATTTTTAAGGGCAAAGACTTTGTCTTAATCATTTCTGGATGTGCTAGGAAACTGCCTTGAGCACAAAAGCAGCTCAGAACCTGTTTCTTGAAGAGCAATCCAGTGCTCCGAGGCCCTGCAGTTTAACTAGGCAGTGTCCTCTCCATGTCGATATGGAAGGATTCCAGGAGATGCCATGGGACGCCCATCTTCCCCCACACCAGGCCTTATGGAAAAGCAAGAGAACCGGGCTGTCAGAAGAGGGGAGCAGATTCCCCAAAGAGAAGAGCCTGGATCCATCAAAAAAGCATGAGCTGCTGTGGCACCTGCCCTCCGACGGGATGCAGACAGAGATGGGAGAGAACTCTTCTGGAATCTGGAGAGGCAGCAGGCAGGGCTGCAGCTGCAGAGGGGGCCGGGGGAGAGGGAGTGCCCATGAACGAGACCCCTTGACTCGGGAATCAGGCTCCAGGCCAAAGCACGGGGAAGGAGAACCCAGGCCCACCAGCAATCCTTCTGAGTCCAAGAGATGAAACCAAAGTGCAGGCAGCACAAGACCCACGTGCTCGTCGCGGAAAACCGGAAGGGGGCATCAACCGGAAGGGGGCATCAACCGGAAGGGGGCATCAACCGGAAGGGAGCATCAACCGGAAGAGGGCATCGGATGGGGCTGGAGCGCCCACGTGCAGCCGAGGGCTCTCTTGACTCTTGGCCTGGGGCTGGTCTGCGCATGCCTGGGGGAAAACTTGCAAGGCCAGAGCAAAACAGAAACACCCCAAAGGAACTGGATGGACAATTCCAGGAACACATACCGGGCCGGAGCACGTGCCTTCCCACAGCAGCGCGGAGAGAGTCCTCAGGAAGGCATGGCATGTGTGGCTGGGCTCTTGAGCCCTGGAGTCAACTGCTCTGGAACACTCGGGGCGGCAGTGGTGCTAACATACCGTCTGGGAGGCGGTGGGTCCTCAGGGAGGCCGTGCCCGTGCGAACACACGTGGGAAATCTCTGTACGTTCTGCGCAGTGTGGTCGTGTACCTAAGACGGCTCAAGAAAATAGTTTATTTTTTAAAAATAAGGGAAAACTTTTTAAATCACAACAACGGAAAGCTAAGAAAATTCCTTACCAGAAATCCTGCGCTGTTAAAACAAAACAAAACAAAAACTCTCCAGTCAGAAGAAAAATAATGCCGGATGGGAATTTGGCTCTGCCGGCTGCAGCTAAGATTCTATCTCAAAGGGAGAGATTGTCAGCTTCTTGAAAAATAAGATACACGCTGTTTATAAGAGACCCACTTGGGGTATCAAGTGGAAAGGCAAAGGCAGATTAAAAATAAAAGACTGGAAACAGATGCGCTAAGGGAACATTGATCTAAAGAAAATAGAATTGCCCGTGTTGGCTAATTGCCTATAAATCAGAATATATTTTAGAAGGAGTATTACAAGAGATAAAAAGGGATATTTTCCCCAGGTATAAAGTGGTTAATTCACCAAGAACATATATTAATACTAAATTATAATGCTCTTAATAACAAAGTCCCAAAAGTCTTAAAGGAAAAGTGATAGAAATGAGAGGAGAAACTGATACATAAGTAATTACAATTAGATATTGCCACGCTTCACTCGTAATGAAAAGAAAAAGCAGACAAAAGGTCAGGAATAATGTGGAAGACATGAACAACAGTATCATCAGTGTGTGACCTCACTGAAATTTATAGGACACTCTACCCAATAATCACAGAATAATTCAGAATTGAAATGTTATGCAATAAAGCTGCTATTGGGCTATAAAACAAGTCTCAAAAAATTTAAAAAAAATTGAAATTATTCAGTGCATATCATACCCAGATATACACTGTGTCTGTCCACAGTGGAATTTTCAAAGATATGAATTACAGAAAGATATCTGGAAAAATCCCCAAATATGTGGAAGTTAATCCACATGCTTCTAATGCATACAAGAAGAAATCACATGAAAAGTTAGAAAATATTTTGAACTCATCAAAAATGAAAACAGCACACCGAAATTTGTGAGAATGCAACTTAAGCAGTGCTTAGAGAGAAACTTATAACATCAAATGCTTTTTTCCTCCAAATACTTCTATTTTTTCAGTGTTACAAGATTCATTGTTCATGTTCCACACCTAGCGTTCCATGCAATACGTGCCCTCCTCAATACCCGCCACCAGGCTCGCCCAACCCCCCACCACCTCCCCTCCAAAACCTTCACTTTGTTGCTCAGGGTGAATTGGGGGAAATCAGAGGGGGAGATGAACCATGAGAGACTGTGGACTCTGAGCAACATCAAAGGCTTTTAAGATAGGGGTAAAGCTCACAAATCAACAATGTAAATTTCTACCCTAAGGAACTAGAACAAAGGGAAGTGAACTCAAAGTAGAAAGGATGAAAGTGAATAAAAAGAAAATGGACTCACAGTCTTCTTTGAGAGGATCGTAACATTGTTAGAGCTCTAATCAGGTGCACACAAGGGGAAAAACAAAAAAAAGGAAGTCACAAGATGCCTCAGATATACACACACCCTTTTGGCAGGCAGGAAATTGAGAACATTTATACATCGGGTGATTTAGACAAAGAGTCTCCACAAGGTGACTGTAATTCACACTCATCATTATCTCCTGCAAGGTCAGGCAATGACCCCTCCCTCTTTTTTTCTCTTAAGTTTAAGATGTACTACCAAAAACAACTACACAGTCAATGCAATCAGTATTGAAATTCCAACTGCTCTTTGTACCCTTCTTTGGAGAATATCTACTCGGGTCCTTTGACCATTTTTAAATCAGGTTGTATGTTGTTTTACTATTGAGTTGTATGTTTTCCCTACGTATTTTGGATATGAGCCCCTTACCAGATACAGGGTTTGCAAACATTTTCTCCCAATCTATAGTTTGCTTTTTCATTTTGTTGTTTCCTTGGCTCTGTGTGGCCAACAGACACATGAAAAGACGCTCAGCATCACTCATCATCGGGAAATGCAAATCAAAACTGCAATGAGATACCACCTCACACCTGCTGGGATGGCTAGCATAAAAAAAATAAAAGGGATGTTGGTAAGATGTAGAGAAAAGGGAACTCTGGTGCATTATTAATAGGAATGTAAATTGATATGTCCACTATGGAAAACAGTAAGCAAGTTCCTCAAAAAAAAAGAAATACCAGGTGATTTAGCAATCCCACTTCTGGGATGGTATCTCATTCCGACGTCTCTGTTTCTGATTCTGAAACCACTGACCTGCAGTGGAGACTGACTCGAGCAGAGCTTTGGGGGGATTTTCTTTCTCTGAGCAGAGCTGACCTGCCACGAAGCCCTCACCAAACCCCGTCCCAGCCATGGATCAGAGCCTTGACCGGCTGCTTCTGCAACAGTAAGGACCCCCTGGGACCTCAGCAGCGCCGGTCTCTGTCCGAAAACTCTCTCCAAATAATTATAGACTCAGGTCTCATTGACATGAACGCAGCCTTGGGGAGAGAAGCCCTCGCAGGTTTGCTCAAGGGGACACGGACACAGGTTGTCTTTCTGACATAGCGCTTGGATTTCTGATGCTCTTTTGCCTTTTTTATCGTATTTTTACCAAAAATACAGGAGATGCTATTATTTGCTTTAAGAATAGTTTATGTGTGGTTGCGCTCACGTGTTATTAACAAATGAAACAATAGTTTAAAATCAGGACTAGAGCATAAAGTTAGCCACACAAGAGATTCAAAGCGACACTGTTGAGTGGAGGAAAAAAATGACAAAAACTCAACATTTTACTTTACATATCTTTTTTCCTAGAAATACCTATGGTTCATATGTCAAATATCCTTCCCTTAGTAGAGGCCCCGGGCTCACCATTACAAAAAGGACCTATTTCAGACTTACAGTGTGGATTTATTTGGAAAAAGTGCAGCCTTGGGCAGAGGTGGAGGGCATGCTGTGTCCTGTGATGTCACATCTCCAAGAAGACCCCTCCCCCAAGAAAGCATTTCCTCGGTAGAAGTGACAAGGAATAAATCTACGCTACTGAAGCTTTGTTCTTACGATTGGAGGTTTACTTATTAATTCATCACATACCCCCAGAGGGCTACTCTAAGAAAAACAAATTGCTGTCGCACAAAACACCGTGTCGCCTTCAATGCCTTCAAATGTCACCTGGGATCTGGACAAGACTGATCAGACTCCAGGAAAAACCTGAAGTCACAAAGGCGCATTCCTAGAATCCTCATTTGCATAGAAAGTGTCATAGCCTCCAAGAAGGTCACAATCCAGTTACTTTGGCCCAACAGTCTTTTTCTCTAAGAGGAGAAACAAGATGTCACCCTAACTCATCATCTCTATGGTAGTTAGTGGTGAATTTAAGAGGCTATTCATATGAAATTAATAGTACATGAAAATTCAGGTGTTGAGGGATCCTTTACCTGTTGAAGGTAACCTACTTTTCCTCCCTTCTCTCAGCTCCAAAAGTTAACGGATTCTGTCCTGCCCAAACTCCAAGAGAACCCATAGAGATTCTTGGTCTGACCAAGTCCTGTTTCACCGCCAGGCTTGAATATGCCCCAGGCATACTGAACTGAAAACCATTCCGGCCTTATTCTGCCTCCTGTCCCTTGGGGAGGAGAACAGAAAATTGGGAGCCTAAAATAACCACAGTGAAAACAGATTAAACCCAGGCTATGTCTAGGGTCACTACCAAATGGAGACAGACCCAGCCTAGCTCCCGCCACCCAGATCCACTGCCAGAAAGAATCCGTTTCTGGATATGCTTTCTACCTCCCGCGTGGAACAGGATAGCAATTCTGCGGCATATGGCCCTATGCCTTTTGCGTCTGGTTCAGGGGACGTGATATATGTTCTAAGAGCGAGACACGAGAACCAGAAGGAAAGATGCTGCCCTTTCATCATCATGTAATTTTGCTAGAATTGCAAACATCACTTCTGCCAGTAATCATGTTCCCTTAATCTTTACAAAAATGGAAAGAAAATCACCTGGCTCTTCATCCTTGGCTGGTCCCCGAGTTTGTCAACCATGAGGATCCGTTGTCTTTTCTTCATACTGCCGATTTTATTCTCATCGCCCGCGCCAGGTAACATGGACCCAAGAATTAAGAGGCTTGACATAATTTGAGGGTAGACCGAAATTTCTCACCAATTTTCTCCGGGCTAAATAGATTATTTGAACCATTCGCTCAGACTAAACACGCTCCCTTTACCGCGAAACGTGCAGAAGACCTTCAGGGAGTTCTCAGAGAGTTTCGTTTGTTCGCAACCCAGCCTAATAGACAGAATCACGGGGGAACGTCCCACTGCTATTTCATGGCAAGATCGAAGGACTTGTGCTTAAAGCCTAAGAACCGTGCCTTCCTAAGTAGAAAGAGAACTCATTTTATTCTAAGGGTAGAGATCTAGGCTATCCTTTATATCCTTTTAGAACAACACAGTGGGATTTTGGGCTACCTAGAGAAACTCATAATAGGACTAGGGCTCCCATCGTACATCTTGGAAACTTTTGCCGTGTGTGCCCCAGATAGTCTCTCCCATGGCGTTTATTCATTCTCTGGAGTTTATTGCTCCCCATCACATCCTTTTGAGCACAGGGGAACTTCAGCATTCACGGGGTTGCTCTGCTTTCCTTTACTCTGTCCTGACATTTACAGTCATCAAAGTAAAAAAAAAAAAAAAAAGGAAGAGAACTGAAAAAGATGAAGGAGGGAAGGGAGGGAAGAAGAGAGGGAAGGAGGAAGGAAGAGAGGGAGGAAGAAGTGAGAAAGAAGGAATTTGAGAGAACAGCAAAAATATGAAATATTATAAATCTCTTGTTTGTACAACTTTGCTCTGTTCATGTGATAGCGCTCAGATGACCAAATGTTTATAAAGCAATAATTACACTTTCATTGCATCGCTGCTTCTCACCTAAGCTCAAAGACTCAACGAATCAGATTATTTAGGAAAAAGAAAGCCAAACAAATGGCCTCCGGCTTGCTTTCTCTGTGTTTGGCCAACTACTGACTTTCAGTGGTCTCTAGTTTATTTTCTTGGGGTGGAGACACATTTGCACAAAAGCCTCAACAAGCTTCCACCTGAAAGCATCCAGTGGCCCAAGTCACTCTGCCACAGATCAATGTCCAGCAATCCGGGTCTTCAAGAACAAGCATCTGCGACCCAGCAGAGCCAGTCCCTTCGTCAAGAAATTATCTACAAGAAGCCACACCCATGTCCCAATCATCGTGGCCGTAGAGCCCTGTTCTTGAGAAAGAAGCTCTTCCCCCCCAAGGATTTTTTTTAAAGATTTATTTATTTTGGAGAGAGTGCACTAGTCAGGAGAGGGGCAGAGGGAGAAAGAGAGGGGAAGCAGAGTCCCGCCTGAGCAGGGAGCCTAATGAGGGGCTCGATCGCAGCACCCCAAGATCATGACCTGAGAAAACCAAGAGTCAGACACTCAGCCAACCAAGCCACCCAGGCGCCCCTTCAAGGATTTACGAAGGGATGAGGACCCGTGCTTGGAGTCTTCCTGAAATGGTGCGTGAACAAATTTTCATCCCCCTTTCTTTTCAGGTTTCTCTGGAAGGGTTCTGCTTCCTTTTTCTTGTCTCGGGAGTGGGGGCCTCTGTTTTCCGTTCAGATGCCTTCATACCTGGGAAGAGATTGGCAGGTGTTTATTCCCCACACAAAAGTGCTGCAGAAGACAGAAGCAGAACTAAAGAGAGCCAACTGCTGAGACCGTGGTGGAGAGCGATGCTGTTCCCCTGAGATGTGCTTGTGAAACGCAAACCCCATTAAATCACTGGTCAGGATCAGGGAACCGATTTCCTGTAATTCTGGTTGTATGGTGTTCCAGAGAGTTTTATGAACTTAGATTAAGATTAGACTCTAATCTTCATTTCCTCACCTGTATTATGGAAAAAGAATTGCTCTTCTAATGGGTCAAAAGGGAAAAATAATGCTGATTTTTAGCAATTTCACTCATTCCTGGGTAACAGGTGAATGAGTGACTTTTACTGAGAAAATTGCCCTATTGTTTAAGCAAACACAATAGACATTTCAGTTTTGAAAGCAAAGCTTTTGGAGATCTTCATAATACAGAGGTAAAGGGAAATAAGTGCTAAGTGGATCTACGCTTTCGAAAGTAAAAATTTAGTTTTTCATGAGGAGACTGTTCAGACACCACCAGGGACTCAGACTCATGAGGGTTTTAGAGGAAGAAAGACCCTTTTCTCCACCTTCCTGGGTTCTTAGCCGGGACTCTGGAAATTAAACTGATAAAAGAGAGATTGACGTGAGAAAAATGTCATTTATTGACACGTGCCATGCACATACATGCGGGAGAAACCCGGTGATGATTAACTCTGAGGGGCGGCTAGAATTTGGGGCTTACAGAGCGCCATAGCCAAGAGCAATAAATGCAGAGAAGTCACAAGACAAAGGAAGAGGAGTTTGGGCTTTGAGGGGCAGCAAACCGTGGGAAGATACCTAGATGGGGAGACTGGTGGAGGAGAAGAGTTATGTTAGCAAGGCGTGTTATGTAGATTCCTTTCCTGATGTCGCTGGGCTGGTAAAAGTCTAGAGTCCTCAGTGATGAAGAGTCTAGGCTTGCTTTTGGGCAAATGGTAAGGGAGAGCAGAGAGGTGGGTTTTTGTTTGTTTTTTGTTCTTTGGGTTTTTTTGTTTGTTTTTATTTTCGTTTTTGTTTTGTTTTGGCACCTGCTATTTCTCAATTTCCCTCGGCTCAAGATAATCTGTGTGTCTACGTGGCATATTTGGGGTCGCATATGTGATGCCCTACGGGGGGCAGCAGGAGAAGGGACGCCAGAGGGAGAGTCTGGAGGAGGTGGCGGCAGTGGACGGCTGTCGTGTCTATTGCTAATTTGTTTTCTGTTCTGTGCAGTGACTCACACACCCCGCCTGCCCTTCTGTTGTTTCCAATGCCCACAAAATCTTGTCCCATACAATGGTCTTTGGGGTGTGGGATCTCAGCAGAGGAACCAGGGGCTGTGTCACACGAGTGTGAGAAGCAGGAGGAAGCTGCGGCAGGAACACAGAGGCGGGACCCAGAGGTGGCGGGAGACGCGGGCAGCTGGGGTGTGGGTACGACGTCAAGTGAGCACAAGTGCTCCTGGAAATGCTCAGAAATATCAGAAAGGGACTTACGTACCTGCACGTATGAGGGACGGAGCTGCAGGTGTGTGATTCGGATGTAAACGGAAAGGCCGATCGCAGGTGGTTGGCGGGTCTGGTTCCACGCCAGTTCACGGACTTGCTGGGATGTTGTTTGGGAAGAGCTAAGCACAGTTCTGGGCACCGAGAAAGGGATCAATGAATCGTAGCTGTTGTATTATCAACATCATCATCACAATGACGACTTTGGCAAAAGGAGTAAAACAATGAATGACTGAGTTAAAATCTTTAAAACTCTTTCCTCATCTTTTAAGGGGATAAAACTGTAAATAGCCCAACCCGTTGTCGCAAGCATAGAGACAAAAGGAAAAACATATGTTGGTTTTAAAGGGAAAACACACATTCGTTATAAAGGAAAAACATACGTTCGTTTTAAAGACTGCAGCCAATTCTTTCTTATTGAGACTGCTCGGCTTCCCCTTAGAGAACTGGCCAGGGATGAAGAAAATCCTCACTGGGCTCCACGGGGAAGGATGGCTTAGGCATTGCCCACCTCCCATCTGTAGAGCAGAGTGTTGTTTAAGGGAGGGAACAGAAGTAAGACTGAATGATCTCTGTCCTGTTCAGGCAGGAGGCCATAGCCCATAGCCCCAGGAGGCTTCGGGGAGGGGAGGGGAGGGGAGTGGAGTGGAGGGGAAGGGAAGTAGAGGGGAGGGGAGGGGAGGGGAGCGGAGGGGAGGGGCGAGGCTTCAGGTGTTCCAGAAGCCAGGCAGGCCGCATTCTTGAGCAGCCCTGTCATCTTTATTCCAGGTCAAACCCAACTCCATCCAGGTTCTTGCCGGGGCAGCGGAGCTGGTCTTGAATGATTTGGGAAAGTCAGTTAACCCCTTTGGGTTTCATTTAAGAAACTGAGGGGTGCCTGGGTGGCTCAGTGGGTTAAAGCCTCTGCCTTCGGCTCAGGTCGTGATCTCAGGGTCCTGGGATCGAGCCCCGCATCGGGCTCTCTGCTCAGTGGGGAGCCTGCTTCCCCCTCTCTCTCTGCCTGCCTCTCACCTACTTGTGATCTCTCTCTCTGTCAAATAAATAAATAAAATCTTTAAAAACAACAACAACAACTGAGGCACACGTGCCTCCAATCGGCTTCTGTGCGTGGAAGGTCGTCTTTTCCAAACAGGCTCCTCCAGAGCCACGCGGGTCTCCCCCAAGAGGAGCAGTCCGCGTCCCCCTCCCCTGGAACCCCAGCAGGCCTTTGTGACCGCGGCAGCTAAGAGAGCCGTCAGAGTGATGCCGAGGGGCCGCCGAGGTCACAGAGCCACACCCGGCTGTCCCTTTCCCAGGACACGCGCCGCGGCAGCCCGGAGGCCGTGTGCGAGAAGGCTGGCAGCTCTGAGAGTGCGGCCTGAGAGACCCCGTGGACGGACAGACGTTGGTCCGGACCCTGCGACGAGCCTCCCAGCCCAGGTCCAGGCGTGCGCGTGGGCCCCGAGATGGTTCCAGCCCCACCTGACGGCCGACTCACGAGCATCTCTGAGCCCCAGACACCCAGCGGACCCCAATTTCTCTTTAGAACCCCATGAGTGATAATAATAAAATAATAGTTTTTGAAAGAGCTAGGTTCGGGGCTGATTTGTTCTGCAGAAATAGAGAACGGGAACTTCCTTTCCCTCTGCACACCCACCTCCCAACCACGAGGTGCACTGACGGTGACTTTCTTCCTCTCCTTGCTGAGATGCCTCGATGTGGCCTCAGAATCTTTCTCCACACAGCGCTCCTGAAAGATTCGGTCACTGTGGCCAAACAACCAAGTTCTTTGATTTTCCTGAACTGGAAGGCCTTTAATGTACCTTCCAGCTGTGACATTCTGTGAGACTCTCGCCTCCCAAGCAAAGGGAGGAATTCACAAACTACAGGGCACTAGAGCCCAACAGAGTTAATAAACACAAATAGAAAACAGCCAATAAACAGCCATCATAAACTCGTTCCTTCACAAACACAAAGAGGCAGCATTGGGCTGCACTCCAACAGGCAGCAAGCATGGAGAAGAGATGGCGGCTTGCCAGGGAGGTCTAATCTTGAGATCAGCACTAGACTGCTTTGCATCTAAGCCAACACTGTTACCATAGATGCTAGCAGGAGGCAGCTATTTATTGGATATAAATTTTAGTTCATTCGAAGTTAATAGAATTTAAAATGCACATCCTCAGTCACACCTGCTCAAGTGCTCAATGGCTCCATGTGGGCCAATGGCTGCCATCTTAGGCATCAGAGATGGAGACCATTCCCGTCATCACGAAGTCCTGTGGGACTGCTCCGGTCCCACTGGTCCCATTGCACTCCTCTCGCAGGGAGACAAAACAGTGAGGCAGAGGTACATAATGTAGAGAAAATGGAAACTCAGTGCTGTTTTGGAGAAAGGCCAGCATTGTTGCCTTCAATACTTACGCTTCCTCAGCGTTTATACATGATTGTCTTACTTCTCCTATTTGGAAAGAAGCTTCCTTGAATAAAGGGTTTGGATTCTCAGTGCTAAATCACCACTCCGTTTCCTATGGCATTTTGTTGTTGTTTTTAAGGTATTTAGGTCTTAAACTACGAAGTCTTATTTTTCTACTTAAAAGTTATACGTTGCGAGCATACAAGGTGTAGCACCAGAGATCCAAAACCTGGATTTATTTAAAGAGCCACAGACAAAATAATGGAAGATTGCCTCCATTGTTGAAAAGATTGTACACATTTTTATATTTATTCACACAAAAGCCCAAGGTGTCTCTGCCAATGTCCCCTCCCTCCGAGCATCCCTCTGTCACCTGCCCCTCAAGACTCCTGTGAAAGGGAGTGAAATTGCACCCTCAGAATCCTACTCCTGTCCCCCAGGGCCTCTTTGTCTGAGGGCCCACATTAAGCTTTATCAATCTCTTCCTTCTCCATACAAAAATTCCTCTGGGATAACATGAAAGGGATCTTACAGATCATACTTTCAAACACTAATCTTCTTAAAACCCTTCAGCAGCTTTCCTTAGCCCAGGCTCTTAAAGCAAAACTTGAGTGTTTTCTATGTTTCCTGACATTCAAGCTTTTCCTTGGCTTCCAAAATCCTTATTCTACTTCTTTTAGTTCAAAATTTTCATTTTTGCCTCTGGTTCTGAATTCTTATTCATTAACTAACAGCCCCAAGCTTGTCCTCCTTTTCATCTGCTTGGCCCCGTTTGTTATCTTGATGGAATACCTCAGATGACTCGTGTCTCTTTCTTCTTTATTTTTAGCCTGTTTTACGATCGATTAGCCTTCATCTGATTTTAAATGTGATTTGGTTCTACGTTTACTGGATTTTATCATCTTCCCTACTGGGATTTTAATTTTTAATTCTTTTCTAAACTTTTAAGTTTTACCCTATAAAATCTATTTATGTTTTATGGTCATAACATTCATATAACACATAACATATGTGTCTTATTATGACTCTCACATGGGAGGAATACTCTTCTGATTTCAGTAGCAAGAAGAGGGTGGCTTTTCTAGGGTAATAATGAACTAATATGCTTGCGCTCTTGTCTAAGACCAACCTCTCTGCCTGGGTCTCGCTTCTCCTTTCTCTTGCTTACTTGTGAACAATACTCTCCCCTGCTTTCCCCATTGCCCCCTCTTCTGAATCTATAAAAACTAAAAACAAACACACACATTCTCTTTGACACTATGTCACTACCAACTTTTGCTTTGTCTTTGCTTAATTTCTCAGCAAAACTCTTTGGAAGGAGTCTCTAGACAGTCCCCACTTCCTCTTCTCCTCTGGGGGTTTGATACCACTCAGATCTGCCTCATCCACCTCCTTTCACCAAAATGACTCCTGTCAGTAAGGGATCATAATGCATCCTCCGTAACCTCCCTCAGTCCTCCCTCTGCCCATTGTTGATGTGACCCCTAATTATGTGGCGATGGGCAGCTGCTCCCAGGTGCTGGAAGGACAGGCAGCAGACAGCCTCTGAACTGTGGAGGAACCAACTGCAAGGTAGGTTTTCAGAAGAGAGCCATCAATGGTTGAAGAAGGAATGGGAATAAATGTGTGATATTTAGGGAATTGATACAATGGCTTTCAGTATACAAGTATAGGAGATCGGGCAAAAACTTTCAGTCTATATTTTCTTTTTTCCTCTATTATTATTGCAATTATTAGTATTATTTGAAAGTAATGTTCCTGGGGCCAAGGAAGTAAAACCCTCACAGTGTCTGTGTAAAATTAAATGTAACTTATTTAAACAGATTACTACAAAAACTTATTCTATTTTTAGGTCAGTATCGCTAAACTGAAATAGATCTCTACTTAGTGAAAGGTCCAAATGAGGATCTTGGGACTCAAAAGCAGAACCATTTTATCACTAAGTTGTTTCTGGACAAACACAAAATGTCAGAAACAGATTTAGTTCTTTCAGATGGAAGAGAGGTGGGGCAGTCAAGGCTACTTCGATGGGGACAGGAGTTGAGGGACGTGCTCAGCTGAGACGTTCTAGGATAAGGCAAGCTAATGGGTCTTCACCAGAGCCTCAGGTTATGCCTGGGCCAAAATATTAAAGAAGTCATTCATTGAGACCCCAACCTTTCTCCAAAAAGAATTTGACGTGATCTGAGTGTGGTAAGGGTTAGAGATGGTGAGTCAATTTGTACCACCAAGAATGGGAAGCAAGGGAATCCTCTCGGGTCTCTTCCCAGGCTAATAATTGTCTATGATAATGCTATCTATACTAGCATTGGATTATGAATGGTACTTGGTTAGAAGTGTGTTTCACCTTGGTATAAAATCAGAAGAGCTTACTAATTAAGTTGATGTCATTACTTCCAAATGTACAGAGGGGGTGCTCTCTTTTCCGAGGTTCATCCTCCCATCGCCTTTGGGCTGAAAGAGGAAAATGGGCAAAGGATGGGTAGCACAGATAGGCCAAGGCCATGAACAGTCGCCATGACCTAGGAGCCCCTTGTGGCCGGGTGACGTGCTCTTGGTCATTCCAGAGCAGTGGTGAGAGAGCATTGTAGGAGGACCATCAGCTTCGAGGCTTTTCCTGACCTTCAGCCAAGAAATGTGTGCTTATTAACAAAGACCTTTTTTTAGAGAGAGGGTAGCAATACCTCAGGTGGCCTGAGACAGCCGCAGTTTATATCCTGTTGTTCCAGCATAATTTAGTGATAAGTCCCTTGCATTCTAGAAAGTGTCCAGTTTGGATGATGAATTATTTGGTCAACTTGCTCAGGGAGCACCAGCCTGATCTGTGTCACATTTTCCTTGTTGATAGAAGAGGGTAATTTAGAAAACCTTTAATCGGAACCCCTCGCTCATGCTGTCTGCCCCCTCTTCCCCTCTTCACTGCCTCAACTAGGCAGTGATCCTAGTTAAAACACGACTCTCGGCACAGAGAGGTATTGGTTATTCACTGATGTAAGATCCTTTTTCTGTGAGGGGGCTAGGAGAACGGCACTCTCTCCATCACCAAGTCTACAGAAGGAGAAACTGGAGCTTGAAAGGTTATTTCAAGATCACTCAGCTAACGAGTGACGGAGCAAAGACTTTGAACTGATGTCCGTCTGAACCCAAAGCTCTGTAAATATTAAGTGAAATTCTTTTTGTCTCTATTCCCCAAAATATCACTGCTTACTACTGAGTTTGGATGATTTCTTTGACGCCATCTCTCTTTTGACTCCCCGACGTTTGTGACCAGTGTTAGATAAGCAGAGAAGTCTAGTTTTCCGCGTCCCCTTCTCCATCCGTCCATCCGTCCGTCCGTCCTGCCTCCCTCCCTCATTTATTTCCTCCCTCCATTCTGTTATTCATGCATCTACGTATTCATTCGTCCATACAAGCGCACATTCATTTAAACAAATGTTTGGCTCCCTTCCCAGTGCCAGGGCATTGATCCAGGTGCTGAGAATGGGAGGTAACACAGTAAGACTTGTTACTTTAGAAATTCACAGTATGGTGAAAAAGAGACAAACGATACAAAGAAAAGCTGGGAAGGAGAGAGGGAAGAGGTGGAGAGGAATTTCAATGTTTTACCTTGTATACTTTGCTGCTACCTAACTCCCTTCCCACAAGGACGCTCTGAGGCAATCTCCATATTAAGAAATACTTTGGCCCCTAAAGTCTTACCTGGTTTGATCTATGGCGTTGTAAAAGCTTGCCGAGAATGAATCAACTCTCTCTTTTAAATGGGTAGCAGAGAAAACAAATTATTGGGAGTGAAAAAGCAGAGAAGATCCTTTCCATTTACAAAATTCCTTCTCCTTTTTTCCCCCCTTTTTATTCCCTTCTCCCTTTTTAACTTCTAAAAAGGGGACTTCTCTTGGTATTCCTAAAGGGGAAGCTGTCAGGTGTAGAGACAAGCCCTAAAAGTGAATGGTTAGATAGATGATTTGCTAAAATAATTCCGTGGAAAAGGCACCAAGCCTCAGAGTCATAAGCAGAAGTGAAAATCGACTAGAAAGTGCTGACTTACTGTGAAGGCCTTCCCTTGTGACGGGAGGAATGGGATCTGTTAACGACGCGTCCACAGATGAGGCATTCTGCAGTCACACCCAGGCCCTCATGGAACGAACGTCTCGACTGGGAATAGAAGCTTTTCCTCTCTCGCTGAGTGTTTCCCTCTTTCCCCAGGTCACCTGCTCCCACCGATGTGCACCGAGGAAAGAGTCACCATTGGGCTTTGGGCGTTCCTCCTGTAACCCCAAGAACTGATTTTCCATCATGAGGCTGCTGTTCCTTCTGTTTCTCCTACTTGTGTGTCTTGTCCAGGTGACATCAGGTAAGCGGTGTCTCCTCCCGGTAGGATGCTATGACAGGTGGCCGTGGGGAGGAATAGAGCCACACTGACTCATGATCCAACGATGTCCTGGAGACTACAACTGAGGGATATCACAGCCGAACGAAAGGAACAGCCTAATGGACGTAGACAGTCGGATACAGATACAGAGAGAGACACGATATGAATATACACGAATATATATTCGTATTTATATAAATGATATCAATTATAAATCTATGTGGACACAACATATTCACGTATATTCATTCATGTTTATATGTATTACATATATCATTTATAATTACATATATATATAATTATTTTTACCTTGTCTCCTTATGAAAAATTAAGAGATTTTGTGGCTCCCAGAGGAAAACTATGGTCCTGGCAGAAAGCAGAAGCCAGTCTCCTAATTTCCAGCTGAGTATGCTTTCCATCACAACGTGGTGCTTTTAAAAGCCAAAACCTCTGCCATAAACTCTTTTTTTTTTTTAATTATATTAGTCACCATACAGTACATCATTAGTTTTTGATGTAGTGTTCAGTGACTCATTATTTGTGTTTAACACCCAGTGCTCATTACAACACGCGTCCTCCTTAATGCCCATCACCGGGCCACCCCATCCCCCAAACCCCTCTCCCCTCCGAAACCCTCAGATTGTTTCCTGGAGTCCTTAGTCTCTCATGGCTCGTCTCTCCCTCTGATTTCCTCCCCTTCATTTTCCCCTTCCTTCTCCTAATGTCCTCTTTGCTGTTGAATGTTGGCGAGGATGCAGAGAAAGGGGAACCCTCTTACACTGTTGGTGGGAATGCAAGCTGGTGTAGCAACTTTGGAAAACAGTATGAAGGTTCCTCAAAAAGTTAAAAATAGAGCTACCCTATGACCCAGCGATTGCACTACTGAGTATTTATCGCAAAGATACAGATGTAGTGAAAAGAAAGGCCATATGCACCCCAATGTTCATAGCAGCAATGGCCACAATTGCCAAACTGTGGAAGGAGCTGGAAACTCTTCTTATTCATAGTTTCCTTGTGGCTGCTTGTCATTCTCCTTCTTGTTCTCTTAATTTTAGGCATTATTCGGGTTCTCACTACTCTCAAGTTGCTTCCTGAATTTCTCTAGTCAAGTGACTTGATCACATACCATGTTCTTTCCAGCTTAACTCACAGGAGCCCGAGAAGACCAGAGCTTGCTGTGGGCCATGGCGGTGGCATTGAAAATGTCACAGTGTATGAAACAGCTCTGATGGCACGGGAGATGGGAGGGGCGGTATTCAGGAGCGAGAATGCCCACTTAGTGTCCGATGCTTGTTGTCTAACTTGGGCTGCACCCTTGTAAGATTTTGCCCTTTTGAAAAAGAGGAAGGCGCGTTGGGAAGCTTTTATGAAGAACATGCAGAGTATGTCCCTAATCTTGTAGCAGAGCCAAGTCACTCGCTTTCTCTGATCTAAAGTTCTTTCATCTGAAAGAGAAAGACACTACGGAGGAGAGGTCAATAAACTTTCTTTGTAAAGGACCAGCTAACATTTTAGGCTTTCTGGGCCACAAGGTCTGTCATGACCTTCATGAGAAGCAACCATAGATAATATGTAAATGAACGAGGGTGAATGCCTTCCTAGAAAACTATTTATGGACACTAGAATTTGAATTTCATATAATTTTCGCATGTCACCAATTAAAATATTTTGCTTCTTCTGAAGATTTTTCTACAATTAAAAAACAAGTAAAAACCATTCTAAGCCGATGGGGTCACCCAGAATGGGTAGAGGGCCAGTTTTGTCCATACAAGATGAATTCTGGTAGCTTCAGTTAAACGCGATTTATGGTTTTATATTGTTTTGTCACCTCTCCTTCCTTTACAGGGCATGAGAAAAGGGGGAAATTCCTTGAATGTGAAAAAATGGGCGGTGCCTGCAAGCACCAAAAAACCCACGGATGCTCCATACTGCCTGCGGAATGCAGAAGTCGGAACAAACACTGCTGTCGCCTCTAGCTTCTGCCCCCCTCGTGACTCTTCAGGGCGGCATGGCAGCCTCACGCCTGCTGACCTGTGTGGAATAAACCCATCGCCACTCACGTGCATCCTGCATCGGGTCTTTCCGAGGGCACGGTTGAACTCGGGGAGGGAAGGAGCGTGTGGGACTGGAGTTCTGAACTGGGTACCCACTGCTAATTCCCTGACTGACTTTGGACAAGGCCTGTTCTTGTCTATGTCACTGCTTCTGCACCTGTAACTATTCAATGGTTCTGCAAGCCCCCTGTAATCTGTTCATATGCGTCTATCAACGGACAGATTGAGGATTAGAGCTTGAGGGGTGTGTGTGTGTGTGTGTGTGGGCACGTGCATGCTCATGCATGTGTGTGTGTATTGACAATATGTGGGAAAAGTCACTGAGATTTTGCTCTCATTTTCATACTCCCTTAATGACTGTTGGCTATCAAGCAATGGCTCCCTGTTGATTATTGAAGAGCCAGGGAAATAAATTGATCAGAAGGGCCTAGAGGTGCAGAAAGCTCAAAGTCAGTACCCAGGCATCAAGCCATAGAATCAGATATCAGAGATTACAGAAATCAACCCACTGTTTCAAAGAGAATCAAGACTTAGAAACGTAGTGATTATTTTCCTCTCTCCAAAGATGCCTTTCCAAATAGCGGATTCCTTTAGAGCATTGTCTTAGGACCCAAGGAATGGTTTTCTGCAGAGATAAGATTTGGATTGTGTAGCAGAAGCCTGCTGATTGGAAGGGGAAACGCCATCTTCAGCGGGAACTTATTCTCATTTTGAAACAGTCATCTCTTCTCTTGACTTCCTTTTGGTCACAAATCAAACTCTTGGACACTGCTGCTGGAGATGCGAAGTGGTAAGGCGAATTTGGAAGCTCATTTGGTGGTTTCTTTTTTTTTTGTCCCCCAAATTTTATGTATTTTTTCAGAGAGAGAGAGCGAGAGCACAATAGGGGAGCAGCAGGCAGAACAGGTAGAGGGAGGAGCAGGCCCCCACTGAGTGGGGAGCCCAACGTGGGGCTCGATCCCAGGACCCCAAGATCATGACCTGAGCTGAAGGCAGATGCCTAACCAACTGAGCCACCCAGGGGCCCCATTTTGCAGTTTCATATAAAGTTGAACGTATGCTTGTCATATCACTCATTAATCCCACTCCTGGGTATTTACTCAGGGGAAATGGAAACTGACATTCCCATTAAAAAACTATGTGCAAATGTTCATAGCAACTTAATTTATGTTTGCCAAAAATAATCAACAACACAGATGTCCTTCAACTAGTGAATTAACTGGTCTGCTCTTGGATGAGAAATCAGCCCAGCGAGGAGACTGAGGTTGGGGCATTACTCTGAGTGAGTGAACGTTAGTTCAAACACACTTCAGCAGGCAGAAGCTTCAAGAAAGGGGAGCATATCTGTAGGAATGTCACCAGATTGGACAAGAAAGCAGGTCACGGTTTAAGCAGACGCCAAGGAGGGTTTACCTGGCATTACTTGAGAGATGAAGAGGACGACGAAGATGAAAAGGAGAAAGAGCTTCATGGCGCTGAGTCCCTGGAGATCTCTTCGAAGTTCCTTGAAAACAGAAGACGAATAGCAGTGTAACGGGGTTGAATAAAAAGTTGTTTAGAGCCTCCTCTTTTATAAGTCTGAATGAGGTGACTAAACACGGCAGAGATTGTCCATTGTGATCAGAGGACTAACTGAAATACAGAGTGGACAACGAATGCCGGTAAAATAAACAAGGACAGCGATTAGCGACGTTCGGTGCAGGGCTGGGGTAATTTCTTGGGTTAGCATTTAACAAATCAAGGCTCCAGGAAGAACAGTAATGGTAGTAAAATGAAAATGACTAGGATTCATGGAACATTTACTCTATGAAAAACCTGAGATGGTTCGTATGACCTTTTTTCCCAGTTACTGTCAGGGAACGAGAATAATCTGCTACCGCAACTCGGAGGACAAATACAGTCACAATAGGACCTGGTATTTTTCCAGTCATCTCTCTAGTGCTTCATAGAGTAGAAACCATCACCTACCTCTTAGGACTCACCTCCCAAGTGCCTATTCCCTCGAAAAGGTGGCCCTTCTGGTCTCCAGAGGTCTGAAATCTATTCTGTGCCCAGCCATGTTCTCTGTTCTTAATAAGGTCTGCCCCTGCCTCATCTGACCGGGGAAATTCTGTTCCAGCGATGACCCTGCTGTTTCAGGTCCCTGTCCCGGCCACGGTGATGTCTCATGACTGAGACAACCTTGTGTTCTTGGCTCTTGTCCTGCCGAGCAAACATAGTTTCCGGTGTAGGTGAAAGCAGAGGGGCTTTCTTTCTTAACCAAAGCCTGAAGAAGAACCCAGTTGTTCTCTTCTCAAATTAGGCCCTTGTCTTGAGGCAGGGGATTTAGTGCAACCTACCTCTCACGTTTTACTTCACCTGCCGTTTCTCTTCTCTGTTACTGGGGTTTGGCTAGCTGACCCTGACCTTGACCCAGAATCTCACGGAGCTCAGGAAATCATCACCCAGAAAATCTTGGGTTCCCCAAAAAACAATGATCCCCCTGATTCTGGATGAACCGTTGTCTACAACAAGTGTCCTCGGGAGTGGCCGACTCAAGGATTTTCATACCTTTCCCTCTTCTCCCTAGATAATGGTCGATAACTTGCCTTACACTCATATACACAAGTAGAACCAAAAGGGAAGAGTGTACTGAAGGAGATTATTATCACCTTCCTGCAGCCACAAGCAAAGTAGCCTCACTTTATGCAGGTTCTAATATGAGCCCTAAATGCACACATGAGGAAAATAAGACTAGAGGTATTTAGCGTAGTGATAAAGTTTGTATGTGGTGAAATGAAAATCAGAATCAGAAGTCTGGGTCCAGATTCTGAGTTCTTTCCTACTGCGAGATGTCTTTACGTAAGGACTGGCTCCTAGAATTCAGTAAAAATTATACATTTTAAAAGAATAATAAATTGGCTAATAGTCACTTCCCATAGACTAGTGATAATTTAGACATTAGGGCTTAAAAATAAAGGTTTTTATGATATTTCCCTAGCCAATGTAAAAATTCACTGTACATAGCAGCAGTGTCCACAATAGCCAACTGTGGAAGGAGCCAAGATGCCCTTCAACAGACGACTGAATAAAGAATGTGTGGTTCATATATACAATGGAATATTACGCAGCCATCAGAAAGGATGAATACCCACTATTTGCATCGACACGGATGGGAGCAGAGGAGATTACGCTGAGTGAAATAAGTCAAGCAATTATCATATGGTTTCACTCATACCTGGAACATAAGGAATAGTGCAGAGGACCACAGGGGAAGGGAGGGAAAACTGGGAAGAAATCAGAGAGGGAGACAAACCATGAGAGACTCTGGACTCCAGGAACAAAACTGAGGGTTATGGAAGGGAGTGGGGTAACCAGGTGATGGATATTAAGGAGGGCATGTGTGCGGATGAGCACTGTTATACACAACGAATAAATCACCGAAAACTTTATCAAAAATTAATGATATACTGTATGTTGGCTAACTGAAGACAATAATAAAAAATTTTTTAAAAGTCAATAGTCTATGAACCAGGAAATGGTCTCTCGCCCACGAAACCCACCAGTCCCTGGTTTTGGGCTTCCAGCCTCCAGAACAGTGAGAAATAGATATGTAAACTGTTGTTTATAGCCCCCCCCCCGTCTATGGTATTCTGTTATAGCGGCCCAAACAAACTAAGACACGTACCACATACAAAATATGTAATATCTACATAATTGATGGTACTGTTGAAAATCTTACCTGTGTTAATGAATCTGGAACACTTTTTCCTCTAGCTCTATTAGTTTTACATATTTTAAAAGCAATTTTAAGTGCTTACAAGTTTTTTAAATTTTTTTGAGAGCGCGCACAGAAGCAGGGGGGAGGGGCAGAGGTGGAGGGAGAAGCAGGCTCCCCGCTGAGCAGGGAGTCTAATGCGGGACTCGATCCCAGAACCCTGGGATCATGGCCTGAGTCGAAGGCGGATGCTCAACTGACAGCCACCCAGGTGCCCAAGTGTTTACAAATTTAAAATGATTACATCTTTCTGGTTAATTGAAATATTTATCGTTATGCAGTAACCCTCTCTTTACCCAACAGGGTCTTTTTAGCGTGGTGTCTATTTTCCCAGATAACCGGCTATGCTACCTTTTTGTCACGATGCCCCTAGTTCTCTTCCTTTTTTCTTAACCTTTCCAAGTCCTTAAACTTTGTGCCTCTTGTACACAGCATCCAGCTGGAGTGAGTTCTTTCATCCAGGCCAATCTTTTCCACCTTTTCATGGCTTACATTTATTGTAATTACTAACACATAGGAATTATTGCTACTTTATTCTGACTACTTGTTTCCCTTTTCTATGCTGTTTTGCCTCCTTTTGTGCCTTTGTTCATTGAGCCCTTGCTTCTTTGTTTTCTTTTCCCATTTTTTTCCCTCTACTGGCTTGGAAGTTACATACTCGGTTTCTTTTGTGTTAGAGGTTGTGCTTGCAATTCTACCATGCACACTTGGAAAAGTCCCAAGCTAACACATTACCGTCTCTCCCGATCAATAGAAGAACCTTAAGATGTCAGTCGTGATCACCTCCTTGTAACTCATAGACACACAGAAAACAATGGTGGTCACCAGGTGCCAGGGAATGCAGGAAACAGGGAGATGTCGTTTATAAAACACGAAGTCTCAGTAATGCAGGATGGATAAATTCTGCGGAGTTGGTACAGGGCATCATGACCATAGCTAACAATATTATACTGTTTATTGTAAATTTGGTGAGACTGGGGCACTTGGGTGGCTCAGTTGGTTAGGCGTCTACCTTCCACTCAGATCATGATTCCAGGGTCCTGGGATCGAGCCCTGCATCGGGCTCCTTGCTCAGAGGGAGCCTGCTTCTCCCTCTCCCTGTGCCCCTCCCTCTGCTCATTCTCTCTCTCTCTCTCTCAAATAAATAAATAAATAAATTTTAAAACTGACATCACAGACCAGGAATAGTCCAGTCCTGCAACCCCCATAGGCAGACTATATGGGAAGTCAGTGCCAAATGAAGAGTGGCAGAGAACCTAACATTTTTGGCCATATCTGGATATCTTTACAAACGCTGATTTACAGCTGGTAATACATAGTCTGCTGTTCACGTACAAACTTGCACTGAATTTTCTTTAGTTGTTCATTGATGGGGACCGGGTCATAGAGATGGTCCTCTTTATTACTCGTCATGACAATTCCTCTCACACTCCTTTCATTTTCCTGTGACTGTTTGGGTTTTGGAAGGATGTTGGTAAAACTCATCCGTCCTCTTCGCCCTCCAGCTTCCCGGTCGCCTTGCGTGACCTCCTGCGCCCTCTCCCCACCACGTCCAAGTTTATTCAGACTCGGTTTGAATCGAGTCTGGTTTCTGCACCCGTGAAGGGGGGCTGATGAACCAAACACTCTAAGGATTACAGGTTATGTGAATGAAAATGCTTTGCAAAACATAAAGCATAATATAAATTTTATTCCTACATTGTCTCCCTCTCACTGACTACCCCTTCGTGGAAAACAACTGTTCCTTTGATCGATCCTAACGATACAATAATTGATTAGTGAGACTTGCACGTTCTTTGCTTTTATTTGGACAAGGGAGCCGCGCTTTGGATCCCAGAATCGGGGCCCCTCGGCTGCTCCGCTTCTTCCGTCAGCCCCTCTTTACTTTGCAGCAAACCGTGAATGCCCGGCAGGGGCCGCGGAAGGGCTCACATTCCGGCGTCCCTTGCTTCAGGCAGATCCCGCCACGGAGGTAGCAGGGTCTTTCAAAATTGAACGCCCCAGTGCCGTCTGTAAAATGAAAAGGTGTTTGCATGAAGTGAAGGCGTGGGGAGGTCATGGAGCGAAGCCCTGTCCCTCCCAGCCCAACACCCGCAGCCGGTGGCTTGACTCCACGAGCGTCCTCGCTCGTTCTGCCGCAAGGCAGCGCCGTCGGTGACACATTGTCCTTCCTGACAAGTTGTTCCCACCTGGGCATTAACTGCAAGGTCACCTGAGCCACCGCCGGGTGCTCCTCACCGATCCCCCCAGCCCCTGCCCCCCGACACCCATCCCCACTCTCACAGAATTGTCTGAAGAAAGCCTTGCCCAGCGAGACTCAAGGTCACCACTGCGACACGAGCAGCAAGCGGTCCCCAGGTGGGGCCCTTGTTTAGGATCTTTGTCTCCAACAGGTGACTCAGTGGATTGTCTCTAATCATCCAGTTCATCCGCAGGGAGGGGAGGGAGCACAAGACAACTACCTAGTTAGCCCTTTCCACAGGACGTTGTAAATTCCCTTCAAGGAACTTTTAACCTTGTCAAGAAGTTATTTTGGGGTGTCGAGATGGCCTCTGAGCAGCCCCCGATGCTTGGCTCTCGGACTACGGTGGGCCTGGGGAAAGGAGGACGTCGTGGCTGGTATTTACCGGGCAGTACCTGGAAGACGACAGCGGCAGCGGCGAGGACCACGTGGAGGAGTCTCATCATTGCGCAGCTGAGCTTCCCCAAAGCCTGATGGTGAGAAGCAAGAGGATGGAGCCAGAAGCCCAAGGTTCGGGGTCAGAGGAAGTCACAGCAGCCCGGGGACCAGGGTCGCGGTGAACATGCCCTGCCCGAGGCCCCGCTCCTCTGTCGTCGGCAGGAGGGACCACAACTACTCCCTGAGCCCCAGCTGCTTGCCCTGTTTATCTCTCAGCCCGTTGGGTTGAGGCACCGCTGTGGGTTTTCTTAGCTAAGGTTTTTCCTGCATTCCAGTTTAGTCAACACCCAATGGGACATTAGTGTCAGGTGTACAATACAGAGATTCGGCACTCCCATTCATCACCCGGGGCTGCTCACAACAGGGGCACACGCCTTCATCCCCCGCACCTGTGTCCCCCATTTCCCCACCCCACCTCCCCTCTGGGGACCATCAGTGCATTCTCTAGAGTTAAGAGTCTGTTTCCTGGTTTGCCTCCCTCTCTTCTCTCTTTTTCCCTTTGCTTAATTGTTTTGTTCCTTAAATCCCACATATGAGTGAAATCAGATTGGTATTTGTCTTTCTCTGACTTATTTCACTTAGCATTGTACTCTCTAGCTCTATCCATGTCAACACAAAAGGCAAGATTTCATTCTTTTTTATGGCTGAGTAATATTCCATCATATATAATGATATATATATCATATATATATTTTACCTTATATATGCCATATCTCCTTTAAAATCCATTCAATGGATTGGGCTCTCTCCATATCTTGGCTACTGTAAATAATGCCACTATAAACATAAGGGTGCATGTATCCCTTTGAACTAGTGTTGGGCAGTTTGGGGTAAATACCCAGCAGTGTGATGACTGGATGGCAGGGTAGTTCTATTTTTAGAGGCACTGCTATCTGACTCCCCAGAAGAGGCTGGCGTCCATCCAGGCAAAGCCGAAGCTGCAGGCCCTGGAGGTGAGTGGGAGGGCTGACAGCCAAGCTGCTACAAAAAGGAGACTCAAGAGAGTTCCTCACAGGGAAGGAAGTTCATTAGAAAAGAGTTTGAGGCAAGCTGAGGGGATGGCCCAGGGCTCCTTACAGAAGATCCGGAATGACGAATGGCGGTGGCTTGGCTCTAACCCTCCTGGAGAATCCATATTGAGGGAAGAAAGAGTTCATACTGGTTAAAAATTAGGGGGACAATAGGCCCCATTATTCCTAGGCTTTGAATATTATCATTTACTTTCGCTTCAATTAATTACTTTCCTGACAATAAAAAATAATACACATGGGAGAACTGCAAATAATAGAGAAGTGTAAAAACTGGAAAGTAAAACAACCCACAGCCCTACCTTCCGGCTACCTTTCAGTTTTAACCACTATTTAGAACTCAGAGTACTTCTGTTCTTTTCCCTTGTGAAGTAAATCAGGTAAATATTAATTTTTAACTTTAAAATATAGAATCATACTTCATAACCAGATTCCTCGGCAGTTTTTTCCCCACTTCAGTGTCATCTTGGACACTCTGTAATGTCTATTCAAATACATTGGCTTCACATATTTGTGTGACTATACATATATCTTTAGAAATTCGTAGGACTCTTAACGTTTGTATAAATCCCTAGACATGGAACGTCAACCTACCCGAGTATTTCAAATTTTATGGGTATTGCCCGCCTGCCCACTAGAGAAACTAACTGTATCTGCTTTACCTGCTTACTAACAATGTGTAAAAATTACCTTTTAACTGTTGATATTCTTATCAGTACTGGTTATTATCGATTGCTTCAATCTTTGCAAATCACGTCAGTGAATAATAATATTGCCTGTTTGCTTTAACATATCTTTTTAACATTATTTCTGAGGTTGAGCATTTGTTAAAAGTGTCCATTGGTTATTTTCTCTCTCAGTACCTGTCATACAGTTCACTTGTTTCTCAATTTTCCTATTCATCTGTTCTTACTGATTTCTGAGAACTCTGTTTATTTAAAGTCATTAATCCTTTATCACGTGTCTTGCAAAAACTGTTCCTGGCTTCCTGTTTGCTTTGTTCCCACTCATCTAGTAGCCAGAATTCATGGCTACTCTCAATGATTATTTTTTAATTTGCTCACCTTTGGTTTTTCTTAAAGATAACTGTTTTGTCTGTATATTTACCTAATTATGTCTGTATTTCCAGTCAGTTTTATCCTCAGTTCTTTGGCTCAGAGCTGGAAACTGTGCCGAAAAGCTGTAACAGATGTGGGTTCCCAGCAGTGACTTGAAGACTGGTTCATGCCCCACTCAGAAATATGAATTTCCAGAGCCCACCATGATGCCCCCACACTCTAACCCTGTGCTACCTCGGAAGAAAGGCACATGTCTGAGTTCACGTCTCTTCTCTTAAAACACGGAGTCTTGCACAGAAGAGAAACAAAATTACACATGATGGGCAGGGATGGACGATGACCAGGCCTACCCTGATGTGACAATACTGTGGGACGCCCTGGAGAGAGCAGATGAGCCATTTTGCCTACGAGTGAGAGCACCTAATCCTAACTTTGCCAGGTATCAAATGTCCAGAAAGGCTCAGGCCATGGGATGGGTTCTCTTCTTGTCCACTCTTCCCTCTGTCTCTTCTTGTGCCCTGCTTGCACGATGTTAACTGGCATTCAGTACCGTGGAATATTACTCAGTCATAAAAAGAATGAAATCTTGCCATTTGCAATGATGTGGATGGAGCTAGAGTGTACAATGCTAAGTGAAATAAGTCAGTCAGAGAAAGACAAATACTATCTGATTTCACTCATACGTGGAATTTAAGAATCAAAACAAATGAGCCAAGGGAAAAAGGGAATTGAAGCGAACCAAGTAATAGACTCAACTCTAGAGAACACACTGATGGTTCCCAGAGGGGAGGTGGGTGGGGGATGAGAGAAACAGGTGCTGGGGATGAAGAAAGGAGTGCACCTATCGTGACGAGCACCAGGTGACGAATGGAAGTGTTGAATCTCTATATTGTACACCTGAAACTAATATTATACCGTATGTTAACTAACTGTTATTTAAATAAAAACTTAAAAAAAAGAAAAGGAAAACAAGTTATATGCTGATTGTCAGCTGTGCAGGGATCAAGGATCAACTATATAATCTTCCTAATAAAATGTTTTAATGTGGCATTAAAAAAAAAGTCAAGCCTCCCCTCTAGTCCTTGGAGGGATACATGGCCACTCTTAATGAGTCAGTCTTACAAACTAACTTTTTAACTACTTAATCCAGTTAAAAACAAGTTTATTGCTTTGTTAACTGACGCTACATTGAAATGACGGCTTTTGGGGTGCCTGGGTGGCTCAGTGGGTTAAGCTTCTGCCTTTGGCTCTGGTCATGATCTCAGGGTCCTGGGATCGAGCCCCATATCGGGCTCTCTGCTCAGCAGGGAGCCTGCTTCCCCCTCTCTCTCTCTGCTGCCTCTCTGCCTACTTGTGTCTCTTTCTCTCTGTCAAATAAATAAATAAAACCTTTAAAAAAAAAAAAAGAAATGACGACTTTTAAGAAAAGCTGACAGTGGATGATTGAGTCTCTCCAAGAACAAGGTTTCGGCTTCCATGTTTGTGCCTTTCTTAAAGATACCCTTTTTTGTGTCCTTCCAAACATTTCTTCATCTATACCCAGAAGACTTCTTGTGATTTCATTTCTAAATAGTTTACACTTTCTCTTTGTATTTGAGTCACCTTCTTCTCCCTCGATATTGTATAATTGGTTCCCGTTTGCACAGAAAACATTACTGATGACACACAATGGTTTTGTCCCTTGCCCCACTGGTTGGATTTTGATTGGTCTTCTTGTGGTGACTTCTCAATGGTTTTTCGAGCATAAAATCATAAATCTGCAATAATTATTATTTAACCCCCTTGATTCTGAGGTATAGACTCGCCATTTTTCTCCTCTCATTGACTTGGATAGATTCACAACCATTGGAGCCTTCAGAGATTACCTTGCCCAACCTGCTTGCTCCCTTACTGATCAACTATGGTCAAGATAATGTCACTGCAAAGCCTGCAGGAGATGCCCCTCATTCGGCAGGACTCCTTCCCAGTCACCACAATGCAAATTTTGCCTTATTTCCCCATTCGCTTCTTTCTTGTTCTCTGATTCCTCCCTTCCTGGGTCAAAGAGCAACTTTCTTAATCCCCAAAATCAAACAAGATTTTTCAAAAATAGATTTTAAAAGGGTTTAAAAAAAATAGACGCCTCGGGAGTTTCTTGTTACGTGTGATTTCTTCCATGAAAACCTTTGATTTTTCTTCCAGGACTTGACTATGTATTTCAACTCATGCATTAAGCACAGACTGTGGTTTCAGCCCAGATGTCCCCAGGGAATCAGAAACCAGGCTGTGTTCAGTGAAGGGAGTGAGAGTGTTTTAAGGACAACACTATCATTCAAGACTTCTGTGACCCCCGGACTGAGTCTACCACTCTCTCAATGCCCAGAGTTGACATGAGTTAGTTTAAGCCAAGACTTCCATTTGACAAGTGAGATCCAGAGAAAAATCCACTTTGGGTCTAGGAATTTGAGCTATTGCTGTTTATAAGCTCTGAGAGAACTTTCTGGAGGATGTAGGGAAGGGAAGAAAAAATTGTCAAAAAGAAGGGGCATTGATATTTTTAAGGAAAGAAAGTAGAAATGAAGGGAGAGAGGAGGACAGGGAGAGAAAAGGAGAGAGAGAGAGAAAGAGATCATGTGAATCTCATAAAATTCTCCCCGAGCACTGGGGCAGGAAGGCCCCCAAGTCTGCTCCCCTGGGTAGGTCACTTCCGGAAGGGGCAGGTCACAGAGCAGATGGCCCCAGGTCAGCACTCGTGTTCTCTTCTCTACAAAGAGGAAACGAAATACTGGCTGCTCTGTTCTCAGCCCACTCCCCGGCCTACGGAGGGCTGAGCTGACGAGAAGCACTCTGAGCAGACAGGTCTCACCGAAGGCCCCTTCTCTGTCTCTCACTAAGGAAAACAGAACCATCTCCTTAATCCTGAACCAGCTGGATGTCCTATTAGCTGTTGACCCATATGTCACCTAGGAGCCCCCGAGATCTTGAAAATTCATGACTGGGTCTGTTTACTCTTTGTCTCCTCAGTGTTGAGTACGAACCAGACAGAGAACAACTTTAGCTTCAGTAGGAATAGGAAACACTTTTCACGAAGCCACAGAAACCTGAATTCACCCCATTTTCCCGGGCTAACCCGTCACCTGTCTGCTGACGTTTACCGGGCTCTCCTGAGGCTTCCCTTCTCTGCTCTGAAGAGCCTCTGACCCTCGCTCCTCAGACAGAATTCCTGCCCATGTTTTCTAATGTCCTGCTTCCAGTGAGAATCCAAGCAGGCGGCCCCAATATTTTACCTTAGGTCAGTTTACATGAACGCCGTCATCTTATACCCGCAGATAGGTGGCTTTTGCTCTTCTCCCCCAGGGCCGTAATCTGAGAATGGGCACCCCATGTGCCCAGTGACGAGTACCAGGCATCGAGCCCTCCCCGCGAGCAAAGCCTTATGCCAGATGCTCAACGTGACCCTTGCATTTCCTCCTTGAGGCAACCCTTAGAGAGAGGTTCTCACAGCGACCGTTCTAGAAATGAGGCAACAGGGCCCCACAGTGGCCAAGCAGGAACTGAACTCAACTTTGAGTCAAACCTACGCCCAGAGCCATTGTGCGAACTCATTCCACGCAGCCTAAACTCTTCCACAGAAGCAGCTCAGGTGTCCCAAGAATATCGCAGAAAATAAGCAGGACATTCAGATTTGGGACGGTAGGCTCTGGTTCTGCCTCTGCCTCTGCCTCTACCTTCCGAGTCCTGTCGCCTCGATCCCTCATCTGTGAAATCCCAGAACTGGGGCAGGTGACGTCCCCAAATGCCCTCCTCACGTCTGAGATCAGTGGTTCTGGGCGCTTCTGAGAGGGGTGCGGGACCCAGGGGAAGAGAGTGAAGTGTGAGAGGGCAGTTCTTGCCCCATGGATGGGATCTTCTGCCTGAGAACAAGGGAACTTGGCCTTGAACACACAGCCCTGTCCCAGGTCTTCCCCAGTCTGCTCCCTGCCGAGCACTCACTCACCTCCTCTCCCTCCTGTGGACAGTTGGGCGCCTTCCTCAAGCTCTTCTTCATCCTCCAGCGCTTGTTCCTGGAGGTGCCCCTAATGGCCTGACCTTGTCCTGATCACGCTGCGCTAGTGAACCAGAGAAACCACGGAGTGGGTCATTTCCAGAGGAGCGGCACACTCCTGGCGGCGAGCCAAGGGCTAGCGACAGGCGCTCCTATTAGCATCGGTGAATGTGGCCTTCCCAGGGGAGGCCTCGGCTGAGCAGCAGAAGTTTTAGGGAACAGGAGCCCACGAAGGCGCCAGAAGACTCAGCACGTCCCTGCTTCTCAGGAAGGTCCTGGGGAGAGCTACGTGCCCACAGCCAGAGCTGAGCAGGCACCCTCATGCAGGAGGCGCGAAGGGTTCGGGGGCCAGAGTGCCACCTCAGAGAGCACGTCGCAAGAAGGGAAACGGAGACCGAGAGGACTAGGACACATGGAACAGATGAGAAGACGGGGAAAATAAACTTCTGTGAAGTTGTGGGACTTCATTAGGGCTAAGACTGCTAAGACTGTCAACAAATGGGCAATGTAAGATCCCTGTGCAGAAGGGAGTAAATCGAAGGGAAATAGTGAAACACACCAGGAGCCAAAAGAAATAAAATATGCCGCAGGAGACGGATACTGAAACAAAGCATCACACTATGGCTAGAACAAAGCTATAGTCGTGGAGGGAGCGGCGAAGCCGGAGGGCGGCGGGGAGGGCACTGTAGTCAGCCACCTGCGAGCCCTGAGGAGCGCCCCTACCTTCCGCGGCTTGGTCAGTGCATAGGGGGCACTCCAGACGAGTGCACTTGAAATAAATGGACAAAAACAGTTTGGGTCGAAAACCACAGAAATCACTTCGGAATATTATGAAAAAGTGCTCATAAGGAGCACCTAGGTGGCTCAGTCGGTCAAGTGACTGCCCTCGGCTCAGGTCATGATCTCAGGGTTCTGGGATCGAGCCCCGCGTCAGGCTCCCTGCTCAACGGGGAGTCTGCTTCTCCCTCTCCCTCTGCCCCTTCCCCCCACTCACTCTCCTCTCTCTCAAATAAATAAGGTAAAATCTTAAAAGAAAAAAAGAAAAGAATGCTCATAAAAGAAAATAAATCATTACTGAGTCAAGTTTGGATTCACCAAGAGAAACAGCGGAGTCCGAATCCTCACCTGGGCTGTGCTCCAGGGACCCCCCCTGAGCAGGTAGGTTCTTGGTTGTGGGCTTTAGTGGTCTCACCTGGAAAATGAGAAAACAACGTTAGAATTCGTGGGCCTATTCAGGGAAGTAGCCCAGCAGTCAAGTGAGAGGAATTAGAGACAGAATTCAGTCAGGAGGGCGCGAACAGCCCTCACCTGATTCTCCATTTCCACCTCTGTCCTCGCCCCGTTTCCGAGGACACGGGACGCTCCGCTCAGCACCATTCATCGGGAAAGCCAGCCGCTCTGCTCCTGCAATTTGCCGGTTACTTATCCAGAACCAGGGCACAAAACGAACAACATATGATCTCAGAACGTGAGGGGCCTTGGGTTTGATTAAATACATTAATTCTGTAACAGTTCATGGTTATAAAGTACCGTAAGCCCAAGGGATCTTACAGGAAGGAACAGTCGTTGCCCTTTCTGTGTGGTGGGAGTGGGGGCCGCGGGGGAGAAACTGGGAAATGTTTGCTAGGGAGTTAGCACTTGATCTACGTCCTAAGAGATGAGTTGACATTTATGAGGCAGGCTCCGTGGTGAAGCTAGACCAGCAGAGAGGAAGATCATGGGCAAAGATCAGTGTGAAATTTGGGAAATCAAGTATGTCCTTTGGCTAAGGCACAGGAAAAAGGAAATATTACAGGATATATAGAATCAGATCTTGGATAGTTGAATTTGTCCTGTAAGCAAAGAGAAGATGTTGAAGGATCTTATTTTTTATTTTATTTTTTCAGTGTTCCAAGATCCATTGTTTATGCACCACACCCAGTGCTCCATGCAATCCATGCCCTCCTCAATACCCACCACCAGGCTCGCCCATCCCCCCACTCCCTCCCCTCCAAAACCCTCAGTTTATTTCTCAGAGTCCACAGTCTCTCATGGTTCATC
>CM052899.1:4703785-4749870 GCA_028534135.1 Potos flavus | reverse complement strand
CCGAGGGCGCGATCAGGCTCAGCGGCCGAGCCCCGGGTCTGGGGAGGCCCCCCGCGCAGCTCCCAGACCACAAGTGCGCGCTGAGAACTGGAGAGGCGGCATCTACACTCGCCGGCCGTGAGACACAGCTAGCTGCGGGTGATGACCCTGGGACAGCCCGGTCGCAGTGAGCGGGCAGAGGTCACGTGGGAGACACGGGGGCTGCAGCCGCCCCAGCAGGGGGGCCGGTCTTAGGACACCCACCTTTCTCCTGACTCAGCGCAGGTGTGTTCTCTCCATCCCCGGCCCCCCGGAGCTGTGCCTCCACCTCCTCCGAGACCCCGGGCCACCTCTCCGCGCGGGTGGTTTTATATCCGAGACCCCCGCAGCAAGCAGGTAGAGAACGCCCTCTGCAAAGCGGCATGCGGTCACAGTAACCTGTAATGTTGACACAGCACTTCGCCATTTACACCGCGCTCTCCCGTGTCGTGTCACTTCCTTCTCTACCCAAACCCGCGAGCGAAATGCAGCCCCGGCGCCGCCCCAGAGGAGACCACACATAGGGTCAATCAGGTCTCCCCAAGCCCGGCCGCCAGCAGCTGTGGGGTTCCTCTTGCTTCCTGCACGCCCACCTTCTCCGAGCACCTACCCCCGACCTAAGGCGGGTGGAAGGAACGCATGGGGGGGGCGGGGGGCGGGGACACGGGGCCCTGCACTCCCTCGCACCAACCAGGGTCTCCACCTGCTCCCTGCTCCCTGACCACTGTGCACGTCACTTCCCTGCTCCCTGACCACTGTGCACGTCACTTCCCTGCTCCCTGACCACTGTGCACGTCACTTCCCTGATCCCTGACCACAGTGCACGTCACTTCCCTGCTCCCGGATCACTGTGCACGTCACTTCCCTGCTCCCGGATCACTGTGCACGTCACTTCCCTGCTCCCCGATCACTGTGCACGTCACTTCCCTGCTCCCGGATCACTGTGCACGTCACTTCCCTGCTCCCGGATCACTGTGCACGTCACTTCCCTGCTCCCGGATCACTGTGCACGTCACTTCCCTGCTCCCGGATCACTGTGCACGTCACTTCCCTGCTCCTAGATCACTGTGCACATCACTCTCCCTCCCCAAGACAGATGGGCCAAGGGGAGGCATTAGGAAGGGGAGGGAGAGAGGGACGGAAGGGAGGGAAGCAAGAGCAAGGAGAACCCGTATTGCAGTGTGTGATCACTGCCTGCGATACCACAAAGTTTGAAATAATAAGAGAGGGCGCCTGGACGCTCCGTCGGTTGAGTGTCTAACTCTTGGTCTCAGCTCACGTCTTGATGTCACGGTCCTGAGTTCAAGCCTGGCGCTGGGCTCCTCACTGGGTGTGGAGCCTACTTAAAACAATAAATAGGGATGCCTGGGTGGCTCAGTCGGTTAAGCGTCTGCCTTCCGCTCAGGTCATGATCTCAGGGTCCTGGGATCGAGCCCCACATCGGGCTTTCTGCTCAGTGAGGACACTTCTCCCTCTGCCTCTCCCCTGCCCCCACTTGTTCTCCTTCTCTGTCTTTCAAATAAATAAACACAATCTTTAAAAAAAATAGTATATAAATAAAATGAAATAAAATAATAAAACCTCAAGGATTCTTCAAGGTATCTTCGGCATGGACTAAAACAGCCTTGGTCAACCAGGAATGTGTGTATGGGAGTGAGGGGAATTGCTTAGGTAAGCATGCCAAGGTTATAATATTATCTATATTTGACAGATGGAAAAAAAAACCCTTTTGTTTTTGTATTACAACCTTCAAGGAAGGCTGCACCAAATCTTGGCTGATGAAAATATGCAGCAAATTCAGTGATTCCCAAGAATCATTGGGTGGAAGATGGGAGGATGTAAGTGTGGGGTTTTCATGTTTATCAAAAGGGACATGAGCTTTTATGGCTGCAGGAGAAAGAGAGAAAGGCCATGGGGGGGGCGCGGGATTGGGGGGGTGTGGGCGCATCTCCCACCCACCAGGGGGCGACATCACGCCCCATGTGCCAACGACTCCGCTGCGATAATTTACCTGTGGAAATGATTCCTTCTGTGCACCGTTCCGGGCATGCTAGGTGGTTTACCACTGTGCCCACTAACATGAAAGCAATTTTGGAGAAAACAAAAGAATCCAAAACCCGAAGGGAACTTCAGTTGGAGAAGAGATACTCCCATACCTCCTGGCAACACCGACCCCATCCTGCGTGCCAACACAACCCGGGTCCTGCCCACTGCCTCCCCTCTTGGCAAGCACACCCTTCAGAGCAATGCTTCCCAGATGTTCCCTGATGAAAAAAATCTTCTTTTGAGTGTGTGTGCCAATGCATCAATTAAAAAAAAAACATACAAAATAGTCCTATTTTTATTATTAGGTTCAACAAACATAAAATTACATTTCAGTAAATGTATCTTTACATGTATTACTATTATTATTGCAATAAATGTAATTTCAATAATCAGAACGAACATAACAGAAAAAAAAGAAAAAGAATCTCTACACGCACACACATTGTTTGCTGGAAGCGTGTTTATAGGCATTGAACATAGACGATCATTGTTCTGTTTGTAATGTTCTGGACCTTCTCAGTTGGGAGTAAACAGAAGTTATGAGGGACGCAGTCATTACCCACAGTAAAGGCCTATAAACATTGGAACACAGTCTCCCTCTGGAGTTAAAGTTTGCTTTTTGTTTGTTAATGTTTACATTAATCTGACAATAGTTCTCCTGGCAGGAAATACTTAGATCGAAACTATTTCTATGCTTTGTTTCAGTACGCCGATTTAAAAAAAGTCTCACAAAGGTATCTACAGGAATGAAAGCAGCAGTGTCAAAAATGAGCAAACCCTTCAACAAACAGAATTTTCTTTTTTACTGTTTGTCTGAAATGAAGACGGTTACTCTGTATTTTTAGATGCCTTCAACCCTTCCTCAGTTCCAGGAATTAATGGTTTAATTTGAATTATCTTTCCAAGAAATAAATAGATTCTGGACCTGTATTTCCTATGCACAGGTCTTATTTGAGGGAATTTAAAATTGGAATGCTCCACCTACATTCATAGGCTGTTTGGTGAAAACTTTCTACCGCTGTGAAGTTAATTTATGACAAACGTCGTAAGCACCCATAGAAGCTTGTTCTTCCAGGCGTTTAATTTTTGCCCTTTATTCTCATTGCTTGAAACTATGTTTTTAAGATTTATTTGAGAGAGAGAGAGAGAGAGAGAGAGAGCATAAGCAAGGGGAGGGACAAAAGGGAGAGAGAGAGGCAGACTCCACCCTGAGCAGGGCATCCCAGAGCATCCCGGGAATATGGCCTGAGTCACCAGGGCGCCCCATTGCCTGAAAGTATGAAGATCATTAAAAAACACTGCCTTCACTGTGCAGAAGCTTTTTATTTTGGTGTAGGCCCAATAGTTTTATTTTTGCTTTTGTTTCCCTTGCCTCAGGAGACATATCCAGAAAAATGTTGCTACGACTGATGTCAGAAATGACTGCCTGTGCTCTCTTCTAGGATTTTTATGGTTGCAGGTCTCACCTTCAGGTCTTTAATTCATTTTGAGTTTATTTTTGTGCACGGCATAAGAAAGTGGTCCAGTTTCATTCTTTTGCATGTAGCTGACCAGTTTTTGCAACAGCATTTGTTGAAGAGACTTTCTTTTTCCCATTTGATATTCTCTCTTGCTTTGTCGAAGATTAAGGAAAACTAATAAGTAATATAACTAATATAATATAATTTCACTCACATGTTGAGGTTTAAGGAAACGATCAACAAAACTAAAAGGCAACCTACTGAATGTGCGAAGGTATTTGCAAATGACATAAAGGGTTAGTATCCAAATATATAAAGACCTTATACAACCCAACACCCCAATAACAAATAATCCGATTAAAAAATGGGAAAAAGACATGAACAGACATTTCTTCAAAGAAGACATCCAGAAGGCCAACAGACATGAAAAGATGCTCAACATCACTGATCATCAGGGAGATGCAAATCAAAACCACAATGAGCTATCACCTCACACCTGTCAGAATGACTAAAACCAAAACACAAAAACAGCAGGTGCCGGCAAAGATGTGGAGAAAGAAGAACCCTCTTGCACTGTTGGTGGGAATGCAAACCGGTGCAGCCACTGTGGGAAATAGTATGGACAGCCTTCAAAAAGTTAAAAATAGAACTACCCTGGGGCGCCTGGGTGGCTCAGTCGGTTAAGCATCTGCCTTTGGCTCAGGTCATGATCCCAGGGTCCTGGGATCAATCCCTGAGTCACCGTCCCTGCTCAGTGGGGAGTCTTCTTCTCCCTCTCCTTCTGCCTACTGCTGTGCCTACTTATGCTCTCTTTTTGTCAAATAAATAAATAAATAAAATCGTAAAAAAATAGAACTACCCTATAATCCAGCAATTGTACTACTATTTGCCCAAAAAATACAAAACATGAATTCAAAGGGATATATGCACTCTTATGTTTATAGCAGCATTATTTACAATAGCAAAATTATGGAAGCCAGCCGTGCCCATTGATAGATGAATAAATAAGGAAGATGTGGTCTATATACGACAGAATATTACTCAGCCATAAAAAAGGAATGACATCTTGCCATTTGCTACAAGACTGATGGAACTAGAGAGTATAATGCCAAGAGAAATAAGCCAGTCAGAGAAAGACAAATACCTTATGATTTCACTCACATGTAGAATTTAAGAAACAAATGAGCAAAGGGAAAGAAGAGAGAGAGAGAGACAAACGAAGAAACAGGCTCTAAACTACGGAGGACAACTGATGCTTACCAGAGGGGAGAGGGCTGGACGGGTGGGGACGAAGGAATACATGTGCCGTGATAATCCCCAGGTGTGTATAGAACTTTGAATCCCAATATTGTACACCTGAAACTAACATAACTGTATGATCACTATATTTGAATTTAAAAAAACAACAGTGCCTTTATCAGGCAAATAAACAATTCTGACTGATCAGTCAGCAGTTTAAAAATAATGTGACTAAATTTTTTAACTTACAGAAAATTTAAGTGTTCCATTGGTTCAATGTTTTTGACAGACCTTTTCCTCTTGAAAACTGTAATTTGTGTGTAGTCGTTTATGACCACCTTTGAGAGTCTCAAATTTTAAAGACAATAATCTCAAATTTACCACACGAGCCTTTACACGACTGGATCCCTAGTGCAATAGTGTAAATTGTCCTCAAGGGAGTAAGGTATATCTCCTTTCGGCTGGGAAGAGCTGGTGATTTCTGCTACTTCAGAGAGGACATGGGACATCTCAGAAATCTGAAGCGGAGACTATAGCACTCTACCAATAAGAGAAGAAAGACAGTTTAATAGAATTCAAGAAAAAGACATTATTAACTCTGGAAAGTAATGTCAAGTTGACCTTCTTCTCTGATTGGTCTAATATGAGGACCATATACACAAAAAAACCATATACATGACTCCAAAGCACAAGGCAGGTTTGTTCATTAAATAACATTTCTTAGAAGCTTCCAGGTCCCTTGTTTTGTTTTTCCCTTCTGTAACAAGAACATTTGGAAGCATAATTATTAATTTGCTTTTTTTTTTTTTTTAAAGATTTTATTTATTTATTTGACAGAGAGAGAGATCACAAGTAGGCAGAGAGCGAGGGTGGGGGAAGCAGGCTCCCTGCTGAGCAGAGAGCCCGATGCGGGGCTCGATCCTGAGCTGAGATCATGACCTGAGCTGAAGGCAGAGGTTTAACCCACTGAGCCACCCAGGCGCCCCTTATTTTGCTTTTCCATCACGCTGTATGGAATCCAGCACACAGTTTAGTTTGTTTTTGTTTTATGTTTTTGTTTTTATTGGGGGGGGCTAAGCAAGGAGATTTATTTTTTTGAGGATCCGGAAGAGAGTCAGAAAAAGGTCTGTGTTCTGAGGATGTACCTCGGATTTTTTTTATGATGAGACATGCAGACAGGATATGACTGTCATGAAGGAGTGAGCTCCTTCTCATGGCTCCCAAGAGACAGGAGGCACGGGGTGCCACGCGGAGCCATCTGGGGAGGTACAACGTTGGTAAGGAGGGGGAGAGGGCAGAGCATGGCCCAGAACCTTTATTGGGGTTCTCGTGGGAAAAAAAAAGATGTGCAGGACAGGTAACCCGAGTGAGCCCGAGATGGGATGGTCGAATGGTTTGGGTGTGTTCTAGGCATCAGGGCTCATCCCTGGCTGTCTGGGACCCGGCCTCCACTCACTGAGAGCAGAGGGAGGACTCGATAAAGGGATGATTACGTATGTGGGCTCTGGATGGCTTGGTTTGTACATGAATGGTGTACTCGTGGGGCCCCGTTTGCTCACTTTAGGAATTAGCTAGCCCTGGGAGGGCAGTCTCTCCAAGATCAAGGCTTCATACCCTGGATCATCAAGAATACAGAAAATAGGGGCGCTTGAGTGACTCAGCGGCTAAGCATCTGCCTTTGGCTCCGGTCATGATCCTGGAGTCTCGGGATCGAGTCCCGCGTGGGACTCCTCGCTCACCAGAGAGTCTGCTTCTCCCTCTCCCTCTCATTCTGTACACTCTCTCTCTCTCTCGAATGAATAAAATCTTTAACAACAACAACAAAAGGATACAGAAAGTAAGTCAATGTGGTCACTAGATTCTCAGCAGTAACGCTTCCTCAGCTCCAACGCTTCCAGTGGGGGCCGCCGAGGAAGCTCTACTATCTCCAGCCTGCGTCGTTCTGTTAGATCTGAGGTTTCAGTGACAGATTCATGAGTCTTGTCCATCATTCCCCCAGTGTTTGCTGAACCCCTGTGACGGGCAAGGCCAACTTGGGCTCCTGAGGAAGAGAAGCCAACCCCCTGCCTCCTGAGAGCTTTCGAGAGCTTTCAAGAGCATTCTCAGGGTGGCCAACAGGAACGTCGGCAGCTCCCAAATTGCCTGGCAAGGGCTTATGAGGAGGATGGGCAAGTTGCCCTCCAAGGGACACTGAGCTGAATTCTGAAGGATGTGGCGAGGTTGGGGTGCGCTTCACACACGGGGTGAGGGACTGTGGGCGGGGATGGAGGGCGGGGTGCGTGAGATCAGCTGTCGTGGCTCCCAGAGTCAGGAATACTCTCCCTGCCCCGATGCAGTAACCAGGGATGTCTCGTCAGGGCCTGGGGTGCTGAGCTGAAACCCTTACTTCCCTATTCTCTCTACGGCAATCAAAAACACTCTTTTATTCTCACGGACAAAAAAAAGAAATGTACCAGGGTCTGTCCTGCATCCGGACTGCCTTAGCCAGCAATGCTACACCGACGAGCAAGAAGGCCGAGCTCCCTGCCCTCTGGAAGCTTGCATTTCAGCGGGAAAGAGAACAATCAGGGAAACAAAAGCATCCGCCCTGGGGGACACACATTCAGGGGAGAAGTGAAGCATTCGCAGTTCGACGAGGAAAAGTCTAATAGAAACAAACCTAAAATTGAACCCAAGGTACAGACGCAAACTGCCAGAAACAACAGAGCAGGTCAAGGGAACAGAGAGTGAGGAGGATGAGTGATCCCTGGAGATCAAGGTGTGAGAAGCCCAGACAGGTAGGGCTGTAGGCCCCGGGGCCTTGGACCAGTTCCGGGCGGTCAGGAAAGCCGCGCCCCGGTCTCAGTGCCGAGGGGCCAGTGCCCTGAGAACTGCAGGCGGACCAGCACCACGGGAGCCAAGCGTGTGCGGAAGGGGAGCCTCGGCCTCCTCCGGGAAGAAAGGGCAGGCGAGGAGACAGATCCAAGACGAAGGGCAGGGTCTGAGCATGTCCCATCTTGAAGGTCATAAGCTGTTTTTCTAGGCATCGGGAAAAGTCATAGGTGAGTCATAAACAGGGAAATTGCATGATCTGGTTTACATCATGGAAAAATCACTTTGGTTGCTGGTTGGAAACAGCGTTGAGGAGAGAAAGGAGGAAAGTAGGGTGACCAGTTAGGAGGCCGCTGAAGACCAGGAGGACGATGACACCCGCACTCAGACCCTTCCCCAGAGAAAGGAAGCCAGAGTCTACCGTGTGGGGGAATCATAGCCATGATGCCCTACACCAGCAAGCAGCGGGGCCCAGGTCAGAGATCCCATTCTAGAATGTTCTGTTTACACCATCACTTCCAAAACTTCCTCTCTCTGGCCTTTCCCTTAGGGCGAGTAGGTGAAAGTCAGCAGTCCATACCTGGTGGCCCATTTTCAGCGGTCCACGTGTGATGGTCCACGTTCAGTGTCCCATGTTCAGGGCCCCACGTTTGGTGGTCTGTGTTCAGCAGCCTATGGTTGGCAGTCCACGTCTGGTGATCCACACTCAGTAGCCCATGTTCACTGGTCTGCTTCAGTGGTCCATGTTCAGTGACTCACGTGTCGCTCTTAGAAGTGAGCTGAGAGTCAGAGGCATCGCCAGGGTGTACTCTGGTAGAGGACAGATGCGAGGATAGAGTTGGACAGGGCTAACTAGAACTCATCTTCTCAAAAATTTTGAGGTCATTCCACAGTCAGAGTGTGTAGAGCTCTGGTCAAGTCGTATGATAATCAAGAACAAAACATCAAGTTCACGGGTTCTGTTTTTAATCAATTAGTTTTATTAAGGGGTCTGGTTGAGAAAGCAGGTTTTTTTTAAAGATTTTATTTATTTATTTGAGAGAGAGTGAGTGAGTGAGAGAGAGAGAGCATGAGAGGGGGGAGGGTCAGAGGGAGAAGCAGACTCCTTGCTGAGCAGGGAGCCTGATGCGGGACTCAATCCTGGGATTCCAGGATTGTGACCTGAGCAGAGGGAGTCACTTAACCAACTGAGCCATCCAGGTGCCCTGAAAAAGCAGTTTTTAAAACTACATTCTCAGAAGTCTTTCTGGTGGAGAGAGATAAAGTCAATGTTATTTTTTTTAAAGATCTTATTTATCTGAGAGAGAGAGAGAGTACACAAGCAAGGGGAGGGGAAGAGGGAGAAGCAAGCTCCCTGCTGAGCAGAGAGCCCAAAGCAGGGCTTGATCCCAGACCCTGGAATCATGACCTGAGCTGAAGGCAGACCCTTAACCGATTGAGTCACCCAGGTGTACCTAAAGTTGAAGTTTTTAAGATTTTATTTATTTACTTGACAGAGAGAGAGAGATCCCAAGTAGGCAGAGAGGCAGGCAGAGAGAGAGGGGGGAAGCAGGCTCCCTGAGAGCAGAGAGCAGAGCCCACTGCGGGGCTCGATCCCAGGACCCTGAGATCATGACCTGAGCCGAAGGCAGAGGCTTTAACCCACTGAGCCACCCGGGCGCCCCTAAAGTTGAAGTTTTTAACAGAGGTTATATTTAAGCATAGGTTTCTGCACAATTCTTCCTCTGTTTTTAAAAAGTTAACCCACTATTCAAAAATAATAGTAAAATGTGTACATATCACAGTATTGTAATACTGCCAATAGATTATGGGCATCATGATATTTTTCTTTAAGTTGATTGGTCCTCAGATTCCTGTTAATTTTTTAGTAAAATATTTTTTGGCCGTTCAGCTGTCAAAGTTTGTTAGCGCCTTAAAAAATCATCTTGACCATTCGCAACAATGTGGATGGACCTAGACGGTATTATGCTAAGTGAAATAAGTCAGACAGAAAAAGACAAATACTACATGATTTCCCTCATATGTGGAATTTAAGAAACAAAACAGTGAACATGGGGAAGGGAAGGAAAAATAAAATGAGATGAAAATTGAGAAGGAGGCAAACCATAAGCGATACTGAACTCTAGGAAAAAATTGGGTTGCTGGAGGGGAAGTGGCTGGGGGGATGGGGTAACTGGGTGATGGACATTAAGGAGGGCACATGACCTAATGAGCGCTGAGTGTTACATGCAACTGATGAATCACTGAACTCTATCCCTGAAATTAACTAACTAACTAAATAAATGAAATCGTCTTGACCTAACCAGATATTCTTCCAGAGGCAGAAGCAGGAACTCAAGAGTATAGTTTGTTTTACCATTAGCTGCATGTATGTCCATCCCCCTGATGATTTTACTGATCTATGAATCTGCACAGTGCCTGCGCAGGATCCGGTACCTAGGAGTTTTTAGTAAACAATCATGAATCATTTGACCTGACCAAAGTGGTAGGGTGTGTTTATAGCAGAATTACAGCCCCAAGACTAGAGACTCAGTTCCACACCTCATGACCTTGACATAGCCTTTCAGGCACTGAGAAGGTTGGAAGCCGGCTGGCAAGCCCTTTCCATGCTGAAAGTGGAAGAAGCAAGACAGCTGTTTCTGAAATGATACCCCTATTCCCTGGGTCACCGGTACTCTGCAAATAACTCTCAGGTATGCCAGGGGGATGCAGCAAATACTATTTCAGATTCTACCAGAATTATTTAAATGATAGCAGTCTGGACAATTTTATTTCTACCTCTCATGAAATGACATGGTTTGAATTGGCTTTTAGTTGGTGCCATTTGGACTATGTGTTCTGAAATTAAATGCAAAAATATAGTCACAGCAACCAGAACACGGGTGGCCCCTGATAGCCTTCTTCTCATCCCTTCGCTGTAACTTCACTCTCTCCACTACTCCCTTAGGAGAGCCTATCATCGAGCCCAGTACCTTTGGGAGTTGGCCATTGGCAAATTCTGGAAAGATGTGCAGAGTGTATGCCAGGTGTGGGTAATGGAGGTCTACGAAGAAGGGGGTGTTGGGAGACCCCCGTGCCCACAGGAGGATGGATGACTGGGGTGAGCACGGGCCATGGAATGAGGGGGGTCCAGCTCTACAGATGTCTCAGTCCCGCTGTGGATCAGGAACCCCGTTTGCTTGACAGTGAAGCCGCATACTTACCTTCAGTCAGGAACATTCAGTCCTTTACTGGACGCCGATCACGTAGAAAACACCCAAAGGGTACAAACTCAGTTACAAGGTGAATGAGTTCTGGAGATCTAATGCCTGTATGATGACTGAGCTGAAATTTGCTAAGAGGGTAGGACTTGAATGTTCTCACCACACACACAAAAGGTAACCAACCATGGCGTGGTGAAGGAGATGTGTTAATGAACTTGATTGTGGAGATCACTTCACAATGTCTCTGTATCTTAAATCACTACCTTGTATTCCTTAAAGATAAAGAAGAAGAAAGGAAATAGGGTGTGGTCCCTGCCTTCCAGGCGCTGCCATTTGTATCCCCGAGCGTCTGTCTGGAAAGCTTTCTGTTGAGGGGTCTCACCTGCTTTTTCCAGCAGCAGAGAGGCTCCCTGACTGCATTCACTATCCCTGCAAGAGGGAGACGAGAAATGCACACATCCCATGACAGCTGCCCTGGGCTCGCGCCATGGAGCGGGGGGCCCCAGACTGGCATTTAGTAAAGCATTTTCCCATCTCTTCTGCCATCGGCTGTCAGGCAGAGCAGGGGCTGTTTTACGGTACAGGAAAATAAGAGCGGTGCAGGTAAGTCTCACACACGCCGGTCACACATCTAGTAATTAGTGACTCAGGCTCTGGCTCTCCTCGTCCCCAACACCGAAGCCCAGGGTTCTTGCTGTGCGGCACCTCGAGCCTGGCCGAAGGGACAGAGATGGCCAGCGATGCCACAACCAACAGGCTGCCAGGCCACGCGCTGTCACTCACGCGGGGCAAGAGGAAGCCGGGGGACGAGCTCCCGCACGGCACCTGTTCCAGGTCCCCCACGCCCTCCATGCACCCCTGGGAGCTCTACCCTCCTGCCAACATCGGAAACATCGACGGGACAGCCTTCAAACTCCTTTTGTTCCGTTTCTGGGAATGTTGGCCAGTGCCGCGCGGAAGCCAGGAGTGTTCGGAGGGCAGGCAGCCAGAGAGTTAGCTCTGCACCCATTGCGCCTGGGACGCTCAACTCACGGGTCCCCGAGCGCAGACGCAGGCTGGAGGCGGCAGGGGATGAAGCGAGGGGGTGCTGGGTCGGAAGAACGCGGGGCTCCATCCAGTCGTCCTTCGTCTCCCGCATGGCCTCCACTTCCCCCGTGTATCTGCCCAAGCCTAAGTCTCATCTCAGGATGGATGCCCCCCTAGTCAGCCTGTAGGCCCCAGGCCCCGTCCCCTCCAGCCGTCTAGCTCCGAAGCCAGGCTTTGCGCTCAGCCCCCGTGGGTGGAGGACGGGGGCTGGGGGTGCGCTGAGCGGAGGGCGGTGCAAAGCTAGGGAGAGAGGGAATGCCCCCTAGCTGACCTGCATGCACACACGTGTGCACGTGTGGGGGTGCAGGTGTGTGTGCCTGTGTGTGTGCACACGTGTGCACAGGTGTGTAGTTGTGTCTGACGCTGGTGACTATCATCGAGCAAGCCCTTCTCCCAGGCCCTCGCAGAGCTCTCTCCAGGTTTCTGCTAAAACGCTTCCTCCTCGGGGACACCTTCCCTGGCCCGTCCTCTAGACGAACTCCTCCTTCATCTTCTCAGGCTGCTTAATTTTTATCACACACTGATATCCTTGCTTGCACATCACACACACACATGCACACGTGCGGCCACACACACCCGTGTGTGTGTGTGTGTGTGTGTGCGTGTGTGTGTGTAGTTTGTGTTTGTTGAACGAGGTTACTCTCATCCACTAAAATAAAACTTCTAAGAGACAAGGGACCCAGGCTGTCCTTGAATGCACCTGCGAAGAATCGGAAAGACGGCGGGGGATTCGCTCATGCTTACACATGCAGGGAGGAGCTGGCGGACCTTCCTCCACAGGCTGCAGCCCGGGACCCCAGGAATGCCCCTCACCACTGCAGCCCGAGCCGCGGAGGGCGAGAAGGCCACACTCACCCTCACGGGGAGCCGGAGAAACCTCCGGTCTCCCTCCGTGTCCCGAACGCCTCCCAAAGCTCACAGGAGCTCCCCACAGTGGCAAAGCCAGACTCGGGCCACCCCTCAAGGGGCCACAGACATCGCAGCCCCTGAAGGTCACCCCCGACGCCCCAAAGAGGGTCCGCGACACACAGGGGGTGGCGCATGGATACCTTTGAATGAATGGCACAGCTAATGAGGAACCAGTGATATTTGGACCCATTAAAGTACACCGGGGGGGGGGGGGATCTGGGTGGCTCCGTGCGTTAAGCGTCTGCCTCGGGCTCAGGTCATGATCTCAGGGTCCCCTGCTCAGCAGCAAGCCTGCTCGTCCTTCTGCCCTGCCCCCCGCTCGTATGTGCGCGCGCTGTCTCTCTGCTCAAATAAATATAATCTTTTAAAAAATAAAATGCACCGGGGAATTAGAAGAACATGATTTCCGACAACTAAAAATTGTGTTTGACTGCTTAAGAGTAACATGCGGCATATTCGTTGAAGCAGAAAAGCTCACCGTTAAGAGTCCGCACCATTTTCTAGCAGCACCGAACATTTCAGGGTACGAAACTCATAGTCCAGGTTACTTGTGAATTCCGGTTGTGGCTCACAACTTGGGGACGAGACCAAGGACGTGCCCTTCACCTCCCGTAGCGCTTACCTCACTGCGGGGTGGGCAGACCTCGTTTCCCCGCCCCGGCCACCTGCAGGCGGGGCTGCTCAGGGACGGGGGCTGACGGGCACGTCTAGCACAGGGGCACGTCCAGGACACAGGCACGTCTAGGACACGGGCACGTCTAGGACACGGGCACGTCTAGGACATGGGCACATCTAGGACACGGGCACGTCTAGGACAGGGGCACGTCTAGGACAGGGGCAAATCTAGGACACAGGCACGTCTAGGACACGGCCCCGGCACAGCCAGCCCCGGGCAGGGGCTCGGCGACTGCTCCGTGAGTAAAAGGACAGAAATCTGTGTGTGGCCCGCTCCTCTGCTAGTCACCCCTTGAAAAGATCAAGCCCACAACATACACAGCTGTTTCCACTGATGGCGCAATGTGCCCGCCCACCCAGGGCCAGGGCACGGCGCGGCTCGGGCGGCAGGGGAAGTGGTCACAGCTCACAGCGGGGTCAGGACAATGACTTTACTCCTCGGGGCAGAGGTTCTCGGCCGGAGCGATCTGCCCCCTGGAAGACATCTGACAATTCTGGGGGCATTTCTGACCGTCACAACGGAGGGCGCCCCCGGCACCTAGCGGGGGATGTTGCCCAGGGTCCTATAATGCACAGGCCAGCCCCCCACAACAGAGAATTATCCCGTCAAAACTGTCCATGACGCTGAGGGTATGAGATGCTGACTTAAAGCAAAGGGTTCAAGCCCGAGACCTGACACCAAGACCCCCCTCGGGGCATGTTCCTCTCCGGGGCTCCCCTCGGCTGGCGGCACCCCTGCAGGCGTGGTCTGGCCTCGAGCACGGGCCGGGCCCTGTTGGAGGGGAGGAGGTCAGGGTGGGAGGGTGGTGCGGGAAGAGGGGTTCAGCCAGTCTGTCCAGCTTCTTCTGGAACCACAAACTCTGAGGGCGACAAGGAAACTCGTCGCCAGAGAAACATCCCAGCAGACTCTGTCCGCCTTCATCTGGAAGAAAGAAGCCTACACTCCTCATGCAGCCGGCCATCCCTCCAGACCCGCCCGTGGCCTTTCTGCAGCATGGGTACGAAACGGGTTTGAAAGCCGTCTGAACATGGCCGTGGGCTGTACAAGGCACGACGACCCTCCAGACTTTCTGGTGGCTCCCAAAGCCCCCAGAGCCAGCCTCCCTCCAGGGACCCCAGCCCCTGCTCTGCCCTGGGCTGCAGGGGCTGAGGTAGGTCGGGGCAGGGACTGGGGGAGCTCACGATGCCCCTTCCTCGGGGCTCAGAAGGGGAACTTGAGGGCTCATGCAAAATGTCGATCTGGATCATTGAACGAGGACAGCCACCGGACGGCCACGCTGCAGTCCACCGACCGAAGACCTCCCATGATCCGTGTCCAGCGACAAACACAACTCACGGAATAAGGCGTAGCATGAGCACATTGGCGTGAGGAAAAGAGAGAAAGAAAATCTATGTGTGTATACACACCACATAGGTAAATACAGAGAAGAAAAGCCCAGAGTCTAAAAAGCAACTCGCCAAATGCGAACTGTATTTACCTCTGGAAAAGAGAAGGGGGCTTGGAGGGGCAGGTCGTGAAATAAATCTTACCTGTATGCATTACCCGTACGTCCATTCTCCCTGATTATCTTACAAGCAGAGCATCATTCTAAAGTTTTTAACGTTTAAAAAAATAACTTTTCATAGGCAGGGCTCAGCTCTGGTTAAGTACATTCTCCCATTAGCACACGCCGCCATCGCGCCCGAATGAAACAATCCGCACCCGGAATGTGTATTTGACATAGAAGGATATTTGTTGTGCACGGAGAATAAATAACGGCTATCTGAAGCCGAGAACGGGGTCAGACAATCTCCCGAAAACCAAGCCAGCTACAGTGCCCGGCCCTCTGCGCCCGCAGTGCCTTTAACCGCAGAACGGGGGCTCTCGATGGCCTGGAACAGAGCGAATTCAACCAACTCAGCTCAGGAGAGCCCGGTGGGGCCCACGCCCCGGACAGGGAGCAGGAGTCGGAAGTGCATTCGGGTGAGGTCCCCACCTGCACGGAAGGCGAGGAGGGCGGATACCCATACAAGGTAGGAACCAGGAAGACCCACCGGCCCCGAGGGCCAGGCACGCTTCTAATTCTACCGTAACATTTATTCCTTACAACGATCTGAGGCAGTAGGTACTCTTAGGGCCACCGTTTTACCAATGGGGAAACTGAGGCATAGAACATCACTCGCCCGAGGCCCCCCAGTTCCTTTGGGAGGCTGGCAGGAGCCTGAAGTCCTGAGTGTGCCGGCTCGCCACGCTGGCTGTGCTGGTTAAGTCCAGGAAGGGAGGCAGGAGGAGCCAAGGCTACCGTGAGCCTAAAGTCTCCGGGGAGGAGATGATCCATTCCAGAGTGCAGACTCGCAGCGCAGAGGAGGTAAAGGACCTTGGGAATCAAACAGCCCAAACTCCTCTCTCTATGAGCAAGACCCCAAGGCCCAGGAAGGGACCTGCTATCATTCGGGTGGGGCCCTGGTTGGGGAATCCAGCTTGGTTTTCTGGAAACTGGCGTCAGGGCCCCGCAGCACCTGCTTGCGGAGACGAGAAGGTCTGCCGTGATTGGACAGCCGGGCTCGGAGCCCGTGTGTCCTCACTCACTGCAAGGGAGCGATGGTATCGTGAGACGCAGGGACCGGGCATTTGGCATTTGGCACTCGGCACTCGGCGCTCGGCACTCGGCATGAGCCTGGCCTTTCGCAGCCCAGCCCACAGGGAAGCAGCTCTGTGTGGGGGCGGGCTGGGGTCCCGGGGGAAGTAGTGCACCCTCCTTCTTCTGCCGAGACGGCAGCTGCTCGGTTACCATTCTAAAACACGGCACTCTCGGTGCAGTTCAAACATGTGACTCGCTTGCGTTCTGAACACTTGGCAAGGAGATTGGATTTTGAAGTCCACAGAGGGACGTGGAGAGAACGTGCAGAGACGGAGCAAGACAGCCTGCCTCCCAAGGGTCTGGGTGCCAGCTCAGGGGGGCTCGCCCGCCTGCAAGCCAGCCTCCGCAGGGCGAGTCCTGGGACCCAACGCTGCCTCCACGCGGCCCACCTGGTGGGAACTCCAGAAGCCACGTATCCTGCACAAAGATCATTCCTTCTCCTCCTCGGATTCCTCCTTCTCTCCCCGCTGTTCCTGGGTGCCTCTTCCCCACTTGCCATGTCCCGATATTTATATGTCTTGGCTGTTTCCTCCTATCCTTAGGCATCACTGGACCAGGAACCGGGAGACTCAGCAGCCCTCCAACCCAGAGACCATGAAGTCCCAGGTAAGTCAGCTTACGTGGTTGAACCTGTTTCCTCATCTGGAAAATGGGAACCTGGGGATAATGGATCTAGCGCAGTCCTCTCACGGGGCTGGGATGAGGACAAGTGCGGGTCTGGGCCGTGCATTAGAAGCTTTCCGAACTATGCGGACATAGCGGGCCGGCATGGCCGCCGGCTGGTAGGAGCCCTCCAGAATGGACAAGGATGTTTGTCCCAAGCTAAAGTCAGGGAAACTCCTTCTTCTCTGCGGTAACCCAACAGCCAGCATGAGACTCGCGCAGACTAAAGATCAGTGGCCAGGTGGAGGCGTGCAGGAGCAACCCTGAAACCAGGTAAGAACGGAGGCTTTTCCAACCAACAAGCCACCCCTGAGCTTTTATCACGTGCCAACTCTGGTCGTGCGCTTAGTTTGCATGAAACTCAAAGGCTGACTGTTCTAACAGGAAGGGGCTAAATAGACAAACAGCTTTAATTCACGGCAGAGAAATAGCAGTACCCTGAGAGACGTAGGAAATGCAACAAAGATCCACAAGGAGGGACATATTACAGCTGTTGGGAGGTCAGGAAAGGTTGAGGAGCCTTGAAGGATGCACAGAATGTCAGCCTGCGTCGCGAGGAAAGGGTCTCCCGGCCCGAGAAGTAATGCAAAGTACGACCCGCAGGAGAAGCAGGGTGTGGAGGGGAGTAGTGAGGCTGCAGCAGAGACCCGGGGCGGGGTGCAGGCGAGAAATGAAAGATAACCCAGGGAAGCTGCTGAGATCCAAAGAATGGATGTCTCCAAATATCCACCAAAGATTTTGGATTTTCTCTTTGGACAGGAAAGAATATCTGGGGTTCTTTCAGACGTTGGCCTGCTCAAAGGACTCCTCTTGCAGGGGGAGTAGGCAGTCAGTTATGATTTACATTCATGATTCCTTGCCCAAACCTAACTCAGTGCTGCCCGGTACAAACGCGATCCCTCCCACTCGAGGAGGTCATTAGCCTCGGAAACCCACACATCAGCGCCTACTCCGTGGGATTAATAGTACCCAGACCATATCGCTGTTTGGGGAATGAATGGAACAATAGCTATGTGAGTCCTTGGCTTCGAGACGCATCTTTTTGTCCAAGAGATCACCACAACCTCTGGTAGGGACTTCTTTGCAAAAACAAACACACCTGCAATGAGGAAATGCATTCCGGAATTATCTCGCTGAGGAAGACTCCATCTGACAGATTAGGAACTCCAGAGGTGGGAAGCACTGGCTTGCCAAGGTCGCACGGCCAGTCTCCCACAGACCTGAGACCACAGCCCCGGCTCCTCCCTCCTGCCACTGGCTCCCAGAAACCAAATCCCAGAGGGCGACAGCAGGTACCTGAGCTATTTCTCTGCAGAAGATGCTGGCCCCCCACGTTCATTCCTGCCCCCCATCTCCTCAAGCCCAGAGTACAGGCGTTGAGGACATGCGTCAGCTGCTCAAGACTCCCATTGTTGTTGGCTTGCAGGGAGAGCAGGAGTTAGGGGCAAGGTCAAGGAAGTCACCTTGTGCTGACAGATCTTGGCCTCAACTCCAGCGGCAGCTCTAGACCTTCAACCTACCATGCCTGAACGTGCAGCTAATTGACCAAGGACACGGAGCTGGTAGCCCCCCCATTATCTCCGTTTTTCCATCACCCCTTGCCTGGTGCGTGTCCCACACTCCGTATCCGTTGCCTTCACGTAACTAGTTACTCCCAGTTTGCTGGAATCGACGGCCACTCTTTTAGTCCTCACCTTCCTAAACACCTTCTTCCTGAAAGCCCTTCTTCCCTTGGCTTTCATGACAGCACACTCCTCTGGGTCTGTCCCCTCTGAATGTTCTCTCATTGTTTTGGGTTGGCTGATCCGACTCTACTGGACCAAAAACATGGAAGTCGCTCAGGGATCTTTCCTTGGACCTCCCTGCTTTCTCCCTGCAGCCTCGCTCTGGGGCATCGCTTGCCCCCCTTTGGCCTCGATGGTCACTTCGGGGCTGACGGCTGTCCCATCGGAGCCTGCAGCTTACACCTGAGCTCTAGACTGAGAGATCCCTGCTTGGATGGCCCCATACTTCTCAAACTCATCAAGGCTCAACTCTTCATCTGCATCTTGTCCTTGCAAATGGCAGCCCCATCCACCTGGGGCACCCCAGCCACCTAGAGCAATCCGTGCCTGATTCCCTCTCCAGGGCTCCCCACACCCAGACAAACATTTTGATTCCTCCTCGCAAGTAGCTCTTGAACCTTCCATTTCTTACCATCCTCGCACCATCTATTCCTCTCGGGTTGGATTCATGCAACCTTCCCCAGACTGGGAGACCGACTTCCCCAAACGGGGAGACCGACTTCCTGCTTCCAGATCGGCCTCTGCAGAACAACCAGGTCGATCTTTGTAAAACATATATGGAACCACGTCACTTTCTGTATGAAAACCTTTCAATAGGTGTCCAGTCACAGAAGAATAAATAAAACGTGGTGTATACCTAAAATAGAATATTATTTGGCCTTAAGAAGGAAGGATGTTCTGACACAGTCCGCGATGTGCACGAACCTTGGCAACATTCTATGAAGTGAAGTAAGCCAGTCGCATCAGGACTAACACTGCCTACGTCAGACTCACAGAAACGGGAGGTACAATGGAGAGCTTGCCCCGGGCTGGGGGGAAGGAGGTTGGGGTGTTACGTTTCATTTCAGTTTGGGTAGATGGAATGTTCTGGAAACGGATAGCGATGACGGTTGTACAGTGTGCCTGTATTTAATGCCCCACTGTTCACTTAAAAATGGTTAGGAGGGTGAATTTCATGTAGTGTACATTTCACCACAATATATATTTATAAAAATTTTTTCGGGGCGCCTGGGTGGCTCAGTCAGTTAAGCATCTGTCTTCGGCCGGGGTCATGATCCCGGGGTCCAGGTCGGGCTCCCTTCTCAAAAGGATGTCTGCTTCTCCTTCTCTCTCTCTGTCCCTCCCCCTGATTGTGCTCCCTCTCTCATGAATAAATAAAATCTTTTTAAAAATTTTTAAAAAACTTTTTTTTCAACAGTTTCCTATTGTCCCTGGAGGAAGAGCCACAATTCCTAACAGTGCTCCAAGCGCGGAGACAGTGCCTCCCCTTCCTGCCTGCTCGCCCCCTCCCCCGCCGCCCCTCGGTCTTTGGGCTCCAGCGGTGGTGCTCTTCTGCCGGTTCCTTCTGTGCAAAGCCTGTAAGGGATCTGTCTCCTCGGCCTCGAAGGCCCTTAACCCATCTCTCCCCACACCCCTCCTTTTACCTGGACTTCTGCTCATCTTTTAAGTCTCAGCCTCAGATCCCAAGCTCGGAAGGGACTAACCTCACACCCAGGTGAGGTCGGCGACCCTTGTCTTTGCGAGTGCTACTGCCCATGTTCCTCTTTCAGAGGATTTAATGCTTGCAAAATTATTTAATATTTGCGGGCCGTGCTCCGATCGAGAACGCCCACCTGTCTTGTCCATCTTTGTGTGTGCCGAGCACAGCAATGATGACAAAGCTTTTCATGCGTGTACGTGGGATAAATAAAGTCGTGCTGGGCGGATGGTATCCCAGAGTCAAACCCTTCCCTCTGCAGGCTGCTGCCTCTGGTAAATCCCTCAGACTGCGTGCAGTTGGGACACAGAGCCACAAGGTGAGGGAGGGGAGGACCCACGCCCAAGCCCCTGTCAGAGCTAAGCCCTCCGTCCCTGCGGCTCCAGGAGGGGCTTCTAGGACCATGATTCAATCCAGCCACGGCCATAACGTGTCCCCATGAGCCTGTGAGGACAGGAACCAAGTTCTTATTCAGCTTTGCATCCCTCAAACCTAGCCTCATACGTCTCCTAGGGAAGATGCTTATTATTAACATTGGTTAAATAAATAAATCAATCAAAGAATAACCTGTCTAACCTACCTGAGCCTGATTTTTCTGTGAGAAGGGAATTATTCACCCCTCAAGGTCTACTTCATAAGGTTGCGATAAAAATGAAAACGAGATTAGGCGTTTCCTTAGTTTTAAAATACCACTAGATGTAAGAGTCACATTTCTTTTTTTTTTTTTTTAACACATAATGTATTATTTGCCCCAGGGACTTTTTTTTTTTTTTAGATTTTATTTATTTATTTGAGAGAGAGAGTGTGTGCACAAGCAAGGGAGAGGCAGAAGGAGAAAGGGAAGCAGGCTCCCTGCCAAGCAGGGAGCTGACTCATGACTCGATCCCAGGACCCCAAGATCATGACCTGAGCCAAAGGCAGATGCTTAACCTACTGAGCCACCCAGGTCCCCCAGATTCATATTTCTTTACCTACTTTTCAGTGGAGGGGAGAGACCACATTAATTATTATCATTACTATTTAGTATACTTTATAATTTTATAGAATTTTTTATATTAAAATTATTATTATTAACTATAAGAGTCACCCCAACTTCAAAATGCTAAAATGAAAGAGTGAGCATGGACGAATCGAAGAAACGCATTAAGACGTGTGAGAACACATAGCAAATGGCATTGTGTGATTTGTGTTTGTTGGGGGAGCATATTAAAAAGATTCTAGACTATTACTGTTGGCAATTCTAATTCAGGGGCTGTTTTGTAAAGATGGTCCAGGTGATTCCAATGGGCTGCAGTTTGGAAACTGGTCTCTAAAAAAACCCATACAATTCACCCTGTTCTTTTCTAGGGAGGAAACAAAGAATGGTAGAGGGCCTGTGATCCGTCCAACGTCCCCCACGGCCGGCTGTAGGCAGGCTCTGACTCAGGACGGGCCTCCCAGCGCTTTCCCCGGGGCCTTGCCACCTGACTATGCTGCCTCCTTCTGGCTCCAGCTCAGGCCTTCCCAGATCCTGATGACCCCGACAGTTCCCGACTCCTGACATCATTATCTATTTTCGAGAAGGAAAGTCAGTGTGCAAATTACCCATGGGAAGAGCTGGGTACAGCAGGAAGTGGCCTAGGGGATTTCTGTTGGGGAATGATAGTTCCGCACCCAAAACTGGTTTTACTTCCTTTCGGGTCTCACAACCCTTTTGCTCCACATACGAAAATACACTCCCCTTGGGTTTCTGATACGCTTTAATGGCCTCTGTTTTCAGCGAGATTAACACTAAGAATCAACGCGGCAGTCATTCAGCAGCGGGTAGGTGTGGTTGGCCTTAGTGTGAAACAAAACGCAAGTCCCCATAAATGAAGGCTCTCAGAGAGCCTGGGTATGCTCGGACTCAGAGCTTCTGGGAAGGAGGGCCACGTGCAAGGTTGAGGAGACTGGCCAGAACTTCCGGGCAGCATTGCTCCCCTAGCCCGGCCAGAGGGGCCAGATCCCGGTGTCGGGACAGACGCAGACCCACCAGAGACACTTCCGATGGTCCCCATGTCACCGAAGTGTCAGGGCTTTGATACATGCCTTCACTCTGCATTTAGTTTTTGTATCTGCGAGACACGAGCATCAATGTTCCCTTCATCCAGTGTGTTTACATTCCAGGGAGGGGCCCCACCCAACCTTCGGTTCTGGGGCAGAAATCAGAGGTATTGGCCCCTCTTGGGAGGATTCCTGGCAGCCGGGGTGCAGACTGAGCCCTCCTTCGGAGGTTTGCCCTCCTAAGGACAGGGAGACAGAGCGTGAGGGGAGAGGAGGGAGGCAGGTCCTGACTCAGAGACTGTCCTAAGCTGCAGAGTTACCACTGACCTTGTACTTCTTCAAAGTGCCCTGAAACTTTACTCGGCCTTAAAAAGAAGGGAAATTGGACACCGGCTGGAGCATGAGTGAAACTTGGAGACTTACGAAAACTGTGTGATTACACTTCTGTGAGGTTAAGAGTGGTCTAATTCATAGAGATGGAAAGCAGAGTGGAGCTTTCCAGGGGCCGGGGCAGGGAGAAGGGGCAATCGGTGTCTAACAGGCACAGTCGCACTTCCAGGAGATGGCTGGTTCTGGCGACGGACGGCGGCAATGGTGGCCCAACGGCGTGATTATACTTAATACCCCTGAACCGTACATCCAAAAATGACTAACTTGGTCAATACTGTATTTTGTGTGCCTTACCACAATTTTCAAAAATAAATATTTTTTCAAAAGTATTCTGCCATAGGGGCACCTGGGTGGCTCGGTTGGTGAAGCATCCAACTCTTGATTTTGGCTCAGGTCATGATCTCAAGGTTGTGAGGTCGAGCCGCACGTCAGGTTCCATGCCGAGCGGGGAAACTGCTTGAGATTCTCTCTTCCTCTCCCTCCTCCCCTCCACGCATGCGCTCTCTCTCTCAAATAAATAAATAAATCTTTAAAAAATAAAAAGGATTCCACCATAGATGGAACACGGGTAAGTTGTAAATGCATTCTAAAAATGATCGACTGGTATCAGAAAATGTCCAAATGAAAATTGGAAAGAAAGCAAGTTTCATTGCAGTATTATTCACTGCAGTATTCACTGCTGCCTTTAAAAACACACGTATGTATGAACCCATACATGAAGCTACCTCTACAAGGTGCAGAGGAGAACGTCACCGACCGAGAGAAACCACATCGCCAGCAATCCCTACGTCCGTGGGAGGTCGAATTCAAGGCAACGTTTGTGATCTCGCTGATACACGTCTGTATTGTCTTAGCTTTTTACAAAATGTGTGTTGTTTGTGTAAAGAGGCCGACGGCAGGGAGGACGGCTGAGCCCGGCACCCTCCACACAGTCCTCCCCACCTGGGTTCAATTCTGATCCATCCCGCACGAGCTGTTCTCTGCTCGTCTAGGTGCTTCGTCATCTAGGGAAACCGGGACAACAGTGTGCTCATAACGTGAAGGAAAAGAGAAGCAGGAGCGGTAAGAAATGGCACTGATGGACCCCCTCATCTTCAATTACTTTCTCATCTTCCACATGGAAATCCACACGAGCCTCTGGGGGCGGGGGCTGTGACTGCTTCTTCTTCCCCACAGAGGAGCCGCTCAACGCCATGTCCAAGGTGACCCCGCCTCTGGGTGGAGGCTGAGAATTGGCATCCAGTCTAAGCCAGGGGCCAGTTCAACACCCCCCTCCGCGGTCTCTCGGGGCTCTGCAGACTAGACGCATGCACCGGTGTGGACGTCCCCACATGGACCTGGCCTGGGGAGGTGCTCGGTCAGGCTTTGCCCTGCGTTTTCCTCCATCCCCGGACTGAAGTGCGGCTCCCGCATACCCAGTGGAGGCCAGGCCTCCGAGCAGCGCCGCGTTGGGCCTGAATCCGCTCAACCCCACCCTGAAAGGCCGCATCTCATCTGGTCCTGGCAGGCGGGGGCCCCAGGGCAGGTGCTACCCAGCGCCCCCCTCCCCCCTCCTGCCTGCCCTCACCCCTGCATGCTCGGCTCATGCGCCCAGAGTGTGACCAGCAGCTGACACAGACAGCTCCCGCCTCGGGGCAGCAGCAAGGAACATGGCCTCTGAGACGTGTCCTCGAGACCAGCTGGCCAAGGACGTGACCCCAGCAGACCACGGTCAAGGTCTGGTGCACAGGAGAGCGCAAGGGAAAGGGCTGGAAACCGTGCCCGCCGCTCCTGGGACGTGCAGCCGCAAAACAGAACGCAGCCTCCCTTAACTGAATAATCACACGGAATCAAAATGTACGGAATGAGTCCAGGTAGGATTGGCTCCCGGTCTGCCCCTTCGAGCCCCCTTCCCCTTCCCAGTCATAAAGACCGTTAACACTCGGTGCTCTTCTTTTTTGTTTTTTTTATTTAACGCATAATGTATTATTTGCTTCAGGGGTACAGGTGCGTGATTCATCAGTCTTACACAAGGCACAGCGCTCCCCACAGCACATACCCTCCCCAGGGTCTGTGACCCCGCCACCCTATCCCACCTCCAAAGCCCTCTCCCCGATCTGGTGCTGGTGCCTTCTCGCCGAGGCTGCTTGGGACCCTGCCCCTGGGGGCTTTCGGCCACACAGCGAGGCAGCCCGCACCCTAACCCCACCATAAACATGTAGGAGGACTGGAAACATCAAGAGCCGGTGTTAATGCCGGGCCAAGGGTGAAAGAATGGAGCCTGAACCCGCACGTGCCAGAAATAAAGGAGAAACTCAGCCCGGGGTGGAGGAAAAGTGATTTGGCGGGAGGTGGACAGAAACCAGAGGCGGCCGGGACCCCTGGGGCTGGAGGCCGGGATGTCAGTGTCCAGTCGGGCGGGGCCGATGTCGTTGCTTTCACGACCTCACCAGACGGCAAGCCCAGCAGACACTCTGGAATGCTTTGTCCTCCTACAAAGTTTTCTGCATTCAGTCGTCCCCTTCCCCCCATGAAAATGCTCCCTCCCTGACTTCCACCCCCATTCTCCTGCTTTTCTTTCGTGCTCCCTTAAATGTCCATCTTCTCTGGGATTTGTTAAAAACCTTCTTTCCCTGCAGATTTCATTCACTACCACAGCCCCGTTACCATTTCTATGCAAATCACCTGCCTGCCAAGAGCCGACACCTGCCTCTCTGCCACCGGGCAGCACAGCCCAGCAACCTTCCCGAATGCCCAGGAGCTAGCCTCCTGCTAGGAGCAGCTCCGACCAGTGAGGGAAGGTGTGGGGCGTGAATACCCCAGTGTCCCCATCCCCCAGCCTAGGAAATCCCAGCGCTTGTCTTCCCAAGGTGCCCCCCCAATTCAGCTCTGTGCATCCCCTTAATATCACACGTTTTATTGGCCGTCCTGCCTCCCCCTATTATTTCTCCCCTCACTTACTAATAACCCTTACACTTCCCGTCTCTGGGTTCACTTACACCTTCAGGGAAACCCAAAGCGAGACGCTCCTTACACTCAAACATTCATGCAACCGCCATATCCCCCATCAGATGCACCCCCTGTTTATCCCATCTCCATATATGACGTCACCCTTCATCTAGTCCGAGCCAGAAATCTAGCGCCTTCGGTCTCCTACCGTGCCAGCTGGGCTGCAGGGTCATAATATCCCTTGACTCCAAGCTTCCTTCCATCCCTCTTCGTGACCTTAGTGAAGACCCCCGTTCCTCCTCCAGCCTCACCTGTCTTCCCGCGTCCAGTCTTGCCCTTCCCATCCATCCTCCACACTTCCCTCCGGCTGTTTCCAAAATGGCAGCCGCTCCACTTATTTCTTCCGATTCAAATCTTCTGAAGCCTGCCTATCGCTAAGGAGAAACCCCACCCTGTGCAGTGTGACATTTAAAAGCCTCAATACGTGTCCCCATGCCTGGAGCACTGGCCTGGCCCATCGCCTGCCTGAGCCACGTCCCCGTCGGAGCTCCGTCAGGTGTCACGGTAACTCCGTGTTTGCTCATGTGTCTCCCCAGCTAGACCTGTGCAGGACACCTTCACAGATCTTATTCCTCACGGCACCCCAAGCTACCAGAAAGTCACCTGGCACATCACGGGACTTGAATAAATGCCCTTGAACCGGCCAGTGAAAGTGTCAATGACACCGAATGCAATAAACCCTTGCATATGTTTTTATTCACCCAACATCTTAACCCTTCTCGGTGTCTGGGGATCCTCTGACTCCAGAGCTTAGTGGGAGGCAAAAACGCCCCTCAGCAGATGCTGAGTATGTGAGGGTCTTGCTTTCCCAGACTCCCTTGCAGCTGGCCCTGGGACTGAGGCTCTGCCAACCAGACCCAGGGCTGTGGGGACAGTGGGACCAGAGCTGGGGCTCAGGGTGAGACAGGCAGGGAAAGGGGGCTCCTGATGCCAAAACCCCCCTCTGCCTGCGTCTCTGTCTCTGTGTGCCTTGCTCTGTTTCTGTCTTCTCCTCTGTCTCTCACAGTCTGTGCGTACGTGTGTCCCTCTGTCCTTCTCTCCGGCAGGGCCGCTGTGGAAGTACCCAGAAGGTGCTGCTTTGGTACAAATGGGGCTCTGCCGGTGGTGGAGAGGGCCAGCTTCTGGTGTTTCCTGTCTCAGGCCAGATCCGTGGCACAGGCTGGACACTTTCCTGGAAGCTGAGCTCCAAGCAGCTTCTCCAGGCCCCCCATTGATCCCGTGAGCTACCCACTCTCCTCTCGGGAGACTCCTCTCTTGCTTAATCAGCCAGAGCTGCTTCCATTGCTTCCAAGTAAGAACACTGACCGAGACATTAGGAAAAGTGTTTCTAGAATCATGAAAGTTAATAATAAAGAGAACATTTAAAACATCTTTGGAATTGATGAGAACGCGAGGGATCCTCTAGCTAATTGTGTAGCTAACACAATGCGCCCATCTGACAATCCAAGGACGGCGACTCCAATCCCTGCAGCTCAGGAAGACTCAGCCCCGTCTGGAAACCAGGACTTCGGACTCCCAGAGGCCACGCCGGGGGCTCGCTTCCTGGGCAGCCGTAGTCGGCAACTTCCTAGGGACAGACGTCTAGCCGGAAAAGAGGAAGGCTGGACAGGAAAAGATGCTCCACATCACAGGTCATCCGGGAAATGCAAATTAGAACAAGGAGACAGCCCTCCCCACCCGCGAGAGCGGCCCCCATCTGGAAGCCCTGACAACGGCGGGTGCCGGCCCGCACGTGGAGCCACGGGAACTCTCGCTCACCGCTGGGGAAACGCCAAATGCCGCAGGGACCTTGGGAGACGGCTCGGCCATTTCTAATAAAACGAACTAACCTCCTACCTTACGACCTAGCAAGTGCACTCCTTGACTTTGACACACAGAAGCTGAAAACCTAACGTCCACACAAAAACCTGACACAGGTGTTTATGCAGCTGCACGCGTGATTGCCACGCTCGGACGCAACCAAGACGTGCTTTGGTAAGTGGATGGAGACGTAAACTGTGCTGCGTTCGGACACCGGAATGCCGCACAGCACCCAAAGAGATGAGCCATCAAGGCGTGAGAAGACATGGTGGAACCTTCCACGCACATCCCCCAGCGAGAGAAGCCGGTCTGGAAAGGCTGAGTACGGTTTGGTTCCACCCACGTGACATTGCGGAAGAGGCAACGCCATGGAGACAGGAGAGAGATCAGTGGCGGCGAGGGGCTAGGGGAGGGAGGAATGAAGAGATGGAGCCCCGAGGATTTTCGGGGCAGATACTACCCTGCGTGACACTGTGATGGTGAGTGTGTGTCATCATACCTTTGTCCACACCCCTAGAACACACAACACTAAGCGTGAACCTTAAAGCAAACTATGGACTCCAGCTGCTAATGACGTGTCGATGTACGTTCATCAGTGGTAACAAATACAGCCTCTGCGGGGGGGAGGGGGTCAGGGAGTAGGCTGGAAGGGGTCAGGGAGTAGGCTCGGGGTGTCAGGGAGTAGGCTGGGGGGGTCAGGGAGCAGGCTGAAAGGGGTCAGGGAGTAGGCTGGGGGTCAGGGTGTAGGCTGAGAGTTAGGGAGTAGGCTGGTGGGGTCAGGGAGTAGGCGGGGGCATCAGGGAGTTAGCTCGGAGGGTCAGAGAGTAGGCTTGGGGGGTCAGGGAGTAGGCTGGGGGGGCAGGGAGTAGTCTGGGGGTCAGGGAGTAGATGGGAAATCTCTGTACCTTCTCCTAAATTTTGTGGTGTAAGAACAACTGCTCTGAAAAAATAAAGTCTTGATGAAAGAAAGATTAAGTGATAGAAGAGTCTGGTAGTTTAAAAAGATTTGAGAGACGCACACATTAGAAAGAAGATGGAAGGAGGGAAGATAGGGAGGAAGGAAGGAAGGGCTGGCACTGGTTAGTCAAGGAGAACATGCACCCCAGAAGCAGAGAATTCTGAGAAAGCAGCCTTGGCCTGTTGGGGAGCCCACCCCTGTAGGTTAAGTGAAAAGCCAGTGGCTGGGCTTCTGTCGGGGACGAGGGTGTCCTCTGGGGCCATTGCACAGAGAACACAGCTCAGCGACAGAGCCGCACTGGCTGGGGGCTGGGCAGCCCCCTTGCGCAGTGTTCCCCGAGGCGACCTCCTCGGGCTCTCCAAGCCGCCCCACCGTGGGCCTGCCGGCCTGGGCTGCCTCCTTCAGGAAGCCCATCCGCATTGCCCAGCCTCAAAAACCAAACCGAACTGGTCAAAGGCACCAAGTGCAGGTGTTCTGGGCTGAGAGCTGAATCTAGTCACGGCCGGACAGAGAAAAGTGTGTGCACATGACTCGAGGACTATTCAGGGCACACAGCGCGAGGGTGATTTATTAGAATTTCACTCCGGATTGCAACACCACCCTTCAGATCACCTCTGCGATTGTGCAACCTCTGCCCTATAAATATGGAGACACTCCCACCCCTGGACGCCTCTGTCAGCTCGGCCTCCAAGCAGTCTCTCTGCCTTCCCGGGGCATCCCGGCCCAGCCCGCCAGCCGCCATGAGGGCTCTCTCCTGCCTGCTGCTGATTCTGTGCCTCGTCTTCTCCCCCCCGACCCCAGGTGAGCTTTGAGACCCTGCTCTAGCCCCTCGCCTCGGGCCAGGAAGTCCGGGGCTGAGTTTGAGGACAGCTGCGTCTTGGGGCCTGGGGGTAGGGCAGCGGAAAAGCATCCCTGGGGCTGAGTGGCTGGCTTGGGCACACGGCGATGGGCAAGCCTGCTGAGCCCGGGCCTGGGGCTATCCCCCGGCCCCCAGGGACGAGCCTGCTGGGAGCACCTCAGGCTGACTCTCCTGGCCGGCAGGGCAGCCCAGCCGCAGGAGAGACAGACCCGGGTCTCCCTCCCTGACTGTCCTGGGGGCTCCATGCCCTCGGTGCTTGGCAGGGACGCGGGGATGGTCTCAGGCAGCTCCAGCATCCCCCGTCTCCGTCTCTGTCTCGGACTTCTAGAAATCATCCTCGGTGGAAGGGGGACCGCGGACTCCCCCTGCAGCGCGGCTCCTCGCATGGAGAGGCCGGCTTCCTATCCAGGGGCCGGAGCTGTAGGCTGCCTTCTGGGGCTCACCCCGGTCACTGGGCTCACTCCGGTCACTGGGCGGGGCCTCACAGGTGGCCTGCTGTAAGCAGGTGCCACCTGCCCCTCCCACAAAGCCAGCTCACTCTGCACCTTTGACTCACTCGTGCGCGGGCAGTCAGGGGTGCACGGCGGTCTTCAATCTTCCCGGGGAAGTCCTCACGTGTTGTGCGGAGTGGGAAATCTCCCCAGGGCACAGGAGGGAGCTCTCTGTCGAGCCGGAAGACACCGGCTCCCCTGGCTCAGGACAGCGGTGTAAGAGCAGGTGGGACGCTGCAGGTGGAAACAACTGGGGGACATGTTCTGTCGTGGCCTCGGGCAAATCCTACATCCGGGGCCTTAGCTGTCTCACCTGCAGAACGAGGGGGCCGTGGCGGGGGGCACTTAGAGCATGAAATCAGCTCCCAAGTTCCCTAAAAGATCCGACGGTGCTTCTCTGCATCACACAATCTGCTACATCTGCTCTGAGGACGACTCAGTCCCCCCATCTGGAAACTGGGTACGAAAGTATTCTAAGGCAGAGTTTTAAGTTTCCAGCTGGGACCCATTCGAGGGGTGATGAAATCGGTTTAGGGAGTCACCACCACGTTTTTTTTCAAAGCAGCGAATGTACGTGTGCACGCTGCACAGACAGCGCAGGCTGTCTTCCCACACTCTGACCCCAGCCGCGCGGGCACGCGTGCGTTCGAGGTGAGGGGCTCTGCAAATTTCTGGCTGCAGCTCAGGTCAAGTTCAGAAAAGCCCGAGAGCCACTACTGAACTTGAAGAGTTATGTTCAGCCGGTCCCCTCGACATAGGACTATAAGCATCTCATTCAAAGCAGAGAATCTGAAAGTGTTTCCGAGGATATGCAGGAACGACCGAACTTCCCAGTCATTCTGTACGGAAATATTAGCTACAACATGATTGCATGCTTAGTGTACGCAGGATTCACTCACACACTCCCAGGAGAAGCTACCCTACGCTGTCCTCTGACAACACGCAAATCCCGTCTGCACAACACTGATTCCCAGTCCGGGGACGGGACCAAGTGTCCTGCAAGAGCCCAGCCGAGGGGTTTAGAAATCAGGATCGTCTGGGGCTGTTCCGTCACTGATGCCACAAACATTTAGTTAATAGCTACTGTGTGCAGGCACGGCCCTGGGAGAGGGGAAGAGCCGGGAAAGCACAGCCCTTGAAAGCATGACCTGACGTTCCAGAAGCAGAGCATGGCCAGAAACCCAATTTTATAATTAATTATCTAATTACCATCGTATTGTGAAATGCCATTAAGTACAGGGTGCTAAGGAAGCGCGTGACAAGGGGACTAATGAGGTCTCGAGGTGCCAGGAAGGCTCTCTTAAGGGAGCTGAGAAGTGAAGGAAAAATGGAAGTCATTTTGGTGTTCATGGTATTCTAAAAAAAAAGAAAAAAATTTTTTTTACCGCCTTCTTACATTAAAAACTCAGGATGTGTCACATAAAAATCAGATCTGTGTGTTCTCTTCAGAACACAAAAAATGAAGCCACATTCTAGGCCCAGAGGCAGTGAGCTGTAGTGGCTGCCCCCCCACTCGCCACAGACCCCACCGCTCCCTATTGCTCTGCTCAGCCTACTTCACCGACTTTCCCTATCTGCCTGGCTGCTGTGGGCAGGTATAGGTATGCAGCGTGGAGGCTGATCAGGGGAGAGCAAAGTGGACCCGGGGATGCGGGGAGAATGTTCCCGGGTGGCTAGCACTTCCCTATAGCAAAAGTAACCAAACCCACTGAGAGAGGCATGGGCCACTCCTCCGTACCCTTCCTTTCCTTCCAGGACCCCGTGGGCACTCCTGGGTGCCTGGGCCTCAGTTTCCCCACCTTTAAAATGAAGGTTTGGGCAAAATGACTCCCGCTCACGCATTCTGTGACCCTCAGCGTCTGCCCTACCTTGTCCACACCTGAGTGTCTCACTCTGTGATCCCCACCCCAACCTGCTGGCCCAAATTCCTTCCACCAGTCTGACCTCTGGCAACAGCCACCAGGAATGTGTCTGCTATGGCCTCTGGGTCCCATCAGGAAAAACATGCTCCCCCCTGCCTCAGACACGAGGGCCCTGCGGCCGCCAAACCGGGCCTCACAGAGGTACCCGGCCAGCCTCACACGGGAAACTGAGCTGTGCCCACAAAATACCGCACGTGGAGCTTTACAGCCGAAAAAAGCATTTCAATGAATACCATCTCACTAAATGTGTGATCTTGTCCCCAGATAGCTTCACAAGATTCACAGGGGGCGCCTGGGTGGCTCGGTCGGCTAAGCTCCTGACTCGGTCTCAATGCCCCAGGGCAGGGAAGCCTCTTGCTCTCGGGGAGCCCTTCCCCCACTCCCCACTGCCAACCACCACCTTGTCCTGAGCAGGGAAAGAGCCCTGCAGCTGGCTTGCTGAGGCCCAGAGGGCTCCGATCAGCAGATTCCGCCCCTAGGACCAGGCTCCCCGCTTCCCAGCTCCGTGTCCCTGAACGCCTCGCCGCGGCTGCGGGGCTCTGCAGCCAGTGCCATGAAAACCCAGACTGCATTCTTCTTCGGCGCCGTGTGTCTGTGCGTTTGCTCCTTGCGCATCTCAGACTGATCGGTCCCGCGGGAGGTGTTCTGGCTGCTGACCTTTCTACAAGCCTCCTGCCCTTTTACTGCAGGTTCCTGGGCAGGAAAGGGGGCATGGATCCTGGCAGGGGGCGAGTTTGGATCTCATCTCTTTTCCAAAAACCCTTATCATTTTGGCAATTCCCCCTCACCTCGGCCTGGTGGTTTTTTAGCCCAAGAAATTTATAACTTTAGTCAACAGCTGCCCAGTCCTATCTTCCAGTGACCTCACTAGTAGCTCTGATGTATGACACACAGGGACCCTCGGTGCCCACACTTCTGAGCAGAATGACCAAGAACGAGCTCCGTTAGCAACCTGCTCACCACGCTTCCATTCCCGGGTTCTCCCCCCTCGCCGTCCCCCCTTCTCTGAAAGGCTCACTAAGAAATTCTCTCTCCGTGGCTCCTCTGTGCAAAGTCTAAGACCTCCGCCGTGTTGATCTTTCTGCCGTCTCACCTCCTCTCCCCCAGCCGCCAGCATCTGGCCCATGCACGTTATATTCCACGGCAGTAGCTCGGGAAGGTGTGCTCCCTGCTTTCTGCACATTTATTTTCCCATGACCCTAAAAGTTCAGCACCTCCTGTGCTCGCTGCCCAGAGCCAGCCCTCCCCCGCTCCTGTTCGCGTCCGTGACTGACCCCCGGCACCCATGTCCTACTGAGTTTCCCGCCACTGAAGCCAACCGTCCTTCATTCAACCAACACCTGTTATCGCCCCCCCCAACCCCCACCCCCTGCTGACAGTTTGTTTGCAGCTGCTTTGAGGTGGGATTTTGGACAATCCAGCTGTATATGGCTCAATAAATGTACATTTGAAAGAGTCCCTATTTTCACTGCAAGCACAGAAACTGGCACAGACCTGCTTTCCCAGCAGGAAAAAGCAGTTCCTACCTAGAAGCGGGTTTTCTCTGCCACATTCCTCTGGTGCGTGCGCTCCAGCAGCCCCACGGGATGTGCGGGATCGCCGATCTCAGGCCAGCTTCGTGAGCCCCGACAGGAATAAGCACCAAGTCCAGGGGTGTGTAGTCGACCTTGGGAAAGGGGAGGAGAGCAGGTGAGAGTGACCCACGGAGCTCACGGGCAGGGGGCACACAGAAGCGGACCAAAGCGGGGACAGGACCCACGCGGTGCAGGGCGGTCACAGCTCCAGGAATAGGCAGATGACCTTTTCAGAAGCAACTCTTACTTTTTTCTTTCTTTAACTGCAAAGTATAACATGCGTCGTGAAAAGTGCATAAACCAGGAATGTGCAACTTAATGAATTCTAAAGCAAATAGCCTGTGACCAGGTTTTAAGTCAAGAAGCAGGACTTGGCCAGCACCTAAGAAATATCCCTCCAGGCTTCTCGGTCCTTCCCCACTCTTCGCTCCTTCCCCCAGTGGTAATCACAGCTTGACTTTTGTGGTAATGACTTCCCATATTTCTTAGACTTTTACCATGTTAACACTCATGCTGACTAATATAGCTTGGTTTGTGTATGTGCCTTTCAGTCGGCTAGGTACCATGAAGCAGGGGACATTGTGGGTCCTAGCATACGCTCATGTTCGATTATGATAGATAGATGGATAGATAGATAATAGCACAAGAAATTATAATCTTGGTAGATAATGCCACACAATTTTCCAGTGGATGAGAGTTCGTTCCCACTTCTCTGTTCCCATGCCGATGCTTGTCATTGTCAATCATTTATAAATTTTAGCTGTCTGGTGAGTGTAGTGGTATCTCGTTGGAATTTTAATTTGCATTTTCCTGAGAAACACTAAGTCGAGCACTTTTGCATATAGTTACTAGCCATTTGGATATCTTTTGTGATATGTAAAAATATGTGTCTATATTTTCTATCAGATTATCTGTTTTTTCTCAATGATTTGTAGTAGTCCTTTGTACATTCAGCATGCAAGCCCTTTGTCAGCTGTAACATTACAAATCTCTTCTCCTACCTTGTGCTGTGATTTTTCTCTCTCCTAATGGAAACTTTCCTTACACAGAAGTTTGTATCATGATTATAATGTGACTAAATGTGTCCTTTCTTTCCCTTTAGAGTAATTACCTTTCCCAAAAGGGTAATCCCTTTTGTATCTTAATAAAACTTTCTTTACCCCCAAAACATGAAGAAAGTCTACAACATTGTCTTCTGATGACTCATTATTTTTCATTTTTTATTTAGACTTATAATCCATTTGGCAATGGTTTTTAATGTGTGAGTTAAGGGTAAAGTTGTTGTTGTTTTTTTTTCCAACATAAATGTCCAATTGTCCCAGAACCAGCTCTAAGGGGAGCATTTCCCTGCCCACTCCCCCACTGTTCTCCTGAGGAGCTCGATTCTCCACACACGTATGGGTCCCTTTCTGCACTCTTCATTCTGTTCCATTTGTAGGTCTGTCCTTTTGTCTTTACCAAACAGTCTAATTACAGTGAATCTATAATTAGTCTCGCAATCCAGTAAAGCAAGTCCTCCTACCTTCTTCTCCAAGAGTGCCTTGGCTATTCTTGGTCCTTTGAATTCCCACATAAATTTTAGAATAAAGTTGTCAAGAATCTCTTGATATTTTCATGGTGTGGTGTTAAATGTACAGGTTAATTTGGGGAAAATTAACATTTGAAAAATAATTAATAATTAATCTTTAATAATAATTAAAAAATAATTCTTAAACATAGCATTTCCACTTATTTTGTTCTTCTAGAACTTATGAAAAATATTGTTCTGCTTATAAACAGGAGTATTGTATTTTCTTAGAGTTATAACTAGGCATTTGACATTTCAATATGGTGATTTATTTTAATTTCATTTTATCTGTTGGTTGCTAATGCACAGAAGTAAAATTTATTTTTTATATTGATCTTATATACAGTAAAATAGTTAAATTTTTTTATTAATTCCTTCTGAACTGTCTGCATAGAATCATAATGCCTACAAATAGTGACAATTTTATTTCTTCCTCTTCGACCCTTATATATCTATATCTATATCTATATCTATATCTATATCTATATCTATATCTATTTTTTTTCCTTCTATTCCTCCCCTGGCTGGTACCCTCAAGTAGAATGTTCAATGCAATTGCTGATAGCCATTATCCTGGTCTTGTTAGCAATCTCAAATGAAAAGTTTTCAATGTTTGAGCATTAAGTGTACTGCTGGCTATAGACGTCTGTAGATTTTTCTTTATGCGATCAAGGAGGTTCTCTCCAGTTCCTTATTTGTTAAAAGTTTTTATCATTAATCAGTGTTGAATTTTTCCAATGTTTTTCTGCACTTGTTGGGATGATCATATGATTTCTGTCCTTTAACTGTTAATAGACATTGACTGATCTTCAAATGTTAAATGAAAGCTTCAATTTGTGAAATAAACTGAACTTGGTTTTATTCTGTTTGCTGATATTTTATATAGGATCTTTGCCTCTCTGCAGATCAGGGAGGTTGAGCTGTAGTTTTCCTTTTCTTTCCTTGCATTGCTGATCTTTTTAGATGGTGGAATTAAGACCGAGTTGGCATCACACCATGAACTAGAGAATGTTCTCTGTCTTGTTATTCTTAAAACTAGTGTGCTGTGTAAACACTATTTCTTATTTGTTCTTTGGTAGGAGTTGCTAATGAAGCCATCTTGGCCTAGAGTCTCATTTATGGACTCGATTTCTTTGGTCATTATGGGACTGTTTATATTTTCTATTTCTTATTTGTTTATTTTAGTGAATTGTATTTTTCTTGGAATTTTTTTATCTCAGCTAAATTTTTACGTTTAAGTGAGTGTTCTATTTTTTCTATATGAATAGAAAAATATTTCCAGTTTTTCTATTTCCATGAACTATTCAAGTTTTTAAATTGCTAATAATTTTCATTTTTTATATTAGTAGCAGGTGCTGTCCTTGCTCTCCTTCCTGTCTGCTCCCAGCCTTGACAAGGGAATTCTTTACTGTTAGTTCTGACTAAAATTCGAAAACCAGTGGTCCAACAATTCTCGATTCTTTACTGAACTTTAGATGCATCTAAGGGGTGTTTTTTAAATGCCGGTACCTAACCTCCACCCCAGAACAATTCAGTCTATATTTTTAAGAGTATCCCAGCTGATTCAATGTGCACGCCGCATGAACAACCACTGGTCTACACCACAGTTTCTCGACCTTGGTGCTATTGACATTTGGGGCCAAATAATTCTCTGTTCCGAGGGCTGTTCTGCGCCTCGCCGGTCTCCCGCAGCAACTCTGTCCTCCACCCACATACCCCAGAGCTGTGACAACCCACGGTGTCCCCAAACATTGCCAAATATCCAGTCACCAGACACCCACAGTTCCAGGTCAGATGAGGCAGCTGTAACAGGGCTACGGATTAAATAAGAGGTCAATTTCAATGGCATGAGAACCAGCTCTCCAATACGCAGGGACACACGACATCAGAATGGACTGTCCCCCAGGCTGGTGACGGCCTGCCATGTTCGTCAGCTGCAGCGGCCATGACAAAAGAGCACAGGGTAGTCTCCCCCGACCACAGCAATTAATCCTCTCCCAGTTCTGGAGGCTAGAAGTTCAAGGTCAACATGTCCGCAGGTTAGGGTTCTCCCGAGGCCTCTCTCCTGGGTTTGCAGATAGCCGCCTACTCTCCCGTCCTCATATGGCCTTTCTTCTGTGTGTACACAACCCTCATACGTCCAAATGTCCCCTTCTTCTAAGGATCCCAGTCTTAGTGCATTAGAGACTACTTTTATGACCTCATCGAACCTTAATCACCTCTTTGAAAGGCCCTACCTCCAAACACAGTCACATCGTGAGGCACTGGCTGGTGAGGACATCAACCTACACATTTGGGGGGAGGGGACACCATTCCGGCCATAAGACCTATCAACGGAGGCAAGCAAACTGGTGGCTTGATCCCCACTTACTGGGGATGTTGTAGGGTGGCTACTGGATAGAGTAGAAGACTAGCCTAGAAACCTTCCGATGATGAGATTCTGGGATATCGGGAAGAAGGCAGAATAAATTCCAAGTGGACAAACGATGGATGCCTCATAGCGTAGCCATACTTTCAACCTGCCCTGAAAGGAACACAGATTTCAGGGAAGAGGGTGAGAGGAGAGATGGGGGAGCAGGGATTCCGGTCAGAGGGGACAGTACACCGAGGCAGCACGGGAGTGCGGGGAGTTTAGGAAAGCTCACAGAGTCAGGAATGTACTTCGGCATTGTTCGGACGACAGTACCAAGTGATGAAATACTTACTTGGGGACTACCTTGAAATCCCCGCCCACCTTCAAGCTCTCTGGGCAGAAGGGAACCACAGTCAGAAGCCTGCTGCCCGTCGTCAGCTTCCGAAAACCATTCGCGGTGCTTTGCAGAGAGCCGCTTTACCAAATGTTCTAAAGCCATGGCGGCCGCAAGCCATGAGTCTGAAGCGTTTCCTTTCCCTCCTTGCAGGTGCCGGCTTTCCGATAGGTCTCGGCCAGAGGTCTGACCACTACATGTGTGCTAGGAAGGGGGGCACCTGTAACTTCTCCCCGTGCCCGCTCTTCACCAGGTTGGAAGGCACCTGTTACGGTGGAAAGGCCAAGTGTTGCCTGCGCTAACTGAGCTGGGCGCCACGGAGAAAGGATGGGAAAGCCCAACGGAGTATTCGTAACCGCTGTTTTAATAAACGAAGACCTTTTTTTAAGCATACCTCTTTCAGGCCAAAATGAATCTTGTCTCCTTTTGGAAGAGGTTGAGAGAGGATGGGGGTCCGGAGCAGAGATGGGCTCGCCCCGCACGGGGCTAGGGGCGCTGCCCAGCCTTGAGCTGTGTCGCCTTCACTGTGTGTCATTCCCAAGCCAAGGTGTGGGCGACGTGGAGGGTGCCCGTGAGACCAAGGACACACGAGGAGGGGACGAGGCAGGTGAAGCTTTCCCTCATCCAGGCGGCAGCTCGCCCCACACTTAGCGGTCTTAGCAGCCGGATCCGTGAAACAGCCCGTCTGCAGGGCCCAGAGCTGCTGCTTTTTCTCCTTCCTGGGCCTGGGCCAGTGGGCTGGTTCACCTTGGCATTGGAGAACCTCCCTTACGGCCACAAAAGTCCTCCCATCACTTCCGTTCTCCAGGCCTCGTGTCTGGGTTCCCACGTCTCAATCACACAACCGCGCCATGGGTCAGTGACGGAAGCCTCCCTCCTCATTCACTCCCGCGGTCTCTAGACACCTGTTGGTGAGGGGAATGGGTCGCTTGCCTTTTTTTCTGATAAATTTTTTACCACTCCCAATGACACAGGCAGTTCTGTCGTCTCCTTAGTCTGGCAACGACAATTTCATAGGCCACATCGACACATTATACTCACGAGTGAAAATCAAACACTATAAAAACGTTTGCTCCCATCCCCCAGCACCAGGTTCCGTCATTACCACCCCTCTCTGGGGGGAGGGAGGGGGCACGGAGGGAGGGGAGGCTGATTCAGGTTGTGGACGTCACACCTGGGCTTTCTCTGTGACACACACACCACGAATGGCTAATTCCTGGGCATCCAGGCCTCTCCCTTCCCCTGAAAAGCTAAGAAATAATCCAGGAGCGTTCTATTTTGAAAAGAAACCTCAGGCATGCCATCAGCTTCCCTCTTCAAGACATGGAAATCCTCCCTGGGAGCATTCCTCTGGATGTTCAATCAAAGACAGATTCCCAGATAAGCCTCCCCACTTAGGACAGCCAAGGTTTGGGTTTCCCAAGACCCAGTTCCTCCAGCAGGAAAAAAAAAAAAAAAAAAAGTCCACATTCTGTGTTTATCTCACATTCTTTGGTTTCCAAGGTTGTGGTGATTTTCCCTGCCCTGCAAGGAGCTCTTCACAGGACCGAAAGTAAATGCTCATGGATCTCCAGCCACAAAGAGGCAAGGGAGGGTCCCAGGAAGGGAGGGGTGGGCCATTGACAGCACCTGCACTGGAAACAGCAGGCCCAGAACCAGAAAGATGAGCATAATTTTTGCAGCCCCTCCACCTCGAGGACATTTGGTGCCGGGGCCCCCATGACAGGGGGGTGGCACTCTTGACTGCCCATTTTAAGGGACTGCAGCTGAGCACTTTCTCATCTGCTCTTGCCACACCCCCAATATCATGCCTTCCCCCCTATCCAGACTCCTCTGAGACTTTGCATTCCCCGCGCCCGCCTGCCCAGGGCATCTGCAGGCTTGCAGCTTACGGACCGGCCGGTACCATCCAAATCCCAGCCTCCTGTGATGAGGCCCTTGCCGCTGCTCCCTCCTGCACCCAAACAGGACCAGCCAAGCTAGCCCACTTCTGCATTTCCCCTGAGATGCACATTCATCGCCCTTCTCACCATGACTCCCACCATTTCAGCCCCCGCTTGGCTCGCCGATGTGGACAATACCACCACCATGGAGGGAAGATAGCCCGGGAGTTAAGGGGTGATGGCCTGGGAGTTAGGGGCGTGCTCACCGCCGTCTACAATCCACTTGACTTCGGAACAGCTGCGAGGACCAATGTCTGGCTCCTCTGAAAGCATCTGCTTAGCTGAAAAGCAAGTGCTGATTTGAGTGAGCCCCACTCGCTGTCCCAGCTCCAGCTTTATTGCCGTGGCTGTCCCTAAGGAAGGAGGGAGCTGGTCCCCGAGCTGACCGCCCCGAGTGAGGCGTGTCCACTGAAGCAGATGGGTTTTGCACGGTTCCCTTTATGAGGAGTAGCTCCCACCTCCTAATTCCTGGTGCCCACGAGGGTGCTGCAGCTGATGGAAAACTGGCCTGCCCTCGGTGCGCCTGCCCAGGAGCCTGTCGTGACAATACCGAGGGCGCTGGGCTCAGACATGGCCTCATATCAGCATGAAATAACTGGTGAGGACCTTCACCGTCTCTGCAGCGTGTCGGCGAAGCTGGACGCCGCAATCCGCATCCCCAGAAAGGGTACCACGTACTGCCGCTCGGGCTTGCCGTCAGCCGGCCTGGCACAGGAGCTGCCTCATCCACCTGCCAGTGCCTACCCCGGCCACGGACAGACCTCGGAGGAAGGGGGGAGGTCACACACTGCACAAAATACACCCGAGGGGCGCCTGGGTGGCTTCTGATTTCAGCTCAGGGTCCTGGCATCAAGCCCCCCATCAGGCTCTGTGCTCCACATGGAATCTGCTTGTCCTTTCTCTGCTCCTCTCCTGCTCGCTTTCCCTCTCTCCCTCTCAAATAAATAAATTAATTAAGTCTTTAAAAAAAAATACACCCTAGCATTGCTTCAGATTTTCATAGTAAAATCCCACGGCCTCACATGGAGACAAGTGCGTCGTCCTGACTCTTAGCTCACAGGCCCCTGGGGCATGTCACCCAGTCTGGTGGAGAGACCTGTGACGGAACTACAGGGAGCTGAAGAAGCATTCTTAGCTTCCGCTAATACGCTAAGCATATTAGCATCCGCTAATACGGAGTAGTCGTTCACGATTTTGTCATAAGTTTCCCTGACGGCTCTCCCGCAATAGTCCACTCCAAGCTTTCCTCCAAAAAAAAAAAAGGAATGAACAGGAGGGAACTGAAGCTCCCCATCTATGTGGTGGTCTTTGGAGTTCAGGCTTCTGAATCAGCCAGCGGTCTCCAACAAGATGTGCGTGTGTGTATATCGAGCAAGACTTGAGGAATTGGCTCACACGATTATGGAGACTTGGAGAGTCCGAAAGCTAATGGAGGTGGGCTGCTGGAGATGTAGAAAAGAGTTGCAGTTCACGTCCAGAGGCTGTCTGCTGGGAGAGTTCCTTCTCTCTTGGGAAAGGTCAGTGTGTTCTAGGAAGGCCTTCAACTCATTGGATGAGGCCCACCCACATTATGGAAGGCGATCTGCTGTACTCAGAGTCCACTGATTTAAGTGTCCTGTTGTATATATGCTATCTTCTGCTTATTATGTTTTGATACCTTAAAAAAAAATGAAAAACAAAACAAGCAAACAAACGGAAAACCTTCCTGGCTGGGGAGAGACCGCCCCTCCCAGGGCTAGTTGATTCTTAGAGCAAAGCCCCAGCAAGGAGCATGCCTTTCATGTGTAAACTAACCCATCCACAGCCACACTCCTCCGGCTGGCCCATGCACCCCGGGAGACCATATTTGTCTGCCTCAGTCATCCCAGGGCAAGGTACCAGCCGACTAGAGGCTACCCCTCCAGCCTCGAGCCTTCCAAAATTATTCAAACAAGCCAGTCCCAAACTGGGAATCCTGCCCTGCTCTGCCTCCCCTCAGAAACTCCAATAAAAGCAGCGGTCTCCCCTCCCTCCTGCGTCGTGCTTCCTGGCCACCGTGGCGTCTCCATGCGCCCCTGCAGGATGTGCTGGGGCCCCTGTCTCGAGGACCCGTGCGTGGAATACATTGTCGACTTGAGCCTCTCCCCCGTCTCCAGGTGGCTGCACCTGACCGACCATCTCAGGGAAGAAGACAGAACGGCTGGCATCAAGAACAGCACGTCTAGTCACAGCCCGGAGGGGACGCAGGAGACACCCCCTGCTGGCCTGGCTGGCTGATGGGCTGATGTCCCAGTCGGGCTCTACCTTCGGGGCAAGATTCGGTGGCTGCTGACGTTCTGTGCACTGCTCTGCTTCACGTTGCCTCTTTCAGGCGCTGCCAAGCCTTCCGACAAGAAATCGGGGATGTCCTCCTCCTAGAACTCGGGTTCCACTGGCGGCCAGCCGCGGGCTCAGCAAGAGGGGGAGAGGTCCTCTGGCCCTCCCCACGGGGCTGGCCTCTCAGGCTACAAGCTCACAGAAGCTCCGCTGCAGGGAGGGTAGAGACGTGTTCTCCCCTCAGCCAGCTCCCTGGGGGTCGGGTACCCCGTGGGCAGATGAGGGCTGGGTGACCGCGAAAATGCTCAGGGGGATGAGCAGCACAGGGATGCGGGGGGTCGGGGGAGGTCCTCGTCCACGTTCATCTTCCTCGGGTTCTCCCGAACCAGCCAGGGGTCCTCCTTCAAGGGAAGCCCACCACGGTGCCCCAGAAGGTTGATGCCGTGGGCAACCCCTTCTCTTCTGCATGGCTCCTTGCTGTTGCTCTTGGTTCCCCGACCCCCGGGGGTGTCATGGGTCTCTGGAGACTGTGGCTCAGCATTTAACAGAAAACGGACAGCGGAAGGAATTCATTCCATGCCCCCTAAAATACCTGAGGAGTTTTCCTAGTGAATAAATGTACCCCTAGGCTTGACAGGAGCATTCGGGGGGATGACTTAGGTACAGTACCAACTCGGCGTGATCCCTGACACACGGCCGCTCCCTTTCCTCTCCGCTGCCTGGCTCTTAGGTCACAGCCACGGGGAGGGAGGCCTGTCACCTTGTCCAGCGGTCAGTGGTCAGGAGCCTGGCGGCCATCACCACATGACCCTCCACCACCTCGTCTGCCTGGCTCCCTAACAAGCTGGTTTTTCTGCCTCTGTGGGTTGAAGAGCCTCCGTCCATGACAGGCACGGTCTGACTCAACGCTGAATCAGAATATAAGCGCAAGAAGAGAGGAGTCACCTGTCATCGGAGACTCAGAAGATCACAGAGCTAGAACCGTCACAGCTGAACGTGAACAAGACCTTACAAGCCATTCACGGTGGGGGATAGGAGACCCTGGTCTTAGCCCCTCTCCACCACCTCCTGGACCCTGACTTTTCCTCCCTTAAAATCATGCCAAACATGCTAATTAAGCCATGAAATATCACTGGTTTGAATCAACTCATCAGGTCACAAACCAAAACCACTAGTGGTGTCTCGGTCCAATTGCGTAACTTTTTGGAAACTTTGAGTTATTAAAGAATCTCCCTTCGTTACGAAGATGTAGGTTTGTCTATTCTCAAAGTTCAGTCTCACATCCTATAGGACATTCCTGCCCCCGTGTATGGGCTGCCCTGAGTGGGGGGGTGGTGTGAGGGCTATAGAGGGGGTCCCACCTCAGCCTCTTTCTTCCTCTTACTCAGTCCTTCAGATGGGGGGTGCATAACGTTTGCTCTTCTAGAAGAACACACTTTACTAGGTGAGCAAGATTTCTGCTCCATTGGGCTGCTGATCGACGCTTCCCTAACCGTCTCGTGGGCTGCACTTGCTGGTTCTCCGGAGGGCCCTGCGGAGCTTCCCTCCTCCACCCCTGGCCTGGAACCTCGGGTTCAGGCTCAGACTCTCCCCACCAGCCCCCATCCGAGGCAACAGCCCTCGGGGCCCATCTTTTGGTATCTTATCACTCAGTAGGTGACCTGCTGGCGACAGGCAATGAGGTGACCTAAATCCAGCCATTCCCAGGGTCCCTGCCAGAACCATCCAGATCCTTGAATGCAAACGGTCGGCATCTGGAGTGCCCGGCCAGCACAGCCCCAAGCTCCCCTGTCTTTCCCCTGTGCCTGCTCAGCACCCCAGAGGAATGTTCGCCCTCTCCAGTCACAACTCCGTGATGGACGCGCCTGCAAAGGTCACCCGCCGCCACACTTGCAGAAGAGGGGAGGAGGACACTCGGGACTCGTACGCTCCCCACCAGGAGAGGAGAGGGTGCCAGTGCAGCTCTGCAGAGGGCTGACCCCGGGGACAACACAAAGATAGCAAGAGGCCGAATTTCCCCAAAACACAGCAGTCACTGGTGACTCGGAGAAAGGAGAATCTGAAGGGAAAGAGTGATTGTGTATGAAGCAATGTGGACAGATATGATATTAAAAACTAGATGTGCTTCATTAAGATGTTGTAACTCGTGGGCTGCGTCCATAGTTTGGCTGTTGTAGATAAAGCTGCTATAAACATTGGGGTGCATGCATTCCTCCGAGTTAGTGTTTTTGTATTCTTTGGGTAAATGCCTACTAGTGCAATCGCTAGATCATGGAGTATGTCTATTTTGAATTTTTTAAGGGACCTCCAAACTGTTTTCAGAGGGGCTGCCCCAGTTTGCATTCCCACCAACAGTGCACGAGGGCTCCCCTTTCTCTGCATCCTCACCAACACCTGTTGTTTCCTGTGTTGTTGATTTTAGCCATTCTGACAGGCATGAGGTGACAGCTCATTCTAGTTTCGATTCGCATTTCCCTGATGGTAAATGATGTTGAGAATCTTTTCGTGTGTCTGTTGGTTCTCTGGATGTCTTCTTTGGAGCAATGTCTGTTCCTGTCTCCTGCCCATTTTTTAAATTCATCTTTTTTGACTGATGAATGGATAAAGAAGATGTGGTATATACACACAATGGAATATTATTCAGACATAAAAATAGAATGAAATCTTGACATTTGCAATGACACAGATGGAGCTAGAGAGTATAATACTAAGCAAAATAAGTCAGTCAGAGAAAGACAAATACCATATGATCTCACGTATATGTGCAATTTAGGAAACAAATGAGCAAAGGGGAAAAAAGAGACACACACACAAATCAAGAAACAGACTCTTAGCTACAGAGAACAAACTGATGGTCCCCAGAGGGCAGGTGGGTGGGGCATGGGGGACACAGGTGCTGGGGAGGAAGGCGTGCACCTGTCGTGATGAGCACCCAGTGACATATGGAAGTGTTGAATCGCTGTATTATACCCCTGAAACTAATATTACACTGTATGTTAACTAACTGGAATTTAAGTAAAAACTTATTAAAAAGAAGAAAAAAAAGTAACACGTGAGGAAAAGATAATCAAGTCATTTTGTGGGAAAAAAGAAAAAAAGAAAAGGACAGAGGAAGGAAGAGAGGACAGGCATGAACTTTAGACCAAAGTCTTATCATTTCCACAATGATTATTCTTTTCTTTTTTTTATAAACAACATCATCACTGGGCATTTGGCACAACAAAGAAAACAATAGAGAGGACCTTAAAAGTCGCTTAACCTATAGGGTCATAAATGTCCTTAAAATCCTGCCACAGTTCTGAGCCATGAATCCTTCCAGAGCTCCGGAGGGCCGGGTTTTGCCTCCAGGTCTGGGAGGGGACCCCTCAAGCCAGGGTGTAGAAGTAAGGCATGTCTATCCGCAGCAGCATTAACTTTTTCTGCTTTCATTCCGAATGACAACTTATAAAGTTAAAATAGCTGAATTCAAATCTGTTGCACAAAAGTGTCCCTGTGTTGCTTTGATATGAATCTCTTAAAATCTTTTCCTTGTCTCTCTACTTGCCAATGAATAGTCCTCCTACCAGCTGACCAAGAAGCAGAAGCTAAGTTCACAGTCTCTCATGGTTCTGTGAACTCAGAACAAGGGACTGAGGGTTTTGGAGGGGAGGGGGTGGGGGGAGGGGCGAGCCTGGTGGTGGGTATTGAGGAGGGCACGTATTGCATGGAGCACTGGGTGTGGTACATAAACAATGAATCTTGTAACACTGAAAAAATAAAATAAAAGTATTTGGGGAAAAAATAAAAATAAAAATAAAAAATAAAAAAAAAATAAAAAAAAAAAAGAAGCAGAAGCTAAACTCTCAGCGAGGCCCTCACAGCTGTCCCTGCGCGGCTGTCGTCTCTAGTGGCCCCCCCAGCGCACCCCCCTTCAGAATGTGCCCATGTGACTATCCATAGTAAACCGCATTTACAATTCCTTTCACATCACATTCTGAGAGGAGGAAGCGCTGGGTCTTAAAGTCCGCCTATAACTCACTGTGCAGTTCGGAGCCAGCACCTGCACCTCCCCAGTTAACCCACAAAACAGCAGGTTCAGGTGCTTCTACGAAGGATCCTAGAGCCCGGATGAGAACCTTACGCTCTTGGGCACCATCTAGTGGCAAACGAGGGTAACACGGGCTCCACCTGCTAACGACGCGGTCCTGGCTCGCGGATTTTCTCAGGACCTCGCAGCTGAAGCTCTGAATAACCACTTCTCCATTATCTACTTTTCCAAAACCAATTTGCTGAATATACTTTTCCTAATTATGTGCTGTTGCACGACTTTAAATTGTCTCAAATAAGTCAACAGAGCCCTTTCACCAGGAGATGTCAAGGAGAACAAGAGTGGGACGAAGGAGGTGGGGTGACAGATCAGGCACTGGGAAGGGGGTGGGGTGAGAGGTCAGGCACTGGGATGGGGGTGGGCTGAGAGGTCAGGCACTGGGATGGGGGTGGGGTGAGAGGTCAGGCACTGGGATGGGGGTGGGGTGAGAGGTCAGGCACTGGGATGGGG
>CM052899.1:4645478-4703285 GCA_028534135.1 Potos flavus | reverse complement strand
TGTGCACAGCAAAGGAAACAGTCAACAAAACCAAAAGACAACCAACAGAATGGGAGAAGATATTCGCAAATGACATATCAGATAAAGGGCTAGTATCCAAAATCTATAAAGAACTTCTCAAACTCAACACCCAAAGAACAAATAATCCGATCAAGAAATGGGAAGAAGACATGAACAGACATTTCTGCAAAGAGGACATCCAAATGGCCAACAGGCACATGAAAAAGTGCTCCACATCACTCGGCATCAGAGAAATACAAATCAAAACCACAGTGAGATACCACCTCACACCAGTCAGAATGGCTAAAATAAGCAGGTCAGGAAACGACAGATGTTGGCAAGGATGAGGAGAAAGGGGAACCCTCCTACACTGTTGGTGGGAATGCAAGCTGGTGCAGCCACTCTGGAAAACAGCATGGAGCTTCCTCCAAAAGTTGAAAATAGAGTTACCCTTTGACCCAGCAATCGCACTACTGGGTATTTACCCAACGGATACAAACATAGTGAGCCAAAGGGGGACGTGCACCCCAGTGTTTATAGCAGCAATGTCCACAATAGCCAAACCGTGGAAAGAGCACAGACATCCATCGACAGATGAATGGATAAAGAAGATGTGGTATATATACAATGGAATATTACTCAGCCATCAAAAAACCCGAAATCTTGCCATTTGCAAAGACATAGAACTAGAAGGTATTATGCTAAGTGAAATAAGTCAATCAGAGAAAGACAATTATCATATGATCTCACTGATATGAGGAATTTGAGAAACAAGGCAGAGGATTAAAAGGGAAGGGAGGGAAAAATAAAATATGGCTCTAAGTTTTATAAACAGCCCAGCAGGCATAAGAAGCTAGGTGGTTTGCAGTGTTTCTGAAATTCTTAAAGTAAACCAAACACACAAACAGAAATCCACTTCCTTAGAAGAAAGTTTTAAAAGTTGAAATAGAAAGTATCCGATCTGCTCCTCAGCCCAGAACCGGCCCGGTAGGGTTCCCACAAAGAAAATTGGGTGATGAGCTGCCCCTAAGCAAATCCACCCTGAATTTTGCAAGACTGTTTCTCATGGGGCCTAAGTTTCAGACAAGTGCAGTTTGGGGAAAGCGCCTGTAGGAGGAGCCAAAACAATTGCATTTTGCACAGTCCTAACACTTGGGAATGGAGCACTTGAAGTGACTTCATAACCTAATGCAGAAGCATCTGCTAATGACAGAAAATCCGACAATACACGAACCTCTTGAGGCAAAGTAGCTTATGAGAAATATAAGCACTTACAACATATATGTATTTTTTATTCCAAATGCCTCTAGTTGTTAATGTTAAGTCTGACCTGACTATTTCAGGTGACCCTGACATAGTGATCACTTGTTTAAACAAAGTCAGTTACTTTTCTCCATTTAGCTGTTATATTTCCACTATAATGCTACATGTTGCCAACATCTTTTTAAACCAATGTCAAAGCCTAAATTCATTTGGAGCCTCAGCATGAAGTGATCGAGAAACGGCTGACTCATCCCAGCCTCAGGACTGTCCTGGCTTAGAAATTTTTCCTTTGGTGGAAGCTAAAAGTTCTTAAAAAGGAAGTTGAGGTGAACTTTAAGGCTATGTAAGGAAGGCAGGCTCCGCACAGACGAGGAAAAATTTAATATTTAAAAGTACGTAAAACGCTTTTACCGTGCTCAACACCGCTCAGCATCAGGGAAATGCCAATCAAAACCGCAATGAGATACCGTCTCACACCTGTCAGAATGGCTAAAATCAACAACACAAGAAACAACTGGTGTTGGTGAGGATGCGGAGAAAGGGGAGCCCTCGTGCTCTGTTGGTGGGAATGCAAACTGGGGCAGCCACTCTGGAAAACAGTATGGAGGTTCCTCAAAAACTTCCACAGAATTACCACGTGATCCAGCAATTCCCCGTCTGCGTATGTACCTAGAGGATTTGAAACCAAGGTCTGGAAAAGGTATTTGACCCCCCATGCCCACGGCGGCATTATTCACAAGAGCTAAAATGTGCAGCAAAGCAAATCAACAGATGAATGAGTGAATGAATCGTGGTCTCCACCCACAATGGAGTATTATTTAAGAAGAGGGAAATTCTACAACACGGATGAATCTTGAGGACTTTAGGCTAAGTAAAATCAGCCGGTCCCACAAAGGCAAATATTGTATAATCCACTTACACAAGGTTCTTAGAGTAGTCGACCTCCCAGAGACAGAAAGTAGAACCGTGATGGGTGGGGAGGGGGCGAGTTAATGTTTAATGCGTGCGGAGTGTCAGTTTTGTAAGATAAAAAGTGTTCTGGAGATGGATGGTGGGGATGGGGGCTCACCATTATGAATTACTACAAATTATAATAATCTATTAAATTGTGTTAGTTTAAATTATGTTAATTGAATAAATTATCAATACCACTAAACTGTACACTTAAAATGGTTAAGATGGCCAATGTTAGGTTATCTGTATTTTACCACAATAAAAAAAAAGTAAGAAAAAGTAACGGCCATAGCCAAAACCTTGACTGTTCATGATCTCAGGTTCAACATCGCCACAAAGCGAGAAGATGGGGGGCGGTGGGCGGCGTCTTCAAGCTGCGGGCCGGTGACGGACTATTCTAGATGAAGCGGGTGCGTATGGCTTCTTACTTGTGACACCCCGTCCCAAAACCAGTGGACTGCTTTCCCCCTGGCTCTTTATTTCTTGGAAACGAGACCCAAGCCCCCGGCTAGACCAGAAGAGGCTCTGCCCTCCAGCCCCTACCTCACTGTCCCCAGCACGGACCCACCATTTCCGTGGCCTCTTCCTGCCCTGCCGGCCCCGCACGTGCTCCCCTCGGCCTTGCTCCCCTCTGCCTGTCCAAGGTGCGTGCACCCCTTCTTTGCTGGGAGCCCTCCCTGACCATGACCACGCTGTCCTCGGGCCCCAGACCCGTTCCACCACGACCCACACCTCAACTGGACACCATTTCGTCCCTGCTTAAACTTTTCATGGGCATATGGTTTCTCTCCCCAGCTGAGCCCTGGGCTTCTGGAGAACATCCTTCCTTTCCTTCGTGCCTTCTGTCTCCAGCAGGTGGTAAAAACCCAATGAAATTGCCCAGTGGACGAGGGAAGGCTTCGGGGAGGGTAGGAAGAGGGATCCTCATGTCAGGAGGCCGGACGATTCGGGGCCAGAAGGAAAGCTACCCCCCCTGATGTTTACGGTCCCGACCTTCTCTGTTGTCGTTGTCGGGTTTTTTCTCTCAACGTCGTGTTCGTGTCAGAGATCACAGCTTCAAAGACTCAGTAAGGAATCAGCTCACGCCAGGATTCCAAGTCATGAAAAAGGAACACGTTTCCTTAAGCATCTTTCCTGGGCTCTTGGAACCATGAATAAACCCGTTTCAAAGAGGACCCCTCCAGCTTTGGCCACAGAGCCAGATCTGTTGGCCAGAGATCAGAGCCAGGCTCAGCATCGGCATCGGCAACGGCAGAGCCAGAGTCCCAGGGAGGCCCTTAGGGAGGGAGCTTCTCAGGTGACTCTAAAGTTGCATCTCGCTCTGATTCAGGAGCGGGTACATTAAGATGACCCCCGCACCCCGTTTTTCTTACCTTGGACAAGACAGACGTTCACGGTCCCAGGCGGCCTTGGTGGGCACGGCTGTCCCTGCTGCGAGCTGGTGTGGCGATCGCCCTCGTTCCTGCTCGTGAGGACGCCGAGGGGGGCCCTGGGTGCACGAGGGAGAACTCCCGTGTGAAAGCCCAAAGTCCACGGCGCCCGAGTGTGTGTGCCCGGGGAGTGGCTTCATGTTGCCGTTTGCGACACAACTCTCCAGGCGGTAAAGGGTGGGGACCCATGTCACTGTCCAGACAGCTTTCCTAAGCCGGGAGCATGGGCAGAGGCTTCTAGGATGGGCTTATGGGAAACACAGTGACACGGGAACACGTCCGAATTTCTTTTCTCTTGTGCTGATGCCTTTTCCTCGACCTTAGGAAGGTCGCCCAGCCTAGGGGAGCTGGTGCGTCCCCGCGGCCCGTGACTGCCTGCCGAGTCCTGCTGCCCTCCAGGCTGGCCCACCTCCTGTGACGAGGCCGGGGGCTGTTGGCCCCCCAAACCCGCAGCCTCCTGTCAGCTGCACGTGCGTCCACCCAATTTCGGTGCCTGACGGGGCCCACCAAGCTCGCCTCCTCGATTCTGCGTCTCGATGCCTCATCGGTAGTCTGGGCCTCTCTCTGGCATGTCCACATCCTCACAGGCCTGGCTTCTGAGGACTGCATGTCCTCCCCGCCGGCCCAGCTCCCCACATGTGTGTTTCTGAACTCTGGCTTGTTTCCGTCAGGACCGAGCACCGCGTGTGTCCCTCACGTAGGCTGGAAACCCAGCTCCCCTTCCCAGTCCCCAGGTCCCTCCGTCCCCAGATTTCCTGCATCTGCTCCTTGCTTGCCGTCCCCTTGGCTCCTTTCTCACTCGAGCCTGCATCCCTTACCACTTGACGTAGTACGTTAGCTCTCTTCCTGATCTTCCTTCCTCCAGCACATGGGCACACGTCCACATGTGACACATACGCACATATGTGGGCATGCACACACACTCACGCGTGCGCGCACACACACACACACACACACACACGCATGCAGTCATCCTGTACCCCAAACACACCACACAGAGCTCCACCAAACTCACTTTTCCGGGGCAAACTCCAGGCCCTATGACCCGAAATTCAGGGCCCGATCCATCTCGCAGGCTCATCTCCGCCCCACCTTCCCGTCACGCTCCAGCCCCCTCTCTTGTCCCCAGGGAAGCCCCCCTTCCTTTCCTTGTTCTGCTCTGTGCCTGTCCCAGTTTCAGAGATGCACAAAGTTCCTCATTCTGTAACCATGAGGACGAGAGTTGCCTCATCTCCTTAGACTCTAAAGCAAGGACAGCATGATTCCTGGCAGAACACATTTGTTGAGTCGATGAATTCCCATCCCAAGAAGTTCTAGGGTGGAACACACGGGTCAGGTTTAGCTCCAGACCTTGCAGGGCCCAGAGCAGCCCCCCAGTTGCCCCCCCAGGGGCTCCCATCCCGCCAGCCCCATCCCCCCCATGCGTGGGCAGAGTGGGGTCACCCCCCATCGCATCTGGGTTAGACCTGAAGACCTCAGCGTGGGGTCCGTAGACCCTTGCGATGCAGGAGGATGGTGGGTGTCAGCATTCCTAAGGAGGCTCCCCAGGGCTGGCCGAACAGACGGCGCCTTGGCTCACATGCCCGGCACCCCAGGGCGCCTCCTGGGCCCTTTCGCTTCAGCAGCACAACCAGGGCCGTGGACACGGCAGCTGGGAATCCTGGGAGTAAGTGAATGGAAGCTGTCAGTCCTCTAAAACCTGGCCTGGCCCTGGGTCAGCGTGGCTTCTTCTGTATTCTGCGTGTCCGAGTAGTCACGGCCGGTCCAGATTCAGGAGCGTGGAGGAATGGACTCCATCCCCTGTGAGCGTCTTTGGAGGTACACTCCCTTAGCTTAGAGAGCCCAGCCCTCACCGCCCGGCCCACTCTGAACACAGCTGCGGTTGCTGGGGGAGGTGGGGGCTCCCTCAGGAGACCGTGTAGGTGTGCCTGCTCGTGGGGGCCGTGGATGTCCTCCGCTACGCTACCTCAGCTCCGGGGACGGCCCTCCCAGACACCGCACGGTCACGTTCTATATGGCGAGTGGGGATGATGGCTTTCTTTAATCCTACGTTTGCTCATTCTCTGTGGACAGAGTGCACATGTGCATGCGTGTACTTGTGCACACACATCTGTGTAAGAAGGAACAGCTTAGTCTTAGGAAATCTTCCAAAAGGAGTTACTGTCCTGAACAGAGAGGACAAGCTCTGAAAATAGTGCTGGGACTATTTGTCGTTGCCACGTGGTCACCGTAGCAAGAGCGGCTTTGTAGACACTGTCTACGTCTGATAGCAGTCGTCACAGCTCAGCTGTGTTACATCACGTATACGGTGTCCTTGCTCATCAAATCAGTCACGACTGGGCTCCAGGCATGGCCCTGGACCGGGCAGAAGCCACGAACGGGACAGAAGGCCCGTCTTCGGGATGCGTCTAGTCCAGTAGGGGAGATAAGCTCCGGGCCCAGAGAACCAAGCAACGAGGCCGAATGCGGGTAAATACGAGGAGACAAGATTGCCTGAACCCACAAGGGTGGAGAGGATCGCTTCCTGCCGGGATGACCAGAGACGCTTGGGACCAGAAGGTGAAAGTCGAGCTGCGGTGCAGGGGGCACTCTTCCCTGTTGCCAACCCACTCGGCCAAGGACGACACGCCCCACACCTGTTTTCTGGCCGCACGTTAAGAACAGGGCCTCTCGGTGTTGCTGGGATGATTATAAGGTTCACCCACTTCTCGGGGGCCCCGGTGAGGATTAAATAAGTAGCTTGGCACAGAAGAACCGACACCCGCAGCCATTATTGGTGATGAAAGGGGGAAGAGACTTTCAGGAGAGTAGACCCTGCGAGACGGAGCCGTGAGCAAACAGAAGGGGCAGGAGGGGCAGCTCCTGTCCCACAGTCGGGGGCGGCCCCCTCCTGTCTTTAGGAGAGCCCTGATGGGCTGATCAACCCTGCAGGCCATGGGGCCCACAGACCGTGCGGATGCGTGTGTTGGACACGTCATGGAGCCTCTCCGAGCCTCGGTTTCCCCGTCTGAGAACCAGCAGTAATGGTGCCCATCTCGCTGTGCGGGAGGACGAGGAACACGCGGGCCCAGCCCCCCGAGGCCATGCGGCAGTTTCCAGCCGCTCCGCACACGCAAATAAGCAGGAGGGATCATTTGCAGAGCACGGTGTCCCTCTGCCAGCGTGCCTGACAAGCTGGAGGGACACGCAGGGAGGGTCTCCATTTGCCGTCTGTCACTGTCCTATCCCCAGGAGTCCTCCTTACGTGAGGAAGGGAAACAAGAACTTTGTCCTTCCCAGAGGCTGCCCGACTCAGCAGGACTAGATAGCTGATGAGATGTGGTTAATTTAAGGAGAGAGAGAAGCTCCCAGGTTTGTGGACTGGGCGCATGGGCAGTGGCTTTCAGTCCTGAAATAATGCCTGCTGGGCCTTTGAGACAGTGCCTCCCGGGTCCCGAAGGCCTGGGGAGACTGGGCACTCTCGGGAGCTCTTCATAATGCTTCCAGTTCTCTCCTTATTTGACTTTCCTGGAGTTAAAACGGTGCCCATGAATGACGACGGCAAAGCTTCCTAAGACTTTTGGCCCAACAGTATTACGATTTAGTTTTTTTTCATGCCTCATACATGGTATTTAAATATACCATCTTCTAATTATGTCTGATTTATTTACTTATCCTGAGAAATATATTTTTATATATAAAAACTGGAAACCAAGGGCGTCTGGGTGGCTCTGTGGGTTCAATGCCTGACTCTTGGGTTTCTGTTTCAGCTCGTGTCATGATCTTGCCGTCGTGGGATCGAGCCCCACGTCAGGCTCTACATCACTGGGGGTCTGCTTCAGATTCTCTCTCCCTCTCCCCCCTCCCGCTCCCTCTCTCCCAAATAAATAAATAAAATCTTAAAAAAACAAAACAAAACTGAAAACCAAAGCTAAGAAGCCAGCCTGGGTGAGGGGTACAAAGAGCCTTCTGTAGAAGCTGCCGCCATTTTGGACCGCGGAGGAAGGCTCCGTGTTCAGCCAGCAGGATCGCTGTTACCTCAGGCCACAGGCACCTTTAAAAAGGCAAAAAAATCGACACAGCAATACTGAAGTTGCTATAAAAGTTTGTGACACTGGTTTACTGGAATTCGGTGGCACTAGGAACTCTACAGACACTTTGAATTACTGCGTCGTAAAAATAATACATGCGTACAGTGAGCATGAGAATGCGAAATGTATGAAGTTGGAAATATGAAAGTCTCCTCTCTCAGCCCCCCTGACTCAGCAAGGGGAACCGCCATGGCCATGTGGGCCATGCCCTTCTATCCCCGTGCATTTATGATTCTGCAGATATTTTAATGAACTGCATGAGAACCGGGAGAATCCCCCTTTGCCAGAGAGGCTCTTTCAGACCTTGACCCTGCTTCTAGGGGGGCCTGGTCAGCCATGGGCACCCCAGTGGGCACTGAGGACAGCGCCTCCAACGCTGAAGGATGTTGCTGCGGAATTTAGGATGGGAGTGTCCCCAAGGCCATGTGACCTGACGGGGGTGGTGACTCTGCTTTTGGTCCCTCAGATTATGCTGCTGGAGAACATTGTCCTTTTGCTGTTGGCCACTGACTTTCTCCAGGGGGCCTCCCAGACCGGCCCGTGGACCGTAGCTGGAGTCTTGTCCGGATTTCTGATTGTAAGGCCCAACGTCGCCTTCTTGTTCCCTCCCTCCCCACCCCCGACTTGTTTCTTTGCAATGCCCTAGCTCTATAAGCAGGAATCTGCTCAGGCGCGGTTAGGTGGAAAGCAAGGACTGGAGCTCACTGGACTGCCGGTCGTCCCCACCACGGCATCAGAAGCTGAACTTGGCCAAGACAGAAGCATCTGTCTTGCTTGACTATGCTCGGAACCCACCCAAATCTGGACCCAAACTGCCCACTTCTATCCCAAAGGACCCATGGGCAGGGCCTCCTCCCTGGGGTTCTGGCTGGGGTCAAGCATGAGACTTCCCTGCCCCTTCCCCCTCAGCATCCTAGCACTGGGGGAGCAGAGCAGGGATCCCCCCAGACATGACACCACGTGCTATATGCCAACAAGAACCCCAGGTCGTGGGTGCTGAATCACCCGCAATTCAGAGCCGAGCAGGGTGGCCCAGAGCAAATTAGGTGATGTCCGGTAAGATGAGACATCCGGTAGGTGGCGGAGCTGGGATTTACGCCGCGTCCCGACCCGGCCTCTGGGACAGTGCCTGGCAGTGTTGGTTCGTTAGCTTCGTTTTGTGAATGAATGACTCTGAGGGGTACATGGTGCCCACCGTGTTAATCTGGCTTAATAGATGCGTGTAAGCTTGAGAGGGAGCTCCTCTCTACACCTGGGAAATAAAAGGAAAAGAGAGGGGGCAGGAAAGATGTTTTCATTCTCAGTGACCCAGGGCACGGTGAGCGGGGAGCCGAGGGCAAGGGTCAGCTCCCAGCCCGAGGGGCTCAGACAGAGCCAGCGCCGATCCCTCTCCCCCTCTTTCTGGAGCTGCCCGAACTCCTGATCCCAAGTAGCCCTGGAGGGAGGCCTCAGCAGGAAGATAGTGGGTGAGCTGTCATCCAAGGCACACCAGCTGTAAAGCCAACAGCTCTGGCTGACATCTTGAGCTCCCTTGACCAGCATTTATTGAGTACCTACTGCATACCCGCTTGGGTTTGCAACCCAGAACCTTACAAATGATATGGCCCCATGGAAAGGTTCCTCTGAATGCATGTACTTAGGACTTGCCTGAAGAGGGGGGTTAGTTCCCCTCTTTGACCTTGGGTGGCTCGTTATCAAAGACAGGTGACATCATTGTGAGAATTCTGAATAATGTATAGAGGCGGCTGGGGGGTGCCCCCCACCGAGCCACCGCTCATCCCACAGGAATGCTGTCTCCACTCCCCCGCTGGAGGCCCGCTTTGTGACCCCCCCACCCTTCGTCCCCTGAAAGCAGTCGGAGGGGTTCCGAGGGGTCATTCGTCAGGTGCCCCCCCAAGCCTCCCCCATCGCAGTCTGCCAGCCCCTCGGCGCGTCCCCCCACGTCTACTTCAGGTTTCTTGCTGTTTATAACGAGCGCCTTGAATCCAGGCACTTGATCTAGTACAACAGGAAACTGGAAATAACGTGGGAGGTTACTGGAATGCTCTGTTAAAGAAATTATTACCGTAGTCAACACTTCTGATCAAAATAAATTAAACTGACAACAATGTGATTAAGATGTTTATGCACAAAGGAAGTGTTGTTGCTGCTCATGGAAATTCCTTGATATGGGGTTTTTGAAGGATATGTTTAACCTTTACTTGGATCTTGTTTTCGAGGTGATTCCTTGCCTCCCCCTCCCCTAGTTTTGGAGCCCATCGGCTGGCGTGTGGATGGCTGCGTTCTGAGCATTTGATCCAGTCATTTGAAAGGAAAATCCACATTTCTACAGAGCGTCTCTCTCTCTCTCACACACACACACACAAACACATGCAAATACATGCACACACACACACCCAGAGTTCTCGGTTCGAGCTGCCCCAGAGAAAGAAGTCATAGTATCAGTAGGATTAAACCTTATTATGTTTTTCAGTTTAGAACCATTTGCAGCTTGCAGAAGCTGGAGCCTCCTTAATTCCTTGCAAACATCCAGCTCTGGTACTCCGACAACAGTGCTGTTCCGGATTGTGTGCCATCCGGGGGGGAGGTAAAGCAGGGACGGAATCCCCTCCCCGGGCCTCGGCTCCAGCTGGGGAGAAGCCGGGAAGCCCGGGCAGTCACCAGGGGGAATGTCACGAGTTCACGGGTCTGCGGAAGGCCCCCAGCCCACCGTGGGGACCCCCCGAGGCTGGGCTAGAAAGCCGGACCACTCCGGAGGATTCTTTCCTCCGTCATGGTCACTGGCTATTGGTGCAGCTTGCCCTAAGAACAGGAAGTGTGTCTAAGATCAACGCAGCCTTTGGAGAAGACAGTCCCAGCTGCTTTCGTCCCCCGGCATCGGGGGTGAACCAGCCCTACCCCTAGCAGAGGTCGCCCCTGTTTTCCCAACCGGAGCGCCCACTGCCACCACAGCACCCCCTATCCTCAGAGAAAGGCTCTGAGTTTCAGGGTGTCCTGACCTCGGAAGCGGACCTGCTGGAAACCCCCAGTTTCGTCTCTTCTGCCAGCGACAGTCGTGACCCAGCTCCTGCCCAGAAGCTGTCCACCGCACGGAGGGAGCACAGCCCGGGGGAAGGGGCCGGGGCTCTTTCTCCAGGGCAGAGCAGGGGTGCGTGTGGGCGGAGAGGCGAGGAAGGCCCGGAGGGCTGCCCACTGTACTTCAGTGCCACCGCCGAGGGGGGCCTTCCTCACCCCAGGAAGGCAGGCAGGCGGTGCCGCCGACGTCCCACTCCCCTCAGCCGGCCACGCAGCCCTTCCCTGCCGCCATGGCCGACATCAGCCCGATCCTAGGCCCGGGCCCTTCCAGAAGCTTCTGCCCCAGCGCAGGCCCCATGGGCAGAGCCCCGGGAAGCTCAGAGCACGGGGAGCAGCAAGAGACCACAAGGGACCGGAACCTTCCTGCCACGGCCGGGACACGGATCTCATGGCCAAAGGTGAGTCTGCGGCCCGCAGAAGAGCCTTGCCTCACGTCCACGCCCAAGGGTGAGGCTGCCCGCCGGGACCGCGGCTGGAGGGTCCGGCCGAAGACCCAGCCGACTTTCTCATCTGACCACAGGCCGGCCACGCAAGCGGGTCACCGGGTTTGGGGACAAGAGAATCTCGTTTCTGACACCTGCACCCCAGTGCGCCCCCCGTCTGGACCTCAGTTGGCACAACCGAAGCCCGAGGGAACTGGAGCTATTTCTAGGCGTCCCGGCAAACAGCACGGGCGCACATATGCGAACGACACACTTTCCCATCACGGCGTGGGGGGAGGGGAGGGGCCCCCAGTCAAAACCGCCGGCCTCCTTTTATGAACGATATGATCCTTATTTTATTTTATTTTATTTTACTTTATTTTTGTTGCTGTGTTTTCTAGGAAAGGCAAAGGTAAAGCCCAGAGTCCTGTTTTATTCTGGGTTCCTGGTACAGTTTGCTTCTGCTGACACCGAGGGGTTATTAACCTCGGGAAAATGTATTTTTCCTGCATCATTTTGTGAAACCTCGTGGGAAGGTGACGCACGGCCTTTCTCGAAACAGATGAGAAGGCTATGCTTCTAATCATCGACAGAACTGAAAATGCAAATGTCATCCTGAGAATCCTCTGGCAGAAAAAAATGATGTATTTTTTTTTTTTTCCTAAATACACAGTCCTCCTTCCCGCAGGCCAGGCGGCCAGCGGCTCTGAGTCGGACGGCTCCTCTCCACCCCTGACCTCATACGGCATTACTGTGTTCCCTCCTTCGTTCCGTGTGAGACGCTACCTGCGATTTCAGCTTCCCCCTGAAATGGGTTCCTCGTGGACAAGCATTTCCACCACTTCTAGAAGCCCTCCTTCAGAGCTGGCTAAAAAAGTGCGGTCAGAAGCCGCAGACGCAGAAGGCAGTGCCCACACGGAGGCTGGGCGCGGTTTGCGGGCAGTCCTTTCTACCTTTACCAGACACCTCTGGGTTCAGGGACAATAGTCAAGCCCCAGAGAGGAAGTGTAGTGTGACTTCGCAGGGAGCTGTCCCTGTCGCTGGCCACAGACGGCAAGGGCAGAGAGCAGACGGTGGCTCCAAACTTCCGGTACGACGGGCAGGAGCCCCCAGACGGCTGCCCGGTGGAAGGAGGGCCAGGGACAAACCAGAGCTGGACATCAGGAAAGCAGCAAAAACAGATGGTATCCGGGACCACTGCAGTAGGGGTTAAGAGAAAAGTCTACACCTGGATTCCATGCAGCGTAGAGTGTGGACAGGTGAGAACTGATGGGCAAGGGGCAGAGCGGGGTCAGTGGACGGAGGGCTCACCAGGGACCCGGCGCCCTTGTGCCCGTGAAGAAACAGTTACTGGACAGAGGGGTCCATTTCCCTACACGACTGGTCTTCCTCTTTGTGCTCGGGATGTGTGGGGCACAAGGAAGGCATTTTTAGAGGGAAAGGCCAAAGCCCTTCAGGTCAAGAGCACCAGGGGCTGCCGGGACTCGAATCAGCTGGGTGGGTGACCCCTCGCAGCCAGAGGGCGCGTACCCCATGGGGCGGCTCAGTGAGCGGGGGGAGAATGGGCGCGGGGCTACGCGGGCACCAGACCCGCTCCCAGGCTGCTCCTTTTCCCCCTAGAATATTAGGAGGGGCTGAACAGCTGCTTGCTACGCTCCGCATTTTCCACAGGTCTGTTCCGTGGCCATCACCGCCGCCGTAGGCGCCGTCGCCCAGAGCTTCGAAACACGTGTGTCGCCCCCATGGTCTTGGCTCCAAGAGTATTTATCTCACGTCGGCTGTTGCACCTGCCTACGTGGCCTCCTTGGTTTCCTTAAGGCTACTGCACGTCCTTCTTATCCCATGAAGCCACAGAGGACGCAAGAAAGGGACCACCAGTATCCTTAAACACTTCCGACCAGGCGAATACTACCTTCACTGCCGTGTCGAAAAAGCAGGGAGCCCCGGGCTCTCCAGAACCCGCGGGAACTTAGGGCCGAGTCCCCTGTTTCTACAGCAATTGTATGCTGCTGGCGGCCGGCCGTCTCCGGCCGCTGTTTGCCCCGGGGGAGTACGTAAGCCGAGGGGCGGCTCGTGGCCAGCGCGCTGTCAACCCCCGGGAAGTGGAACCGAATTTCTAGCTTTTTCCCGGATGAGCAAGGATTGCATTCCCAGAAGCGACGCTTCTAAGTAGTCCTTTTGGTTTTGTTTTTTTTTTTTTATTGTTTTTAAGGTAATCGCACACCCAGCGTGGGGCTCAAACTCACGACCCCGAGATGAAGGGTGGCGCGCTCCACCAACTGAGCCAGCCCGGCACCCACGGAACAAGCCGTTTTGGAGGCGGGTGTTTGTAAAAGTGTTACAGACGCCCCTGAAGACTCTGATCTTGTAAGAACAAGACCGCTGCTCTTGCACTCCCGTGGGGTAATCGGAAGTCTGACCAAGGGGCTGTTGGCAAGTTCCAGAAACTGAGGAGGGATGGCAGAGCACCCCAGCTGCCGCAGGAGGAGGAGGCCGTCAGACCCCGGAGAGCGCTCCGGCTGCAGTAGGGCAAGCAACTCCCCTCTGTGCTGTTGGTAAGGACGCCAGCCCGGGGTAGAGGGGGGGACCGCTCCCTATCACTGCTGCCTTGGTCAAACCTATGCCTGGGGTCGGGGACCAAACGACTGAACACAGTCTACAGAAGTGGGCTTCGGCAGCCCTGTCTGGGGGAGCAGAGCACCACCATCCCCCCTGACGTCTTGCACGAGCCCTCCAGCACTTGCCTCCCAAGGACCGACCCCAGGCTGCGGCCATTGCAAAGGGGCAATTGTCTTCTGCCTCCCTCCCTCGTGCAAGAGGAGAGTAAACAAGTCGTTTCTATCTACCGAGTTACTCAGATTCTGGGCTGACGGTGAATCGCTTTCTGTGACCTTCGCTGGCCCAAAGATGTAATTCGTTGCAGGTACTTCTATCAAGAAGCAGAACGACAACTGTTAACTAGGGGTGACAGAAGCGATCCTTCTGTAACGTGCAGAAACAGCGAGTCCTTGGGGCCGACACCTGAACCTGATACGATGTATGGCAGTTATACCTCGATTTTAAAAGAGCAGAAATGTGAGGATGGAAGTTGTGTCTCCCGAGCTCCCACGAGGGCAGCCGGGAGCCTGGAACGAAGAGGACAATCTTGGACACCTTGTCACAGCTGCTATCGGACGGCCGTGGGGTGAGCGGCACAACAGAATCCGACCCGACGAGTCGAGCTCAAGTTCCCAAGCTCCGGGTGAGCTTGGGATGCGAAACACATGCGCCAGTGGCCCCCAGCAGCATGCACTCCCGTGTCCCTCGAGGGTGTGAGGGCCCCGGGGAAAGGGGCAGTGGACACGCCGGGCAGGAATTCCCCGAGGACCGGGGGCAGCAGGCCACCCTGCCAGTCCTGCCCACGCTCTGTGACCCCGGCCAGTCATGTGGCCAAGCCCACCTTCCGTGGACAGAGGGGAAGAGTCCAGCCCCGCGGGCCGCTGTCCTCGCTGCCCCATTTCTCCCGCCCCGGGGCCTGGATTTCTGGCCAAGTTAATGCACATCCAACAAGACTCTGAATTCACGACTCCAGAAAGAGATGCTAGACATACCCCAAAGCCTCAGCGTTTACGACTCCGGAAATAGATTCGATATTCATGATCTGATGGGTCTTTTTAGACGTCAAAAGGGAGGTCTGATATCCATATCCTCTCAACACTCTACAGCCTTGTCCGGGGGGTTCCCGGACCACTGTTTTGGGCTCTGGTGTTGGCCATATTGGCCTTCATTTTGATTCTGTATTTCTTCCTTTCTCTTGACCCCAGGCAGCGTACCTGTTCCTAAGGGCAGCTTTCACAGCCCTGGGAAAGGCAGCCAGAGCAACCTGAGCGGAGATCCAGAAAGGGAGACCCTTGGGTCTCAGGTAGGGAACCCTGGCTCCCCGCTGGACCTCTGACTTCCTTCTCCTGCATCCTTTTCTTCTGGCAGAGAGAAGAGGGGTTTGCTGAGCAGCCAAGATACTGCGGAAAGCCTTGAGGTGGTGGGACCTTCGGCGGCAGCCCCCCGGGGGGACCCAAACCCCCATGTGATGCCTCATTCTGCTTATGCCTCCAAAAGACCAGAGGAGAGGTTAACTTCTGAAATCGTTAGCCAGATTCATGGTTTGTTTGGTTTTTCACATTACATTCTGCTGCACCAACCATGAGATTCATACGTTCTTTTTGAGCCGGTCCCTGAGTATGTTCTCAAGCTAAATGCCGATTATACTTAGGTATTTTAAGCATCAAGAAAGGATTTTACTTTAAACCTCAGTCTGGTTGTTCTCTTTAAAATAAGGCTATTACTTTTCTGCCCTCCTGAATTTAATTCAATTTTCCATACTATTTATGATGACCAACTATCCTGGTTTCCCTGGGGCTGCAGCGTTTTCTGGGATGCAAGATTTTAGGGCTAACACCAAATAGTCTCAGGCCAATTGGGATGGCTGGTCACCCTAGTACCTGTCAATCCTATTCACTTTTTGTCCTTTAATATAGCCACCAGCTCAGAGAGGAGAGAACATACTCGCTGGCTAAAAATCTGGGAAATTGTACAAGTTTCCTGACATAAATTTCTATACGAGCAGATCCCTATCCCCTACCCTCATCAATCTTGCAAAAAATAAAAAAAATCAATTTGACTAATGACCCCCTTGCCAATCGGGCCTACCAAAGTCAATATAATCACTGACTTCAAGCTATACGGATGCCAGGGGAGATCCTGCTGGAAAGCCAAAGCTATAATCCAGATTCTAAGTTACCATCTCTCAGGGAGGAAATCTCCCATGGAAAAATACCATGGAAAAATCCGTGACTTTGACCACACAGATACATTCATTATGGCAAGACTATAATCACAACATTGCCCGTCAGGGTTTCCATTATAAACGGGTCTGAAGCTTGGTGGAGCACAATTCTTTCCAGCTGGAGTAAAGCATGGACAGGTTTTTCAGCCCATTGGGGATTTTTCTGATTTGTTTACAAATTGGCAAGCCTGGGGGTGGGAGAGGAGGGAAAGAGGGGGAAGCTGAGGCTGGGAACGGAATAAACAATATGGACTTTTGTTCTTAGTTCTTTAAACTGAAACTAAGAAAACACAAACAGCAACCAACCAAGGTCAGTGAAGGACGTCATTTAGATGTGATAATTCTGCATTTAAAGGCAACACTTTATCTTTAACTTACTTTAAAAGTTGGAATGTTTGATAAAAGAACAGACATTTGCTTCTTTTTTTTTCTTGCCCGGCAAGGTTATAGGATTCTTTCTCATGCCCACCACGGCACGGGGTGAACTATCCGGCCCCAGCGGCAAGAGCCTTCTCCTCCTTTCCATCCCTCATGCCGAGGCCCTCCAGAGAGTCGCGGTCTGACAGGCATCCTGTGCGTCTAGGGGTCCGCTGTTTCCGAAGGCCACGGAACCCGGGGGGCCTCTGCCCCATGTCCTGGATATTGACTTGTCCCAAAGCAAATGCATACTGGGTCCTGATGAAGAGTTAAGCTTGTTTTCACTAAAAAGTTTCACAGTAATTGCACCAAAGCCATAGACATGTTTGGGGGCATCTTGCTCTGGCCTCGTGACCTTGTTTGGTGTGATAACCAGAAACCTCATCCATGGCTAAAGGGTGGGGCCCAGACCCTTCTCAGGCCTTGTGGGCTCCCAGGGTGACAAAGTGGCTCTGATGGAAGGACCAGCATGCACACTGGGAATCCCCCCAAAATCAGAGCCCTGTGTTCCCTCTTGTCTCCAGAAGTTCAGGGAATCGTGAAGGAAACCGAGTCTAGCTGTCCATCGTGTATCCGTTTGCTTTAAATGACAGCCACCGTAAAGTGAACGAAGAAGTTTTACTTGCATACTCGGACCCCACTTCCCGTGCTCAAGTGTCTTAAGAATTTGGAGGTCAATATATAGTTCTCCCCATCGGTCAGGAAGCAACGTGATTAATCTGAGTAGCGGAGTCGGGTGGAAGAGGGTCCCAGTTAATTTTGTATGGTTATAAAAACTTGCAGGATTTGGAGTCATTTGTTTTAAATACCTGTCTGCTAAAAGCTCAGTCTGGCTTAGTTCCGACTTGGGTTGGAAATAAATGGCCAGATGCCATCTTCTCTCACTTAATTCATGATCATATTTCGCCCTAACGACAAGTTCCAGGTGGGAGCCTACAGCGCGTGGAGAGGTATGTACCGTGTGTTTATGGACCCGGCTGACATTGCGGATGGGGACCTTCCGCGGGGGCGATCTGAGTGGGCAGATACCATGAGTTAGCACACTTCACACTCAGGTTTTACTTTAAGACCTAATGCCCTTGTAATCCGGCCGAATTCCCAGCCCTGCGCAGAGGGGAGCATCCCTCCCTGGGCCTGAGGCCGACTGCTGGGTTCCCTGCGCAGGCGCACTCGCCCTCCCGCGCACGCAGGGCCGCGCGGGCTCGGCAGGTGGCGCTGTTGCCTCTCCAGCGGCTCCCCGAGCCCGGGGTTCCTACCTAGTCCTCCATCCAGCATCCGTCTAAGTGCAAGCTTGTGTAAGATTGTGTAAGCTTCAGTCACACCCCCGAACACCCCGCGGGGACTACACCACGGGCATGTGAGGGCTCGGCACACACAGTGCCTTCTGTCTTTTCTCAGCAAGCTGATGATCCATCCTGGTTGAAATCGTGTGCTCAAGGGTTTATTGGGATCATTAGGTGTTCAAAGCGGTTATCCATTTCCCATTAAAGGAGTAGGACGAAGTCCCAATTTCAGTAGCAAGTGCCCTTAAATTTGAAGTCAGCATGTGTGAACCATCCAGCGTCCTATCCATGAAGCTCATTCTTGAGACCTGACATTCATAATCCCTAGCCTACGTTTTGGATGACAGGACCCATCGGGCTGATTTTTATTATGGGGAGAATTACTATTGCCATTGAAGAAAAAAGCCCTTTTCTGTGTCTCTTTAGGGACAATGAATTCTGGAATGTGACAGCAATTCTACGGTGTTTCTGGCTTCCACGTCTAACTTCCATGGATCTAGAGAGTGCTTTTCATGTCTATAAGAGGAGAATTATCTCTTCTTAGACAATGAACTATTAGTACTAAAGAGAAATGACCTGTGAAGCCATGACTAGCCACGGAGGAACCTTAGGAGCATATCACTAAGTGAAAGAAGCCAACCTGAAAAGCCTACACACTGTATGATTCCAACTACATGACATTCTAGAAAAGGCAAAAGTATGGAGACAGCCAGATCAGTGCTCACTCGGGGGTGGGTGGGGAGGGAGCAATGGGCAGAGCAGAGAGGAATCTTTAGGGCAGTGAAACTATCCTGTGTGATACGGTATGGCGGATACATGTCATTATATATTTGTCTAAACCCATAGAATGTGCAACACCGAGAGTGACCCTAATGTCAACGACGGGCTCTGGCTGGTAAGGGGGGGGTGCAGGTTCATCATTTGTAACATTGCACCGTCTGGTGGGGATGTGGATGGGAGAGAGGCAGAGCATGTGTCAGGGTGGGGGGATGTGGGAAATCTCTGTACTGTCCCCTCAGTTTTGCTGTGATTTGAAAACCACTCTGAAAAATAGTCTATTAAAAAAAAAACAAAAACAAGTTCTTATTTATGCTATCTTCTCAGCGATGGACCAAAACCTAATTCTTATCAATACACCTACTCAAGCACCTGTAAGTGCCCGGTGCTGGAAACAGAGGTCCAGTTCTTGGGTGTTGGGGCTCAGCAGAAGACCGGCATGGGGGGGCCGAGGGGTCATCTCCCCTGTAGCCTTGCTCTGAAGATCAGACGCAGCCCCTCATGGATCGGTTCCCTTCACTCGTTACAGGGGTTTTGCCAATGTTGGCTTGGAACCTGTGAGTAGGATACGATCTGGAAAGGCCCTCAGGATTCCCACCACCCTCCTCGGGGGCCAGGGGGCGTCTCCGGGGAAGTCTAGTCTGGCGGTCAGAGCACCCACATTCGGTCAGCCTCCCTGGGTTTGCATCCCTGCTCCCTTCCTTGTGCGGTCAATGGTTTCACCTTTCTGCGTCAAGTGTCCCTCTCTCTAAAGCAAGAGTAACAGCCTGCGTATTAGGACTGTGTGTCGAATCAACTAGGATGAGACCCAAAATGCTTTTAGCCAAGTGTCTGGCACAGATTAAAAACACAGCGCTTACTGAAGCTTAGTTTTCCAGGTGGCAGGCCAGAGAAGGGAGGCGAGTAAGCCATGAACTCATTATCTTTGTGACTACATGGGATTACACAACTTTTCTCTGAGATGTTTGAAGTTCCCTCAAAACTTGCGATAGCCACTTGGCAGCTTTTGTGTGCCTTGTCCTCCCCGGGAGGGCGTGCCCCACGGTGGGGACGGAGGGGACACCAAGCCTCCACTCTGTCTTGGGGGGCTTATTGTCAACCACCTGGCAGGCGTGTTCAGACTTTCCGAAGGCCAATGTGAAAATCCTATGGGGTCTTTTTGGGCCCAAGGTAAAGTCAAGGAGCCGCTCTCACAGAACTTTCTCCTGGAAAGAAAAAAAAGGTTACACGGCTTTTTTGTTTATGTTTTGTTTTGTTTTGCTTTGTTTTCTGTTTTTTTCTGGTTTAGAGAGTTCCTGACGTGCTTCTTCTTGTTTTTCTTCATACTTGGGGACAGCAGAAATGATACACAGCCTCCCCATAATCGCGGGGTGCTATGTGCTGGACCAAGATATATTTACTGAAAAATTTTTAATAAATAAACCACAGCCATGAACCCATGCGCCCTTATAAGTCAGTCATTTCTCATGGGGAGAATTCAGGAGATTTTATGGAGCAATACTATGTTCTCATGAGAATTTTATTAGAAATCAGAGACTTGAAATCCATCAAGCAGGAAATTTATGAGGTTACGTGGGAACTATCCTTCCATTGTGTCATTCTGGGTTAATTTACTTCTTTATATTATGTTGATTTACTTTGTAAATTTCAGCCACGAACGTTGTCCTGAATTTCTCAGCAGATTCAAGCCAGCTAATTGATTTCTTGAACTTTTCACTTTCCATTTTTATCCTTAAAAGAAGATAGATACTTATTGATGGTCTATATAAGAAAGCCCCCACATCTGTGGGAAATGCATCTTGCTGGTCAGAAACGTGTCCAAGCAGGTCTTTTTAAATGCCAAGGAATAAACAGAGCTTAGTGGAAAAACATTTTTATAACCACTTGCAATTCTTTACGTCTCTAACTTTTCCGCTCAATAGTTTCTTCAAATAACTTTTTTTAATTGTGTTTTGCGAAGTACCCAGTTAAAATTTCACTTACCAAAAAAACAAAACAAAACAAAAACTTGTTTATCATCATGTAACCCAACTTGGAAAATAGCCCAAACCCAGAATAGATGTTTGTGCCGGCGAAGTGGGGAGGAAGTGCTCTAAACAAGTGTTTCGTCTGGGCCCGTTCCAGTCCTGCATTAATTGTCGCGTTAATGGTGTGAGGAAGGACGCCAGGCTGGGACTGGCCTTGAGCAGAGTCTAGAAAGTGAGTGACACAGGAACCGGGCATCCATTAACCAGCTGACCCCTTTGCCAACATTTGAGCTTGACTCCTGGGGCGAAGTCCCAAAATGAGCTAATTTCTCTTAAATCTCTAAATTTAATTCTTTAAAAAAATTTTTTTATTTACTTATTTGTCAGAGAGAGAGAGAGAGCAGGAGCAGGGGGAACAGCAGGCAGAGGGAGGGGGAAAAGCAGGCTCCCCGCTGAGCCAGGAGCCCCCTGCAGGACTCAATCCCAGGACCCCAGGATCATGACCTGAGCCAAAGACACACGTTTAACTCACTCAGCCACCCAGATGTCCCTCTAAATTTGGTTCTTAAATTAGAACTGGGTGTTTCCCGCAAACACTTGCTTTGGGCGTTAGAATTTACTGAGAGGCCACAGTGGATGGCATGGTTACTTTGTTTTAACCTTTTCTACCCACCCATGACCCCAAAGCTCCTAATTTTAGAAACAATATTTGTGAGAAAACAATGCAAGAAATCAGCCTGCTTGCTGGCTTCACGATTCTCGGGATCAGAGAATGACAGCAGCTGCCAGGTCCCGCCTCAGCCCTTCTTTGAACCAATGGAACGTAGTCGTTCTTCCAAAAAGCAAATAAGCACGTTGCCATTAGCTCATCTTTTCTGAGTGCCGCCCTGCGCCGGGCTCTGAACTACGCTGTATCGAGCAGCACATTTACCCCTGGAAGCTCGCTAAAGTCGATCCTATGATTCTCCCACCTCCCAGATAAAGAGCTTGAGGTTCAGGTTGGGGAAGCCGTCTCTCTGGGATCACACAAGCAGACGTGGCTCTTACCCTGCGGGGCCCAGAATATTCGGGTGCAAGCTGCGACCTAGGTGTTGAGGGGAGCAGAGCAGACATACACGCTCTGCCTTCAGGAAGCTCTCACTCTAATTTCAGGAACAGAAAACTTGAGAGGATAGCCAATACCCAGATCCCAGGGACGGCCCCGGCCCGTCATCGTGTCTGTCTTTGGGGTGGGGGAAAAGATACCCGGATGGCAAGTAAGCCCACGAAAAGACGCTCCACATCCTATGTCATCGGGGAAATGCAGAGTAAAACAATGAGATGCCACGGCACAGCTAAGAGAATGGCCCAACTCCGGAAGCACTGACGACATGAAATCCCGGAGGGGCTATGGAGCAATGGCAACTCTGACCCACTGCTGCGGGAATGCAGAATATGCAGCGTCTTCGGAGACAAGCGCGGCACTTTCTTACGGATTAAACCTACTCTTACCGTACGATCCAGTAGTTGCACTCCTTGGAATTTACCCAAAGGAGTTGAAAACGCATGTCCACACAAAAATCTGCTCATAGATATTTATAGGAGCTTTATTCATAATTGCCCAAACTTGGATGCAACCAAAATGTCCTTCGGGAGGTGATGGATACGTAAACAGTGGTCCATCCAGACGGTGGAAGAGTATTACTGCTGAAAAGAGATGAGCTATTAGGCCACAAGAAGACATGAAGGAACCTTAAATGCATATCACTAAGTGGAAGAAGGCAATCTGAAAAGACTCCGTGCTGTGTGATTCCAACTCTCTGATGTTCCGGAAAAGGCAAAACTTTGGAGACAGTAAAGAGATCAGAGGCTGCCCGGGGTTGGGGGGAGGGAGGAATGAATAGAGCGCAGAGGGGGTTTTAGGACAGTGAAAATGCTCCGTGTGATATCATCATGGCGGATACACGTCATTATATATTTGGGCAAACCCACAGAACATCCAACAGCAAGAGTGACCTCTAATGTAAACCATGAACTCTGGGTGATGAGGGCGGCCCACGGAAGTTCATCGAATATAACGAAGGTACCATGTGGCCCAGGATGCGGGTAGTGGGGGAGGCTGTGGAAGGGGGGTGCGGGGACCTCTGGGAAGTCTCTGCATCTTCCATTCATTTTGCTATGAACCTCTAATGGCTCTAAAAAAATCAACACCCTTAAAAAAACAAAACAAGGAAACGAGAATGTCCTTGACTTTAGGAAACGTTCACTCCAGTGGCCCGGGAGCAGGGCACTTTGAAACAGGGTTGTACCATATCAAGAAACATAAAAACAAATCAAAATGACAAATCTGGCTCCTTGATGTGGAGGCCATATCGGCGAGTGCTGGTAAGAAGGTGGAGAACAGCAGGAAGACTGCCTGGTGGAGGAGGTCCGGAAGGGCCGGAGGGTGTGTTTAACTCATGGCCAGACAAGGAGGCGAAGGCGGGCCCTGGACCAGAGCCTGGATCAGAGCCTCTCACTCGGCCTGGGGTCTTTCCCTTGGGATTTTGCCCCCGGATTCTTACCCTCCCCTCCTCTGGCCTCTCGTTAGGAGTCTTGTTGAGCAGTTGGTTTGCTCTAACTCTGGGCAAGCTGTGTTTGGTGATGGACGAAGGAAAATCCCCACAGAATACACACCAGTCTCCCAGAACATACCCAGCAAAGTGCCGCAGGCAACGATCTGTCCTTAGCAAGCAGCCACAGAGTCAGGGTCTCCTGGTCCTTCCGCAGAGGTCTGAGGGCCCCGAGTGACAGAAGTCGCTGCAGACCACGCCATCCATGGGTGTGGCCTCTGCCGGACTGCCAGGAAGGACCACCAGGTGTAGGCAGGGCCTTCCTCCCCCTCCGTTGGGACACAGGATGTTTCCAGTGTCACACACTGAGGGAAGTCCTCCAGCCCTAGGAGGAACTCCGGCCCCCGAGAAGAGCTCCAGAGAGCACCCCCTCCAGATCAGAGCGGTCCAGGGGCGGGGCTCGATCCTGGGACACCAGGACCATGACCGGAGCTGAAGGCAGATTCTTAACCAACTGAGCCACCGAGGGGTCCCTACAGTGATTTTTTTAATGCCTTTGACTCTGCAATGAAATCGTAAAGAGACCTAAGCCGTTCCTCTCTTTGATGATGAGCCCGAAGCAAGGACAGCCTGCAGAGCCCGAGGAGAGAAGTCTGCCCCTGCCGCTAACCGAAGGGCCCCGTGTGCCGGCTGCCCAGCCCCGGGGAGCAGGGCCCCAGGGAGCAGCAGCCCGTGCTGCCCAGGCCCCCCGCCCCCGCCTCGTCCAGGCCACCGCGGGCCAGACTGAGTCACACACGCAGGACATGTGATGGTGACAGGAGCCGTATACTTGCGCCATAGTGCCCGTCCCCTAGGATCCTGGAGAAAACCAGCAGAGCGGGAAACCAAGTTCACTGTAAATTCAGCCTCAGGACCCCAACACCGTCCTCTGCTGGGAAGATGGAAAAGATCTGTGCAGAACCCGCTTCATTCCCCACGTTTCCCACTATCGAGGGTTTGAATTTTCACTCATCCTCTCCTCTCTCTCCTGTCCCTCCTCCATACGAAAACCCACCTCCCAATCCGGCACTTCACCCCTTCCTGCTTCCTCCTTCCCTTTGTCCACGAGTGACCCCACTGCTCTGTCTCTAGATGCCTTCCCTAAGATCCCGAGCATATCTGAGTGTCCACTACTAAGATATCTCACCCGACACCTTTCCCTCGGCCCCCTGCTCTCCCTCCCCGAGCCTCACTACCCCAGCTCAGCCCAAACAGGGGCGGCCTCCAGCGGACCCCAAGAATATATTTGATCTAGAAGAAATCTCAGAGGCCACCCCATCCAACACTTTCCTTTCCAGGCTGCAAGATGAATGGAGGTGACACTCCTGCCCAAAGTCACAGGAGTTAAGGTGGGCTCGGGATCAGAGCCCTGACCCCCTTTCCCATTCAGAGCTCGCCACTCCCACACGGCTTCCCCATCCCAGGACCCCCAAAGGCAACGTGCTCACTCCCTCGCCCCCAACTCAGCTGCCTGCAGCTCCCACTGCTCCTACTTGGGGTGAGTTTGCCCCCCGGCCCGAGACGCTGCCCTCTGCACACAGACAATCCTTCACTCCCCAAAAGCCGCCCTTGGTCGGTGCTCCCCACCCCGACGCATTGTCCACGGGACGCGATGCCGTTACCCCTTCCCTCCCACAATGCAGTGCGTGGCACAGGCTCTCTGCTTTAGCTTCTGTAGGCTTTGCCCTTGAAATGGGGAGTCTTCCCATCTCGTTCCCTTTCTGGAGGAATTAGGACAGTGGTATAATAGACAGATGGCCCCGGTGTTACTCGAACCGTGGGGAAAAGTGTTGAGGCAAAATACATCTTAAAATAATTTAATATCCAATTATGGGTTTGTTGCACGTTGCACAATTATGGGTTTGTTTTCCTGATTTCCCTTAAACAGCCTACAGTTCCCCCTCAGGAGGGCAGATTCAGTAATCCTCGTCAAATTCTTTCAGGATCCTTCTAGAGTCCTGAGTTAAAGAGCCCTCCAGTCTGTGCCGTGGAAGAGGTAGAGATGCGATAGCGTCTGATTGACGATTAGGGTCAGGATTCTTACAGGAGCAGTTACTTTGGTCAGCTGCACCTTCTCGTTTTTCGCTGACTTGTTCAGCAAATTCTCTTTCGGCGAGGCTGATGTCTGTGTGGATGGAGCACGGGCACCCGCTGCATTCCCTAGGGTGGCCTCCGTCCGCACCACGGGTCAGAGAAGTCCTTGCTTCCTTTCCTTCCCTCCTATCCCCAAGCCAGTCCTTATGCAGAAGAAGAAGAAAGAAAACCCCAGCAAATTCTAGGACATGTTTACTGCATCGTAATCACAGGAACCACAAGCCCTTGTGTGAAAATGTGCAATGATGCCCTTTGCCATCCCATCTTCTCACACTTCGAAAGTTCCAAGACACTTTCTTCTACTTTTGCCATCTCACGGAAAAATACATGTGTATTTGAAAATTTAAACCATATTTGTAAATGCAGGGTGGAAAATAAAGTACGTCAATGAGGGGCGCCTGGATGGCTCAGTCAGTGAGGCGTCTGTGTTCGGCTCAGGCATGATCCCGGGGTTGTGGGATCGAGCCCTGCATCGGGCTCCTTGCTCGATGAGGAGCCTGCTTCTCCCTCTCCTACTCCCCCTGCTTGTGCTCTCTCTCTCTCTCTCTGACAAATAAATAAATAAAATCTTTAAAAAAATACATCAGTGAGCAGCAGAGACCTTCACGGAGGGTGGGGGGCAGCGGGGAGCAGGCAAAATGCAAAGGAAAGTTCTCAGCTCTCGAGTCACGCAGGCCTGCCGATGGCCGTGGCCAGGGCCCCTACCTTGGGCCTCAGTCTCCTCGTCCCCAAACTGGGCCTCCTCTAACACCTGTCCAGCAGCGAGCGTGTCAGCAATTTTGAGATCACATAAGTAAAGCGCCTACCATGGCATTTGGCATATTGGATTCATAATAAATATTCATGACCGAAAAACTCGAAAAACCAAAGAAAAAAACTTGATTGAAATACTCGAGCAATAAACATCAGTTTCTTCCCTTCGGCGGGTGGTCCGCGCTTCACTCATCGGCGTGGGGTCCCAGCCACCAGCAGCTGCCACGCCCCCTCCCCCACGCAGGTCAAGAAAAGGCTGCCCCATCGGGTTGGGTTCGGCTCCCCCTTTCCCCTCAGCCGGACTTCCTGCCACAAAACACAACTCCCACGGCTGTGCCGGGTGGCCGCCTTGTCACAAACCAGAAGATTCACGTACGTGCTTCCTCCGTCCCCCGATGGACTTGTGTATTCGGTTCTCCAACCGTGCACATAAGCTTCGTGTTCCACCAGGCCCCCAAATTCAAAGCGTCTGTGGGGCCTGGGCCCTTTGCCAGAGATCCACACAAATGGAGCTTGGAATTCTTCTTACAAAATCTACCGAAACTTCCTCCTGGCCGAGGTCCGGGTGTCGGCGGGAACACAGGAGCTGGGCCGAGGGCCGATGGCAGAGAGCAGCAGCGGCCGGGAGACCGGACGAGGGGCCGGCGCGGTGCCCGCCCCAGCCAGCGGGCGGGAGCGGCCAGGAAGCACCTCCTGGCACCGCGGGAACGCAGGCGGCACCTCGAGCAGGGGTCGGAGCAGGTGCACAGACTCTCCCGGCCCTTCTCGGCCCCTCCGCGGGCGTCCCGCCCTCTGTGTGCCAAAGCTCTTAGGGGCAGCCTCGTGGGGCCGCTCTTTCTGCTCAGTGTCTCGGGAGTTCCGGCAAATCATCTTGGCCGGGAAATGGAACATTGGAGCAGTCAGACCCCACCCCGGGGCCCCTGTTCGTGCATGGGGCTCGCGTGCAAGGAAAAACCTCACAAGGCCAATATGGGCGCGGCTCTGGGCTCGAATTCGCCGGGAGCGCCCACGAAGCTCCCTGGGGGAAGAGAAGCCGAGATTGAACAATCGAACCTTCTCTCTCAGGGATGGGGGGTGTTTTGGCGGTGGCGGTGGGGGTGGGAGGCTGTGCTAACGTCACAGGTGACTGGAACCATCTAGAATCAGGCCCTGACTGTCCATCACATTAGTCGTCATCATGGCTGTAGTCTAGGGCACACACATGCCGTCCCAATTTAATCCTCAAATTGGTCATACTCTCCTCATTTTGAAGATAACAAAACTGCTGTTTAGGGAAACCGAGGGATTCATCCAATGTCCCAAGGTGGCGGTTGGCAGAATCAGAAACAGAACCTAGCTCTGTCTGACCATTTGTCCCTCTCCTCCCCAACCCCCAGCATCTCCTCATGGCCCCCCGACTGTCACCCCATTTTCCCGGACACACTCAACGTCTCCACAACACCGAGGGTGTGCCCGGGTCTTCTGCCCGAGGTGACCTGCACCTCCTCTCGGCTGCGCTTATCGTGCTCTACGGATTCTCGAAAACCCTCTGAGGGACCCTCATAGCCCGGGTTGCAGCCACACGGCGGCCGCGAGGGCACCTGCTCATGGCGAGCCGTGGCTGCCGCCGTGGCTCCTCCCCCCGGAAAGAGGGTACACAGACCCAGCATGTTACTAGGTGGCTTCTCCAGCAAAGGCTGTATTAGGTGTCTAAATATTGGGGAAATCGGAGAACTGAGATTTTAGACAAAGATTTCATTATCTGCCTCTGAAAAAAAAAGGTCTAAATACAAACTGGTTTTAACGGAATCCCTTCTCACTGGGAGGGTCATCAGGGCTTTGTGCAAAGGTTCTGACTGTCCTCTGCGTCCAGTCACATGGCCTTACGCCCCTTCTGAGGTTAGGCATGGCCGTGGACGTGAAGGCAGAGGGCGTGTGTCACTTCCGGGCGGGAGTTTTGGGTTACTGTGTCTTTGGCTGCTTCCCCCTTCCTGCCACAGCGATCATGGGAACATGTTTTCTGGTGGGGTTCCCAAAGGCCCAGCCCCCGAAGGGATTTCCAAAAAGCAGGGACACCTGCCCATCCTACACTTACTGTCCTAAGTCCTGAGAGTTTTCGTGTTTTGCTGTCCTCTGCTACCCTAGCATAACTAGCCGACCAGACTAGCACTATCAAATCAACACTTGACTCTAAACAAGAAAACGAGCCCAGAAGAGGGCTCTCTCTACTGTAAATGATCCAATGAACATAATAGCTACTGGAGATATTAAAATAAAGGATCCGTGTCATTTAGTCCTTACTGATATCTCAGAAAGAGAGAATTTATCAAGGCTCCTGTGGTGCTCTCACAGTACTTCCCATAAATCAGATAAGAACAACACACGATTAAAATTCAAAGCAAGGCAAACCCCTACGTGTTCACTGATAGCCCCCTGTCTGGGCATCAAACCTCCCGTCTGGTCTCACGGCCACGTGTTAGGTACACATCTGTGTGGGGACGGAGGGCAGCCCCGGGAATGTTCTGAGAGCCCCTCTGGAGGACGGCACAGAGGAAAACAGGGCTGGGCAGCCTTCAGGGCAGGGACCTGGCAGGGCTTTGGAGACAAGGGGCGTCGGCTAAGTGGTTGTTGATTGAATGAATGAAGTTCAGTTAAACAAAAGCCAGATGGGGCGAAGGCATTGGCTTCCCCGGATATCCCGGGATCACCGTGGTCAGCGCTCCCCCCAGTCACCGGCGGTAAGAACGGTTGTTTGATCCTGGCCACAACAGCCTCTATTAGCATTCAGGCGTGGGGACATCCGGATGAAGCTGGTTTAAACCATCTGTTTGACCCCACGACCTCTAGCTGGGTGGGCCACGTCACCGTGTCCCTGGCTTTCCAGGCCTGCGTAGAGTCAGGGACCGGAGAATAGACAGAGACACAGAGGGAAGCGCGTGTGATTGAGGAGACAAGGGACGGGCAGGGCCCTGCGGGGTGTGAGCGTGAGAGGGAGCGCGTGTGCGCGCGTGTGCGTGGGCTCAGCTGTGAGGGCGTGTGTTCGAGTGTGTGCTCGTTGTGCACGTGGCAGTGTGCTCCATGGGGACAGGTCAAGGACAGCGGGGACGAGGGAGTGGGAGGGACTGATTGAGGGGGAAAGACAGGGCCGGCTAAATGAGAATTTCACTACATTGGGACCAGGAGGGAAGGGATGTGATCACAGCCCACGAACAGCCGAGAGGTGCGAACAGCAGGAAAGGGAGTTATTTTGCCTGTCATGCAGAGATGCAGGGCGGGTACGGGATGTAATTAAGGAAGGGGAAATGTGGCCTCGCAGTCCGGAAGACTTCCCGGTCGCAGCCCACCATGGGCTTGGGGCTCTGTCTCCGGTCGCCCGCACTGCCCTCCTTGGGCTGCACCCGGAGGGAAGGGCTGGAGCCCCTCGGGCCGGCCAGCGTGGCGCTGGAGCCTGGAGGTGGTGCTTCTCCCCGGGAGGCCTCGAACGCCCAGGGGAGGGCTGGGACCGAGGGGGCGCCACGGCCGGGCAGGTGCTCAGGGCGGTGGTCCCCTGAGAGCCCCAGGACCGCCTCGCCAGCGCTGGCGGATCAGACGACGACCCTGCCGGCCGCACCCTGAGCCTGGATCACAGCGGCCTGCGAGGGGAGGCCCCCTGGCCCGCCCCGCTCACCTCCCACCTGCCGGCAAGCATGGGGTGGGTGGCTCTCTGCCTCTTGAAAAAAAACAGGGTCATTTCCTGAAACAAAGCAGGAGAACCTCAGCCAAGCCAGTAATTCCTACCACTTGGTCCGCCTCAGTGCCAACGTGGAAAACTACTAGCTGAAGGAAACTTTCCCATATCGTAGCGTTCGTGTTTGATGTATAAAAAAAGACACAGGGACCCCAGGGAGGCTGTGCTGCCTGAGAGGCGGTCCTCACCTCCCACCTGCACCCATCCTTCCGCCCCCCACCCCCAGAAAACCCTGCTTCCGAATGGCATGCTTATCCTTCCTTTGTTTTTTTTGTTTTTTGTCTTTTTCCAGTCCCATGAGCTGAAGCAATTTTTAGGGAAAAGACATTGATTACAAAGGACGACTCTAGTGATCGGACATGGAGATTAATGAGGAGGAAATGCCCGCCGGCATGTGGGCCCGGGGGTGAGGGAGGTGGTAGAAGGTAGCTACAGCCAAGAGGCAGAAGCACCCCAAGCGGGCGTCCAGGATGGAAGGATAAACAGGACGTGGGGTCGCCCTACAGCGGAGTGTGAATGAGCCTCGGAAAGGAATGGGATCCCGACACCTGGCCCAGCGTGGATGGGCCTCGGGGACACGATGCTGGGTGAAAGAAGCTCGTCGGGTCAGGAGAAGTGCTGTGTGATCGCTTACACGCGGTCCCCAGGGGGCCTAATTTTAGGGACAGAAAACAGAGCAGAGCTCTCCAGGGGCTGGCGGAGCGGGAATGCGGGGTTCGTGGTAGTGGGGACAGAGTTTCGATTCGGGAAAATGAAAAAGCTCAGGCGGTGGACGGCGGTGACCGCTGACCAGCAAGGAGCGCGTGCCGAGTGCCCCTGAGCTGTACACTAAAAATAGTGAAAATAAAATAAATAAATAAATAAAATAAAAACAAATAAAAATAGTGAAAATGGTAAATTTAGGTTATGTATTTTTTTACCATCATTTTTAAAAGGAAGAAAACAAAGAGGGGTATGCTGTTCTTTTGTTTTTCACATGCAAAACTTTATTTCCTTATCCTTTTCGTTTCGTTACTAATAAGTCCTTTTTATAAAAATACTAGCTCAGTTTTTTCAATATTGTTTTAAAGCTTTTTTATTCATTTTTTATTTTATTTTTTCAGTGTTCCAAGATTCATTGTTCGTGCACCACACCCAGCGCTCCGTGCAATACATGCCCTCCTCAATACCCACCACCAGGCTCACCCAACCCCCCCATCCCCCTCCCCTCCAAAACCCTCAGTTTGTTTCTCAGAGTCCACAGTCTCTCATGGTTCATAGCAGCAACGGCCACAATCACCAAACTGTGGAAAGAGCCGAGATGCCCTTCAACAGACGAATGGATCAAGAAGATGTGGTCCATATATTCAATGGAATATTATGCCTCCATCGGAAAGGATGAATACCCAACTTCTGTATCAACATGGACAGGACTGGAGGAGATTATGCTGAGCGAAATAAGTCAAGCAGAGAGAGTCGATTATCATATGGTCTCACTCACGTGTGGAGCATAAGGAAAAACATGGAGGACATTGGGAGAAGGAAAGGAAAAGTGAATTGGGGGAAATCGGAGGGAGAGACGAACCATGAAAGACTGTGGGGTACGCTATTCTAAGTGGTCTTCGGGGGAGGCCAACATTCTCGGATCGTCTATCACGGGCAGAACCAACATGGTGCCCGCTGCTGGGGTCAACACGAACCACACCCTGGGTGGTCTGATGCCAGGCCTTCTCCGGGCTGTGCAGACCCTCTCATCCTCTGCACCCAGTCTCCCCTCCCCCCCCCGTCCCCCGCCCCGGCAACGGAACAAAGGCGAGAGTCCCGGAAGCTTTATGAAAAGCATCCTCTAGATGCTGACCGGCAGTTACCGTACTAAAAGCCAGTGCCACTGAGGGCCTACTGTGTGTCAGAGGCTTTGTATGAATGTTTCATATTCAAAACAAGCCTGGAGGGAGGTAAGCAGAGCTCCCATATTAGGTTACAGGCTGCACTATTTCCCTAAAAATCCGTATGTGGAGGTCGCGACCTCCAGGCCCTCAGAATGTGACCTGATTGGGAGAGTCTTTGCAGAGGCGATCAGGTTGAAATGAGGTCATTGGGGTACGCCCAAATCCAATGTGACCTGTTATACCGTTTCCTAGGGCGACTGTAACAAAGACCACGACTGAGGCTGAGACTGGGCCTTAGACAACAGACGTGCATTTCTCCCAGTTGCGGAAGCTGCGAGAGTAAGAGGAAGGTTCTGGCTGAGTTGGTTTCTCGTCAGGCTATCTTCCTGGCTTGCAGATGGCTGTCTCCTTGCCATGTGTTCACACGGCCTTTCCTTTGTGTGCGTGCACGCGCATGTGTGCAGAGACGCACGCACAGAGAGAAGGCGGTCTCTCTGGTGTCCCTTGTCATCGGGACACTAATCCCGTTGGGTCAGGGCCCCAGCCCTCTGACCCCACGGAGCTCTAATTACTTTCTTAGAGGACCCATCTCCATACACAGTCACCCCGGGGGGCTGGGGTTTCAACGCATGAACTCTGCAGGGACACGAACCTTCGTCTCTAACGTCGCTGTCCTAATGAAAGGGGGGAATTGGAGCACAGAGACTGACACACAGAGCGGGAAGACATGGTGAGGAGCTACCGAGAGGAGACGGCCCTCTACGAGCCGGGGAGAGGGGCCTGCGACAGACCCTTCCTCTCAGCCCTCAGAAGGAACCAACCACACCGACACCTTGCTTTCACGCCTCCAGACCCCAGAACCGCGATTTAAGCCCCAATCTGTGGTACTTCGTTACGACAGCCCCAGCCAACGAATACAGAAGAGAAAGTCAAAGCCGGGCCTGGCTAAGTGGTTGATGAAGAGTCACGTAGCTGGCAAGTAGCACGGCAATCATTCAAATCTGTTCTGGTGGTGTGCTGGTGGCCCTCAGGCACAGGTGTGGGGAGCCCTCACTTGTAGCTTCTGCCCACTAGTACGGTGTTGATGCCGCCCACGGCGGGTTGCCAGCTTCCAACATGGCGTCACCGACCAAGGCATTGGGAGGAAACGTGCCCAGGGGGCTTTTGGCTCTCCGTAGAGGATGCTAGCCAGCTCCAGTCCAACCCTGCCTGAGATCTGTGTGGTTTTCTGAGTCCTTCCTACTAACAAATGCTTTTTTTTTTTTTTTTACACACAAACGCTTTTACCGGTATGGCTGGGTAGGGCAGAAGTTGGGATACAAAGAAGTTGGGAGATTATTTTCCCATTCCCTCCCCTCACACTCTGTTAAAACTGAAGGACTTGGGCAGCCCCGAGACGTAGCAACCCTGTGACTGTACCAGGTCTTAAATATCTGGTAGCTTCTCTGATAGCATTTGTTGAAAAAACAGGGTGGGGTGGGATGGGGAGACGTCGGTCAAAGGGCACAAAGTTTCAGTAATGCGAGAGGAAAGAGTTCTGGAGATGTCACGGCCGCTGGCGGCGCTGAGCGACACTGGACGGTCCACCTGAAATCCACGAAGGGGACAGATCTTCAATTCAATCTCCTCAACACACACGGCCCGTGCTAACTGGGCAGAGGCGATACCTAAGTTATTTAGTTTGACTGTGGTGGTCATTTCACGATGCAAAACATCACCTGGGACATCTTAACACATAGAGTTTTTATATGTCAAAGAAATCTCAATAAAGTGGTTAAAGTAAAATAATAAAACAATGGGGAAAGCAGCAACAATTATTAAGATAACCGAGCGAGATAAGCTCGACCCCTCGTTTTGGACGCACCAAATAAACTAGCCATTTTAAGTGTTTCTGTTGCAAGAAGTCTAGTCTATCCTGTGCTCACTGGGTTCCCTCGTCGTAAAATACTTCTTCCATTGTGTCAAAATGGCGGCATTGACAGGCAGGTCAAATGCTCATGACAGCAGCACGAGCTGTGTCCCTGTGGTGCTCAAGACACCAGGAGACCCCAGCTTCCGGGGCAGCGTCTCCCCACTTTGTACGATTGCGGGAGGCAAGCTCTTAGGAGGATGCCAAGGGTCTGGACGTGCACACCTTTCTCCTTCCTTTACCACGTTCTTCTCTCAGCTTCCATCAGCTTCTCTCCGGGAAGTTCCCTGCCCTGGAGCAGCATTTCCATCGCTCGCTCAGAGAGAATCACGTCTCTGACGCATGTCTAGACCATCTTTTCTTTAACCGCTATGCCTCCTCCTGAGCCACTTTAGAGCAAAGTCGTGGTCTTTGTTGCCCTCATTGAGAGACACGTAGTCTGAAAGCAGCATGATAGGTCCCGCCCAACACTTAGATTAGAGGACCTTGTTGGGGGGCCCAAGAAGGGTCCCATTTCTCTCTGTCCAGACAGGATTCTTCGAGGCAGTGAGCGGAGAAGTTGAGGGAAAGCCATGTTTGCTGAAGCGGGCTGGCCCAGGATAGGCCACCGAATGGCCAAAGCAGAGCCCCCTCTTGCCTGCAGGCGCCCCGCAAGGCTCTCCGCAGGCGTGGTGGGTGTGCGAGGAAGAGAAAGAAACGGTCTGATGGTGACATAGTATCAGGCACACAGAGAAGTTCAGGCACACAGAAGAGAAGTGCACCTCTCAGGTGCACACGTCAAGAGTCATATCCTCATTAACTTACAGAGTATGTGTGTCCACACAGTAACCCCTCCGAGGGATCGCAAAAGAACAGAGGACCGGCTTCGTAATCTCCGATCTCACTGCTGTTCTCAGTGCAGACACAGATAGGAAAAGAACAGACAAGGTTGGATCTCCGCAGTTCGCTTTGGAGGGTAACATTACCTATCTGTGCAGAACCTACCTATCTGTGCAGAACCTCTCTGTGGTCCATGGTGGAGCATCTGTGAGGATTTTCCTGCTGCGTGTTGGTAAATTCTGATCTAGGGCAAGGATTTTATTTTCGCGGGAAGAGTCAGCGATAGAGCATTCCGTTTTATAGGAATGATTCAACGCGCAAGCTGGAAGTTTATTCTAGTGTCTGTCCTCATGTAATTTCTTCTTGGTCTGTATCAAATGCTCTTACAAATGAAGTTTTATGATGATTGTTCCCATTATAACTGGAACCAGAGCAATTAAATTTTTCCTGAGATTAACACTTGGGGAGATGGTCTTAATGGATACAGGAAAATTTAGAGTGAACATGTTGAATGAGCTGGTTTTTTTCTATGAGGGCAGGCAGAACACTCATCAGATACATTTGATGTCTGTGACAAATCCGTGCTAACCGAACTACTGATATTCATGTAATTCATATACTATGTTCATGGACCTCATCCATCTTTATGTAATAGATAAGCAAATTGAATATTTATATAAACAAAATACTATTTGTAACAAAGTAATCTTGAATTCTTTAGTCAACTTACTATTTAAAAGCATTCCACACATTTTTAAAGCGAATGACTGGTATTTTGAAAGGAGATGATGATTTTCTAATTTATTTATTTTCGATCATCTAGGAAATGATGTATGTGTGAACTCTGTCAATTTATAGGTTTTGGTCTGAATAGCCAACTTGCAGGTGTTTATCTATTTTTAGAAACTTCACCCGAAAATGGGGTTAACTGCATTTGGCAGTAGGTTTTTCTTTGGTCCAACAATTTCGCTACCCATAACAACTGTTCATGGACTGAAGAGACTCTCGACTTCTCCACTTAATTTTATTCTCTGAGGAGTTAGAATCCTTGATTAAATCAGTTAAACCTCCTTACTGAGTCTACAAGGGTTTCCTAGGTCAGCCATACCAAAGTACCACGGCCGGCATGACCGGAACATCATCTCCCAGGTCTGGAGACCGGAAATCCAAGTTCAAGGTGTCAGCAAGCCCATGCTCCCTCTGAAACCCCTCGGGCAGCCCTTCTCACCTCTTCCCAGCTCCTCGTGGTTGGCTGCCGAGCTCTGGCTGTCCTAGGCTTGTGGATACAATCTCCAGTCCTCCCTGTCCTCATCAGCCTCCTCCCTCCCTCGCGCTGTGCGTGAGAATTCTTCGGTGCGATTAGAAACCCTTCTTAACGATCTCCAGTTACTATCGCCTCTCAACCATTGCTGACACCCAACTGGTTTCCACCTTCAGACTCGACTAGAACGCAGTTCCAAATTCACTCTCGAACTTGCAAAAGTGAGATTTTTCTGACTCCTCTGTGGGTTTTTCACCAAAAGTCTTTATAAGCAGTTGTCCGATGGCCTTTGATGCTCACAGAGGTCAGACTCCTCAGAATCCCGCTCTGCTGGAAGCTCTCTGCTTTGCGACTTCCCCAGCCACAAGGTAGAACACAAGACAAATGAAACTGGTGGCCCAGGAGTGTCCTGGTGGTCACACCAGCCTCATTCCAACAAGTGAGATTCCAGCTTTCCTGCCATCCTGCTCTCTCGTTCCTCAAAACGCCACCTCCTTCCTATGAAAGATATTGAATTTCTATTTTTTAATTGGCCTCCCCATTATCTGGTTGCCTTAAACAAGAGCTGTTTGGTATTGCCTGGGACTTAGAGTCGTTAGGACAAGAATGTATTGATCTGAGTCTTAAAGGCTGCAAGGAACAGACGTGCAGATGTCACCATCCAGAATGGGCCCTTGGAAGGTGAGCTGTGGAACACGCAGGTCTCTAAGTTTCAGAGGCCCGGGAATGCAGCCAGATGTAGTAGAGGTAGCACAGAGGTTCCCCGCAATCCAGAATACAGCCTCATTCACGTGCACCTGCCTCTCAGGGTTCACCCTCACTTTACAGGGCTCCAGAAAGAGGATTCGATGGGGTGGTTTGCTATCATCCAATATGGTGGAGCAGTATCAAGTGGAAACTCACAGCAAGGCCACTGGGACTCAACTGGACTGCTTCCAGGTCTGTGCCCTATTACGCGGGAGGTCTTCTGTGGTTCTTCCCACGCACACAGTACAACCCATAGCAGCTTCGTTGGGGAAAACACGTTGCCATCAGCATTCTTAAAATGCAACAGGCATCTACAGTTTCTGAGACTTTTCCAGAAGTCTTTAGGAAACACAGTAACCCCTCTTGCACTCCCACTGACAATGTTACAGGGTCCTGACCCACCTTATCGGATAAGCAGAATCCTTTGACACGTATTCGCAAACGTGCCGCGAGTTTACTCTCATGGTTCCCATAATCCTTTTGCAAATCCAAACCTGACCAGCATGTCAGCCCTTCCCCTCCCACATTGTATCACAAAACTTCACATTCCTGGGTTTTATTTTTCACATGCTAACTCTGTTCGTTTCTATCACCTCAATTTGCAGATTGATGCACAGACGCCGACGAGGAAAACTGCGTCCAGATCACGCCGTTTGTGAGCGACGGTTAGGGCAGAGCGTTGTCCGCACCGAGGCTAATCCTGTTCATCCTCGGAGCAGTGGCCGCAGTGCCAACGAGGGACACCACGCTCCCAGGGCTTTCCAACTTGAGCCAGATGGCTGTGGTTGGGGAAAAATCCGAGTTATACCAGATGGAGTTTCATGTTTCCGACAGGGTCACGGCTTCTGGGGTCAGACCCCGGGGAAATGAACTAGGAAATGCTTCTGACATCACGACGGGCAGCGGACTCCAGGGCTGCCATCTCTCCCATTGTGTGGTGTTTCCACGTGGAAAGAAAGCGGTCACCTAGCCACCGGCCTCAGCTCGGTCAGCGGCCAGTGGGAACCCTCCTCACACATGGCAGACGTCACACGTGGAAAACGAGCCCGCATCATTGCGTCCCGTGCCGGGAAGGGTTCGTGAATGACTCGACGGCTGGAGGGAGGCAGCAGTGGTCTTCCGCCGTGTCCCAGGGGAGGCCGCGCGAGTTCATGATACCCACAACTGTAAATTTCCTCTAGTTCATTTGCTTGTTTATGTTTGGGAAGAGGGTTTTTTTTTTTTTAATGGAAAACCAAGCCAAAAAGGAAAAAAAAATTTTTTTTTTTTTTTAGCCTGAAGATGATAGTTTCCCATTCATAGAAAAACATCCTAGCTTAAAATTTGCATTGATGTCCTTGGACTTCTTTCAATGAGTTCTACGGTCTTCAGGTAATAATAGCAAATATTTCTCAAGCACTTGTTACGTGTCGGCTGTGATGTAAGCGTCACCTGATTCCTCCAACAATCCGGCGGGGAAGGAACCATTACCGTTTCTCCCATGCCGCAGGGGAAGGAACCCAAACTCGGAGAGACTCGCACCCACAGCCAACCAGTAGTGGCCAGAAGGCCACGCTCCTGCAACCGCAGGACACGGGAGAGGAAGTCCACACTTCGTAAACTCCCTGCCCATTCCAGCTTCACTCAAGCTGGGAACAAGCACGTTATAATAGGAACCCTAAGAATTAGGAATCGTTGCAGGTTATATACGGGCCCTAACCCTATTTTCATAACATTCCACACTAGATCTTAGCCAAAAGGCCGAGAAGCGATTTTTTCATAACATTCCATAACGTTTTCCTTTCCAAGACCTTCTGCAGTCCTCACCATGTGCTTTTGGGGCAAGACTCTCCACTGCTCTGTGAAAACAAAGGGGTGACTGGACAGACCGAGGCAGAGGCTTGTTTCCTCTGAGCCTCCGGCCTCTGAAATCCCATCCACCCCAGGACTCCAAGGCCAGGCTCTCTGTGGTTCCCCTCTTTGCAGCTCTCGGAACCTGTCCCTTTGCTTGAGATTTCTGGCCAATATCTTTCCCCTGGTGTCCAGAGCGAAAGCAGAACTATCTATTTCTAGGTGTTCTGTGCAGAGTGAAAGCCTGCCCGTACCCCACATGTCGAAGGACCCCAACCAGGTATCCCTGCCACCACCATGCTCCCGCTGAGACGACCTCCTTCCTGCAGGAGGCCTGCGGGCCCAGGGAAAGCAGGAAGGCCTGGGGAGAGGCAGGAAGAAACAGCCTTCAGCTACCCTGCCCTTCATTTGGATCCCCTTTGATAATGGTCTTCTAGTCAAATAAAGGAGGCTTTTCCTTGCCCCTGAAAATATCACCAGCTTGTTCTCTCATGCCTCTGAAATAAGCTGACTCAGTAGCACCTGAAGTTTAAACAATACAACCTCCCAGGTCGCTCCTGGCTGATGGGGGGGCGGGGGGCGGGCCCCAGGCATCCTGGCAGCTGGGTCACTCCCCTCCTGCTAGGTGCCGAGCTCTGCCCCGTGCTGCCGGCAGAGCCGAAACCCGGCCCCCTCAGCGGAGAGCAAGCAGCCTGCGTCTCAGTCAGCTCCAGCTGCTGTAACAAAACGTCACGACCCGGAGGCCTGAGCAGCACACAGGTGTTTCTCCAGCTCTGGAGGCTGAGGTCTGAGGTCAAGGTGCCCGCAGGTCCCGTGTCTGGGGAAGGCCTGCCTCTTGGATCGTACACTGTGTCTTCCGGCTGCGTGTCCTCGCACGGTGGGGAAAGCCAGCTCTGGTGTCTTCCTCTTCTTATCAGAATGCTAATTGCCTCACTTGAGCCCTGTCGTCAGGACGTTCTAACCTAATCACCTTCCAAGGGCCCCCACCTCCAAATACAATCACGTCAGGGGTTGGGGCTTTAACATTAATTTGAGGGGGACATATTCAGTCCACGGCAACCTGGTCATGAGTTTGTTTAAGAAAACAGTTATCCTATTGAGGAGGGGCTAGTCAGCTCAGCTTGGGATAGACATAACCCCTGAGTTGGGTTTTGAGACATGCATAGGAGTTCGTTAAGAATGAAGTACATGACAGACCAAGGGAAAGGGGATCCTACCCAAGGATTTAGGTAGTCGCAGTTATTCTTATTTGTTCAAAGAGCAAAAAGATAAGCAAATCCATCTAATACATGACTCCTCCACAAAGCGTTTAAGGCACTCAAATGGGTGTCCCTTGGCGAACAGCACTGAGAAGTGAGTCGCTGGAGATTCTGTGGAGCAAACGTTCTGCTATAACTGACCCTCAGGGATCTCCAGACAGATGGACAAGTACTGAGTTGCTTTTAGGATGTTGACATTGCGAGGGATATGGGTCTCGGTGAGTTCAGGACAGCGGGGAGATTTAGAAGCCTTATGGCCATCTCAAGTCACCTCCGTCTGGGACAGGGTCAATGCAGGCTCTGCTTGCAGCAGTGTCCTGAAATGGGAATTAAATACAGGGGTGGAGGGAGCACGGTGGGGGAGACGTAGAGAGAGGCAGGCCAGTCCCGCAGGGGCCCCACCAGCGTTCAGAGATGACGGGGGCAGTCACGGGGGAAGCACGGCACGCAGACATTTAGGCGTGAGTCCCACCTGCCAGTGAGCCCTCTGAGCACGGGGATGGTTTCTCACTGATCTGTCAGTCTGCCCTAACAAAATACCGCAGACCCTGCAGCTTCAGCGACAGGAATTTGTTTCCTCCCAGGGCTGGAGGCTGGAGGTCCGAGGTCAAGGTGTTGGATCCCCGGAGGCCACTCTCCTTGATGCGTCGATGCCACCTTTTTGCTGTGCCCTTGTTGTGTGTCCCCCCGCAACCCGCCTGGCCCCCTGCCCCCCAGTGCACATGCATTCCCGGGCTCCCTTCCAGTTCTCATAAGGACATCAGTCAGACAGGATAAAGGCCCAACCCTGATGACCTCATTTTACTTCCGTCACCTCCTTTAAGACCCTATCGCCAAATATAGTCACATTCTGAGGTCCCAGGATTAAGACTTCAATATATGAATTTGGGAGGACACAGTTCAGTCCATAACGATCCCCATGATTCCAGAACCAAGAACAAGCACCTGGCACGTTGGCGGGGGAGGGCTGATACGTACTGATTCACTCAACCAAAACATCTTTTTGCTTCCACTGGACTCTGCCAGGCTCTGGAAAACTGGGCTAACTTGCCAACGGTGGATTTCCAGAGACTACACAGAAGCAGACACTCTGGGAATTAGGGTGGGGAGGTCCGAGCGCCACGGAAGGAGGTCGTCAGGAGCTCCTCTGCACACAGCTGCTTCCTGGAGAATCGCCTGCCTCGTGTCCCCCCTGCTGTCCCCCCCCCCCCCCGGGTTTCACCTTGACCGTGCGCGCAGAAGGAGAGCGCCCAAGCAGACAGATACCCCAACCGGAGCGGACACGGACGGACTCACTGTCCACCCCAAGTCAGTCTCTGCCCCTGGTGTCACCTGCGGCAAATAAAGACAGAGCCGACTGTTGGCTCCCCGTCCACACTCGCTTTCTTCATTATACACGCAAGCCCCCGGCGCAGGAGCCTGCCCGAAGAAACCAAAGCCACGGAGCGCGGAGAAGCGCTGGAGGAGAATGCGAACAGCACAGCCTCTCCTTTCAAGTTTCTGGTTGAGCTGGGACGATGAGGTCATGCCCGTCCCAGCCACAGCTCCCCCGAAGGAAGACCCTTCGTAAACAGGAAGAACAAGTGGAAAGTAGGACGAAATGGCCCCAGGAAGAATCCACTGTTCCTTGGGGCCGATTTCGGTCCTGCCCGGCAGGTCCCCTCTGTAGAAAGGAGGAGGGGGCCTGGGTTCTCCACGGGTTGTGTGCGGGCGCTCATGCGGGTCACCTTGCCCACGCTTATGCTGTGGGCCGAGCACGAGCCCACGCGTCCAGACAGCTTCTCAGCTCAGCGTGGGTTGCTTTTATAGCTGCAGGAGAGCTTGCGGGTTAACCGAGCTACGTATTTTGCACGGATGCAGGAACTGACCCCGTGCGGGGGTGCCTTACGAGCTGAGCCAAGGTGGGGGCAGGTCGGCCTCTCCTGACGTCCAGGGACTGGTGCTTCTTGAGGCCCCACCAGAGGCCCTGGGGAGCGCGGGGAAAGCCCTGGCTGTGGGGTCAGCAAACAGAGGGGGGCCGGCCCTGGCGCGGACTTGGGCAGTGAGCTTCCGACGTTACTAACCTGTGCAGGTGCAGTCACCCCAGCAGGAAGGCTGCTTGTGCGCCTGTCCCCTGGGGTCTGGTGAGGAATGAGCAGGAGGGCGCGCATCAAGCCTTCCCAGGGCCGGGAGTGGGCCAGGCACGGCTGAACACGGGGCCATTTCCTTCTAGTTTCTCTGCCCCGTTCTCCCAGCGGCCCTCTCCTCCCCACACCCCTGCCTGCTGTCACTGTCCCGGGCAGGTTCTCCCCGCCCGGAGACCCCCAGCCTTCCCTCCCACGCGCTCCTGGCCCGAAACTGCCTTCCCGCTCTGCTCGCCGCCTCCTAAGACTTGGCAGGGAAGCACACGTGTGGTCACGGGAGGGCAGCTCTCCCGGCGGCTGGCTGGACGGCAGCGGGGGCGTCTTCCGCCGGCTCCGGGGCCCGGTCGTCTCGGCCACACAGCGGGAACCCTCATGCCTGCTTTATAAACGTGTGGGGGACGTACACACGCCCAGCACCTGCCGTGCGGGGGGCACTGACGGCCCGGTGACCGTCTGCTGGGGGTGGGAGGGTTACTCAGGTTCAGCTCAGGGTCCATGTCCTCCGCGAAGCCTGATTCTTCCTGGAAATCAGAAGCCATTCGATACGGTTTGACGCGTACCCTGTCTCGGGTCCTGAGCGCAGCTGGTCGTGTGTCACCCGCCGGGCTGTGCGCTGTGTGCAGCGATGGTGGCCGTGCTTTGGAAATGTGAGGACGTTGCTACTCTGGGTCATGACAGGCAAGATTAACTGTCGCCCTCCGCAGCTGGGCTGTCCCAGTCGGCCCCACGGGACGGTGCCAAGGGCGTGTCCTTCCGAGGGCATCGCTGCTGTTCCTCCTGTTATTCAGGAAGATGCCAGACACTGACCTTCAGGTTGACAAGGGTCTGGCTGAGGTTGTCCCTCAGGGAGGACATAGGCAAGGTCCAAAGCTTTGGATGTAAAGGGTTAAGCATGACATGGTGATGTCCCTGTGCCCCCCCGCCCCCCGAGTTTAACACAAATATCCATGTAAGCCTTGGGAGGAACCAGCCGGGGGACAGCCTGGAGGAGGAGGACAGCCAAGAGGTGGGGAAGGGAGCTGTAGCCGTGGCGTCCGAGGCCCCGGGCCTGGCCCCACCAGTGCCCTCTGTGGACCGCCTCCCGGTATAGTCCGGCCGGGTCTCGGCGGCTCAGAGCCCGGCAGTGGGCTCTCTGGCTCCTGATGGACAATGAGAGCGGGGCAGGGGGAGGCGGAGGCTCATGCGTGGCAGAAAGGGCCTGGGCTTTGCTCTCACGGCCGCCCACCCCTCCTGCGGGCCTGACCTACGGCACGCGGTGGCTCTCGGCCTCGCCGGCCAGGCTCTTCTCCACTGTGGCCTCGGCCTCCTCGTCTGAAAGTCGCTGCCCGGCTCCGAGGTGCGAGGCTCCCGCCCCTGCAGCAAGGCCTGCCTGTCACGGAGGTGCGGCGGCGAGGGAAGCCCAGGCACGTCCAGAACCTTCGTCGGGACTGGGTGCCTCAGCTCAGCGGGGCACTGGAAGCACATCGGACCGAGGCACCGAGCCCATCTTGCCGGCTCACTGCCCCATCAGAGCCAGTTAGGATACCGGGAATGCCGCTCCCCAGGGCTCCCTGGGCCCCCAGAGCCTCGGGTGGCCTAGAAGAGAACGCAGCCCCAAGACAGGGCCGCGGACCAGGCAAGCACGAGAGCGCCCCGAGCTGAGCCCCGGCTGCGGGTTTGCCGTTTGCCTGCGGGCGGCTCGGCCTGCCCGGTGTGAGGTCAGGTTTATGGTGCCCGTGACAATGAAAGAGGCTGAGATGAGGTCCTTCCGGCGGGGAGCCGGGGAGAGAAGATGCCGGCAACATTTCCCGTGGCTCCCGTGGCCCTCGGGCATGGCGGGACGTGTGAGGTCTCCCCCAGAGGTCTGTCCTCTTCCGGAAGCACTTTGCTGCCATGAAGTGGCCACCAGGAGGTGGCAGACAACTGTGGCGAAGACTTGGGCGTCCCTGTTCCCACACTTGTCCGGCTGCAGCCGCACCCCTCCCCACGTGGCCCACCGAGACAGCCTTCGAAGCCTGAAAACCTGAGGTGTGTTCGATCCCATCTGTTAACGAGGCCTTACTGATGCGTGTTGACCGTATCGAGGGTTTGTGGTTGATGGTTTCGGTGGCGGCGTCTCTTACTCTTCAAAGTCCCAAGCGTCCCACAGCAGGGGAGGCGTCCTTCCGTCCGCGGCCCCAGTAGACATGCTGCATCCTCCACGGGGCAGAAGAGCCAAGGCCAGGCGTCTCTTAGGACTCAGCTCTGCTTTGGGGTATTTTTAAAACGAAATCCATATTCACCGAAGGACATTTGAAGGTAGATCCTTCTCTGCCTCACGAGGTTATCAAGAGGAAGTACAACATGGGAAGCACTTTGCACATTGTCTGAGGTTGTAAATAGCATGGGATGTCTCTTTTATTACGATGGCGCTTTTATTTGAATAGAGATGTGGCTGAGACTTTGGGAACTAGTCAGCTGTAGAACTTTACATTATCCACCAAATATTGCTACGTAAAGACCCATCGCTGCCCTTGTCCAGCAGAGACAGATAAGCATGGCATGAATATGCATATAAATGTAATACGTTGTACTAAGTGAAGATTTCTACGAGGCGCTGAGAGAGATGGTAATTGTGCAGGTGTGGAAATTAAGGAACACAGGGCAAGTCACTTATGTCAAAGTCACTGTCTCCAAGTTGACTGAGGCTTCAGGGCAGAGGTTGGTTAAAGACTTCACCGTGCCCTTGAATAGAGTAGCAGGTCACCTGCCTACAAAGCGTGGGGGGACTCCTGCAGAGGTCACCCAGACCCTGCATTCAACATTAAAAATGTGAAGACAGGTAATGCGTCAGTCTGAAAAGTCCTTATCATCAATGGGAAGCATTTTCTATACCTCCGTATATGTATGTACACACATGTATATTTCATATATTTGAAAGCATATTTATATACCATGTATCTTCTCTTACACATATGTTCCTGATAATAAAGTCCCATCGATACTTGATAATTACAGTTCAAGCTGGTGAGCACCAGGAAGACCAGGTTCTGTCTCTACTTACTCCCTCCACCTGTGAGATCTTAATCAAGTCACTGTATTTCCTTCTGTCGGATGGTCGTTTCTGCATCTGGAAAGTGAACTGGCTGTGTTTGACGCCCCTCTACTTTTTTTCCTCCAACTCTTCAAGTTTGCCAACTGTATCACGGCATTGAGCTATTATAAATTGATTTTATATAGAACTATCAGTCTTAATCTACAGTGCCAAAATCATTTACTAGATAAAAAGAGCATTCTTTTAGCAACACAAGGGGAATCATCTGGTTTCCAGTGTACTTCTCGGAATTATTGGCTGCTGCCTTGTTAAAACCCTCATTCTTTTGCTGTCCCCGTTTTTAATTTGTCTTCTGAGACCACTATAAACACTGTTTTTCAACACAATTCATCCCACGTGATTTCCTTTGGGAAGAGTAAAAGGAGCAGACAGAAGTAACAAATTTTAGCTCTTTATTATAAGCAGATGCAACCACAAACAAATATTTCCATTATTTGGTGTTGTAGTACCAGGTACCATTAACTGATTACATCCATTTAGATACGCCAGAGGAATTTTCAATATATTTGTAGATTGTCAGAGTTCACTGATTCCATTCATACTTGGACTCGTGATCAAGGAAAAGTGGTGACTTATTTAACTAGTGATCACGATACAATATGGAATCACCTTTAGATAGTATCGCTTGAACAATAACCTATGTGCCTAGCTTTAACATTTTTTAATTTGGTAAAATTTACGGATACAAAAACAACAAAGAATAGTATGACGTAGTGTCCACCGTAAGCCCAGTCCAACATGACACGACTCAGTACTGTCGTATTTCTTCCCATTTTGTTTCTTGGTTGTGCTTTATTGTCCTGAACACCAAAAATTCCTAGACGATCCTTCCAAATCGTAACTTCCGTATCACTTATTAAATATTTATTGCATATACCACCTACTTTTAAAAGGAATTTGTTGGTCTCAGGCTGTGAAGTTAAAACATAATTGCTTTAGAGACTCTTCCACTTTTAATCATTGAATCTGATAATGCAATTAATCTAATCGTAAAATGTCAAGCCTCAGGTTTCTATCTATTGAATAAACAAACCCTGTTGAGTGCCTAATATGAGCTGGAAATTGTGGTCAAGTCTCAGGACAGAAAAGTTCAGTAGAAATAGAATGCCAGACATCTATGTAATCTTTCATTTTCCAGTAGCCACGCTAGAAAAAGGTGAGGTTTTAATATATCTTATCGAACACAATACATCCAACATTACTACAATATGTAATCAACATAAATACTAATGAACTACATTTTTTACACCAATTAAAAAACAATCTGGTATGCATTCTACCCTCACAGCATGGCTCACATGTCGAGGGCTCTGGGGGACACAGGACTATGGTCAGCACATGGCGGAGAGCAGGTGTGGAGGCGGGGTGTGACTCCCACGTCATCAGAGGGGGCCTGGGAAGCTGTGTCCTGGCCGGGAATTTGGTGATCAAGGGGCCGTGGTGGGGGCAGGGGAGAAGAGAGAGGAAGCTGCTGGGGGCAGGAGGGAGAAACCAGCAGGTGGACTGGGCCGAGGAGACAGGCGGAAGGTGGCCCGTGCATCAGGCACCGTGGGCTGGGAGGCTGCCCGGACAAATGGCGGGACAGACGGGAAGTGGACTCAGTTCGTGGAAGTCGCCCACTGTCGCAGATTTGGGACCTGGCTGCCCACGTCTGCAGGTCTCCCGACTCCCCGACTAACATTTTGTGCCCTGCACTGCCTCGAAGCCAAGCCCAGTTCGGGCCTGTTGCCGCTTTCTGTGTTAGCAGAGCTCACGTCAGTGATAAGACAGATCAGCGAACAAAGCGACAGGCTGGGGAAAGTTAGAAAACCAGAAATGAGAGTGGGCGCGGGAATGAGAGCCCGCTGAGGACAAGCAGAGCCAGGAATGACTGGAGACGACGACGCAGGGGGGATGCTCTGTGCCGGATTTATTTCTGATCTAAAATCCCTTTTTTACCTCAACTTCTAGAAAGAGAGAGGGGAGAGGAAATACAGAGACAGAAACATAAAATAAAGATATTAGCACACAAGAACAGAGGGATACATTGTTTGGGCTCGATGTTTTAAATATACTTCATTTCACAGTGTCAAGTGTGTGTTTGTCACCTGCCAGCGTAGAGCACCGTGTCACAAACCCACAACAAAAACGTTATCAGCTCTAGCGTAAGGCAGAAGCCGCTTGTGGACATACACACGGACCAAGGATCTGAGGGGGTTTACAGCAAAAGGCACGAGTGCAGCAGAACCTGCGACAGTTTCCTCCCCGACACCGGGCTTTCTGGGAACAGGGGTCACTGCCTTCACGGGGCACAGGTCATCGGGCACCGGGCGCTTACCGCGTGGCAGGCACAGACCCGGGCACCGTCCGTGTGTCATTTTGGTTCTTCCTCACACAGCCCGCCGAGGCAGGCAACGCTGTCATCCTCTGTATTTTGTAACCGAGGAACCAGAGGTTGGGGACCAGACCAAGGCCCCTCGGCAGGCGGGGGGCAGGAGACGGACTTGAACCGCAGTGGCCCGGCACCGGAATCCACGCTCTCACTCCTCCCCAAACCTCCTTCACAAACAAGAAACAGTAAGAGGGCAACTGAATTCTAGAGAACCTGCCCCCACCGCCTGGACCACAGAGGCCCCGACCACGGGGAGTGTGAGCATCGGTGCCGTCGGGGCCGACGTGCCCGCACCGTGTGGGCACCGGCATCAGAGCGGCAAGCGCGGGACCCGTTCTGGGATCAGGTGCGTGGCCTCCTGGGAAGGAACAGCCCACGATGGCCTCCGTCGATGGCCTGCGTCGGGAGCGGCGCTCGCCCGCCGGGGCCCTCGGGGCCCCACGCCAGACCCGCAGGGCCGGCTAGGGCGGGCTGCCAGCTCCAGTCCGCGTGCAGAACCCAGGCCTTCCCTCACCCCCGAGCCGGCCCCCCTGCAGCAAGCGGGCCCGGCGCCCCCGCGCCCACGGCCCGAGACAGGGGGCCGGGCTCCTGCAGGGACAGCACGGTGCCGCCGTCTCCGCTCCCCGGGAGCAGCCGCGGACGTCCTCCGAAGGGACAAGAGTGGTGCTGCCCCTGACTCTGACTTCCTACTAAAGGGTCAGACTTCGGCTACCGCCATTCAGGATAAAACCCGAGCAGCCGAGCAGGCGAACGCCGCCCCCGCCAGCTGTTTGACAGACGGACTCACCCCCCACCCCGGGGTCCCCCCAACCGCTCGCCGGTGACTCCAGACTCTCCTTCAGGAGTGCTCCTCCTGCCACACTAGCTTCTTTCCTCATCCCTGTTTCCACCAGAGAGACAAGAAGTGATCTCTCGTCGTGGTCCCGGCATGGCCCATTCCGGCCAGTGACAGAACAGTGGCACGGGGTGTGGAGGGGAAGAGCAAGTCTCCTCTGCCGTCTTCCCGGGGACCGTCCACAGGACGGGGCACGAGGCAGAAGAGACGGGAGACGCTCACGAACAAGCGGAAACGCGTGCACCGTCCAGGGACCATCGCACGGACCTGGGACCCAAACCCGCAGGAGCTCAGGTCTGCAAGGACAGCACGCTGACCCACGGGGGGCACACTCGGGAATAAATACCGCTAACTATCGTGCGTTTGAATTCCAAAACGCATCAGACAATAACAGACGATTACTTATCCACACGTCATAGACAGGAAGTAGAGCTGAAATGATTTAGGAAGAATTATGATAATCTCTCACATTTATGTTCAACTTTATATAAAAATGCATTTTTACGACTGTTATCTCCTTTGACTCTTACTAACCTCTATGAGGTAAATAAGCGGTCCCCTTATTGGTAAAGGAGGGCTCCAACAGGGGCCATCGTGTGCCTAAGGTTAGATACACGGGCAGTGAGACAGCACAGACTGTCTGATAACGTGGGCTTTTCCGCAGTAAGTGACCTTCAGAAGGCTCATTCATTATTACCGCACTCTGTGCCACTATAAGGAAAGACCTCTGACTCTGCCGTCCCACACCACCCTTGGCCAACGTGAGGACTCCGTGCTACCAACACAAGGGACAGGCACCCTCTCAGCCCTCAAGCCCACCAAGGAGTCGGTTTGGAGACCGTGACATTTTCTCATGGAAGATGGAGAATCTTTCCTTTTGTTAATTTCTGTGTGGTTTGATTTAGATTTTAAACAAGACATCTTTAAGTGACTACGATTGCAGTTATGACCATCTACTTTCAAAGGCACGGAGGCAGTAGGAAATACTGCATTACATCTTTGTTAAGCAGAAAAGAATGGGCACACGTTTTTCTGCTAGAAGTATTCGTGTGACTTTGGGGTATTTCATTCAAACTCTGAGTCTCCGTTTCCGCATCTGTAAAACGGGGAGCAAGAGAAGTCGAAGAACAAGATTTACTGAGCACCTGCCGCGTTCCATGCGCTACAACCGGTGCTTTGATAACACACCGAGTCACCAACCACCCTCTGAGGTAAATGCAACTATCATCAGTAATTTACAGCTGAGAGCATTGAAACAGAAACATCGAGTAGAAACAGAAACTCTGAAGAACTTGTCCAAGGTGGAACACCAAATTGTGGAACCAGGACTCGCTAGCTGGCGGTCGGCCCGCAGCGGTTGTCTCCAGCCTGAGCGACACTGCGGCCCAGGGTCCCCGTGTGAGGAGGAGGTGACACAACACGCTTAGGTGAGCACACTGCCCAGCACACAGTAAGCACTCAACAAACCTTGGCAAGTAGCAGAAAAAAACAAAATTATAATGTATCCCATTGCTGTTACTTGGCAATAAAACATACACGTATATAAAACATTCATACACGTTATCATAAATATGTGAAATAGCCATCACCCAATAGGTATTTTATCATCAATATCACCAAGTAACTCTTGAGATTTATATTTTCCTTTTTTTTTTTTTTTTTGCTGGATTAATGAAGCACCAATAAACTCAAGATAAATCAGAATTTATTCTGAACATACCATAAGGAGACAAGACTATTAGGCAAATATTCTTTCCTCCTGAACATACAGAGAATTTTGGTGGCATCTTTCTTTTTTTTAAAGGCGCAACGATCTATAAAAATAAAAATAAAATTAGCAAAATAGGTCTTTCTTCCATATTCACGTATAAAATCATGAACCATTACTAATTTGGATGGAATAACAGACCATCAATAAACAGGTACTAAGGGTTTGTTCTACAGATCGTATTTTCTTTAATACAGGAGTAACTGAGCTTCCTATTTGGAGTGGCTTTCTGAAAAATAACTTTTTTTCCCCCTGCTCGGGGTAAGGTGTTTGTCTCTCTGACCTCATGCATGACTACACTGAGAAAAACTCCCCAGTTGGAAAAAGTAACGGATTTACTTTCTTGTCCACAAGTTGGAAAAGGTGTCAAATGAAATCTTGGGGACAATGGTGAGTCATAACTACTCTAAACTAACTCAGCAGTTGTATATCTAGCACTTCAAAATATCTGAGTCAAGTTTTATATTCAATTACATGGATAGCTTACCCACGTAATATCAAATATCTGAATGTTTCCCAATTATCAGTTTGACTAAGTACCAATTTTCATCCTAATGTTTGACTGTTAGGTTAAATTAGTCTGTGTATAATGCCAAAATACTAAATGGTAACACAACATTCCAAGTTAGCCAATCTTTAAAAGTATGTGTAACCCATAATAAAAAACTAGTCTATCCCCTCCCTCTCCCCCCAAAAATCCTACTTAACAAAGATATGTAACTCACTACGGTATCTGGAATATCTGCCAAGATAACCTTTTCTTTAACATTAAAAACAAATACTATTATGGTTAAAATCTATTTGTACATTTGCAATTGTACATATGAATTATCACTATGATGGACAGTTCTCTTCCTAAATGCCTGTCTGATAGGTATCCGGCAGTTACTTTGTGTCTCTACCTGACGGGCAAATTTTATATGTATTTTTACAATGGCCCATCTATTTAAAAGATCACATTCTTGACACAGATCTATTCCGTGAATGTAATAATAAACCACGTAACATTGCAAAGGAAAAACACAGCTTTATATATATAAAGGAAAATTGGTACCACTGTACAGGAAACAGTATCACATGGAAATGAAAGACATGAAAGAAACCGTTAGTATGTACGATGCAGGGATCAGATTGGTACTTTACTTACCGACCTGGCTACTTTTAGGCACTGGCCGAGCCTCAGTGAGCTCCTCTAATGATTACAGAACCGTCAAGCAACTAATACTTGCTATATACATTGTATAAGATACACAGATGAGTCTGTCCAATGAAACTAATATATTGCTTCACAATTTTGAGTATTGTAATGTATTTTTAAAATCTTGCTCAATATTTATGAAAAAATATTATAATTGTATAAGTTCAGAATGTAGAACCAGTCACGAAGCTCATGATATAAGTGAAGGAAGACCACTGGGGAATTTCTGGGTCGCAAAATGTTAAATAGCACAGACAGGAGAAACGGTGAAAGATTTTATTTTTTCTTTTACTTTCATCCAAACACACCCTTTTCTGGAAAACATAAAAGCATGCACATTGATGGCGTTCTTATAAAGAAAAACTAAAACTAAGCTGCAAATCAACAATAAGAATAACACAAACACAGGCTTAAATGATATGTGAAAAGATTTACAGGTAGATACACGGCTCTTAGTTTTAGAAAATAATTCAAGTTATATCAGCACATGTTAAAAAGAAGCTTCTAATTTTCCAAATATTTTGATACAAAATTTTTAAACAAATATATTTTATAGAACTTCTGTGAGAATATAAGTATGTTCATAAGAACCATGATGTTCAAACTGATCTTATGCCGTTCACTGTGACTTCTTAAAATCAGTTATAATCAACATAATTCCAATGGTACTACTTCTTAAAATTTAAATTTAGAGCATATCCATGATATTCAAAGTAAGTTGCACAACTTACATTTACTTTGATCTAATTAGAAACAGGTTCTAACTTTAGGATTGTTAAAAGAAAAATATTAACAAAGACATGGGATCGATATAAATTTCACTTTACAAGTAAGAGAAAATGACAATTTGGCATCAGAACAATTTTCAGAAGTGTGACGTACACTGCCGTGCATAATTAGGCCGGCCGTGTCCTGCGGGGATGTGTGTGCACATACTCACACTAACATACACGGACGACTCGCACTACCCAGCTGTGCAAGGTGCTGTCTGACACGGCCTGCTCTCTGGGTCCGGAGAATCGCTCGGACGAAATTTCCTTTATTATTTTCATTTTGTTAATCATGATTCAGCGGGTGTGTTTCATCTAGGGCACAGATACAATTTTACAACAAAAATGCATGAAGCAGAAATGTTATCCTGAAGGACTGGTAGGCAATCAAGTTGAAGTTGTAACATCAACATAGAGCAGATCCAAATAGGTCATCCGCTTGCACAGATTTATTATTTCACGACTGAAAACCGAATTATGTGATTTGTTTCCTGAAACATAGCTCTTCCGCGCACGTGTCCTGTGCCAGGCGCCGAGCAGCACGCGGCCAGTAACCCAAGGAAGAGAATCCAAACACAGTGGAAACTGACTGTGATGACATGAAAAAAAATGACTTCTGAATTAAACATTGTGCTAAACTCAAGAGTAACGAGCAAAGGCACGTGCTAGTAAATCTAGTCAGACGTCTGAAGGCTCCCATCACCTCAAATATCTGTGGACTCAGGTCCAACAAAGGTTCACACTGATTATTTTGATATAAAAAATAATAGGAAACCTGAAGGTTTTCAAGTAGTTATGGCACAGATGTTGGGAAGTACTAAGAGCTTAGAGTAACTCTTCAAAAAGCCGGGCAATGTAAAGTTCTGCTACAATGAATCAGGGTCACAATTCTAACTTAAACTTAATTCTCGTATTTTATACATTATTCTTTTGTATACAATACAGGGTGTGCAAATTTAGCTGTTTCAATAAATATTAGAAATGTTAATTACTTTGCAAATATAAAGTAAAATCAGCTAATAATGCAATACAATAAAAGCATGCGCTAACCACAGCTTCCTCCCCATGGACAATTTCTTGCCCTTTTCCTTGGTATCCCTCTTGATACTTAAATACAATTTTTTTCACTCACTTGGAGAAATTAAGCAAAAAGCAAAATATTACATAGCTCCAAGATACTAAATACTTTAGTGATAAAGGCTGGACTGGTCAAAGTTGTAAAAAAATTGAAAGTAACAAATACAGTGAAATATACTACAAATTAATGTTCATGAATGCAGCTATCTGAATTATAAAACAATAACAAATTATACAATCCTAATAGTCTTCTGAAGATGACATTAGTTCATGGGAAACGCCAAGTATCGTATAAACTGTTTAGCTTTTCCCTTTCCAGCAGTTTCTGTTCTAAAGTTGTAAAACCATGTACATTTGCCCAAGACCAACTGCATACCGGCTTTAATCAGAAATTCTATTTTACCCAATGTTCAATCAACAAGGCTTTATTTACACTTCTTATTAAAATCAGGAAACAATTTGACGTAAGGCGTGGCTGCCAACACCGAACCACGGAGCACATCCCACTGCCTGCAGACGGCTACCTGCTCAAGCTTTTATACTAACCCACAAGCAGCCGATTAAGGTTCCATAAATCCACGTTCTTACATAGAGTTTCCTTCCAGCCTCGGTCATAAGCATACCAGCAGTCAAACCACTTAAGATCAATAATGATGGTAAAGTCTTTTTGAGACTTAATTTAGAATTAACACTTTCCCCAGGAAATTTGTTTCTTCTTTCTGGATCCAGTGAATCATAAAATTCTATAAGCAACCTATGGCCAGAACGGAAAGAAAAAAAAAATTAAAGTTTCAGGTTTAGTCATTTAATATTCTAATTTAACAAATAGCTCTGTTTGCCTATTACATGCTGGAGAAGCTAGAGGTCCTTGGGAAAAAAAGACCGATAAGGAAATACCTAGAGACTTGATTTAATTGGAGTTTCTAGACTTTAAAAATACTTTTATATGCTCATGATTAGTGTAGATGAGTTGTATTATATGTAATTTTTTAAAAGATGGTTTTAAGTAATTTTGTGGGGATGATTTCTTTGAACTTTAGATTTTTAATAATTTTGCAACAACCAGACTCGCTCAAACATGGGTAATAACCAATCTCACTTCGTCCCCACCTTCCCCATCTTTACTCCTCCTTCCTACGGCTTCCATTCCATCAGAAGTCAAAGAGAAGATCAGCAGTTCTTATAACATATAATGGAGTTTCCCTCAAAAAGCCCTTATTCATATGGGATTACAAAAATAGGTACAAGAAAGAAAAAAATAGCATAGTTAATTCAGCAAAAGACATTTTGGTCAGAACGTCACCTGCCCCTTCTTCCAACAAGAACACCCATGTCATTTCCACACGTACCTCGGACACAATGCTCTATCCCGCAGCCTCGCTCTCTGGGCATCGGGGCATGCCAGCTAGTTCTCAACACACCAACGCTTTGTCTGACCCGGGAATGCAGACGTGGGGCATCTTCCAGTGGAAAGCTGTGTGCATGTGTGTGTGTGTGTGTGTGTGTGTGTGTGTGTGTGTGTGTGTTCTAATTTTATATCCCACCACAGAGTATGTCTAGGAAAAAATGAGCACGAAAACAGGAAGGCCTCCCGTAACAAGTTCTTTCACAGACAATGTAACAGTAAGGTTTAAAACATGAACAGACTAGACTTGAGTTTACAAAAAAGCATTACGTTCGTTTCAAATTGTTTATTTCCTACACTAAAATGTAGCGGAACCCAAGTTTTTGAAGTAGGGGAACTGTGGCTACTCACTTATCTTTAATTTCAAAACGCTCATGAAGCCATCTTCTCATAAATGCTTGTTCTTCTGGGACATCTTTTTTGTCTATACGATCAATGTGAATATGAATTTTTGGACATTCTTTGCAGAGAAATTCTAACAAGAGACAAAAAAATTCATTTTTCGTTATTTTACAACTCATCGTTATATAAAACAACTGGAAATGAGGTAAAATATATTTTTAAATGATGAAAAAGCAGATTCTTCAGCTCAAAAAAGAAAAAAGTCAATAGAAAATGAGAATTATACATGGATGGTTTTAGGTTTCAAGCTGAAGGAGAAGGGTCTTATAATTTCCTAGTCTCCCACAATGACCTGAAGTCATTAAGTTAAATCAATAATACCGAACGTTACTTTTCACACAATAACCTTCAATTGCACAGGCGGCCCAGGAATAGGAGCTGGATCCCCAAACGCCAACCAGCCGCAGGCTCACTAGTCACCTGCACAAGAGCACCCGTCGGCGGTGTCCACGCAGATCGCTCGTCGCACCCTGTCCCTGCTGCTCCCACTAGACTGTGAGCCCCCGAAGGGCGCAGATCAAGTCCGTCTGGCTCACTCGGCCCGAGCACTGCGAGCACGAGCCACTTAACCCCTGAGTCCCGAGTGCCCTGGCCGGGCACGCCAGCCCGTCACGGAGTGCCCCACGCCCCGCACGGACGCGGGAAGGGGGGCTCCGCTCCTCTAGGACTTGCTATTGCTTTCTGCTCACCGGTCCTCCCAGCCCTCCGGCCTCTGCCGCACTCTCACGTATCATACTGGGCGCAGGAACCAAACTCCGTGGCAGAGCTACCAGCTTGTTAGTGACCGCAGGGCCGGAGCCACGCTACCTTAACAAAGCCGCAGTCCTCTCGCGGCCCGGCTGCGGAAGCGATGAGGCCAGGATTTCGTCCAAGACAAGAAAGAACTCTGAGCTGGGGGATACCCCTTCTCACGGATGGCTCCCGGTGGCGAGGGGGCTCACGGACAGCTCTGAGTTCCCCGGAGAACAAGGAGACTGAAGAGGAGACTATGTTCCCTGGGTGGGAATGCGAGGAGGAGGCTCGTGTTATCCACGTTGAAATGTGTTCAAAGACCGGGTTCCAAGAGGTGGCGACTCGGGTGGTTTGCAGCGAAGGAAGCTTCTGCCCCAGCAGGTCCCTGGTCTTTGGACTCCACACACGTCTCTTGCCGGCTGAGCATCCTCTACGCTTGTTCTTCACCGCTGGCGTCAAGCCTCAACAGCTCGCGGCATTTCCGGCATCAAAAGTACCCTCTTGTATACTTTCAGGGGTGAACTGGCTTTGATGACAAGACGCACAAAAGGCCCAAGGGGAAGACGTGACTCTTCAGAATTGTTGTCTTCGTTTTCGCAAGTTCCGTGGTCATTTCTGTCACTGAGAGCTGCGGAGGAAGGATTTCAGCGGCACAACCGTGCGGAGCTTCAGAGCACGCACAGTGAGTCGGCGGCCTGGGTCTCGATCCCCGGTCGCCCGGGCAGAGGGGCTGTCGCTGTTGGTGCCCGTCTCCCGGTCTGTGAGAGGGAGACGAGGGAGCAGCACCGACCCGACGGGAATGCACGAGGAGTCGGGCCCTCGAGCTCCAGGAGCAGCGCTCCGTGCGCCCTACAGGCGGGCGATTCCAACTTTCTAGCCGCGTATTACTTCTCGCCTCGCCCTCCCATTTGTATTTCTGATCCATAAAAATGCAGATCCCGGCACCAAGTCTCCCACCTTCATGTAATTATCTACACCCCCCGCTCGACATCGCCGTAATTCAACAGTAAGCCACCCGTAGTCAGCCCAGACGCCGCAGGGACGCGCGGCCACAGGCCGTGGAGACAAAAGCGAGCAGCCTTGACCTTGTAACCGCGGGGCCTGGGAAGTGGCAGCAGTGTCTCTCACGAGACACTGAGGAGGGAAGAGGCACGGATACCGAGAAGGACTCCCAAATTCATGTGGGAGTAAAATGTACATGGTACCCTGGCGTTTACAACCCAGTTCCGCGTGCATTATTTCGTCCGACCTCCAGGAGGCCGTGCAGGCGAGCGCTACTGCCCTTGTCGGGCTTGCAGGGGACCAAGACCCAGCGCGGACGGCCGTGGAGCCCCCACAGCCCAGTTCCTGTGGTGGGGACCCAAATGAAGACCATGAGAGGATCATCAGAAAAACACTAAATGACTTTCAGGAGACAAGAAAGAAGTGACATAAATGTTTTCTTCCATATTTAATAAAGCTCGTGTATCTATACTTGTAAAAACGACATTAGTTGAAGCTTATTTCACATTACATGAGCAAAAATTTTCCCATACTATTTAGAAATATATGGAAAAAGTATCCTAATTAAGGTATAACTTTTTTCTTTTTTTTGAGAGGAAGGGAAGGAGGGAGGGAGAGCACCGAGCAGGGGGTGAGGGGGAGAGGGAGAAGCACACACTCCGCTCAGCAGGGAGCACGATGTGGGGCTTGATCCCAGGACCCGCCACCCAGCCCCAAGGTATCATTTTTTTCCAATTAGAACTTTCCCAGTGGAGTCCTAGTAGAGCCCTAGAGTATATATATGCTAGGGTAATGGGAGTCTTTCAAGAATTCATACATGTCACAAGGACAAGTCTCTGGAGAAACTAAGTTTCATTTGCTCTGTGCCTGGGGAGCCGGCAAGGTGGAGGCAGGAGAGAAAAGCAGAGCCCGGAGAGGAGGAGCAGAGGACGGCCACGTGCTGCACGGTGACAACCTCCGCACACGGGGACCTCACCTGGCTCCCGCGCTGCTGCCTTGTAACCCGCCCCCTTTTCCTCTGGGGGGAAATGACCTAAATCCAGGAGCAGAAAACTGAGTGGATAAACCGCTGTACAGTCACATCAATGGACATCATGCAGCATTTTTAAAACATTACAGAAGTGTATATACTGACATATAAAGATGTTTACAACTAAAATCAGGACATAAAGAAAACAATATATACAAATGACCTCATCTAAAAATACCCAAAGGCACAAACATACTCCAACACAGTGACATTATAAAAAGGAAGATTTTGAGGAAAATATTCAAATTGTTAACTGCATCTGGACAGGTGAGCCTGTGGAGTTTTCTTCCTTCTTCTTTTGCGTTACCTGTACTTTTCCCCTCCAAATAAGTTTTATTTTCATATAAGAAAATAGTAACGGGAAAAAGTAGCCTAGCACCATACTAAGTGGTTAAACAGAACATCAAATGCTATCCTTAACCGCACCATTTATTACAGTATATCGCCTACTGTAGAAACGGATTTTAAGTAAGTCTATAATCAGACCGGCCTGTCTCCCCTCTGCCCAGTGACATCGTCCAGGGAAGACAAGGACCCTCATGACAAGACCAGATGAACCACAGAGTGCACGCCCAGGTGGGCTTTGATCGGTATTCACCTTCAAACAAAAGACACCACGAAATGGGAAGCACGAGGGACACTACCTGCCACCTCGCTCTCTAACCTGAGGCCTCTTTAAGGCCCAAACCATAAGGCTGGCGATCACAACCGTTCGCTAACCCCGC
>CM052899.1:4573458-4636958 GCA_028534135.1 Potos flavus | reverse complement strand
GCCACTCAGGCGCCCAATAGTGTGGTTTTTTAAAACGAAGTAACTTTTAGGAACTATATTAAACAGTCATCTCAGTGAGACTGGATAATACAAGGTAAATATTCATCTTAAATAGTTTTAAAAAAATAGAGTTAAGAAATATTAGTATTAAATATAATTACATATAGAAAGATAATATAAGACCCTACTAAGGACTCAAGTGTGTCCCCCCTATCCTCCACCCCCCAAATTCATTTTGAAACCCTAACCCCTATGTGACTGTATTTGGAGATGGGGCCCTCAGGAGGTAATTAAGATTCTGTGAGGTCATAAGCATGGGGCCCTAATCCAATAGGACTGGTCTCCTTATAAAAAGAGAAAGACACCAGAGACCTCTCTCTGTGAGCACACAGAGAAAAGGCCATGTGAAGACACAGCAAGGTGGCCCTCTGCAAGTCAGAGCGGTCTCACCAGAAACCGACCCTGCGGGCTCCCTGGTCTTGGACATCCAGCCTTCAGAACTGTGAGAAAATCAATGTCTCTTGTGCAAGCCCCAGAGCGGTGTCCTGGCATGGCGGCCCACGGTGATTAACACAGCCCCTAACACCTGGACTGAAATTACAACTCTGAATAAGTATCACATAGTAAATATACCTATTTGCATATAAATGCTTGTCTTACCCGACTGAAAAAAGTATGGCAATATTTATTTTTTTAAAGATTTATTTATTTGAGAGAGAGAGAGAGAGAGAGGAGAGAAGGGCAGGAGAGAATCTCCAGCGGACTCTGCACTGAGCGTGGGGCCTGATACGGGACTCGATCCCAAAACCCATGAGATCATGACCTGAGCCAAAACCAAGAGTCAGACACTGCACCGGCTGAGCCCCGAGTACAGCAATATTTAAATAGGAACACACACACAAAGGTAAATTTTACAAAAGAAATCAGAAGTCCTTGAATAAATACTAAAACAGAGTAATTCTATGTTGCTCTTCACATAAACACAAAAATCTGGGACTATATTCATTCTATAATGCAAATCATTATACCTCAACAACTAACTAGTGATTTGCCCAGTGACAAGATATAATAAAATGTTCAGGTCCAATTTTGTCTTGCTTAGCATATTTAAAATTAAGGAATTAGTCCATCACACATTATAATAGAAATGAAAGAGGCAAACTTGTTGAAAAATAGCATGCTGAAGTTTCTGGAAATTGGATCGCTACTGTGAAGCAGAATCTGGACGTCCATCAGTTGGACCCTCTTGCCGAGTCTTGCTCAGGACTTCCCTACTATTAACCAAAAATGATGAGATGTCACTGCCAAAATTAGGCTGAGACTGTGACTTCTGTCTTGCCCGACCCTCCTCCACATTCTGTTACGGCCCCTCTCCCGTGTTGTCTCCCCACCCCCTCTCTGCTCCACGGATCTAGGGAAGCAAGCTGTTGTGTCCTGAGGAGCTCTACGGAGAGCCCCAAGTGGCAAGAAATGGACTCTCCGGCCAACAGCCAGTGAGAACCTGAGGCCTGTCAACAGCCCTGTGAGGGAGCTTCTAGCAGACCCTCCCCATCGGGGCCCTGAGATGACCACAGCCCCGGCAGACACCCAGCAGACACAGGCTGACTGCAGCCCGGGACGGTCCCCGAGCAAGCAGCCCCCCGCTAAACCACACCAGGACTCCTGGCCCACAGCAACTGTGAGATAGGACTGTTTGCTGTTTTAAGCTGCTAGGGTTTGGGATAATCTGTTACACATGGACAGATGATGAATACAATCCTGTTTCATTTCCCCTATTAAATTATAAACTCCGAGAAAACATTAGAGTTAGTTCTTTCACCTTAGTGGGACATTTTACATATTAGGAATTTGATAGATTTGTTAATATTTAAAAGTAGAACATTGTATTATTTGAAAAATAAAATTAGCAGACTCTGAGGATCTAAAGCACTCTAGTAAATTTCTCCCAAGGACAGCTCTCTGTTCAACTCATAAAAAACACACATGTCTCAGGGGCACCTGGGTGGCTCAGTCGGTTAAGCGTCTGCCTTAGGCTTAGGTCATGATCCTAGGATCCTGGTTTGAACCCCACACTGGGCTCCCTGCTCAGCCGAGACCTGCTTTTCCCTCTCCTTCTGCCTGCTGCTCCCCTTGCTTGTGCTCTCTTTCTGTCAAATGATTAAATAAAATCTTTAAAAAAAAACAAAACAAAACACATGTCTCAAGATATAATTACTTAATGATAATAAAATGTCTCAGATTTTACAATACACATGAAAAGTGGCAAAAAAAAAAAAAAAATTCCCCACGTGTTTATTTCCCTTTCATCTCATCTAATCTAAAACTGTAATTCCTAAACAGAATTAAAGTGGCTGTAAGGGATGACACACAAGAGTCGCTGAAAATTTATATAGTTTAAGGTCTACACTCAAGTTTATCGAGAATTCCACCCCCCCACACACACACAAAATCCCACAACTATTTTAAGCTTCGGAGTAAAATATACATTTTGTTAAAGTCAGAGCTCAGTTATCCAGAATCTTTAGAGAAGGAATATTTTTGGAGAGATAATTTTCTGGAACCCTAAGGATTTACCCCACAAAAATCCCAAATTTTGTTTCATAATTTTAGACCACTGTTTTCTTTTTAAAATATATAAAATTAGAAAACAGCTCAATAAACAAAATCAGAGATCTTTACAATAGGCCTTTTCTGAGACTAATACATAAATGTGAACCATACCTCCCCAAGGAAAGGATATAAACTGCAACATTCTCTAAATACTTTTGGACATAAAACTTTTTTTTTTTTTTTTTAAAAAGCCATTTTATGGTTTCTGTTGTAGAATATACTTTTATTTTTTTTTTTTAATTTTTAATTTTTTGTTTTCACTTGAGATAGTTCACTTTTTTGAAGTTTTTATTTTAAGGGTGCCTGGGTGGCCCAATCAGTTAAGCATCTTCCTTTGGCTCAGGTCATCATCCGGGGGCTCTGGGATCAAGCCCTGCATTGGGCTCTCTGTGGGGAGCCTGCTTCTCCCTCTCCTTCTGCCTACTGCTCTCCTTGCTTGTGCTCTCTCTCCCTCTCTCTCTGTCAAGTAAGTAAATAAAATCTTTTTTTAAAAAGTTATTTTAATTTCAGTTGATAACATACAGTGTTAGTTTCAGGTGTACAATATAGTGATTCAACACTTCCATACGACCCCCGGTGCTCATCATCATGCCCTTCTGAATCCCCATCACCCGTTTCACCCATCCCCCCCACCCACCTCCCCTCTGGGAACCATCAGTATGTTCTCCAGAGTCAATAGTCTGTGTCCTAGTTTGCTTCTCTTTTTCCTTTGCTCATTTGTTTTGTTTCTTAAATTCCCCATATGAGTGAAATCATATGGTATTTGTCTTTCTCTGACTTATTTCACTTAGCATTATAACTCTCTAGATCCACCCAGATCTTACAAATAGCAAAATTTCAATCTTTTTATGGCCGAGTAATATTCCATTGTATATAGGACCACATCTTTATCCATTCGTCAGTCGATGGACATTTGGCTCTTTCCATAACTTGGCTATTGTTGAGAGTGCTGCTATAAACACTGGGGTGCATATATCCCTTTGAATTAGTGTTTTTGCACTCGTTGGGTAAATACCCAGTAGTGCAACTACTGGATCGTGGGGTAGCTCTACTTATTTATAACTTTTTGAGGAAACTCCATACTGTTTTTCCAGAGTGGCTGTACCAGTTTGCATTCCCACAAACAAGAGCATGAGGGTTCCTCTTTCTCTACATCGTCACCAACACCTGTTGTTTCTTGTGTTGTTGATTTTAGCCATTCTGACAGGTGTGAGGTGGTATCTCATTACAGTTTTGATTTGTGTTTCCCTGATGATGAGTGACGTTGAGCATCACTGGCCCTCGGGCCAATCAAGTGAAGCTCTCTTCTGGGCAGCTACACCTACAGGTCTGGAGTCAAACAGATATGGGTGGAAGAAAGCTTTTTTTGAGTCGTCAGCAATCAAAATAAATGATGGCTAAAACTATGAATCTGGATGAAGGCCACAAGAAAGAACATGAAAATCAAATGAATGAAAGAGCAAAGTCAGACAATAAAAACAACATATGAATGTTGGAGAGAATAAAGCAGAAGAGGAGGCTAAAAGGAGACTGACCAGGAACCACCAGAGAGGGAGGAGGAAATGGAGACAAGCCCTACAGAAGTCTAGGGAAAGAATTCCAATAAGGGAAGTATCAAGAATTTTTATCGGATCCCAATGAATTAATTAAAATTAACAAAATTAAAAATTCATTTCCCCCGACGCACTATCACATGTGGGTCGGAACTACCATGTTGGTCAGATATAGACACTACTATTGCCACAACAAGTTCTCCTAGACAGCCCCGCAGAGACCTCCTATTTAGATCGACAACAAGGCATTTGCTCAGGAAGTGCCTGGGATCAATGTATGGAGATCGTATAGTAAATCATCAAGGGCAACTTTGAGAACGTAGCACGGCCACTGTTTTCTGTTTATATCCCAAATTGGCGAAACTGAATAGCTTATAGGTATATTAGTTACCCAACTTTCTAAAATACAGACATAAGAACATTCCTGTTATTGGGGACATTCATAACTTCCGAGTACTGTGAACCAACTTTGTGTCCCATTCTCCGATAGGAACTTCACATATTCTAACGTAGTTCATACGCAGAGGCAGCATAGGTATACCTCTGAGGTATGTATGTCCCAAGACATGAGGAGATAAGCTGAGTCCATGAGACAACCTGCACCCATACAGCTGGCAGACGTCAGAGCTGGATTCCAGCCCAGGTCTGTCAGCCCACAGAACGGAGACTCTTTCCATCACACACAACCCACAACGGAGAAAAAGCCTCCACAGTCTGGTACCCAGTCAGATTTTCACTAAATTCATGGCACTGGAATGTGTACTTTAGCAAGCACTTGAATTTCATCTCTCAGATATATATATATAATAACACGCATATGAATTAATGAAGAAACTTCATTTCCAAAGAGATGATACATACATTCACCAAAGAATTGAACACATTTACTCATTTCCATTGTTGTAAGATATAAATATCCTCTCCAGGAACAAAAACGAAAAAGGTATTTATTTTTAAAAATTATTTTTTCAAGTACAGTCAAATTTTTACTTACCTTCTTGAGCAGCAAATGTCTGACTAGCCGAAATGACTTTTGTTAGTTCTGGATTATACCTTGTTCCCTCTGGAAAAATCACAAGATACATCTGTGAAACATAGAGAAATTTGGTTTGTTTTGTGTGAGCTTTTTTTGTTGTTCTTGTGAACCTACCAGTGCCAACCCTATTAACGCTAAGGGAGTATTTTCTATGGTGGGAAAAATGTATATTCATTTTACATGTGACTTTCATTTCAAGCAGAGCAAACAAAATGCAAAAAAAAAAATTAAATCTTAACATGAATTATATTTAAAACGCAGTCATACATTCATTGGTAGGTCAATCATTAAGACTAACAATGTTTCTAATTACACACCAATATTCATTAATTAAAAATTTGCCCATGAAATTCTGACTCATTTAAAGCCTCAGTTAATTAAAGAGCTTTTTCCCCTAAGATTCTGAAAAATGACATTTTTAAATGGTGCAAATTTTAGACATTAGTGTCCCTAACTATCAATAATAAAAGCATATCTCATTCGAAGCAATATCTAAATTTGCACAATATAAAATGTAGTAAGTATTCACATTTCAAAAGATTCCCACAGTATTCTTATTTTACACAGCTTTAATGCATTTTAAATAATTCAATTTATAAGCAGCTTCATAATGAAATAATGTACTTATAAAGGAGAAAGCCAGATGTTTACTAAGAAATCAATTAGTTTAAGCTTTTACTTTTATCTGCTTGGGAAAATAAAGACAGAAACAGTGAAACTATACAATGAGAAACTCCTAACTTTGGAAGTGAGTTACCCAAAGCACACCAACATTGTTTCTTGATAGCCAGAACACACAACTGAGGCATTTGTATCAAATCTTTTCAAATACAAACAGAATACGGGAAATAGGAGGATAGGATAGGAGGGATAGGAGGATAGCAGGAAAGAAAATTATGTTCATTTTATCCAACCTCCTCTAATCTCAGGTAATGCTGTCTATCTATATATCTGGTACAGATGCATTCCCTTATCCAAATGATCTAGGATTGTAAAACTCCTACATAATAAACCAATGTGACAGTTCACATATTTTCATTAGACTGACATGATTAATCTCTTCCAAACTTTCACCTGAAAAACTTGTATTAATGGTGGCTCTACAATTCTTCATTTTCAGCTTCCCTGAAAATATATACTTTTTATTCATCCATACAAATTGTCTTTAGAATCCACTATCTTTGCCTAACTTAGAAATTAACAGATTTCTTTGTATCCTAACATTTGATAAGAAAGATTAACCACAGCTGCCCTGAAAATGTAGAAGAATGGGTCATATTAAAATTAGTTCCCAAACCCACAAATTCATTATCATGAGAACATATTTTAAATCAGCTTATGGGGTAACTAGCTGGCTCACTCAGAAGAGCATACGACTCCCCACTGTGGGGTCATAGATTCCAGCCCCACACCGAGTGTAGAGATTACTTAAAAAATATAATAATAATTAAAAAATAAAATCTTTAAATCAGTAAACTTTGTATTCAAAGCCAGGAAAGCAATTACTGATGATGTTTAGCTTTTAGTTCAAGCATTCAAAAATAAAGTGATTCAAGATTTGAATGGTTATTAATAATTCATGTGGTATTATTTTCCCATTTCTTACACATCTCATTAAAAAGAACACTGATGGCCAACAAGAAAGCAAGAATGAACAATTCTTTCAGGGTTCATGTAAGAAATTTTTCTTTTTCTTTTTTTTTTTTTTAAGAAGTTTTTCTTATACACCTATTATGTGCCAGGTGCTATGGAGGAAAATGATATAGATACAGTCTTTAGAGAAAAGTGAGAAAAAAGTACATTAAACAAATTTTACAAATATAATTATACTTCTGTGACTGTGAAGAAAAAGAGCAAGATGCTATGAAGGAGAATTACAAGAGGGTAACGGGAGTGGATTATGGGTCTAAGACCTAACGAATGTAAAAGAATGAGTGCTTTCGCCAACAGATGGGGAACAAGGCAAGGACACCCACTCTCACCAGTGCTAGTCAAGGCTGCACCAGAGGTTCTAGCCAGGGCACTTAGGCAAGACAAAGAAACAAAGGCATCCAGATTAAAAGAGAGGAGTAAAACTGTATTTATACCCAAATGACATAACTGTCCATGTAAGAAATCTAAGAAATATTACTATTTTTTAATGTTGCTAAATAATAAGTCTAGCAAGGTTACAGAAAAAGTCAATATACTGAATGTTTAGATACTAACAACAATCAAACTAAAATAAAAAATAATGCCATCTAGAACAGCATCCAAAAACATGAAATTAAGAATTTACTTCAGCAAATGCGGATACCTTTGGCAAAAGATGTGTAAGTCTGCATAGTTAAAAACCACAAAACGCGGCTGAGACATTAAAGAAGACCTAAATAGAGACTGTGTTTTTGGATCTAAAGATTCAATATTGTTATGATAGCAATTCTTCCCAGATTGATCTATAGATTCAATGCAATCCAAATAAAAAACCCAGCAAGCTTTTATGCAGAAACTGACAAGCTGATTTTAGAATTTATACAGGAAATGAAAAGGACCTAAAACAGCCAAGCAGCTTTGAAAAGAACAAATATAGAAGATTTAACTACACCGTATTTTAAAACTTATCATAATAAAGCAAGAGTAATCAAGACAGTGTGGTACAGGCATGGGAATATCCAGATAGATCAGTGGAACAGAATAACCTTCTCAGTAAGTCGTGATGGATGTCCATATTTAGACACACAAACCTTCACCTTACACCACATACAAAAGTTAACTTAAAATGGGCCACAGACCTAAAAGCAAACTAAAACTCTAGAACTTCCAAAAGAAAAACAAAGGGGAAAGAAAATCTTAGCATCACTGAGTTTGGCAAAGCCTTTTACAAGACAGAAAAAGCAGAAATTTTAGGAGAGAACAATAAATCGGACGTCAGCAAAATTTTTAAAACTTTTGTTCTTTAAGACTCTGTTATGATATGAAAAGGCAAGTCACTGATGCAAAGAAAGACTCATACAGGAATATTCTGAGGGGTTACATTTTAACAGCCCCAAACTGGCCATTACTCCACAAAGCAGATGATCTTCTACAGGGAATCATATATACCAAGTTTGTAACTAGACAGAGTATAGAGGAGTCTGGATACTCGGCTTCAAACCCCGGACTCCACTTTCAGGCCCCGAGAGCCGGGATTATCCTCCCTGTGCCTGAGGCTTGTCTACGGAAGGAAAGGACGGCTGTACCTCCGCCTCAAAGAGCTACTGTCATGATACAAGGCGATAATTTATGCTGCCTAATTAACATGGTGCTTGGCACAAAACAATACTGCAACTTGCTGTTAAAATTAAAACAGATGTGCTCGCACAACGTGAGATGATGCATCGGGGGCAAAGGAGAGAGGCAGGAGCTGTGCAGCGGCCTCGAGCCTTCCCCAGAAGCAGCTCTGCACGCTGCATTCCAAAGAACGGCCTCTAAGGGCCACACGGCCAAAGCAGGGCTCCTCGTTCTAAGGAGAGCGGAGTATGACCCAGAGCACACGTGTAAAGTCACGATTTTAAAGTAAAACTTTCCTCCTCCTTCAGCTGTTCGCACCTGATCACTTCCTCACCACCGCTTTCACACCGCCAACCAAAAAGGCAGCTCTCTTCCTCGGTTCCCATGGAGATGGGGAAGGTGGCAACAGAGGAGGGGAAGGACTAAACCTGCAGCAACGGGGCAAAAAAAAATGACTCCGGGGCAGTGTGATATCTCTGGACTGACTTCTCAATTAAGGAAAACCCCTGCTCGAGGACAGGGAGGCCCCCAGGATGACAGGAAATAACTGGCAACCAGTCACAAACAAACCAAATTTTGTACAAGGTTTGCCACTGTTCATAAAAATCTTTTATTCTGCTAAATTTTCATTTGGAAGGAACCAGAGATTCAGTTTTCTTTAATGAGGGCTGACTTTGCATCTACGATCTCTATTCAAGATGGGAGATACCATTTTAAGCGTAGACACTTCAGCCTCTAGTGGAAATCAGCAAGCTATTTCATATTAACATTCCATTCAAAAAGAAAAGAGCTATTTAAGAGTTTAAAATATATTCCTACTGCAACCAGTTATGGAACTAATGACTTTCTGTTAAAAACAGCCTTTTCTCCGTGCTCTGGATAAGTTAATTTACTTTTAATTGCGTCTCAGTTTCATTCCCAAAGGAAGACTCAGGATAGCTGTGAGCATGGAAGGAAGTGCCTGAAAATATCAAGTACTGTGTGGCAGGCTCTTTATATTGTGTTTCCTTCCCCTCTGGTTTTTAAAAATTCTGTCTAGTTCACTAAAGAGTTTCAAAGCAGGCACATTTATATGGAAATGATATCTCAGAACTTAAACTTTGATTAGCTAGACATCTTTTAATTAGTGCTCTCTCTTTAAATAAAAAGCCATTTCATATTTAAACGTACAGAATATAAACAAGATAGTTCATCTCTGCTTTCTTCCCCCCAAATTAATCCAGTCTAACAAATCACAACTGTTAAAAAGGGTTTACAATTATAATCAGAAACATTCAACTCATTAAAAATTCCATCATACATTTGTAGAGGGAAAAAATGCAAAAAAGTGGTGGGATACGAAGAATCTCCTTCCTCAAAGAGCTTCTTATTTAAGTATGGAAGTGCTATACATACGATCAGAAAACAATTACAAAGTCACACAAACGCATACATGAATGTGGCAGGCAGAATAATGTCCCCTCCCCAAAATGTCCACATCCTAATCTTCAGAATCTGTGAACATGTTATAGAACACGGTAAGGGCGACTGAAGACTGCTAGCACTGGACTGAGGGATAATGAGGGCAGCCTAGAATGTCCAGGCGGGGCCAATGTCATCACAAGGGTTCTAAAGATGAAAGAGGAAGGCAGAAGAGTCAGAACGAGAATGATGGCTGCAAAAAAGACCAGACCGGCCACTGCTGGCTTTGAAGACAGAAAGAAGTAATGACCTAGGGAATGCAGACAACCTTTATAATCTAAAAGAGGCAAGAAAATGGATTCTCCCTTAGAGTCTCCAGAAGGGACCTCCACCCCAATGACACCACGATTTTAGTCCAGTGAGACCCATTTTGCACTGTTGATTTCCAGAATGGTTAAGATAATAAATATATGTTGTCATTTTTCCTAGATGCTTAAGGGTATGATTGACAATAAAAATTATATACATTTAAGGTATACAACGTAATATCTTCATATACACAGACATTGTGAAATGATTACCACAAAGTAATTAACCTATCCATCACCTTGCATAGTTACCATATTTTTTGTGTTAAGAACACTTAGAATCTACTCTTTTTAACAAATTTCAAGTATACAATATAGTATTATTAACTACGCACCATGCTGTACCTTACATCCTCAGAACTTACTCCTCTTATAACTGAGAGTTTGAACCCTTTCCCCAACATATCCCCACTTCCCCCAATCCCTAAGCGCCTGGTAAACCACTGCTCTACTGCCCAGTTCTATGAATTCAACTTTTTAAAATTCCACGTGTAAGTGAGGCCATGCAGTACTTGTCGTTCTATGATTTATTTCAGTTAGTGTAATGCCCTCGAGGTTCATCCACATTGTCCTAAATGACAGAACTTCCTTCTTTTTTAACACTGAAAAATATTCCGTTGTGTATACTATACTATATATTTTTCTTAGTCACTCATTTGTTGATGGCCATTTAGGTTATTTCCATACCTGGCTATTGTGCATAATGCTGTAGTGAACATGAATGCAGGAAATAATCTTATTTCCTTTGAATATATACCCAGAAGTGGAATTGCTGGATATGACATTTCTATTTTTAATCTTTTGAGAAAACTCCATTCCATTTTTTGTAATGGCTGTACCAATTCATATTCCCACCAACAACGTCTAAGGGTTCTCTTTCTCTAAGTCCTCAACCAACCCTTAACTTTTGAAAACTATTTGAGAACAGTCATTAGAACAGGTGTGCAGGGTTAACCTCATTACAGCTGTGACCAGCATTTCCCTGATGATGACTGAGGTCGAGCACCTTTCATACAACCGTCAGCCATTTATTTGTAGGTCTTCTTTGGAGAAATGTCTACTCAAGTCCTTTGCCCAAATAACTCAAGATTGAGTTATTTGGGGTGTTTTTTGTTTGTTTTTTGCTGCTGGGCTGCATGTTAATCTTAAAAATTAGCATCAGATATGTCGTTTGCAAATATTTTCTCCCTTTCTGTAGGTTGTTTTTCATTTTGTTGTTATTTCCTTGGCTGTGCAGAAACATTTTAGTTTGGTGTGGTCCTACTTACTTATTTTTGCTTCTGCCGCCTGTGCTTTTGCTGTCGTGAGTTTGTGGTAATCTGTTACAGCAGCAGTTGGAAGCTACTATAATATGCATAACTTTCAAACACGTTATTTAATCCTAGCTACCAAATGAATTATTAACAGATTTAACATATAAAGAAAACAAGTTTAGAAAAGTTAAGTGACTTGTGCAAAGTAACAAAGTTTAAGCGGCAGACCTGAGATGTGAACCCAGATCTGGTCTGGCCTCACAGCGAGAACCAGTCACGCAGCACCGGTCTGTAATTCAGCACTGTTGCGTGAACATCAAAAAGCTAGACTTCTGCCCTTGAAAAGCAGAAAGTTCTCTGCTAGCCCAAAGTAAAAGACTAGGTTATTTGAACAAGCCTTCCTAATGAAAATTTAAAAAGCTGGCTATAACTTCATTTTAAAAGTAGCAAAGAGCTGAAAAGATAAAAAATCAAAGCCCGTGGACCTTATTAAGAGTGAAAAGAGGGGCGCCTGGGTGGCTCAGTGGGTTAAAGCCTCTGCCTTCGGCTCAGGTCATGATCTCAGGGTCCTGGGATCGAGCCCTGCATCGGGCTCTCTGCTCAGCGGGGAGCCTGCTTCTCCCTCTCTCTTTGCCTGCCTCTCTGCCTACTTGTGATCTCTCTCCTCTCTGTCAAATAAATAAATAAAATCTTTAAAAAAAAAAAAGAAAAAAGAGTGAAAAGAAGTTGGGACGCCTGGGTGGCTCAGTTGGTTAAGTATCTGCCTTCAGTTCAGGTCATGATCCCAGGGTCGTGGGATGGAGAGTCCCACGTCGTGCTCCCTGCTCAGCAGGGAGCCTGCTTCTCCTTCTGTCTGCCACTCCCCCTACTTGTGTGTGTGCTCTCGCTCTCGCTCTCTCTCTCTCTCTCAAAAAAAAAAAGAGTGAAAAGAAGTAAAGGGAACACTGAAGATTATATTCTTAGGGCAAAAGTAAACCAGAAGTCAATCAGTCTCACATGGATTTGCAACTTTGGTCCAGTTAACCTCAAGTTCAGAATTCGGTCTGGATGGGCTCACACTGAAGAAGCCTTAAGGGGCCCAACTAAAACAAAGGCAAATATTCTCTGGAGGAAGGCACTTTCTACTCTTTGAGTTGATTTCTACAGATAATTTTCCAAACAGAATCGGGAGCAAATAAAGATAACCAAGCACATAAGAAAGTACCATGAGCAAGAGCTGGCAGAAAATGACAGGGCTTCACATACTGAGATTATGAAATACATATTTCCTCAATACAACGTTTAAATGATGCCTTCGATATTTAAAGAAACAAAGTTTGAAGATTAAATCAAAAATAACATGGGTGCCTGGGTGACTCAGTTGTTAGGCGTCTGCCTTCGGCTCAGGTCATGATCTCAGGGTCCTGGGATCGAGCCCAGCACCGGGCTCCCGGCTTAGCAGGAAGCCTGCTTCTCCCTCTCCCACTTCCCCTCACTTATATTTCCTCTCTCGCTGTCTCTCTCTCTCTCAAATAAATAAATAATAACAGATTTGATAATAACCATACAGTACAGCATACCATGAAAAGTACAATAAAGTTAAAAAAACAGGCATTAAATGGATTTCTGGTACAGTAGATTGCATCTTGAAACAAACAAATAAAAAAGGACATTAGAAAAACCAGAGAAATTTTAATAGTCTGTAGTTCAATTAATAGTATGACATTAATGTTTCTTTCTTAGTTTTGACAAATGTACCATGGTTCGGAAAGATGTTAATTTTAAATGTTAACATTAAAACTAGGTGAAGAATAAATGGGAAACTCTGTACTATCCATGCATTTTTGTAAATCTAAAATCATTCCAAATTTTACAATGCGTTAACAAGAGAACAGGAGAAGGCTTCCATTTAGGTCAAAGATATTACGAGAGTCTCTCTCCCAATGCAAAAAAAAAAAAAAAAACCACACAAAAAAACACAACAACCAGAAAAACAACAAGCTGGACCCTTCAGAGTTGAGGTTGCGAGGCAGCAACTCACCTGGACATCTAAAGAAAGAAAGGCAATTCAGAGAGACGAGATGCATGCACACATTCACCTGGGGCAAATGCCAACAGATGGAAATAACAAGACTTAGTTAAAATTTTAACAAGCTGCAAAAGGCTGAGTGTGGGCTAGTTCAAAAGAAGAACCCCTGGAGGCTACAGTCACAGGATAATTTACCACGACTCAGAACCTCTACTCCACAGGCCACACTTTGGACAAACACACAAACACATACACACACGCACGCACGCATGCACCCCACATACACACACAAACCAAAAAGAAAAAGAGAGAAATAGAAAACCAAAAAAAAAAAAAAGCCTGGGCCAGGGCAATGTCCTGCACCCTCATCCTGACGATGACGATGATGATGATGATGAAGGCTTCAGGGAGGAGAGAGCCAGCGCTGGGAAGGCACAAAGCCCGGCAGAGAGCCTTCCCCTCTATCTTTCCTGTGGAACATTCTTAAACTCCCAAGTTAATGAAAATCCAATGCAGCTGGGACGTATGAACAGCAGGTTAAAACTCTCTGCAGAGAATGGGGCAGGAACACATCTGGGCACAGATGCAGAGAGGGGGAGCAAGGCAGGAGCAGAGAAGGCTCCACCCAAGACCCTCCCTGAGATTTAGACAACAAGCCACCCCTCTCTGCCTCCTTCTCCCTCCCCAGCCTGCCTCCCCACCAAACTAATAAGATTTCAGAGGACGCTGTTGGGGGAGGTCCAAAAAGGAGACTCTAAGTGTCGTGCAAAAAACTGAGTGTAGAACAGGAATTGAGAAAAACTCACTAGCAAAACATCTCCTGCCCTATACACAAAGTAAAGAATGCTACAATAATTTGAAGTCTGTGAGAAAAATTATTGCAACAGTACAACCCAAAGCCAATACAACTCCTGACCAAACTGACTCAAGCCCTCTGGAGGCCTCGAAAAAAGACAAGCGGAGCCACTCTCAGGTATCAAAACTACTTCAATCTCGACTGTCCTACTCAAGAGGCCCGACTTTCAACAAAATCGTAGGAGGTATAAAAAAGGCAAGATAAAGCAGTACAAAGAGACAAAGCTATCAAAAATTTCAGGATCAGATATAGTAGGGATGTTGTAATTATCAGATGGGGAATTTCAAATACCTGCTAGCAACACAATAAAGGTTATAGTAGAAGAGGTGGTCAATCTTCATGATCAGATGGCTACCTTTAGCATAGACATGGAAACTATGAGACAGAATCACAGGGAAATACCGGGAATGGAAAACAGGAACAGAGATGAAGAACGCCTCTAACTAGCGCTACCAGCAGACTAGGCAAAGCCAAGGGAACAATCAGTGAACAGGAAAATAGGTCAGTGGATATTACCCGCCCTGTAACCCAACAGTGAGAAAGAGAGTGAAAAAAAACCAAACAAAACAGAAAAAAGCATGCAAAGACCTGTAATTGGAGAAGAAAGAGAGAACAGGATAGGAATAACATTTAAAGATATAAGAGCCAGGGAGGTTCCAAAATTAATGACAGACACGAAGCCAAAAGTCCAAGTTCTGAGAAGACCAAGCAGGACAAACAGGGAGGAAAAAGACCACACTAGGATGTATACTACTTAAACTACTGCAAACCAAAAACAAAGAGAAACTCGTGAAGGTAGCCAGAGAGAAAAAGACACATAACACAGAGGAGGAGGGAGGGGGAGCCAGAGAGAAGACGACCTAATAGGGAAGCAAGGGGAAACTGCGTATAGAACGCTGAAATCCATGCAAAGAGGGGACCGTACCCCTCTGTCTGGCACAGACGAATGTCTACAGAATACCCGGCACACCAAATGGCAGCTCCCCTGTCTGGGATGATGCACGGCTCGAAGGGAGAAGAAGGAGGGACTCTTGAATGTGTAAGTCGATGCTGAAATTTAAAATAATTTTTTGAAAAGACAGTAAATATACAATTTGCAATCTATTCTGTGTTGTGGGGATCTATAAACAATGGCCCTCATTCTGCCCAAATACACCAAATTGTTCAGAGTAAACAGACCTTTCAAAAGGCTACACTTTGTTCTCAAGGGTAAGTAGTATCAGGCTAAAGGGGCACTGTTTTGTTTTTTGGGTTTTTTTTGAGAGAGAGCATGAGAGAGGGGAGGGTCAGAGGGAGAAGCAGACTCCCTGCTGAGCAGGGAGCCCGATGCGGGACTCGATCCCGGGACTCCAGGATCATGACCTGAGGTGAAGGCAGTCGCTTAACCAACTGAGCCACCCAGGCGCCCTAAAGGGGCACTGTTTATCTCACTACATTCTACACCAGGTCATCCCCAAATAATGCAATTTCATAATGTCGAAACAACTAGACAAGGTTCACAAGCAAAAATCTTGACCATTTGGGCACTTCATCAGCTGACTGTGGAAGACTCGTCTTTAAACATGAGCCCTGTGCTACCTATGCACGCTAGCGAGGAGAGGAAAAGAGAAAGGAAGGCAGAGAGAAAACAAGAGGGAGAAGGAGGAGAGAGAAGATGAGGGAGGAAAAAAAACCAAAACTTTTAGCCACGAGCCAAGTCCCTGAGCGCTGGTGACCGAAGCGCAAGCGGTCACTGTGATCGGGGTGCTCTGCCCTCACAGGGGCGGGGGCAAAGCCACTGGGCAGCAGGTAGCATTCTTCAAAGAGAATACTGAGATGCCTTTTTCCGGGAGCAAAGTTTTAAAACAATATTTACACCGAACGATTCTTCATTTGCAGATATTCATACCTTTTTTTGACTTTTCAAATAACTGAATGTACACAAGCAATCCAAACTCACTGACACACAGAAAAGTTGTTTCTTCTCCAACTACACGTGATACTAACGAGCAGCAGTACGTAGCTGGAGTGCAGGGTCGCGGGTGTGGTCTGGACTCCAGTCACAGGCCACAGACACCCACCGCTCTTGCCGCTCCTGGGGCAGGTCCTTACTGACCCCCAGCAAAGGACGGAATCGTCGGCAGCCCCTTCCTGAGGCCGAGACCAGCCGCTCGCCCATACGGAGACGGCGTTTACTGCCTCAACAAAGCTCCCAATCATTTATTACTCACGGGATAATACATTTTCAAAACAAGTTGTCAGTTCTAATTTAGTTCTTAAATGCAAAACCGGGACTTGGTAAGGAAAACAATAACAAGGAGCATGATCTTACTGGAGTTCCCGCGTTCATGTAGCTCTGCAGCTTGTTTCTCATGTCCTTCTCGTTAAATTTGGCACTTCGCTTTACATAGATCCCTCCGTGCTGACGCATTAAAAAAAAATTGGTGGAGGAAAGAATTTAACATTAAAACATCCAATGGCCAGTCATTAAAAAGGTAATTTTACTCCCCAAAAGAATAAAATTACATTTTAGGAACTAAACTGTATTTAATAGATTAAAATATTAGCATCTAATAAACATTTAACTGAAAGCTCTCCTAGGTTCCAACATAATTGAAATAAAAACTGCATGCTACATCGTACTTGGAAAAATATATGAACATTTCATTTTGTTGACAGTTAAAAACGCTTTCATTTTTTAAAATAAAAAACTTGATCAATAACATAGTTCTTAGCTCTCAATTTTTCCAAAGACATAGAATCACTAGAAGTGTCCTTAAAATGTCAATACTTATGGTCTTTAGGGAAAACTGTCCCAGCTACAGGTGTTTATGTAGCATGATTATGAACTCAGCTGTGGTCCCCAAAATTGACATGTTGAAGCCCTAACCCCCGGTGTGATGGTATTTGGAGACGGGGCGTTTAAGAAGGTAATCAGGTTAAACAAGGTCATTAAGGGTGGGCCCGAATCCAGAAGAGGAGGATGTTAGGACACCAACAGGCATATGCACAGAGGAGAGACACAGGGAGAAGGCAGCCGACTGCCGGCCAAGAAGAGAGGCCTTGGCAAAAACCAATGCCGGTAACACATTGATCTGGCGCTTCCCAGCCTTTAGAACTGTGGGGAAATAAATGTCTGTTATCTAAGATCCAGTCTGTGCTATTTTGTTAGGGCAGTCCTAGCCAACTAACACAGGCACTGTCATACTGATTAAGGGATCCTTCATGAAACTTCCTAAGTGTACTTCACCAAAACTTTGCATCGAGTCACATTATTTGCGCTCGTCCGTGCTAATTTGAACTCATCTGTAAAATAAACCAACTGGCTGAATTTGATTTTGTCTTAACCAAGAATATGAGTAAAAGGAAATGCACAGATAGGAGCGAGGAGGGGACAGTAGAGAGACCATAAAGAGGGGAGGAAGCAAGGCTGCCCTCCACCCTCGTGGTGGTTCCTTCCAGATAGAAACTGGCGTGCCTGACTGCAGAGGAAAAACTCCAAGTGCTCTACAGGCTGCATGTCACCGTTAGCCCAAACAGAGAGGACGGATGAGAATAAACTCATTCTTTACTAACCCTTTAGAATTAAAAGCCTCAGCATGCATATTCCACGACGTAAAATTTCCCCAAGCTGTAGCAGATGTGACGCCCACTCTTTACATCCTAGTTCTCCCCTGTCATTTAATTTGCTTCTTAAAGTCTGTTTGAATTCCAAAACACCTGGGTTCCTTCCCAGGTATGGAAGCTATGGAAGTGAAGACCAGATGTCTTTCCTCACGGAACTTAAAAATTAGTGGGGAAGTGAAATATGTACACAAGTCTGATAGCAAGAGAATCAGATATGTGTAATAATAAGGGTAATAATAATCTGACAAGTGTACTAGCCCAAGACAAAAGCAGGGTGGAGGGAACTGCCAGGCTCAGGAAGGCTTTCATAATCACAACTAAACTGGGCCTTGGAGGCAGAGGAAAGCATATTGCCTGGAACTAAGCAACAGCTCGAAGAAGGACAGGGAGGGAGAAACCGATTCAGGCTAGAAAAAGAAAGGTGGGCTGCAGGGAGGTCACGGTGGAGCATGAATGCCACACACGGGAACTTGCACGTGATACAGCTGGGAAACAGACACGGAGCAGATAAGCGGCTTGACCAAATGTATGCTAGAGAAGCAAATTAAGAGTATTTTGGAAAGTATATTGGAAAAATTTACTAAATGTTTATTATGCACCTGATACTCATGCTCAACACGCTGTAATACAGCACACTATTTTTTAATATCCTACAGATCATAATTTTTTCTATTAGTTTCCTAAGGTAATCATCGATCAGATTGTATGCCTTTAAATTTACCTACTTGTTTGATTTTTGTATGCTTGTATTTTTCCTATTTAATTACCTGGGTGATCAGACATGCACATATATGCACACTATTAAAAATGCCCAAGTAAAATTACTTCTGCTTGGAATAAGTTATTAAACCCATAAAAATAAACAAAATGACCTATACATTTATATTAAGTGCATGTTAAATTTCCAAACCTAAAATTTTTATAAGCTACATATATAATGAAGAGAACATGGAAAAAGTTACCTGAGAAAAATAACACCCATACAATGGAAGCCACTTTAACCCATCTTTCAGCACGTAGCGGACATGTCCAAGAGCGTTCTGCCTGATGGCCAAAATGTCAGCAATAATCCAGTCAACTGCAAAGACACAACCCGATTAGTGCGTAAGCCTGGCATTCCTTTCCCAGGAACAGAAAAAGCCTCTTCACAAGATTATACTAGAAATATACTTTTGGAAATATGAGTAGAATTTTAAAACTGTATCAACTGCAGATATTTAAAAATTACAGATTCCATTTAAAAATTTTGTTGTTGGTTTTTTTTTCTTTTTGCATTTCTTGAAGGGCTTTTTATTTCAGAGGCAAAATGCAAAAAGTCACGAACTGCCAAATGACACGAAAGTAGCATGAACAAAGAATAAAGCGCCTCCAATTCTTAGTCTAAAAAAAATAACAAAATTATAAGCAAAAAATGGTTAAATGAGACTGTCATATATATCGTGTATATACTAATACGTTCAACACAAGGCAAGGACACGTCATCTTTACTGGTGAATTCCAGGACACAATCCTAGGTTACTATGTCGGAGCAGAGCGTCACCGCCTCCCTGGCAGATACGCCCCTTATGGAACCACCGCATGTGTACCCAGGCGGCGAGTAACAGTCATACATGGGTATGTCATCACTAAAGGGACGCAAAGCTAAAATAAGAAGACATGAGCGTGTTGATAACAACAATGCTTCTAGGCAGAGAGAAGAAGTCTCAAACAGAAGGACTAGCCTGCGCTGAGGCAAAGAACCAGAAACCAGGCACCCGTGTGTAGAAGGTGGCAAACAGGAGAGAAGGTCTAAAGAATCAGAGGAGATGAAACAAAATGAAGCAGGAAAACGGTAAAAAGTCTTGAAGGCCAGAGGCTTGGGTTTGAAAGCAAATGGCTATAAACTACTCCAACTCTTTGATAACAATGAAACTGAACTGGAGTTTGGGATCCTTGGGGGGAAAAAAATGATTAAGAATCTCTGAAAAATAATAGAGTCTTGCTATCATGTACGTATCCAGGGCCATAGAAGCCAGAACAAAAGGACTGAATTAGAGGGAAAAATGTTAACATAAAATCTATGACAAATAAAAGCCTGGAAATTAAAGCAGTTGACAATAGTTTAAACCAAAATGGACAGTTTCCCACAGGATTACAGCTGTGTGAGATCCTCTAGACAATACATCACACTAGAGAGAATATTCTAAAGACTTAGCCAGTTAAACACTAAAAATTATTCTTGTGAAAAATCATTTTATTAATTATTGCACATCTCTTTTTAATCTCTATCATTCACAAGTTCTCTCTTGACGACTTAAGTTATAATTATACACTTTAATCTATTACAACTCCTTTTAAGTAGAGTGATGGAGAGCTATTCTCCTACATCCACGGACCCCCAGAAGCCGTGTCTGTCAGCTGGGGACACCTACGTACAGAACAATCAACTATCACTTCACTCTCAAGTACGTGACTTCCTGTGGAAGCCAGATCCCTAGCCCCTTCTTCTCATGCAACTCACCTCAACAACACTGATAAGCACGGCTCTCTCTGATTATGTCTTGGAAACCAAATGACCCACCTTGTAACAACTGTACCTCATGTAAATAAATTCTGAGAACTAAATCATCCTGGAACATATTTGGGGTACAAGTCTAAAAACAAAATATGGTATTTTTTCCTGGAACAATTATCTTTTTAAAGTTTGAAGGAATTTTTAGTAACGCATTTTTATATTGAAACAAGCAGGGCTACCCATGGCCTAGAATGCATCTTTTAAAACTTTTAAGATTAAGTGTAAAATGTATCATGTTGGTATTAAGTCTTCTGGGCTTATGACCTTAAATGTGTGCAAATTTTAGTGGAAAAGCTTGAGAACTAATTTAAGTAGTTAAAACACCCAGACTTTGTGCCATCAATTTTTGCTACTCAATTACCTTTACTTTTCCTGTTTATTCTCAAGCAGGTTTCTGATGGGAGACACTAGACTGCAGCTGGGCTGCCGACAGCTGAGATGGGAATATGTGCCTTTACGGTAATTATTCGCACTGCCACAGCAGTGTCATTGTTCCCAGGAACTCCGAAGAGAAGAGAGGGCAGCGAGGAGAGACAGCAAGTCTGTTATGTAACAAGAGGCCCTAAGTCACAAGGGTACTGCGTATGAACCAGAGATCCTGGGCAGGAAGCACTTGCCCAGCACGGACACAGTTAGCTGCCTTCATCATCACCGTCGTCGTCATCGTCACCACCCCTGCTCCTCAAAAACCCCCATAAACCAGGCACACTGAGAGGCTAGGAGCTAGCCTATGTAAACTGTCTAAAAACCCCGAGCAGTAGACCTTCTCGCAGCTTACAAATAAGGCTAAGAGAAGCTAAGTAATTTGCCCACGGTCACACAGCCCACTGCAGAACAGCACATGAACCAGGGTCTGATGGCAAAGCCCACGCCTTTTTATGATAATCCACTCACCACACATTTTGTTAGTCAAGGCGAATATCACTGAAACCAAGAAAACGGTGCATCTCATGAGATCAAGGTAAACAGTGGCAAAAGCAGGTATTTAAAAAGACCGAGGGGAAGGACTAAGAGCCACTATACCCTCTCAGTGGAGAAATAAGTTAAGAGACTAAGAATAGAAAGACAGCAAGGACACATCACGTGAAAACACCGGAGAGGAGATATTAATTAAAACATCAATTGTTTGGAATGTGAGGCCCAGAACAGACTTGTATCCTGGCAAGCCTAGTAGAGGGCAAATGAGAAAGTCTAGGTTGAACAGCAGTCCCTGAAGTATTCTTTCTGCTACTTACATTTTTAGATACTCATTTGTGGTTCTTAATAGATCTCAGAAGGGTCTTGAAAAAAGGGTACCCAGACCCCGCCGGCCAATGACCCATGACCATGGATTAGCTTCAGGAGCCTCTGGGACCTAAAACTATACACAAATTTGCATGTGCCCATTTTTCTGGGCATAATCTATCATATTCTGACTAAAACCTGCAATTCTAAAGTGATTTAAAAATCACTATCTAGTTATGTTCCGAAGTTATGGGTTGCTTAAAAGGCATTCAAAAAACTAGCTTTCTCAAATCCCAAAGGCTAACTGGGATAGGACCTGGTACCGGAAAGCCTCAGGCCCTGAGCGGTCAGGTAACGGGATGGGAAATGGCTCTCCAACCTGAGAAGTGAGACTTCTTCAGGTCAGTTGGGGGCTGACTATGGAGCTCATACTTCCCACAGTATCTTCTAGTTCTAAACACGTTAAGTAGGAAAGAAAACAAAACTCTTTGCTTCCCAATGTTTTCCCCAGAGGCCTCACTCTGAAGTCGAGTATATGAAGGTCACCATGGAGTTGCACACCAGTGACAGCGGTGCTTCTCCCTTTACGGCTAGTGTTACGGCCAGTGTTACGGCCACTGCCTCCAGGAACGCGGAGAGAACTTCCTCCACATGTTCAGGCTAGTGCTGCACCTCTTAAGTCCTTCATATCTGGATACCGGAAGCCTGGTAGAAAAATGCCGTCGGCAACAAGACCGCAGCAGCAGGACTATGTTCATGGTAAAGACCCAATGTGTCTGCAGAGACCGTCAAAATCCAGGACGAGTAAGGCCGCTCTGTAGGCCCCCCGCTGGAAGCAGACCCTGACCCGATCAGGCCACTCGCTTTGCTGAAGTCAAGTGTAATTACATTGTCCAAGCCAGTCACATTCATAAAGTCAGGGAAATACAGATACATCAAAATTCGTATCAACCCTTCGTAGAATCAACTCTTGTCCCATAAAACCGAATGTAATCATTAATAAGCTAACTTGAGAAAAATGCATTTCAACTTTTTTACTTTCTTTACCTTATCCATGGGATAGGCAGTAATAAAAGCAACAAAATCATGAAGAGACACGGCTGACAGAAGGAAGATAAAGAACAGCCATAGGCTTAAGTGATTTTTCCATTATCCTATAATCCATTCGGGTTGTTTTTAGCTTTGAACTTCTGGGTAGTGTATTTCTTAAAGTAATAAAAATGGAATTTAGGAAGTGTGCATCAAAAGCAGTTATAGGCTTGAAAAAAAATGTGAAGTGGGATTTTCTTTGGACTGAATTATTCATAGAACTAAAAAGTACCTTAACTGATGTCAATTTCTTAGGCTTTGATACTGTACGTGTGACAGCTACATAACTTGTCATCATCGGGGGAAACTGACTAACAGGTCATGGGACTCCATATACTGGTTTTGCAAATTCTAGAGAATCTACAACTATTTCAAAATAAAACGTTTTTTTAAAAAGTACTTTAAAGTATATACTGCACTATAATTGAAGACCAGACTCTTCTGAGTCTTCTCACAGAACAGCAAGCTATAATTAAACCAAAACATTTGATGAGGCAAAAGGAACTGCAGACATTAGAAATTAATACTGTCTTTAAGGAAGGAGTAGTCACTTATTAGCACAACCTTTCTGCTTAACAATCAAAAATGTAAAATGTATATACACTTACACCCAATTTTACTTCCAGAAACAGAACTTACAAAAGGAAGAATGCATAATTTATTAAAAGAACTATTCGAAGAAACAAAACAAACGAAAGAAATTGGCTCCTTTATACCCATCAGAGGGAGGAAGGCAAATTTGGGGAAATTCATAGTTTTCCTATGCCTGACTTTCCAAAAAAGTAAAATCACAACAATACAATGTCACGATATAATATCTGCGTTGAAAATTCATGCTTTAACAATAACCAAAAAAAATTTTTCATTTAAATAAATAATAAATAAATAAAAATAGGGGTGCCTGGGTGGCTCAGTGGGTTAAGCCTCTGCCTTTGGCTCAGGTCATGATCTCAGGGTCCCGACCCCCATCGGGCTCTCTGCTCATCGAGGAGCCTGCTCCCCACCCCCACCCCGCCTGCCTCTCTGCCTACTTGTGATCTCTCTCTGTCAAATAAATAAATAAAATCTTTAATAAATAAATAAATAAATAAAAATATTACTTTGCCCATCTACTTTTTGTAGGAAACCTAAATTTCATGCAAATGAAATACAAACCTGTGCTTTGATGATTTGCTAGATATATTATATTTTCTTTATTTTTTGGCAAATCTCCATATAGCAATATCTAAAAGATAAAACAAAAAGAAACATTACTTTAATATTTCAAAACATGCACTACTATAACAAACAAAACAGGACTGGCAAAAAATTGACAATGTCATGAATATTTCCATCCATGATTAACAAAAATTAGATTTCTCTTAGAAGCAGCAGAGACCATAAATGGCACATGTTTATAAAGTAGTTAAGTGCAGGGCAGGTAAATGGTTGTAAAGTGAAACACGATGATCAACATCCTCATGAGAAAAATACAACAAGCATTTATTTCCTGACTGCTTACAACATCGGAAGCTTTTTCCGTAAGATACATCTTCCTTCAAAAAGCCTACAGTGTAGTGGGAGAGACAGCCACGTAAGACAGTAACTGTATTAAGACATAACACAAACATTATGAAAATAGGGCACATTTTATATTCGAGAACTGTCGACCGCAGAACAGAAGCAGCATCCATTAGGTGTGGTTTCGGCAGATGAGGTGGAGGAAGGATGTTCATGAAAATGTGGACAAAGAAATGGAGTGGTCGCGTCCGAGGCCTGTGGAGGCCCCCCACCCCCGCAGTTTCACGGCCAAACCGTGGCTGCATGCAGAGTTGGTGAGCGGGAGCGAGGAGACCACAGGGAAATCTGGACCAGGACGGGAAAAGTCTTCTGAATATCAAATTGAAGATTAAAACTTTATTTTGTAAGTAATAGGGAAACGTGGCTCATGATTAGGACTCTCTGTATCTCTGTAAAGAACAGAGAAAGTTCATCGGGGTGCCTGGCTGGCTCAGTAGGTGGAGCATGGGACTCTTGATTGCAGGGTCATGAATTCAAGCCCTATGTTGGGCATAGAGCTTACTTAAAAAAAGAATTAAAATTAGAAGAAAAAAAAAGAAAGACCAGAGAAAGTTCAGGATATAGGTGACTTCCAGGACTGGGGCGGGGGAGGGATGCAACATGGGAGCGGCACACGGCGGCCTGAGCTCTAGCAGTCACGTCTCATTCCTTAAACCAGATGGTGGGTATACAGGTGTTCATTATGAGTCTGTAGTTCTGTATGTCTTAAATATTTCACACAAATTACTTCAAGAAATTTAAAAAATATTTTTAAAGACTTTAAAGGAAAGGACTGTCAACAATGGTTTTTTTTTGTTTTTTTTAAAATTCAGGGCATTTTTGCTTCTGTATCTTGTTATCATGGATTATGCAAGATTATAAATTAACTAAGGGTTTTTAGATCTATGTTTTTAGATGTCCACACAGATCTTTTGGTCACAACACTCTTCATTAACATCTTCACGACAGAAGAAAGAAAATGACATTAACTCAGCATGTCTGTAGAACAGTGGAACTAGAGGACATAACATTCTGGAGGTCAGGGACTGAGACTGAGGTTTCTATTCTCTTCCTCAGAAAACTATACCGTGCTACACGTGTAGTATGTTTAGATATTGGCTCAATTTTTTTTATAAACACAGTCTATCAGTGCCAAAAAACAAAACAAAACCCTAAACCAACAGTTTGATCTCTGTAGGGTTAAAAGGGGAGTCCTTGCTTGGGAACAATCCATTCTCTTGCCAATAAGCAGGAGTTGCTCCGAGAGCACTGGGTATACGCACTGAGTTCACAATACTGCAGCCACACGACCTCCTGTTTTTTGGCTTAAGGTCCCTGCGTGGGATATTCACATTTAAAGGTTTCAGTTTAATTGATTCAACCTGATTATCACTCTTTGGAGACCTGCCTGCCCCCAAGCCGAAGTCAGCACTTGAACCATCCAACAAGAGAGTCTCCCTTTCCTTTCTTGCTCTGGGTTTGACTAATAGCCTGTCAGGCTGCAGTCTTTGAAGGTAGGTAACAGACAAGTAACTGAAAGACTTTTTTTTTTTTTTTTTTTTTTAGTTTGATTGTGGTAATTCTGGCATGTTCTGACTGGATGGGGCCGACAGCACAGGTTGTGAAAAAAATCACCCAAGGCAGAGTATAGGAGACAGAAGTTTATTGAATACACTGCAAGACAGGAGCAGGCAGGACGGCCAAGGAGAGACTGTCTACCTAGGCAGGGGTGAGGGGCTGTAGTAATAGGTACAGGAACATATGGAATTCTTCCTTTTTTGGTACCGGTGCCTGGTTGTAAGCAGCCCTTTGATAGGTGAGGGCCTACAGCCATTCCCAGGTAGGTCGCTTAATGAGCCTGTTTGCATGCAGCTCAGTGATCCCTGGGGGCCCTTTTCCCTTGCTCACATTTCCACTACTGAAGTCTGCTGCCTAAAAGTGGCTTCTACAGTATGTAGAGAAAGTAAGTAGGGAATTTAATTGGGCAAAACAGATGGTGAAAACATAGTTCTACTGCTGGATCACTGTGAAGGAAAAAAACCTAATTCATAGCCACTGAAGGGAAAATATATACATACATCTTTCATACTTTTTAAAGATTATTCTTCAATATGCATAGCATCTCACTAAAATAAAAGGCATTTCCAGGGACACCTGGGTGGCTCAGTTGGTTAAGCGGCTGCCTTCGGCTCAGGTCATGATCCCAGGGTCCTGGGATCGAGTCCCGCATCGGGCTCCTTGCTCTGCAGGGAGCCTGCTTCTCCCTCTGCCTCTGCCTGCCACTCTGCCTGCTTGTGCTCTCTCTCTCTCTCTGACAAATAAATAAAATCTTAAAAAAAAAAAAAAAAAAAAAAATCTTTAAAAAAAAAATAAAAAAAAAAATAAAATAAAAGGCATTTCCAAATAAAATGCACGAAGATGGAAAAAAAAGAGGGTAAGCCCTTCACAAAACATAACTTAGTTATCTTAAAGTAAATATTTGGATTGATTGCCTATTTAAATTTTTTCAGTTGCCACTATAAATTGGTTGGGATTCAACAGAAATAAGTGAGAAAAGAGGAGCCCTTCATAATTAAAACCTGAAAAGATCTAAAAGCAAAGTAAATGAAATTATGAACTACAAATCTTAGTGTAATAGTTGCAAATCATTACTAAGGACTGAATAAATGTTGACTAACCAAAAAAAGGAATGCATACTTACAACTTTAAGTATCAAATATATGCAGTTTTAAGGTCCTTCACTTGGTTTATTTCCAAGGTTTCAAAGAAAAAGCATTTCATTCTAATTTAAAATTGTCAAATTTCTTTCATTATTTAAGTGGAAGGTTTGTTTTTAAATTTACTAACAAGAGGAACAAAAAATTTTTATTCTTTAAGAATGCAGATTCTCAAAATACTTAACAGCTATTACTATCTTGTTAACAAATATATGGTTAATTAGATAGCTGTAGTTTCTAAATTTAAAAAAAGTTCTAAGAACTTACAAAATACCTATACGTATTAATTATTAAATGATTATGTAGGGGCCAAAGGGCAGGCTGCCCCTGGATGGGCCCCTTTGGCATAAAGATTAAGTTAAAAGTAATCAAAACCCAGCGGATGCAGGAAAAGCTATCTGCCTGACTCTCAAAGGCTTAAATTTGCATTGAAAAGGAGAGCCTGTTCCAGGAACAGAGCTCTAACTGGACTCCCCTTTACCTAAGAAACTTCTCTACTTCGCTACATAATAGGGCACCTCCTTTCACCTTCCTGCTAGCAGCCTTCTCCTTGCTGTATCCCAACCGCCCCCCCCACCCCCCCAGGTAAGCTTCCCGTTGACTATCTTTGGAATGTCCTGTGTGTGGAGTCCCCATACATACGCCTATTAAGCTTGGTGATCTCCTGTTAATGTGTCTCATGGCAATCCGATTCTAAGTCCCGCTAGAAGGACCACAGGGCAAAGGAAGGTGTTCCTCCCCGACGATTACGTGATGACCTATGAGCCCACCGGTACTGGCTCGGTGTAATCATCTGAAACCCGCTCCTCAGCACGCAGCCACCTCCTCTCCAAGCCTTCCTGCCTTCTAACCCAGAGCCCAGGATAAATCACACCCCCCACCTTTTGCGCGGGAGCAAACCCATTCACACTCCTATGGGAGCACCGACCACGTGTTGTGCACGTTTATTTGCAAGTCACGGCGGGGGACTCATAAGCTATTCGTGGCGGGGCTTTCACTTTCCTCCCCCAGAGCCGACACTCAGATGGTTTTCAGCACAAGTTTACCAAATTACTAAGTTGGACTTTTATTTTTCACAAGCAGAAAAGGCTAGATCTCACTTTCAGCAGTAAAAGGTTTTGGAATAAACATAAATGAAACACTTTAAATGCAACAGTGACTTTAAGGCATTCTGTGAATCTTCTAATACATGTATTTTTGAATCGCATTAATCAGGTCTCTTGCAGGTAATTTGTTCCTTCAAAACAAGGCACATAAAAACATGGCTTTTTTGTTCTTCCCAATTCTTTAATTTTAGGTTCATCATAACTGTTTGATTTTAGCTCATCCATTTTTTAAAAGCTCATCTAAAGTCTCTATAGAGGGGTGCCTGGGTGGCTCAGTCAGTTAGGTGTCTGCCTTTGGCTCAGGTCATGATCCAAGGATCCTGAGATCCTGCCCCTCTGAGCAGAGAGCCTGCTCCCCCTGCTTGTGTGCGTGCCCCCTTTCTCTCTCTAATAAAGAAATAAAATCTTAAGAAAAAAGCCACTATAGAAAAAAGGATAATTTTTCCTTTTCATTTTATTAATTCAGAAGGGGACAATAAAAATGCTCTTTGAATAAATTATCTTCTTCATTGCAACTGATCCTCTAGTTACTATTCAAACAAACTTGTTTAACTTGCATAAACCAGCTACCCGAAGGCGTCCTGGATGTAGACATAGACTTCTTTCACCTCACCTTGACCATATCTTTATATTGTTTTTAATTTTCTCCCATCATATGTAAACAACCTAAAAACTCTTTTGTATTCTGAAAAGAGGGAGTAAAATGGAATCTACAGTGATCATGTGTTTATCACAGCAGGGTATCTAATAATACCACCAGGACATAAATGTACAGCATTTTGTGTGTGTGTGTGTGGGGGGGAAGGATTCTTTATTTATCTCAATAATATCCATTTTCTTTCAGTATGCAAAATGAAATATTTTTTTTTTAAACTTTTTCACTGCCCTTAAACATAGACTCTGTTGAGGGGGACCAGAATATGCTACTCCAAAATATGCCACATTGGCATAAGGATATTTTGAGGTGAAGACAAGTGAGAAACAGCAGACACAGAAGACCTCTCTGGTCTACCCTCCTTTCTGCTTGAGTCATAAGCTTCCCTTTGTAAGGGTAATGTTAATACCCATTCCTAAAGGTGTTCCCTTCTAGAGTGCCAGAAAAACCAGAGATAGCACAAGATGAGTCCACACGGCAAAACTTACTAAACCACCCTTATCTATCACACATTCCCTAGTGGCCTGCCCACAACTTACCAGCCCTAATGGCACAAAGCCCTTTCTCTGTCATGTTAAGTTACTGCCCTTCGTGAAAACGACATATAAACCCCTCAAGCTGAGTCTATTCACTTCTTTTCGTTTTCACTTCTTTTCTGTGAGGCACCAATGCATGTAAAAATATTAACATCAGTAAAATGTGTGTCTTTTCTGCTGTTAATCTGACTTTGTCAGTTTAATTTGCAGACCTCAGCTATGAACCTAAGAGTAGAGGAAAAGTTTTTCTTCCTCTACATTGCAACATAGTAGTCACTAAGAGCACAGGTTAAAGTATTTAAGACTTGGATTTGGATCCTAGTCTATCACCTTACTAATTGTGTGAAATTGAGCCAAGTCCCACCTCTTCACATCTATTTCTTTACATGTAAAATGAATGTCCCAACAGCAACTACTCTTAATTAATGAGACCAGGTAAACTACTTCACACAATGCCTTAAACATAGTAACCATCCCCCCAAAAGTCAGCTGTTATTATTATTGTCCAATAAAGTGAAATTTTTTATTCACAACTGTGTTAAGTGATTAATGGATAAGAGGAAAAAAAGTCTCCGATACACAGAAATGCAGCTATAAATTGTTTTAATAAGATTACATATATAATTTATACTCTATGATGTTTATAATCATTTGAAATGAATTTTTAAATGCATTTTTATGCCAATGAAATATATCACGAGTTAACCAATATAAGATTTCTACTGTAACGCATACAAACATGATGGTCTTTTTCTGCCCAATCTCGAACACTTCATCGAATAGGAAAATTACAATGCCCTCTGAACCCAGATCAAAGTAGAAACACAGTCATCGGTCTAATAAGCAGTATGCTAAAATAATGAACATGCACCATTTAAAAGGAACCTTACAAATCACGAAGCTTTCTTACACATTCTTCATGCGTGTCCCTTGGTACAGTCCTCCAGGGTGTTTACAGGTAGTTACAGGAACACTCTACAGGGTGTTTCGCTGAGCACCTGTGACGTGCCCGTCACTGAGGGCTGCTTCGCATGCTATCTCTTTCAGTCTTCAAAACAGCATGACAGTAAGTATTCCTTTGAAGGAGGAGAATACTGAGAAGCTGACTTACTCGAGCTGACACATACTACGGCAGAGAGCTAGGAAGCACACTCAGGTGTCTCACACCAAGATCCAAAACTCTTACGAATGTTATAAAAGTTTTCTCTGCAAAAATTCCAAGTAAGAACTTTGAATGAGTTCCCATATATTAGAAGCTTATGTGATTTTTTCAGTCGGAACAATAAGGAGATAAACTCATGAGAAAAAATTAAATAGACATAAAAAAATTTCCCTCCAGAAATGCAGTGAAGACGAGGAGCAAAGCAATACATCTGCCACAAAGAGCAGCTGGCTCTCACTACACGGGCTCTACCTTCCACGAATCCCCCGCCGAGCCTCACGAGCTCCCTACAGTGAGGCAAGCGCTAGGATTCAGCTGCATAGCTCTCGTTTTCCCCTGGCTCTTGATTCATTTCTTTCTTTTGTAACTTAATTCATACACGCTTTTTTAAACTGACTTCTTTCTACACTGCTAAACTGCGTGTTGAGAGTAGAGACTATTTTCTCATTCTAAAACATGAGTGCCTAGGGGCGCCTGGGTGGCTCAGTCAGTTAAGCGTCTGCCTTGGGCTTGGGTCATGGTCTTGGGGTCCTGGGATCAAGTCCCGAGTCGGGCTCCCTGCTCAGTGCAGAGTCTGCTTCTCCTCTTCCCCCCTGCTCATGCTCTCTTTTTCAAGTAAATAAAATCTTTTTTGAAAATTAAATTAAAAAATAAAATAAAACATGAATGTCTAGAATATGGTTAGCACTTTAGGTGACGCTCCTTTCCAAGTATCACCCCCTGGTTTCTTTTTGCTCCTGACATTCCCACCCGGAGACCAGGCAGAATAAAGCTGTCTTCCAAACACCACCTCCACTTCCACACGCATACGGTCCTCCAAAATACCGGAGCAATACTTCCTTATTTGGGACTTGCATTGCTAGTTCCCACAGAGAAAGAGGAAACAAAATAAGCCTTAGAGAACTGTGCAGGTTCAAAAGTAGCAAAAAGTACAGGTTTTTATTGACAAGCAAACAAAAGTTTCTCTATATTGGTGGCTGTTGCAGAACTGCCTCTTTTACAAGGTCTCTGACCTTATTCTTTCGCAGTCTTACTTCTGAGTGTACAGTTCATGTTTCTTTCCCCTTTAGCTATTTAAGTAAAGAATACAATTAGACTCACTAGACCCATAGTCCCTATCAAATCAAAACCTGTCAACCAGTAAGCTCACTCAAGAACCCACTCCCGTTAAAGTGAGATTCATCTGCATTTCCACAGAAACTCAGACCAGTATTTCCTGTACTCTGCCCTTTTGTTAAAAGGGAAAAATTAAGATATCGTCCCCTTTATTGCTATCTCCACAAGTTTACAAACTTGTAGAGGGGCTATTACAAACATTAAAAGACGCTAACGTTATGCTAATATTTCATATGTTAATTCATGTGTGATGCTGACACGGAGAGGGGGTGAGGGAAAGCTGAGGCTTCAGCTGGAAGAAAGTATACAGAGAATGGTAGTCGACAGGCACACGCTTGAAAAGACACCGGTGATTGGGGGGGGCTGGGGAGGAAGCAGCAGTTGGGCTACAGTGAAACCAAAAAACAGAAAAACTGGCCAGGGCAAAATTTAGACAGCTTTGAAGGCCACACTTAGGAGTCTTCATTTTCATTCAGTTACCCAGTGAGGGCCCATTTCTCCTAAACATACTATGACACTTTCTCCCATTTGAAGTAAAGATTCAAAGCACCTCAGAATAATTGATATAGCCTTCTTGAAGAATCCAGGCAAAGTTATTTTATCTTTGTATCACAAAGCTAACAAACACTCCAATTTCGGTATTATCCTCTACTGGAATTGTTTGTCCATATTTTTCCTAGCGTGAATAAACTGAGAGCAGGGATCTCACTTCAACATAACTACACCACCGGGTAAAGCATCTTCAGAAAATGGATCCTGAAGTCAGAGTGCCTTGTACTGAATCCTGCGTTAACTACCACAAATGTGAACTTGTAGTGCCTCAGTTCTCATCGGTGAAATGGGAAGAACGGCGCCTACCTTGTGGCAGTGACACGACTGACACAGTCAACGCCAAGTTTGTAACGGACCCCTTCCTCTCCTTTCTCTTCCAGCCAAACACAAAGCCCTATCAGCTACTTCGAAAATAGATCTGGGAGTCTTTACATCCTCTCCACGTCCACTCTGTCCACAACTCTGACCACCGTTTCTCACCTGGTTTACTACAAATGCTCCCCGATTGGCCCTTTTCCAAAGCTCAATACAAAGGTCGCTGGTTTGGGCAAACTTCCTCAACCACTAGTCTAACAATCTCACGGAGCACAGTACGTTTTAGTTTTCTCGTTATCATTTGTATCACACCAGAAGGTGAGCTCCATAAGGGCAGGGATCTTGCCCACAGTTTTCCTCACTGTATCCCGTAGTGTCCTGCTAAGGATCGGGAACAAGGTACACACTCCAGTACTGCACGAATGAAGGAATGAAGAGTAGTTTTTAGGGATTCCTTAGAAGTTACTACTTAGTTTTGGATTACATTATCAACCTGTGTTTAAGAAACCATAATAAAATGAGAAAATATTAAAGGAAAAATCAATTTCTGAGTCCACTTAGGAAGAGTCAGCTTTCAGTTCATTCAGTTCTATAAATTCAGACAAATTCACGAAAGAGGGAAAGTAAACTATGACTATAGATTCATATTTTCCTTTCTTCATCATAACAGCATAGAGGGGTCCCCGTAGGTTATAGACATATTGAGTGCGACTATAAAACCCATCTGAGAAGTTAATTTATTGGAGTCTTCCCACAACTTACATTTATTTAAAAGCTCTTAGAAGAAACCTAAAGTTACACACCAAACTGCTGCACACCTGGGAAAGGTGTGTGTAGGCAGAGGGAACTTTAACTTACTCAAAATATTTTGGCAGTGTATGAATGTTTTATTGCATCTGTGATTTAAAATAGAAAAATAAGACGTTCAAAGGAATCTTACGCCAATGCAACCCCCCCAAAAAAAAAAAACTTGCTTGTTCAATCAGGGATTTTTATTTATAGAAAGTATAAAAACAAGGTTCTAATTACAGTTCTCTAAGATTTTCTTATAAGTCTATTCCCTAGCCAGACTCAAAATGTGTTTGACTGGAATCCTATTTGATTTGGGAAATGTTTAATTTCTTCTATGAAAGGCTGGTGTCATTCTTAAACACACAGAGGCAGAAGCACAACCAAATCTGCCCAGCTCTGTCAGGCCCAGCTAAACTGAAGGAAGTAATCTCAGGTCTTTTAAGGTCTTCACATGGATGATAAATAAGCAGAAGAAAAGGAAATTAAGGATACAAAGTATTCATATTCTCTTTAGGACTACTGATATTCAAGACAACTCTGGGCAATGTTTTTCTGGGCAATGTTTTAGCAGAAACACAGAATCCAGATGTGGTTAAAAAGGAGGTGACTCGTAAGGTCCCTTCTCCCATTCTAAATAAATGTTTTATTTGAATAGTTTAGCTGCCTTTACCTATAAGATATGAATTTAACTAAGAGTCTAGGAGCATGTTTGATGAAACAGTGCTACAAAAAGAACCAGTTATAAATGGTCTCCAGATATGAATGCCTTGGTTGTTCCAGAGGAACTTGAAACGATGTTTCAATTAAAAGTATGAATTAGAGAAGTTAAGAGTATTCTAACCCAATACATTAACAAAAAAAATCAAATTCTGTCATCTTGTTTCCAGTGTTTTTTGAACTATTTTATATTTGAAGTAGGTCAGCTGAAAAATTAAATTTATCTTCTCTCAAAGTCCACATTTTGTTGTTGATCATGTTAGCATTTGAGGAAGAGCAAATTAGAAGATAGGACCATTAATGTAAAATACATTTTAAAGTAAATTCCGAATGTTAGAAAAGGATTTAAGTGGAAAAAAAATTTGACTGAAATACTTACTAGATATTAATGAGAAGGCATGTATTATAACACTAGGTATTTTTGTCCTGCAAATATCAATGATCAGTTTTTAGTTCATTCCCTTGGAAGGAGGGAATAGAGAACTTTTTTTTTTTTTAAGTAATGAGAAAGGAATTCTGACATTTAGGAAAAAAATACATTAACTTTTAACAGCTTCCAAAGCAACATGTTAAGATTTTTCATTACCTATCATAACTATTACAATTATCGTTTATGCAGGAATCTCAACATTTAGGATAGCATCCTAGGATAGAAATTATGGTAAATCTGGTTTCCCCTCAACCTAGAGCTTACAGTAACCACATCAGCGTCCCTTCTGCAGGAGTCCTCACTGCTGCCTCTGCCAGTACGCCCCCACTTTCTTTTTAGCTTCTCACAAGTTTTCCGTAAACTCCAGCTCCAAGAATACGCAGGACTGAGTTAAGCTACTGCTGTGCAGTAGGCTGAATGGTGACCCCCACAAAAGACTGCCCATGTCTTAAACCTGTAACCTATGAATGTGTCGTTACTTGGGAAAAGGGTCTTGGGTTAAGGACTCTGATTTGGGGAGCTCATCCTGGATTATCTGGGTGGGCCCCAAACCCAGTGACAAGTGTCTTTATAAAAGAAAGGCAGAGGGAGATCTGACACAGGCAGAAGAGGAGGAGGCAATGAGATCATGGAGGCAGATTGTGGATTAGACGGCTACAAATCAAGAATGCCTACAGCCACTGAGAGCTGAAAGAGCCAAAGAAAAGACTGCCCTGGAGCCTCAAGAGGGAGTAGAGGCCAGCAAACACTTTGATTCCAGACATCTGGCCTCTAGAACTGTAAGAATAAATTTCTCTTTGTTTCGAGGCACTAAATTTGAGGTGATTTGCTATGGCAGCAACAGAAAAGAAATACGATTATTTGAATCAGTGCCCCCCAAAATAATAAAGAGGTGTGTGCTGATTTTCAATGGGTCTCAAATTAGGAGAGATAAATGAAACTTTAAAATCCTACTGCTTATTCCAAAGTAAATGGTGAAGGTACCCTGTTGAGTTTCAGTACTAATAAGATTCTAGAACCTAAAAGGATAAAGAAATCATAAACAGAAACTTCAGCAACAGCGATTGAAATGCTCTGTGTCAAAAATGCATGTGAAAATAAAGTAGTGGAAATAGGAAAGGACAGATATTTGGCTAGAATCCAATGGTACATTCAAGTATACGTGCTGAACAAGCTTACCTGCCAAGCACAGATCATCAACCTACTTCTCTTCAGCTTAAAAATTCTATACATAAAAAATATTCTTTTACACTACTATGAGCCATTTCTTTTTTAAAACTTAGAATTAAAAAGCATTAAAAATTTCATTTAAAAAAATTCTAATTCATGCTCAACATCACTAATCAACAGGCAAATGCAAATCAAAACCATCACCTTACACTTGTCAGAATGATTAGTATCAGAAAGACATTTAGCAAGGATGTGGAGAAAAGGGAACCCTCATGCACTGTTGGTGGAAACGTAAATGGTGTAGCCACTGTGGAGGTTCCTCAAAAAATTAAAAATAGAAATACTATCTGTTCCAGTAATTCCACTATTGGGTATTTACCCAAAGAAAACAAAAACAGTAATCAAGAAGATATACACATACCCCTATGTTTATTACAGCATTGTTCACAATAGCCAGGATATGGAAGCAACTTATGTGTCCACTGATAAATGAAGATGTGCTACACACACACACACACACACACACACACGTGCACACACACACTGGAATATCACTGAGACATAAAAAGGAATGATCTTGGCATTGGGGACAACATGGATGGACCCAGAGGGTATTATGCTAAACGAAATAAGTCAGACAGACAAATACCATTCGGTTTCGCTTTATATGTATTATCTAAAAAACAAAACAAACAAAAAAGAAACAAACCCATAAACACAAAGATTGAACTGGTGGTCGCCTGATGGGAGGGGGTGGAAAAAATTCTAATTTGAATATACTTCTACAATTTATATAATTTAATGGTGAACTTCCTTTCATCCAAAAACTTAAATTACTAACACTTCTTCAGAAATTATTTAAAAAAAAAAAAACATTCTTTTATACAGAACAAAGATGAGGATCATCTCTGTTCTTTGCAAATTAGAGGTGAAAAATAATTCAAGGGAAAAAAAAAAAGTCCCCTAGCAAAATAAGAAAAACAAACTAAAATGTTAATCAAAACTTTACAATGACAGTCACTGGTGAAAACTAGTAAGTAAAACTAAGAATAAGGTGACAGGATGTCCTTATAAATACATTTCCTTTCCTTTATTATCATGGATATTGTCATTCATGCATTTATAAAAGGATATCTAATGGCCCTTGAGTATAATTCAAAGTTTTATTTATTGTGTGTTCCCTAAAGTTTGTTAAGAATTCTAGAACTGATTGCCCACTGATGATCAATAGATTCAATTTTTTAAAAAACCATGTGCTGAGAACTCAAAAATTAAACTGGAGGTCTACACTGAACAGAGTTTAAGACATACAATTTAAAAGCACTGAAATTTTACAATCATTCTTAAAATAAGAAACTTGCTAAACACACTGATATAATATCCATTATATTACATGAAACATGCTATATTCTTTGAACAAAAATGAAATAACCCACCACAGGAAGTATTTTTCTAAAAGGTAACTGACTTTGTCCTATGTTCTGTCTGTATCCTAGCCCAGGTCAGCTGTCATCTGATGTGAAATGAAATATTTAATCATGACAAACCATACATTTAGACAAATACGGTGAAAAGCAAAGGGAGGAAAATGATTGGTCTGAATTCATGAAAATTTTAAATGAAGACCATTTTTTAAAAGTCAATTAACAGGAAACCATGATCTGGAAGAGCGTTCTTTGTTTTCTATGAAGCACTTACAGATACTGGTTTAAATGTAGGCCCTGGCTTCTCCTACTTCCCTTCCCCCAAACAACCTCCAACTGGGGCAAACTCAGAGTCATCAGGGATCCACAGCAGTGCAAATGCAAACTGAAAATAGTAGCTGTTTGACAACAGGGTGAAAACAGCTGCTCGAGGAAAAAAAAAAAAAAAAGACAAAACCAATGCCATCCATTCCCTTCAACCCAACACTAACTAAGAAAGACGGAGGGAGGAAGAACTAATTGGATACAAGGAATAACCAAGAATCAAGCTCTTTATTCAAATTGGGAAATAAAAGGAAAATTTGCAATCATTTTTGTAAAAGAGAGTTCAAATAACTAAAATTAAGGGGTCTTCCACATTTTTCCTTTTTTTTTTTTTACAAATTAATCTACAGATCCAATCTCTACAGAAAAAGTAACAGAAAGTCATCAGACAAAAAATCAGCCACACATTTGAGCCCAGTATAAGTTGGCAAGAATTTTATCTACGGTAAGGCTTCTACAGTAACAAATGTATTAATTTCCTCGTCCAGCTTTCATGTATACTGGGGAAGAATGCAAAACAAAATTGTAATTATTGTCCAAAGAGCAACATTCATCTGTTTCAAGAGAAGGTCTCCGATTTTTAAAAGCGCCCTTTTGACTTCAAACATTACCAATCTTCTTAGACCAAAAGCCAAAAACTTGTCAACTGCTTGCCCTACTTAAATGTTCATCTGCACCTACTTAGCTAAGCACCGAGAGAGACTTACAAAAGATGACAGTGGGGCGGTTGATCCCACTTGTGGCCTCAGAACAACATAAGCACAGCTTCCTAGAGATCTTGGGGTACCTGCAAGGAAGTATCGGATCAAACTCTACCTAAGAACGTGAAACTTCCCTCGGCCGCGGGAGGATAGGGTGATGGCACGTGCTCTTGGGACCAGATCTGCCAAGCAGAGCGGAACGATCCTAAAGAACCCTGGGGTGGGGCGTGGGCTGAATGGTTCCCAGCGGGCACTCAGGTGCAGAGTGGGGAGGCAGGTGCGGCACACGCGCGCGGAGGGCGGGCAGTGCCTCTCACCTGCACGCCGGTGTAGTTCTCGAAGAAGAAGAGCACCATGCTCTGATAGATGCAGTAGAGCCGGTCGTCCACCGCCTGGTAGAAGCGCGAGGGTAGGAAGGCGGAGAGCAGCCGCCAGGCCCCCCAGGCCAGCACGTAGGTGGGGGCAGTGCCCAGGAGCACGGCGGCCGGCAGCACGCAGCGCATCGAGTACATGTGGAGCACCAGGGACAGCAGCATCTTGCCGGTGCCGCTAGCGGAATGCTCCGCTGGCTGCTCCCCGCCCGGGACGCCTCCAGGCCGCCCAGCTGCCCTCAGCCGGCGGCCAATCACCGGGCCGGGCCGGGCCGCGCCACCGCCCCCTCACCTCTCCCGGCCGCCAGCCGCACCTGAGACGCCCAGCCCGCGCCCGCTCCGGCCTCCGCCCCCAGCCGCATGGGCCGCGCCGCCGCCTGACGCTGGGCGGGCCGGCGAGTGCGGGGCCGGGTCAGCCGCTCGCGGCCGCGGGGCAAGGGGACGCCGCGGCCCTTCGAGGCTCGGGAGCTCAGAAGCGTTTACACCCCATGACCCTCGCCCGTCACCCAGCGCCCCAGTGGGGGGCGGGGCTCCGCGGCAACAACACGCCGCCGGATTGGCCTCCGGTTGCCATAGTACCCCGCAGGGGGCGGGATTCCGTGAAATTAACACATCCTGTGATTGGTGGAATGCCCTGACAGTTGAAGTGCAACTGCCGACCGGAAGCGCGGACAGCCCGGGTCTGTCCGCTACGCATGCTCCGAAGCTTGGCCTCGGTGCAGACGCGGGAAGAAAGGTGGCAAGTGGCAGGCCCCCTGGGTGCAGGTGGGTGCGGGTCAGAGGAGGGGGCCTGGGCGGTCTTGTGTCCCATCGGTTGGATTCTGGGCCCGGGTTGGTTGAAGGGCAGGCCCCACGTTCTGCTCGCACGCTCTGTGGGCCCCTAGTCCCCGGGATGCGCCCTTAAGCCGAGACGTCCCCTAACGCGCTGTGTCTCAAATGTGCTGCAGACTTTGCTATCTCCAGTCAGGACGACTCGTGCACTCAGCAGATATTTGCCAAGCTTAGTTTGGGAAGGCCAAACGACAAACCTGGAGCGGTACATGGGGGGTGATAAGCGCTACCAAAGCTCCGCCCCGGGTTATTTACCCAGGGCTAGGCTTGGCGAGATGCCTTCCCTCCCTTTCTAGGTGGCTCCCACAGCGTCCGCCTTCCCCGCTGGGTCCCTTTCTCCCCAGCAAGTGCGCAGGACTCCCTTCCCTTCCCTCGCCTCTAGGGAGGTTCAGAATCCCGCCCGCTTCTTCCATCACAACAGCGACGGTAATTGCACGTTACCACTCAGCTGGACAGCCTTTTCACGAGGTGTTTTCCACACTTTGTCAGACCTTACAGATTCACTCTTGCTTCACTTCCGCAGCGCCTGGGTCTGTCTTCCCGTTTTGTTTTCATTAAGGTGCCTCATTTTGGGGTAGTCCATGAAAGTACCTGGACTGTACATGTAGAACATGTAAAGTAATGAGATACTTTTGTGACCTTCACAAAAATCTAGGAAGGCGGGGCAGTTTTATTGATGTGAAAATAGATCCAGAGACCTTCTGGATCCTTCTCCTGCGCTTGGGTTTCAGTAAAAGTGGTTTAATGTGTAACCTTTTCTGGGGACAGTTGCACTTCCAAAGGATGCCAAATGTTTTAAATGAAAAAAAAAATTTTTTTTTTTCTTAACGGAAGCTGTGGGGTAGCTTTATGCAGGGAGCCATTTTAATGGAAAATTCTAACCAGGGCCAGAACAGTGGCTACTTTCTGTGACTATAGGAGATTGACATCATGTAACATGATTGGTAGATGGTTATCTTAGGAGACAAAGCCAGGCGAATAGAGTTCTCAAGGAACAAGTATTTGGACAAGTATATTGCCAACAGGAAGCATTACACAAAAGAAAGACTTTCAACAAGGTTTTTCCTCTCTTTCTGTGGGGAGTAATGGCCTGTACTGTGAGAACTAGATTTCTTTTTGGAAGGAAAAAGTCATGGATTTGGATAGTGTGCTTCTCGGTTGCCATTCATGCTGCTTCTGACACCAGACATCCCTACAATTAGAAAAAAATGTATGAAGGGATAAAGCAGGCTCAGTGTTCACATTACGATCGGTATGTATGAGGTCAATAAATATGTGTGGTGGATGTAAATTCTGTGAATTAACGTGCCAATTACTGTTAGTCACCAAGTGGTAAAGTTCTGTGTAGTGTTTTGCCGTGGAGATACAGAGCTTAAGTTTCTCTTGTCCCCATTTATATCCAGACCCAGCCCTGCCTCCCCAGTTAGTCCTGTGCTCTTCTCTCTTCCTATTAATAGTGGTAGATTCACTCTCCCCGCTGGTCACTTATTCCCTTCTTAAGCTATAGTCAACCCACATTCTCTGCTTCTACCTCCTTACCTCTACATTTTTTTAATCCCTTGCAATCTAACTCTTCTACCACTCTAGAAAAATGGTTCTTTTAAAGAAGTCCAGCTATCCTAGCCTGCATACACGGGCACTGGGATATAACAGTGGAAAGACCTGTTCTGTTTGCGCCTTTCTGATGCTTAGTTAGGTGTAGTGAGGGGTTACATGTGGGATAAGTTTTACATAAAGAGGAAATGCATAGTACTATGCATTTGGGAACATCTATTAAGGAGATTTCATTTAGTCTGGGTACAAAGAACGCTTCTCAAGCAGAGCGATTCTTAAAATTAAACTCTACAGTGGAGTTCGCTCGTCGACAACTAGAGATAAGAGGAAGAGGAAGAACCTCCCAAGTGAGAACTTCATATCCGGAGGACGGAAGCTGAGAGTGGAGAGAACCCAAGCACTGAAAAGTCCTGTGTGGAGCATTGGAATGGGATACGCTTTTTTTTTTTTTAATTTTATATATTAGAGCATGCACACGCGAGGGAGGGTGGGGGGGAAGGCAGAGGGAGAGGGAGAAGAAGACTGCCTGCCGAGCAGCTCCATCCCAGGACCCTGAGATCATGACCTGAGCCAAAGGCAGACGCTTAACCCACTAAGCCACCCAGGAGCCCCATGGAATGGGCCATGCTTTGAAACAAAAAAATATTGGATGCTCTCTAAAAGAATTGTATTTCCCTCACACATTTTTAAGGTAATAGCTAAAATTGTTTTTATTACAAGTTTAATTAGTTCCAAAAGTAAGTTCTGATGAATTATGACATTTTAAAATGAACGGATTACAGAAATCTTTTAAATGGTCTGAATGGATTATGAATACCATGGTGATTGATTACCCATCATCATCTGTTTAAATATTTAAGGTTTTTACCAATTAGAATTTTACATTGATCCTTTCTTTTTTCTCCTTGAAAACATATTTCACTCCACTTGTACCACGGAATTTAATTTAATGAACTATCCTTTTATGATTCAGTCTTTTATTGATCAGACTATATCGTCAAGTATCTAAAAGTAAAATTTTCGCCTGGATTGAGCTGTTACTGTTGTTAGCAATATACAGTGAATCAGTGTGTATCATAAAATCCGATAAGTAATTATTGTAAATAAGGTTTTATTGACAATGACTGTCTTAATGATGCCTTAATTAAAAGAAATTTTAAATTATCTTTTGTGTCCTCAAGTTCATTACACCTTTCCACCTCCACAATGCGGAACTGAAGATTTGAGGTGGGCCAAGTGGTTGGGGACCAACCATTGTGAAATGCAAGGTGGGTCTGGACTCCCAGGAGTCTTCAGAGGCCGATCAGTTCAGGAAAGTTAAACATCTGAAATTCAGGTCCTTTAGAACTACTCATGACCACATCTTTACATATTCTTAGGGATACCCCATGGAATAGTTTGAACACTATTGGTGGAGAAAGTAAGTCGGACAAGGGAAGGAGACAAAGATGGTAGGGGTTGAATCAAGAAAGGAAAGATCAGGAAGAACCACGTGATGGTGGGACTTATGAGACATGTAAAGGATTTTAGACCTTATCCTAAAAGGTCTGGAAAGCTACTGAAAGGTTTAAAAGAGGGAGTTTTGAAAAAGTTGTTCTGGGCAGTGTGGTAGGTAGATTGGGGGCAGGTTGGAGATGTTGCTAGACTCCCAACTAGAGATAATGTCGGCTTAGACTTTGTTAGTGACCCTGTATGGAGAACAAGACGTTAATTCCTCCTGTACAGGCTTTTTGGAGGGAAATTTGACAGTGTCCACTGAATGTGGGCAGATAGCCTTTGAATCAATAAATCTAATTAAATAAGCGTCCATAGTAGAATGATTACACGAATTCACAAAGATGACAAGTGAAAGGCTATGTTGTAGGTGGAAAGAAACAAAGAGATCGAAATGTATTGCCCTAGATCTCCAGGACATTAGGTGAAAAAAAAAGGAGATTCCCGAATAATCTATGCACTACTACCCCATTTTGGTAAAAACTAAATAAAACAATGTATTTCTACATGCAAATGTCTAGAAACTACTGATGACAGACAGTATCCCTGGGGCAGGGAAGTAAGCTCAGATGAAGTGCGACGGGACTTTCTGTATTGTTTCAGGTTTTTACCAAGAAATATTGATTCAACAAATATATATCCACTGCTAGTTGTATATCCCACCCACTCTGTTGGGTTTCAAAGATAAAGAACAGATAAAAGCCTTGAGGTCATGACCCTTGTGAGGCCTGTGTGGAGGGGGGATGGGATTTACTTACTACCTGGGCAAATAAAAATAAGCAAAGAGGTAAGCAAGAGACCGCTGAAAGGTGTGATCCACAGGAGTTAATTGACTGATGGTGATAAATGAGAAAGGGAGGAGAGAGGAATGGCTTCCAAGTTTCAGGCTTGAGTAACCAGGTGGAATTTCATCTGATGGAATGGAAACAGATTCTGTGAGGTGTGGAACTTAGCTGGGGGAGTGGGAGCCTTTTAAGGAAAAATACAAGTTTACAAATACAAAAGTAGATGTGAATGTGGATATTTATTTAGAATGAGAAAAGAAATCACAAGAAAAAAAAATGGCTGGCAGATCACAAAAATAAAATATCCAGAAAAGTAACATTATGTAACTATCATGTATCTGTAGAGTATACCTTTTTTTTTTTAAAGATTTTATTTTGTTTATTTGACAGAGACACAGCGAGAGAGGGAACACATGCAGGGGGAGTGAGAGAGGGAGAAGCAGGCTTCCCGCAGAGCGGGGAGCCCAACATGGGGCTCCATCCCAGGACCCCAGGATCAGGACCTGAGCTGAAGGCAGATGCTTAACCGACAGAGCCAACCAGGTACCCCTACCTTTCTTTTGATTATGAAAACCATTTTATATTTTCTACATATGGCAAGAAAAATCGTCTTTCCTCTAGGGTGATAAATAGAAATTTAGTGGGGTTTTTTTTGTTTTTTTAGAAATTTAGTTTTTATCACCGTTAGGATATATAAAATACTCAACCTCACACTCTGACTTTAATGTATATTCAATAGAAATCAAACTAGATTTTTTTGTTTTTGTTGGGGGAGGTGTGAAGGAGCAGGATACCAGTATAGTGGGACCTTGACGAATTTGTTCTAAAACTCATGAAGGAAAACAAGTACTTTTTCTAAAGGAGGAATACTGATTGACAGAATGACGTTCATCCAAAGATACCAACATAATTTCTGCAACTTGTGAATAAGTTAGTTTCCATGGCAAAGGACAATGTGGGACTCAGGTGGAATTTAGGATTACTAGGATTACTAATCAGCACACCTTGAGAGACTCTTGGGCTATCCAGGTTGGCCCCGTGTAATCACCAGGGCCCTTTAAATAGAAGAGGGAGGCAGCTAGAGAGGGCTCTACTCCTGTTTGCTGGCTTCAAAGATGGAGGAGGGCAGCTGGGAGCCAAGGAAGCGGGGCAGGCTGCAGAAGAGATCCCCTCCCAAAGCCCCCGAAGGAACCAGCCCTGCAGACTCCTTGACTTCAGTCCAGCGAGGCTCATCTTGGACTTCTGATCTCCAAAACTGTGAGATAACAAATTTATATTACTTAAGCTACTATGTGGTAATTTGTTACAGCGGCAACAGAAACAACACACTGATGGGAGGGGGTTGGCTTTCTCCAGTAGATATCAAACCCACTCTAACGCTACAGTAATAGTATTTTCAGTAGCGAAGAGAGAGGTGGGTGAGTCAACAGAGCAAAAAGAAGAGCTCCAAAATCCCTGTACTGTGTATTCTGTATTTTTTTGAAAGTGGCATTTAAAACCAGAGTAAAAAGAATGAATTAGTCAAAAAATAATGCTAGTATAATTGTCCGTTGTACTTTTTGGAAAAATGTTGTAAATGCACATGACAACCGACACCAAAATAAAAGGCAGGTGGTATTTAAACATAAAAATATTGACGAAAAAATTAAAAACGGACATATTAGACAAAGTAGAAGATAATATTCAGATGGAGAAGGTCTTATTAGGATGATCCTAAGACAGTCCTCCTAAAGTATACTCCAGAGATCTTGGAATCTCCATGGAGTAATCTGATAGCAGAGTTGAGTAAATGATATGTCTATGCTACAGATTATAGAATATTCACCCCCCCCCCATACAATGAGGGCCTGGAGCCACACCCAGATTGCATCTGCATGACCTCAGGTGTGGAGTGTCCTTAACGCCAGCTCTAAGCTGATCAATTGTAGTGTAAATTGACGGTCCACATGGTAATGGGGTGCTGATCTGCAGTGATCCCCTTAGAAACAAAGGGAAACACTTGTCTCAGTGTGACTGCAGGAAAGACCCCAAACAAGAATGCCTTCTGTTAGCCAACAACCTAAAAGTGTAGCCCAGTACCCTGCCTCTATTGACCAGCTACCACGCAAGCCTTTATTTTTTTACTTGTAAAACTAAAACAGGCATCCTTGTTCCAAAAGACCTAAATAATACTTTATATATATACACACACACACACACACACACACACTCTGGATGAAATCTGGACATCCCTTTCAGTGCTGTTCAAGTCCAGCTTTCTCGCCTAGAGGTTAGAGATGGAATAATGTTCCAGTTCTTCACCTGTGCCTCTGTTAGTGGATGTTTGTGCATCCATAGTCCTGTTCGTCTCTTGACCTGAAGGTTTTCCTTTGGATCAGATGTCCTTCCCTTCCCAACCAGGGTCCTGTTTGGGTGAAGTTGGCTTTAATCCGGGCTCTGGGCGTGGGCCGTGATTAGCATCAGGCAGTGGTGTTTGAAGTATGGATCTTGAGCCCCTGAAGGTCCCTCCAGACCTGTCCGGGTGCCCCAAGGTGCAGTGTTTCTTAATGGCAGTGAGCTGTGATTTGCCTTTTTTACTGTGTTGAATTTTCAGGGGCGACGTCGGGTAATTCCGCTAGTACCCTAGCACACCTCAAAGCCAAAATACCGAAGCGCCCTAGTGCGCAAGTGTTCATCACCACACACGCGGCAAAAACACACTCGTTTCAGTTAACATCCTTGATGAAGCCTCTACCAAAAAAAAAAAAGAGTGAATTTAGGGAATCCAGCTGTATTCAATTAAGCCAATTCAAGTCTCAGTAAAGAGACTTGCAAGACCACATAAACAAAAAAATACCAGGTTTATCAAATCCTTACCCATTAACATTGTGTGTGAGTAAATGGGGAGTTTCTATGAAGCACGTGTGATTTCAGCGAGGTACAATAATTTCCTGGAGGAAAACTTTAATTTTTCAGACTGAACTAGCTACCTTTTCTTTTTCTCTTTTCTAAGGAACATCTTTTTTACTTGAAAGAATAATATAAGTTATGGTTATTCTGGCAGACGTTTTCTGAAAAATGAACAAAATATCACTTCAGGGAAAACAATGGATAGTATTGCTGGTAATAAAACTTGAGCTTTCAAATGAAAAGGAGAATTTTGGAAAGCTTAAATTTGTTCCCAGGAGTCTAACCTGTTGCCAATACTTCAGACTCTTAAAAATTCTGTGGTAATAACCATCGTGACTTTTCACTATTATATGTCAATACTTCAGAAGATTTGCAAAAATAAGTGAATCAATAATTTGTAAGCCAGTGCTTCGTGTCCAAATCATTGCATGGGTAAGGGGTTCTTCCAAAGTGCAAGGGAAACCTATGGATTTTAATAGGGTACAAAACTTTCCTATATTAAGCTCCACAATGCTAATAACCTGTAAGCAATTACCAGTTGCTGAGTTTTACTCTAATAATGTGCATATTCTTTCTTATCTGGAAAGACTAATACACTCCTTCCCTTTTTCCAGTCACAGATCTGATGGAGGCTGGGTTCTCTCCATTTGCCTCCACCAAAAAAACATGGCAATAGAGTGAATGCAGGAAATCCAGCTGTATTCAATTAAGCCACACAGTAAACAGACTTGCAAGATGACGTATAACTAGCCACTCTTACTAAATTTACTTTTGGCAGTCTATTTTTTCATGAAAATACCATTAGAATGCAATGGGTTTTAAAGAGTTTTTAAAGGAACTAAATAATTTTAAATTTCTCGTTTTAATTTCCAAAACAGTAAATATCACTAGATAGAAAAAAATTTTTTAAAGCTTTGTCTAATGGTTTCTTGAACCATTGATCTGTTATAAAGTAGCCCTACTTGCGTTGCTACAAAAATTGGTTTAGGGATGAACCCCTAAGGGTTTCTGAGACCGAGGACGATTGCGGTATTCTGGAAAACAATCCTGTCCACTCTGCTAAAGCTACCAGAAGACGGCTCCTCTCTCTCTCTTCCACTTAGTGACTTGCCTGGGCTGACACGTGCAGCTCCGTAGCCACTTTGCCATCTCGTGGAAAGTCAGCTTTAGGATGGTGCTGACTCCCAGCAGAGAAATAGATAAGGACTTAATTTGGATTTGACTCCGAGATGGGAGGATCTTGGACAGAGAAGTAACAAAAGGATCTCCTTGGCTGCTGCATTCCTTTGCTAGGGCTGTCATAACAAAGCATCACAGATTAGGTAGCTACTGAATCCAACCAGCTCTGAAACCCACCCTCAACCCTGTGGTTATAGGAGCAAACAAATCTCCATGAAAGGCAGGTCGATGTGGGTTTCTGTCTTATCTGTTATCTACCCAGTCCTCCACAGTAGAAACCTCCAGGTTACTCTACATGTCTCTGTTGCTGGCTGTTGGCCCTAGGTCACTCTTCATTCCCTCCCCAGTTCCCTCCACCCTGTTGTAGGACCTGGTAATACAGCCATGACCAGGGTGGATAAGGATCCCTGTCTTGGTATTAAGTTCCATGTCCGTGGTAAGAGGTGGATAATAGCATGTCAAGGAGTTATAAGGGTAAGCAGTGAGCTAAGATAATGTGATGTGATAGTTGTGAAGTGACACCTATACATGGTAAGGCCAGGAAATGCCTCCCAAGGAGGAGAACTTTAAGTTACAATTGGAATTCTAAGATCTAAGATGAGAGCATTTCAGGCTGAGGGGGAAAAGCAAGTGCAAAGGTCCTGGGGCAGGAAGGGGCAGAGTAAGTGGCAGTTTTAATTTCTCACTGGCTAAATCCTTACAGTCCTTGTTGATTCTTCTTCCCCATCCTGCATGCAATTTGTCAGTAAACTCTATTGGCATCGCCATCAAAACACATCCAGAACCCATCCCCTCTCTCTCCTTCTTTGACCACCCTCATCTAAGGTGCCATCTTCTTACCTATGCAACTGTGATAGCCTCCATGTAGTCTCCCCATTAATACTCTTACCCCTCACAATCCTATTCACTGTATTTGAGTTGTGTCCTCAAAATTCATACAATAAAGTCCTAACCTTCAGAATCTCAGAATAGGATCTTATTTGGAGGTAGGGTCTTTACAGAGATAGTCAAGCTTACATGAGGCCCTTGAGGGGGCCTTAATTCATCATGACTGGTGTCCATAGAAGGAGATATTGAGGTCCATGCACAGAGGGAAGATGAAGGGACAGGTAGGGTACAGATGGTCCTCTCAGCCAACGAGAGTGGCCTGGGTCCGATCCTCCCTCATGGCCCTCTGAAGGAATCAATCCTGCCCACACCTTGACTGCAGGCTTCAGCCTCAGGGCTGTGCCACAACACATTTCTGTGTCAGCTAGCCAGCATGTGTTGCTTTGCTATGATAGCCCCAGCAAATGAATGCAGCAGCCAAGGAGAACCTTCAGTTACTACTCTGACCAAGGTCCTCCGTCTTGAAGTAAACCCAAATTAAGTCCCGCCTGTGGCCCACAGCGCCAGGAGTTGTCTCCTGACCCCATGGAGAATGGCTGTGCCTCAGACTCCGAGCTTCAGCTGTGAGTGACCTAACTGAACCCTCCTCAACATGACCTTATTCTTTGCTCCGGGGAATTCTTGCCAGGAAGATAAGGCTGTAAACCAGTAAGTAACTTTTTTGTTTGCTTCATGAATCCCTGCGTTCCTTTGACACCGACAATAGGCTGCTCAGCCAAACCGTTCTCAGGACAGCTGAGAGCTCCTCTGTGTAAACGACCTTCTCTGCACAAACTCCTCCACGGGGCGCTTAGCAAAGTGTTGGTGTGTCAGACGTGCTCGGAAGCCCTCGCCTACCTGTGTCCAGCAGTCGTGAACTGTTACGTCGCTACTGTTGTCCAAGCCCAGTTAGGTCCCCACGTTGAAAGACCTTCCTAAAACTATCCAGACGCTAAAACGCCGTAAATGTACTCTCTTCTCTCTTCTGGGACTGGAAGCCTATCTAGATGATGATCTTTCTTACCGTAGGAAGTAAGCAGTGGTCTTGATGATCAGTAAGTTACTCTGGTCTTTTTTGGAGAACCAACCATGCATTGAGCAGGAGGGTCTTCCCAGAATTCGACACGTTCTTCCCTCACCTAGGAGCACGTGTGCCCTCCTTCCCAGGCTCTGTCAAATGTTACCAGAGGGACTGTCCCATAACCATCCTGCGTGACCTCTGTGTCCCCTTTGTGTTCTTACTGACCTTAAAACAGACACTAATTTCCACCAATATTCACACTCCTCTTCTAATAATCACATCCCTAACTTTCCTAGGCACAGGGCTGCATAAAATAAAACCCACTTCCCAGCTTTTCTTGGACCTAGATAATCGATCAGCCAGCGAAATATAAAAGTAGCCTATGTGCGGTATGGGATATGTTAGGTAGCCTTCTCTTTTTAGAGGAAGTTGTAGGTCATGGCTGGAGTTCCGGCAGCCAAAGTGGTAGGCACGCATGGCACACCCATCCCGAGAGGAAAGCGAGGTCCTGACACCATGGGGTATCCTTCTAGCGCTGGACCTAACCACCTCCAGATCCTATGAAAGCAAAAAAGAAACTTCAATTTGCTTAAACTTGTTTTTTTTTGTTAATCCCCCTTATCCTGCTTTACATTTTTTTAAGACTTTATTTGAGAGAACAAGTGGAGGGGAGAGGCAGAGTGAAGAAGAAACGGGCTCCCCACTGAGCAGGGAGCCCAAGGCAGGACTCGATCCCAGGACCCTGAGATCATGACCTGAGCCAAAGGCAGACGCTTAACTGACTGAACCACCCAGGTGCCCCCAATAATACATTTATTTCTATGTGATGGGGATTTTTGTCTTTTCCTAATTAGAACGTATTCTCCTTGAGATGTGAGACTATTTTTGTCTTTGCTGTATTTCTACAGCCTGGACCAATGCCTAGCAAACAATAACTCACTAAAAACTTGTTGAATTAAAGAGGAAATTTGCATTCCAAGAAGATGTGCCATTTTTTTCTCCCCTAGGGCATACTGAATACCCTGGCCACTGTCCCTATGTAGATATATACGGGGTACATTCCTCATTCATGCCCCCTTCTTTAGGGGTGCTCCCCAGGGTCCCTGCTAGATGAGATCTGTAGAATCAGGGTTGTACAAGGGAATCGATCTCTTCAGCCCCTGGTATTAGATCGATAAATTATGTCCCAGACAATCAGAGACCAAGATTCTGAGCCCAACAGAACTGAGCTGTAGGGCATAGAAATCATGTAGAATTACAGCCATCATTGGCATCATGGAAACCCCAGATAGCACACATGTTGATGCCTTGGGAGAACTAGAGCGAGTGAACCTACAGGGATAAAAATGCAGCATGCACACAGCCCACGTACTCCACAAGAAAGAGACGGAGAAGAAAAGAATCCTTGATTCTTCCCCATAGACTCCCTTTTCCTAACCTGCTTTGAGTAGGTTCGTATTCCCCGTATTGGAACAATGCAGGCTAAGACCTCCTTAGATGTCTTTGGGGCATGTGTTCTTGGGGACAAGGCTGAACCCCTTCCAGTCTTGTCCCAAGCTGTCTTTCTGACATGTGGTGTCATTGTTCGCCTCCTCCCAACCTGAGTTCCCTTCACAGAAGCTCCTTTGAGTTCTCTAAGACAGCTGTGCTCTCTGGTACTTTAGTTATTTTGTAAGTGTTCTCACTTTTGCTAGAATGTTCTTCCTGACTCTTGCACTGGGACCTAGCTCAAGTTTTCTCCCTGCCAAAAGTATCCCCAGATCTCGTCCCCTCTTCTTTCCCCAGTGAGGCACTCCCTTGTCCCTCAGCAGTCCCTCGAGCATAACTGTTACAGGACTTACTGTAAGTTACCGTAATTTGTTGAAATGCTCATTGGTGAATGTGCTTTGAGGCCGTCTCTTCCTTCTTTTTGCAACCTTGACCCAGACCGTTGTCCTGTACGTGTCAGATGCGCAGTCCCACACCCAACATTTTTCTAGCTGGCTGTGATCTGCCTTTGCCTACCCAAAGTGCCTTGGCCACACAGCCGCTCCAGTTCCCCCAGATGTTCTCGAAGGAGTCGTTTCCCTCTTCCTGTCTGGCTAATCTCCCTGGAATCTACAGACTGCTTTGGGCTGCAGGCCCTTTTTTAAAACCTGCCTCATTGACATCTGAGCTTGGGAATGCTGCAAGAATTTTAAGTGCTCTTAGCAGGAGGTGTCCGTACCATCCCTACCCTGCTCTTCCCTGAATCCTCTCCATGTGATACTGAGACTCAAAATAGCCCTCGGCTTCGTCCATGCACACCGCACCCTGAATATTATACAATTGGCTAGCAGGGATCCTTTATTCCAATTCCTTTTTCAAGAAATGCCTTTTGACTTACCGTCTTTTCCACTGACGTTATTTCTGCTTGACTGCTGCACGGATGCTGTCACCCATCGCTTCCCACGCTGCCATTTTTCTTTTCTAAAATGAATTTGATCTTACCCTTCTTCCTCTGAAAACTCTTCAATGACTCCTCTTTTCTAAGGATAAAGTCCCACCTCTTTATGGCTTCCAGAGCCTGTCATGACCTAGTCCAGCTGGCTCGGCAGCAGAGCCCGGCACGGCTCAAGTGGGACAACGATGGCCCCGTACTGAGACGCTGGCCTGACCTACATCCGCTGTCATCCTGTCCCACAAGTGGCAATCCTTCCCGGTGACGGTAATATTCAGCCACCTGTTTCTCCTGGCCGCTTGCTTCAGAGATGACTCATGCTTTTGGCTTCATGCTTCAGAAGCAAGTCTTCCTTTCTAATTTCATCTCTCCCCAAAATATTTAAACTGGACATATGGTAATAACTTGTGTGTATTTCACTTTGTTACACATAAGCCATATGGTAACTTACAATGATGCATTTAGAATAAAACAAGTAACGAGAAAACAAAATCGGGGATCGGTAGGGACTCCTCTGGCAAGAGGAGGGGAGTGAAATGCAGACCTCTCTGGTGAGGGGAGGACACGGCTTTATCCTGAAGGAAGCTCCCACTTGTGGAGCCAAGTGTCCATAAAAGTTGCTCAAGGGAAGTACAAGTCATATTTACATTTAATATCAGAAAATAAGATCATCAGCAATTGCCTTGAGGATACAGAGCCCAGGGTTACCATGCCCAGCATGGGAAGCTGAGTCGAGGTTCCGTAATAGTCTTGCGAGATCCCAGTATAACTGGGCATCTGAGCTAGCTGGGCTGTGGATTATGCAGTGGTAAGATAGACCGCCGTCTTTCTTCTTCCACACCCTGGAGGAAGAAAACACAGCTGCAAAAACAATTGCTGGCATCTACTGATAAGCATGGAAACTTATTTTTTGGAATGGAGGTATGGAATGGAGATTCCCAGCGTCCATTCTACTCTTCGTTGTAGTAAGAACCCAGAATTTAAACTGGGAAAACGGCCATGCAGCTAAAGGGGTTCCCTAACTTCCCCTGTAGCAAAGCATGGCCATGTGACTACATTGCACAGCAGAGGTGTTGTCTGAGACCTCTGGGAAACATCTTAAAAAGGAGTGCTCCCTTCATTTCGACTTCTCTCTTCTGGTTGGTGGAATGCAAAAATGACAGCCAAAGCTTGAAGAGCTCTTTCAGGCTATGTGGTGGAAGAGTAAGCCGGAAGGAGTTGGGATCTTGGAACTTCTAGGGTCATTGCCAGGGGGATGGGGGTGTGTGTGTGTGTGTGTGTGTGAAAATTGCAGCCGAAGTTAATCCTGAGAGAAAAGGATGTTGTTGAGAGGTTAGAGTCCATGGCCTTCCAATGGGTAAGCACGAGAAGATCAAGGATGTTGGAGGGGCAGGTTAGAGTCTATTTTCCATCTGGCATTTTGGAGTAGGTTCAGTTCTTAGAGACTTTAGAAGTTAAAAGAACTGTTTTAATAAGAGAATGAATGCACTCTGGGCAAATTCAGAGGTCCTTTGGTTCTTGAGAGATGGTGCCGAAGATTTAGGAGAGAACCTTCCTCTGCACCCCCTCTCTGAACTAACAGATTGGTAGTGGCCAGAGAAGAAACCCATATGGATATTATTCCTCTCCTGGTGGGAATGTTCTCATTCTACAAATCAATTCAACTGTGTAGTAATCTATGACAAGAACAGACTACAATTTACCTATTCTGTTGATCGACATATAGTTTATCTTTTATTCTATTAACGTGATGTATCACACTCACTGATTTGTGTATGTGGAACTGTGCATCCCAGGGATGAAATCTCCTTGCTCATGTCATATGATTCTTATAATGTGTTGCTGAGTTTGCTAGTATTTTTTTCAGAATTTTTGCATTGTATTCATCAGAGATATTGGATTGTAGTTGGCTTTTTTTGTGGTGCCCTTATATGGCTTTGGTATCAGAGTAATGCTGACCTACTCCAAATATTTATTTTATAAGAGAAGAAATGATTCATGATTAGTAACAACTATATCCTGATTCTTTTCTGATAATGTATCCAATATCATTTCTACTTTTTCCCAGGATGAAATTGTGGGATGAAGCCACATGGGTTTTTGAAAGATAAATATGACAAAAAATACTTACCTGTATTACATCAAAGAAAACACAACCTAATGGCAAGACATCCTATGCTTCTGGTCTTTTAAGAATATTAATTCCAATTCATGAGCATAGGATGTCTTGCCATTAGGTTGTGTTTTCTTTGATGTAATATAGGTAAGTATTTTTTTTTTTCTTCATGCTGTTGGAATGGCATAGTTTTTGTCTTTCAGATGTTTTGTCATTAGTGTGTAGAAATGCAACTGATTTCTGTTTGTTGATTTTTGTATTCTACAACTTATCAAAATTGCTGGTTAAGGTTTTTCTATATGCAAAATCATATTCTCTGCAAAAAGTGAGTTTTTCTTATCTGGGTGACTTTTATTTCTTTATATTGTCTAATTACTCTAGCTGGGACTTCCAGCACTATACTGATAGGAGTGGGTAGTGTGTGCATTCTTGTCTTGTTCCTGATCTTTGAAGAAAAGCTTTCGGATTTTCTCATTGAGTATAATGTTCACTGTGGGTTGTCATATATGACCTTAATTATGATAAAGTATGTTCTTTCTATACCCCATCTATAAAGGGTTTTTACCATAAGAGTATGTTGTATTTTGTCAGATGCAGTTTCTGCATCTGTTGGGATTTATCCTGTGTTTTTTTTTTTTTTTTTATTAATGTGATGTATTACACTTACCACTTTGCATATGTTGAACCATTCTTGCATCCCACAGGATAAACCACTCAGTTATGGTGTACAACTCTTTTATTGAATTCTTGAGTTTGGTTTGCTATTATTTTGAGAATTTTTGCATCCGTATTCATGGGGGATATTGGTCTATAGTTTCCTTAAGGTGTCATTAGCTGACTTTGGTATCTGGATAATGCTGGGTTCATGTAATAATTTGGTAATGTTCCCTGCTCCTCAATTTTTTGGGAGAGTTTGAGAAAATTGGTATTAATTCCTTAAATTTTTATCAGAATTTGCTGGTGAAACTGGTCCTTGCATTTTCTGCTTCAGAGATTTTCAATTACTGATTTAATCTGTTTATTCATTATTGGTTTGTTCAGATTCTCTATTTCTTCCTGATTTAGTCCTGGTAGGATAGTGTGTTTCTAGAAATAGATCCATTATCTAATCTCTTGATGAAATTACTCAATAGTCTTATGATCTTATGTATTTCTGTAGTATCGGTTGTAGGGTCTCTTTCATTTCTAATTTTGAATCTCTTTTCCTTAGCCTAGCTAAAAGTTCATAAACTTTATCTTTTTTTAAAAAACTGCTCTTAGTTTCATTAATTCTCTCTATTGTTTTTCTGGTCTCTATTTCTGCTCTGATCTTTATTTCTTTTCTTCTAACTTGATGCTTAGTGTGTTCTTCTCTGCTTCCTCGATGTGTAAATTTAGGTGGTTTGAGAGCTTTTTAATTTATTAATGCATGTATTTTGTCATATCCCATATGTTTTAATGTTGTATCTCTGTTTTCATGGTTTCATTATAATTTTTATATTCCTTTTTATTTCTCTAACACATTGGTTGAGAGTGTGTTAATTTCCACATATTTAAACATTTTCTAGCTTGTTGAATTCTAGTTTCATACCACTGAGCTCAGAAAATATAGTTGGTTTGATTTCAATTTTAAATTTACTTAGATTTGTTTTGTGTTCCATTGTATGATCTATCCTGAGTAATTTTCTTTGTGCACTCAAAGATGTGTATTTTTAATTAAGATTCTGAGTTTATTTCAGATGTATATTTTTGTCTCCCCCCCCCCCCCCCATTTCCATTTGTCTGAACACCACTACTACTATGTCTTATTGTAACATCCCATACACACTTAAAGCCAAGCAAAGGGTGGAGTTCTATCAGTAAAAATAAACAGGCATTTTGGACAGCACATTCTTGATAGTGGAACCTGGACAACATTTATCAGACATAGGAGTGAAAGTTCTCACTCTGCATTATAAAAAGGACAGACAGATATCAACTGTTACAGAAATGAAATAAGATGGAAATTTTTAATAAACTGCTTAAAATATTTTCTTAAAGAGACTTTCTCCACTGCCAGAGATCTTGAATAGCCTTTAGGTCCGTCATCTGGAGGCAATTCTTCCTCCAGTTGATGAACTTGGCTTCCACTTTGGGAAGAAAACCACCTTTTTCTATACTTGCTTGCATTTTCACTTTAATGTCTTCTAGGTCCTTTCAGAGTTTTAGGAGTCTTTTCCTGTAATTTGAAGAATTCTTGACCTTTGATCTTGGTGTTGATGGTTTTTAGTCGTTTCCATTCTGGTTTGATTTCTGTGCATCTTTGGCTAGAGCATCTCATTATAAATTTCTTTACTGGAATCTTTTCAGCTTCCTCCATCAAAATCATCATCATCAACATCCTCTTCATCAGCAGCAAGGTTAAGATTTTTCTGTGAGCCCTTGCTACCACTTTCAGGGGCAGAATGCTTTGCAGATATACTAAGGAGTTTGAGGGATTGAAGTCCCTTACTATTATTGTGGTGCCCATTTCTTCTCCCTTTATATTTGTTAGTATTTGTTTATTATATTTCAGTTCTCCGATGTTGGGTGCATGTATACTTCTTGATGTATTGACCCCTTTACCACTTTATAATGGTCTTCTTCGTTACTCTCTGGTTTGAAGTTGATATTCTCTGATAGAAGTATGGCTACTCCCACTTCCTTTTGGTTTCTACTTTCAGGGAATGTCTCCCATCTCTTCGAGTTTTGGAAATGAAATGGGTCTCTTGTAGGCAACATATTGGCTCCTGCGGTTTTTTAATGTATTTTTTTTAATCCAGCCACTCCGATGTTTTATTTATAAGTTGAATCCATTGACATTTACAATGGTAATAGCTATGTAAGGACTTATTACTCCCATTTTATCTTTTGCCTCTGGGTTACTTTGTATTACCATTGTTTCTATATTCCTCTGTTCCCCCCTTGTAAATTGGTGATTTTCCACAGTGATTTGCTCCATCTCCATCCCCTTTTATGTTTTGAGACTCTAAATTTTTGCTTTATAGTTACCATGAAGTTTACATTAAAACATATATAAAATCGTCCTTTTTCTTCTGGAAGCAACTTATCTTAGTTTGCCTATGAAGTTTTCAGCCTTTTAATGCTTTTTCAGATATCTGGTGTCACAATTTACATATCCATACTGTCCACTTGTTAGTTATTACACTAATTATAGTTGTTTTTTTTAAGATTATATTTATTTTTTTGAGAGAGAGAGAGTGTGTGAGCACACAAGCAGGGGAATCAACAGAGGGAGAGGGAGAAGGAGAAGCATCCCAACACAGGGCCCGATTCCTGGACCCCGGGGTCATGACCGGAGCCAAAAGCAGTTGCTTAACCACCTGAGCCATCCAAGCTCTTTTCCTCTAACCTTTATGCTATAGGTAATTAACACACCGTTCTGATACAGAGTTTTTTGATTCTGACTGCCTATTTTACGTCTTTATCAAGCATTGCATACTTTCATGTTTTTAAATGTCACTAATTAGCATCTATTTCAACTTAACTCCTTTAAGCTTTCCTTTATTTCTTTCTTTCTGTTTGCAAAGAAGGTCTAGTGGTGGTGAACTCACTAAGCTTTTGTCTGTCTGGGCAAGGTTTTCCAGCTCCTACACATTTAAAGAATAATTGTGCTACATAGAATATTCTTGGCTGCAATTTTTAATTTTTCAACTCTTCGAGTGTGTTCTTACACTCCTCTCTCTCCAGACCTGTAGATTTTCTGCTAAGAAATTTGCCGAAAGGGGGCGCCTGGGTGGCTCAGTGGGTTAAGCCTCTGCCTTTGGCTCAGGTCATGATCTCAGGGTCCTGGAATCAAGTCCCGCTTCGACCTCTCTGCTCAGCGGGGAGCCTGCTTCCCCCTCTCTCTCTGCCTGCCTCTCTACCTACTTGTGATCTCTTTCTCTCTGTCAAATAAATAAATAAAATCTTAAAAAAAAAAAAAATCTGAAAAGCAAATGGAGTTTCTTTGTGGATAACATTGTCTTTTTCCTTGGCTGAGATTAGTTTTCTTCCTTTGCCATTGACTTTGACATTTCATAATATGTCTTGGAGATGGTCTTTTTAAATTTTTAAAGATGTTTTCTTTTTATTTCGCAGAACACTTTTAAATTTCTATCGAGGTATAATTGACATAAAACATACTAGTTTCAAGTTTCCAACATAATAATTTGATAATTTGTATGTATTATAAAATGACTACCCCAAGAGGTCTAGTTAACATCCATCACCACAAATTATTTTTCATGATGATGATTTTTAAGATTTACAGTCGACTTTGAAACATGCAATATAGTATTATCAACTATTGTTGATAACTATTGCTGATATTGTTGATGCTGTACTTTACATTGTAAAGACTTATAACTGGAAGTTTGTATCTTTTGATACCTTCACCCAGTTCATTCATACCCCAACCTCTGCCTCTGGCAACCACCTATCTCTTATCAATATCTGCAAGTTTAGGGTTTTGCATGTGTATGTGCGTGTGTGTATGTGCGTGTGTATTCCACAAATAAATAAGATCATACAGTATTTGTTTCATTCCGATCTATTTCAGTTAGCATAATGCCCTCAAAGTCAATCCATGTTGTCACAATGGCAACATTTCATTCTTTTTTGTTACTAAACGGTATTCCTATGTGTGTGTAACATGTTTTCTTTATCCCTTCATTCACCGATGGACACACAGGTTGCATCTGTGTCTTGGCTATTGTAACTAATGCTTCAATGAACATGGGGTTGCAGATAACATTTTGAGTTAGTGTTTTTGTTTCTTTTGGATAAATACCAAGAAGTGGAATTGCTGGATGATACAATAATTCTATTTTTAGTTATGTAGAGAGCATCCTCATTGCTTTCCATAGTGACTATACCAACTAGAATGCCCACCAACAAACATACAAAAGGGTCCACTTTTCTCCACATCCTTGCCAGCACTTATATCTTACATCACAATTACATTTCTGCAATACCCGTTGTAACTGGTGTGAGGTGATTCCTAATTGTGGTTTTTATTTGCATTTTCTGATGATTAGTGACATTGAACATGTTTCATGTACCTGTTTGCCATCCATATGTCTTCTTTGGAAAAATGTCTTTTCATAACCTTTGCCCATTTTTTATTCAGTTTGTTTTCTTGCTATTGAGTTGTAGGAGTTCTTTATATATTTTGGATATTAGCATCTTACCAGACATGATTCAGTACGTTTCCTTTTCATTTTGTTGATGGTGTCCTTTGCTGTGCAGAAGCTTTGTGGTTTGATGTCATCCCACTCATTCACTTTTTCTTTTGCTGTGTTTTTGGTGTCAGTCCAAAAAAAATCATGGCCAAGACTGATGTCCAGAAGTTTATCCCTTATAATCTCCAAAGAGTTTTATGGTTTCTGGTCTTACAGTTAAGTCTTTAATCCAATCTAAATTAATTTTGGGTTAAAGTATAAAATACTGGTTGAGTTTTATTTATTTTTCGCTGTGGTTGTTTGCCAAACACCATTTATTAAAGGAACTTTTCCCCCATTTTATGTTCTCGGCTTCTTTAGCGTAAATTATTTGACCATATACGCACGAGTTTATTTGTGGGCTCTCTATTCTCTTCCATTGATCTATGTGTCCATTTTAATGCCAGTGCAATACTGTGCTGATTAATAGAGCTCTGAAACATAGTTTGGAGCCTAGGAGGTTGGTGCCTCCAGTTTTGTTCTCAAGATTGCTTTGACTAATTAGGGTTTTTTATAGTGTACACAAATTTTGGGATTGTTTGCTCAATTTCTATTAAAAAATGCCATTGTAATTTTGATAGGGATTGCATTGAGTCTGTAGATTGCTTTGGGTAGTATGGACCTTCAATAGTACTAATTCTTTGAAATTATGAGCATGGAGTATCTTTCCGTTTCTTTGTGTCTTCAACTTTTTTCAGCAATGACTTACAGTTTCATTATACAGATCTTTCACCTGCTTGGTCAAATTTGTTCCTAGGTATGTTATTTTTCTCATGTAATTTTAAGTGGGAATTTAAAAAATTCTGACACTTTTATAAAAATGCAGCAGAATTTTGTACATTGATTTTTGTATCCTGCAACATCAATGAATTCCTTTATTCTAACTGTGTGTGTGTGTGTGTGTGTGTGTGTGTGTGTGTGTGTGTGTGTGTGTGTGAAGTCTTTGGGCTTTTCGTATATAAGATGTCATCTGCAGATAGTGACAGTTTTATTGCTTCCTTTCCAGTTTGGATGCCTTTTATTTCTTTTCCTTGCTTAATTGTTCTGGCTAGAACTTCCAACACTATGTTGAATAAAAGTGGCAGGAGTGCACATTCATGTTGCTGATCTTAGAGGAAAAGCTTTCAGCTTTTCACCATTGAGTATGATGTTAGTTGTGGGTTGTCATATATGGCCTTCATCGTCTTAGGGTTCCTCAATATTCCCTTTGTTGGGTCTTCTTACAGTGGATGGATGTTTAATTTTGTCAAATCCTTTTTCTGCAGCTACTGAGATGATCATATGTTTATTGTTCATTTTATTAATGTGGTATATCACGTTCATTGATCTGTGAATGTTGAATCATTCTTGCACTCCTTGAATATATCCCACTTCATCATGGAGTGTGATTCTTTTAGTGTATTGTTGAATTTGCTTTGAATGGGGTTCCAGGGAAGTGACCCACAATGCTGGGGAAACTGGATGTCCACCTTGGGCCCTCTTTTTCCTACTGGGCGCAGGGAGGGTCTCTCCGTGTAGTACTGCATTTGCCTAGGGTCGGATTATAGTGCTCTTCTGATCTCATCCTAATTTGGTTCAGGGAAGACCAAATTAGCCTACCCCTGTGTTCCAGAATTTTTACGATGATGTCTTTTATATGGACAATTGCTAGTTCGTCATCTTGTGAAGGACTGAATACAAGAAGAACCTATATCACTATCTTGATACCATTCCAGTTTTTTATTTTGTTTCCTTTGCAGAGCAAAAACATGTTAGGTTGATGTAGTGCCACTGGTTTGTTTTGCTTTTATATGTATTTGCTTTCGGTATCAACTACACAAGATCATTGCCAAGACTAATGTCAAGGAGATTTCTTCAATGTTTTCCTTTAGGAGTATTGTGGTTTCAATATTTAATCTACTTTGCATTAAATATATTTAACACATATTTAATGTGTTTAAGTATTTAATCCATTTTGAGTTGATTTTTGTATATACTATAATATAAGGGTCCAATTTCTTTGGCATGTGGTATCCATTAATTGAACAACATCATTTATTAAAGAGAGTATCCTTACTGTATATTCTAGGCACCGTTCTCAAGTTATTTGTATGGCTTTGTTTAATTCTACATTCTCTTTTCTGTTTCATTGGTGTATTTTTGTGTGTGTTTATGCCTGTACCATTACTGTTTTTTATTATTACAGCTTTGTAATATAGTTTGAAGTCAGGAAAGTCACAGCTTTACCTTTTTTAGTCAAGACTGCTTTATTAAGGGTCTTTGTCCTTTCAGAAAAATTTTAGGATTTTTTTTCCAATATTCAGTGCTAGTGATATTACAGTAGGGATTGCATTGGATCTGTAGATCACTTTGGGTGGAATGGACTTTTTTTTTTTTTTTTTTTTTTTTGGAATGGACATTTTAACAAAATTTTTCCAGTTCATGAGCACTACTTATCCTTTGATTGATTTGTTATCTTGGGTTTCCTTGAGTAATGTTTTATAGTTTTCAGTGTATAGAACTTTGATGTCCTTGGTTAAATTTATTTTTAATTATTCTTTTTGCTGTTATCATAAATAGATTTTTTCTTAATATCCTTTTGGATAGTTTTTTATTAGTGTGTAGGAATGCAGCTTATTTTTGTATGTTGATTTTGTTTCCTGCAACTTTACTGAACTCGTTAATTTTAATGATACTTTGGTAAAGCCTTTATGATTTTCTATATATAAGATTATGTCATCTGTAAGCAGATAATTTTACTTTTCCCTCTGTGGTCTGGATTCCTTTTATTTCTTTCTCTTGCCTAATTGTGTCTAGCACTTACAGTACTAAGCTGAAAAGTGGTAAGCATGGGCATCTCTGTCTTCTGATCTTAGAGATTTCACCTTTTCACTGTTTAATATGGCTTTTATAATGAGCTACATTTCTTTCATACCTAATTTTTTGTTTTTATCATGATACTATGTTTGGTTTTTGTCATGGGCTTTTTCCGCATCTTTTGAGATAATCATATGTTTATCACTTTGTTAATGCTGTGTATACCATTTATTGATTTGCAGATGTTGAAACATCCTTGCATCTCTAGAATAAATCCCACTCAATTATGTATAATCCTTTCAATGTGCTGTTGAATTCCGTTTGCCAATATTTTGTTGAGGATTTTTTTCATGTGTGTTTATCAGAGATACAGGCCTGTAATTTTCCTCTCATATAATGCCTGTGTCTGGTTTTAGTATCAGGGTACTGTTAGCCTTTTAAAATCACTTTGGAAGTGTTCCCTCCCCTCCTTGTCAGTTTTTGGGAGGAGGATGAAAAAAATTAGCATTAATTCTTTCTTAAATACATGGTATTATTCACCAGTGAATCTGTCTGGTCTTGGTCTTTGTTGGGAAGTTTTTGATGACTGATTCTTCTCCTTACTCATTATTAGTCGATTCAAGTATTTTATTTCTTTATGATTCAGTCTCAGTATAATATATGTTTCTAGGAATTAATTCATTTCTTCTAGGTTATTGATTGTTGTACAGTTATTAATAGTAGTTCTTTATGATTCTTTGTATTTCTGTGCTATCAATTGTCATGTCTCCTCTTTATTTTCTCATTTTATTTGAGACTTCTCTTTTTTGCTTAGTCTAGCCCTTGTTTTGTCAATTTTATCTTTTTAAAAACCCAGCTTTTAGTTTCATTAATGTTTTAAATTGTTTTTTTGGGGGGGCAGTCTATATTTCATTTATTCCTGCTCTGATCTTCATTTCCTTTCTGCTAACTCTGGATTTCACTTGTTCTTTTCTAGTCTCTTGAGCTGTAGAGTCCAGTGTATCTGAATTTGTTTTATTTTAATATGGGATTTTATTGCTATAAGCTTCCCATTTGAAACTGTTTTTGTAGCATCTCATGAGTCTTGTAATATTGCCATTCCATTTTATGTGTTTCAGATATATTTTTGTTTCTCTTTTTTTTTTTTGGACCCATGGTTTGTTCAGGACCACTTTGTTCAATATGCATATATTGGGAGATTTTCAAGCTTTTCTCTTTTTACTAAGTTGTAGTTTCATACCATTGTGGTTGGGAAAGATACTGGATATGCTTTCAATCCTCAGTTTATTAGGGCACCTGGGGGGCTCAGTTGGTTAAGCCACTGCCGTGGGCTCAGGTCATGATCCTGGAGTCCTGGGATCGAGTCCCGCATCGGGCTCCCAGCTCCATGGGGAGTCTGCCTGTCCCTCTGACCTTCTCCCCTTTCATGCTCTCTCTCATTCTCTCTCTCTCTCAAATAAATAAATAAAATCTTTTAAAAAAATCCTCAGTTTATTAAATCTTGTTTTATGATCTATTGTATGTATGATTTATCCTTGAGAATGTCCTTGCATAGTTGAGAAGGTTGTGCAGTTGGCTATTGTTAGAATATTCTGTATATGTCATTTAGGTCAGTTTAGTCTTGTAGTTCAGGTCCGGTGTCTCCTTATGTATTTTGTGTGGATGATCTATCCATTGTTGAAAGTGGAGGATTGAATTCAGATATATTTTTGAATTTGAATTTTTTCAATTTTCAATTCAAAAATTGAATTTTTTGAATTGAATTCAGCTATTGAATTCAGCTATTTCTCCTATCGGGTATGTTAATATTTGCTTTATATTTTTAGGTGCTCTGATGATGGGTGCATATATATTTATTATTGTTTCTACTTCTTGATAAATGGACTCCCTTATACC